>OX401404.1:20189380-20794380 GCA_947846245.1 Cerastoderma edule | reverse complement strand
TAGCATTAATCTCCTTTTATGTGCCTTTAAGCATTTGTTCTTTTGTTTTTAAAAACTTATACAATAAGAATTACCAATTTTGTGAAAGCGTTGTAAAGGAGTGTATCTTAACACCTGTCCAAAGCAACCATCCTAAAAAAAGATTAAGTCCCATGAAAATAAGATTGTCTGTTCACTTAAAGAACAAATCATAAATGGAAAATTCAAATCAGCAGTATTTGAGTGACTAGCATGTTGCTGCATTTAGTTGATATACATCATTCATGCTAATTGTGTCTTTATTAGCTTGATTCTTTTTCAACTCGAATTAATCATCCAAAATATATTTATATATTTTCTAGGTTGCCCGGATGGTGGTTGTCATAGCGATCACATTCGTCGTTTCCTGGTCCCCGCTGTACATCGTGAGCGTAGTGAGCCAGCTTCAGGAAGTGAGTTTTCTGCGGGAGTCCAACTTCATCTTCACGATGCTCGTAACCCACTTCTTCGGCTTCCTCAACAGCTGCTTGAACCCGATCATCTACACAGCGATGAGCCAGAAGTTCCGGCGCAGTTTTAAGGAGATCATACAGCGTGTGTTCTTTTGCTGCGCGCACTCAAGCACCCTCGCGTACCGCCCATCACATAAACATGGCGGCTCTTCGCACCGGTTCACGTCCACGGTGCGCCAAACGCTGTCCGACGCGGCAGCCAATCAAATCGCGTTGCAGGACGGACGGGCAGGGAAAGAGGTGTATTTCGTCGGTAAGGGGCGAAAAGGAAACAACTCTAGAAGTAGCAGTAGCGGGGCAGAATCCGATTTGAGGACCTACCAGAGTCAGAACGGCCATGATCCCTCGAAAGTGATGAAGATTTACATTTTCAAGAACAACTGTTACGGTTCTGGCACCCACACGAGAGGTGAGGAAGACTTATTCGATAAACCGTTGATAGGAGGTCACGAGAACGAGTTGAAAGGTATTTTGAAAAATTCGAGATCCGGCGAGACTGTCATCGAAGATATGGACTCGCCCGTTGCTTTGGATACGAATGTCAAGGACATTCACGGAAAGCTGGAGGTCACGTACAATTGATCAAGTGGAACAATACAACTTAAATTCCGAATCACGAACTCTATCTGTCTGTCGCTGATCTGTGGGAAAGCAGCGAGTTGTTGGAAACTGATAATGTGTAATGATTGTCCCGGTAAAACAAGGTCGCCTCACCTTCAGGGAGGTTAATGAGGCATTGTGTTTGCACCGACAGCAACCAACACAACAAAAACAATAACAACAAAAAACAACAACAACGGCAAAAGGGCTTTGCTTCAGAATCATAACTTACAAATGATCGACGGTTTATTGGGGATATTTCCAGTGGTTGGTTTTAAAACGTGGATGTGTATCTTTTGTCACTAGGAAACAAGAGTGTCGTACTTCATTGATATACAAGTGGGTTGTCTCTTATGTTTTCGGTGACAAAAAAACAAACAACGACAAGGCTTTGGTTTAGTTTTCATTTGCACATGCTCGTCGACTTTGCGGATGAAAGTGTTTTCATAGAAACCGGTGCGTATATTCATATCGCTTTAGGGATGTTATTGTTTTATTGTTGTTCAAATTAATGAAATGGCTCATAGCCAAGTACATCTTAAAAAACGAAAAAATGCGGAATAATGATATGTGTTTACGTATCTTGCACAATCAGCCATTGAAATCAGTCATCAAAAGTGGCAATAAAGAAGAAACGTTATAGAATTTCAAAGTGCGTTTTTTGAGAACTGCCACATAACTATTAAAAGCATTGTGACGATAAGCAAATTTGCTCTTGAGGAGCAAATCATTTTTGTTTTTACATTCATTGAATCAGGATATTTACAATTTCTAATGCCAGCTGTTGTAAAATACCAAACCACACTTTTTAAAAGGGCTCAATTTGCTCTGCATGTTCTCTTAAATCAAATCTTATAACAAATTCAAAGTGCTGGTATTCATTACATAACATTACTCGGATGGTCCAAGCTACAATATTATTACTCGTTGAATGACATATCTAAGCCTGGATCACCCAGACTATATATATATATACAGAACCGATCGAAAGCGTAACAACTAGACGCCTGTTGATGACAGTCGTCCAGGGATAGAGCGTCGGCCCGAGAACACGAGGGTCGTGGTTTTCGAATCCCGCAAGCATAAGGATCTGCCTCGCGATCTTTCATTAATTCAAATTCGGCGCGAGTACTTGTTATGTATTCACGGAGCAGAATTAGGAGTAATGTATCTAAGTTATAAGAAATTGTTTCACAATCAATATAAAATAAAATTTAAACTAACCAGACGCCTGGGGTCATGGCGCATGCGTAAAACCCTAGTTACCATATTCGCAAGGGACAGGACCCAAGGTTAAACTATTAGACCATGTTTTACCTCGTCTCCTGTCTGTTTTTTAATTGGCTTTTTTACATTTTGTCACCGAATTGTCAATTTAAAAATGGTGGCCAACTCACAGTGCAAATAAGAAGACATACAGGTTAAATCCCCACCAGGACTAAGCCAACCTTGAGAGAGCCTAAGACAATGACTTCATGTACTTTTACTTGATAATCCAGAGGAATCCAGTGTTTCCATTCGACATAGGCGATATGAGCTTGAATAGAAATCAAAATGCATGGATATACTTACTTACTTAATGATACTTAGCTATTCCTTCCATCATAGGTTCTTTGCATGTCTTCTTCGTCAGAACCCCATCGGTCTCCGTTATTTATCGGACTTCTGTTTATACCAATCATAACTTTGTAGTTATAGAACAGATCGCGTAAAGCGATGCTTCCTTAGATCCAGCCTTGGTCGCAGTGGGTATAATTGTTTATACACGAAATGACAAATGAGTGCAACATATACCCACTATAAATTTGAACTGCCAGATGAAGCGAGTATGCGATATGAATGAACAGTGCGTCAAATTTTGGCAATTGGTGAGAATATGCCATCATTAGTTTCGTATCAATATGTTTCTGTCATATGGTATCCTTGAAAACAAATCCAGATACTGGTTACGTAGGCGCTTTTATGGGCAGAGTGATGCATCGTTGTCATAAAAATGCATTGTATAAGTTCAGAAAACGAAAATAACAAATGTCTTAGTACGTTGCCAACTCCGAGCGATTTGGGACAAGCTGCTATAATCAAGTATCAAATGAAAACAAATAAACCTCATAAAAACTGCACAGTTTACCGTTACACAATGAAACTGTAGGGACAATGAGGTGATTTAATTTGACGGGGATTAAGGTCGCATCTTTGGAACTTGTAATAGTTTGTCGAGTACAAAAGCTGTTTATTTAAGGGTGCATTTTGGCCTTGTTACAGTTGGTCGAGTACAAACGCTGTTTTCTTTTTAAGTGGATTTAATTTGACGGGGATTTAGGTCGCATCTTTGGGACTTGTCATAGTTTGTCGAGTACAAAAACTGTTTATTCAAAGGATATCAAAGCTGCATATTGGGGACGTGTAACCGTTGGTCGAGTATAAAAGTGATAAGGTCTGATATAGAGTATAGGGTTAGGGCCTCACTCACCTAAAAATGTGTTATATTATCATCCGTGTATTATTGTCTCCTTTTCCCACAATGTTTTCTCTCCTACGAAAAGATTATTTTTCAATTTCGTCGCATTTTGAAATGTCGTCTGCAAACACTTTCATATGGGACAGTCGAAGATTTGGCGTTCCCTACAGGGTTAATCAATTTGAATAAATGATAAAAAGGACGTCAGCCAGTTCATTATTTGTCAATGTTCCCATGGAAACACGATAACGCGTAAGGATACCGCCAAGACGTTAAAAAATACGCTTGATTTACGAGATAACATAATTATATAATATTTCACTCAACTCTGACATGTAGAGTTAAAGTTTACATAATTTTGATTTCAAATGCAATTTATCAATGGAAAGAATTAATACCAAAGTCTAGCTAGCTTATTCATGCTTGGATTATCGAGAAATATCGGCAAATTACTCTCCGATATTTCCATTGCTCGGTAAACCTCGCCCATTATCAATTCTCCTTACCATGGCCGATAACATTGATAACAATACACTAGCATGATATTCTCTATACATTTTGTAAACCATAAACATGTTTTTGATGTTAAGTGCTAAATACAATTATGTTATGTTACAAGTTATGTCTTAAGTATGACGTGCATGTGTTATTTAATATATTTGTGTATAAACTATTGGGAGTTTCCGAGATTTTTTTTAATTTAAAAAAGATTTATATGTTCTTGATATAGAATTGACTGCCATGTACGAGCTTTTTATAAACCCCACATACTATTATGGTTGCATGGCTATTTGTTTTTTAGGGTTGGATGCAAGACTATAGTAAGTGCTTCATATTTATGAAGCACTTACTATAATCTTGCATTCAACCCTCGATTTGAAAGCAACATCGGGTGATATTTATAGAGTGCGATAAATAACACTTTGGGTTTTTATATATGGTGGAAATCATTATTATAAAAGGAAAAAATGTTAATTAGAACCGCTAAGTAGTCTATGGTCCCGACTCGTGTGTATACACCGCACTCGCTAGTGTGTGGTGCATCAAGTATCAGGACGGGCCACGATCAGGCGGGGAAATCACGTGACCAATATTGACGATCTTATGTTAGAACAAGATGGCCCCACCACTGGTAGTTTTACCTTTGTCCCCCACTTTTGTCATTGATAGCCATATTGTGTACCCAACATGAGTTGGCCATTAACTTTCGAATTCTGGTCGTATATCATAACCCATGCTTTATAACGCCGTTACGGATAACACTCGGCAGAGAAATCGAAGTCGACGAGTGCGCATGTCCATAATGATCGCCCGTCGACTTACATTTCTCTGCCAAGTGCGAGACGTAACGCCGCTATAAATAATGTGTTATCATATTTATATACCACCAAAATCCGGAAAGCTGATGGTCAACTCCTGCTTGGTACACAATATGGCTATCATTTGCAAAAGTATGTGTAAAAGGCAAAAAAAGACCTGTTCCATCATAGACGCGTTCGGACACAAGTTCGTACACAGTGGTCAGTGGTGATTCCCCAACCTGTTGATAGCAATTTGCTTGGTCAATACTGATAAGCATGGATTTAATCTGAAATAAACATACACTATTATACAGCGACATGTCTCGGAGATACGACTCCAATGATTTGTAACTTTGAATTATGTTCATTCTCAATGTGTTATGTAAGAGGTAATGTTGATTTGACCTTACGTCAATTCTTAGTAAGAGTGAATTCAATACTTTATTGGCTATAGTCGGCAAAGCATTTGGCTTTGGCCATTTACCAGGCGGGACGATCATGTTATCAATGTTTACGATATAAAGCAGATTGGAAATGATGGCGACCATGAATGAGCAGGTAGCTAGACATTTTTTTAACAGATAACTTTTGTTTACCACTATTTTATATAGGCCATGTTCCGACGATCAATTTTCAGCAACCGCCGGTGAATGTTGATTTCATACTGGCCGTGTCGTTTGCTCCAAGACACTGCAAAGAATTTCAAGTCGAGGAATGTTCTTTGACCCACATAAACATCCCTCGACTCGAAATGAATATCAAAATATCATACTTTACACGCTCTGAACCCTAAAAGGCACCACAAGTTTTTTTTATGATTGTAGTCATGTATTTATGAGCATGTATAAATGAAGAGATAATCAATTAACTTTAACAGTTCTAGATTTACTCTTTTAAAGACTTTTTGAGCCATATATGGTATAGCCTTATGCATGGGCCCAAATTAGTTTGATTACGGGTTTGACTTTCAAGTGTGATTTGTTTGTTATATTGACGTTTTATTATGTGGTAATTTAGTCTAGATTGAAAAGGTATACCTTAATGATGTACCTACGTGGCCTATTGATAAGAGTACGAAACTTGGAGTTACATGGTACCTTTCTGTATGGGCTCGAATCCTGATGAAGGTCATTATGATTTTAATGAGAGGCAGTCTCCTCACTGACCCCAGGAATTGTGTTCGTTCTATACGGATTGAGCATCCATTATATGCAGTTAGAGTTGAGGCCTTCCTTCATCAATATAAGTCGAACCTCCCCAAATAACTGAAATATTGTTAAAGCGATGTACAACTCATAAGAATAACAAATAATGCGTTTCTGTGTTAAAGTCGTTGAGATTAAAGTCGGTTTAACCCATTACCAAACAATAACGATATTTTACCACTTTGATGCAGACGACATTTGGAAACACTGTAGGCAATGAAGAAATTTCTCTTAACGAGCACTTTCTCCTTTCCAACTATGTTTTCTACTCTATCAGAAGATTACTTTCAAATTTCATCACATTTTGAAATGTCGTCTGCAAACTTTTTCAATTTGGGATATCCGAAAATTTGGCGTTTGGTAAAGGGTTAATGTATAATCGGTAAACCAGTGTCGCAGAGTTTCATATGTTAGATCGCTTATGTTTACACGTGTTTCCGAAATGCATCTAATTCTGACACCCTTGGTAACTTTCTTAGAAATCGTTTGGAAGTTTTCTGTTTTTGTTTGTTTGTTTGTTTTTATAGTTTATTGATATCTTCATTTTTGTAGGTGTTCTTTCATTCGTTTAAATGTTGTATATTTAATACTTTTTTACAGGGGGATGTGTAAAATATCAACATGGAGCTATCCCTAGGAAAGTGTGTGATTTGTTTTATCTATGTCCAAGTAGTTCGTTCCTAGAAAACCAAAGAAATTGTATAAACAAATTGTAAAAAAAATGATTATTATGTACCATATGAGCAAATAAATTATGTGTGAACAAAATTGTTTATTATCAGTTATACACAACTACCAATGTGTAACCAACGAGACAGAATCTATTATGAAATATGTTCCTATGAAACTTTTTAAGAATAATCTAACCAATTTGAATCATTCATTCGCCCAACATTTAATTCTAGATATTGATATGTAAGGAAACAATCCAATACATGTACTGGAATACAATGAAAACAAGTGGCCATGAAAACTTTCACCACCAAGATAAAAGTTTCACCAACCATGTCAATGTTGTTATAAGCGACCACTCTAAAACAGCGTGAGAAAGGCTTTTTAGTCTGTTATTATCTTGATACAGGGTACAAGTCAGTCAGGAAGTTATTATTGTTTCGTTCCGGATGACTTGCGTCTGTATTAAGATAGAATGCACATAATCTGCCATTTTGAAACTCTTTCTTTCGTCGGATAACTTCGGTCGTTCTCGGTAAACATCGGTCGGTGCCGGAACTATTCGCTTAATACCGAATAGTTCAGGCCACAACCACTGTCAATCGGAACTTCTCGGGTATGTCCGTGAGCTGTGAAATACTGTGAAAATGTTTTCATTGGATAAACCCGATGTGTTCAGATTGGACCACTGTATACCGAGAACGACTGATGAAATTATAATGGCGGAATGTTGGTGTATTCTACCTTAAGCCATTCGTTGTCTTGCACACTACGATGCTGTCTCTGCGATTGCGTCAAACAATACGAACTGCCTGTATGCCTGCGTTACTGGTACAAAGTGAATGCACTAGAAGACACCAACTAAAACGTTTGAAACGCAAGATCTTCTCGTGACATTGGGTAAAAACAGTTGTGCTATAAGGAAGAAGTGATATTCATGAATAGTGTTTCAGAGATCTCTTACATGCAGGTATGCTGATGTAGCTGCTCTATAACGTGTAGGTCTTTCTAAAACATTCCGATCTAAAACAATTTCAAAAGATTTTTTTAAAGCTTTTATAATCATACATAATTATATATTGGTTTTGAATTACGTTATAATTATTTCACTTCTGTTGCGATACCCGAGTCCTAATGATGGAAGAATACCCCATACTCAATTACTGTACCCATAAGGGCTGGGCAAGCCGGGTAGAACCATCGGCATTCAGTAAGTCAATCGGGATACTACCTCTCATGGAAATCTAACTGCCATCAGAAGATGAACAACTCTTGAATGACAAGTCGCGTCGTCTCGGTCAAAGGCTCCTATCACCTTAACCTGGATGAAAAAGATTGGCGATTGGTAGACGGATTGGGGTTTCACGGCAGTCAGCAAACGTATCCATTCTCCTGGTAGTTCCTCACCACTACTGTGCTATAGCCCGTCAAAGCTACTCTCTGCTTTTCCACTTAAAAACATGATCGGTGGAAAATGCCAAATAAATCATGCAAAATTGAATCAATTAAATTTCGGAACAAAAATTGGCAAAGCAAGTCATGAGGTCAGAACAGTTTACAGGATGGAAATGAAAAATGTAGCCGTTAAAAAACATACTTAACAAGGGAGGTTATGCAAGCACAATGTTATGAGCTATGTTATTCTGTCTTAAATGGCCACGATTATTTATGATCCCTATTCAATTTGTAACATAAAACATCCATATGCGACAGGGTAACGTAGGCCTACAGTGAATGACAAAAGAATACTGATACCACAAATATATAGATACATCTTTAAAAAAAAAAAGAGTTATTGCTTTTAAAGCATGGTTGTTTTACAAACAAAAGGTAATTAAGTAATGTAAACAATATCTCAAAGGAAAGATTCCTCATTTTGAGCACATGTTCATTTTTATCACATCATCTTAAAAATGAGTTTTTCGAAATAGCTGCAAGTGTTATAAAGATAGGTGCACATGTCTATATACTATCAAAGAGAGCAGGAGAGATTGCTGTGGTCCAGGGAAGAAGTTAAGGAGATATAAACAAAGTATTTCAAACACTAATAAACAGATTCTAATATGAGCATACTCATTAGCAATGTCTCGTTGAGACGATTTTATGGAGTACCCACAATATAGGTTTTTTTGTTTGTATAACGTTAAGCGTCGCATCAGAAATGTTCCAGTTGTGTAAGGCTTTCTTGGATCCACCAGTACTAGGCTAGGACTTGCCAAAGGTCACTCCCATGAGTCAAGAGGCGTCGGCGGGGTTCGGACCCGGGTACCCCTGGTTCAAAGTATACCACCTTAACCGCTTGGCCAAACAGAGAAGAATAAAAGAAGTAAGCAATGAGCACTTTTTCTGGACCATTTAAGAGTTTTTGTAGGCGAATTCTTTAATTGTTTTACTAAAGGTTGAATTGTGGACGAAATCGGCAGTAGGGAAAATCTCCGGCACCCACCAAAACAAAATCTAGTTAATTGTTAAAACATTTATTGCGAATTTCACACAAGTGTGACAATACTTGTACAGGCTACAAACAACATGTTCCTATCTCAAACAAGGTATTCTGTTGTTGTTCACACAACAATCAGCAGTAGTTTACAAAACTGTTGCAACCTTTTGGCAGAGCATAATTATGGTATCTAAGTTTGCACAAAAATGGAATATGTTTGAATAAGTTGAAAAATCCAAAAGTGTCTCCAAGGCTACAAATGTTATCTGTAAAATGATATAAAGATGCATTCTAAGTTGATTAGGGGAATATAGATATTGTACTTAAAAACTGTAATCAGCATAAAAATTGCCTACAATGTGCAATTTATCTTTTTGTCACAATGGTATTTCTCAACACGTTAAAGAAAATGAATTCTATTTATGTTATTTTTTATCATCTGCTGTTGCTTCTCAGCCTCTTCATGCAAGCAATTATTTTTCAGAAACAATCTTATTTATTCATATTCATAAAACTTGAAACTTTACAAGAGACATCAATATACAATCACAATGGCAGAACCAGAAAAAGTGAACTAAGCAACAAGAGGTCAGTCAATATCAGTTAACCCATTAACAAACAATAACGACATTTAAACACTTTGTTGCAGACGACTCTGGAAAACATTGTGGGAAAATGAGAAATTGCTTGTAACGAGCAATTTTTCCTTTTTCTACAGTGTTTTCTGCCCTTTCAAAAAAATGCTTTCCAATTTCATCACATTTTGATATGTGATCTGCAAACTGTTTCAATATGGGTCAGTCGAAAATTTGGCGTTTGGTAAAGGTTTAAGAATATCAATATTTTCGAAAGAATATTTAAAAGGCCATCAATAAATTGTCCCAATCATGTTGGATCATCTCAACATGATAATTCAAATCAGCAACACCAACAAAGATTCTAGTAAACATTAGAGAAAGCTAGCAGTAGAAAGTAACAATTTTCTTATGTATACAGGTGCTTGTTTTATAAAAACAAAACTGCCATGCTTTGTATGACACCATCATTAAAGCCATAGTAAAATGGCATGAACTTGTATGATGCATGGAAAGATGTGACACCATCATTAAAGCCATAGTAAAATGGCATGAACTTGTATGATGCAGGGAAACATTTCATTTAAAGATCACTAATGGGTGAACAATAAATTGTGGGAAACAATACAAACAACAATATCAACTGACATACAATACAACCAATGCCCATTTAATCATCATTAAAGCCATTATTAAAGAGCATGGGTTGAGGGTTCAATGCAAGACTTTAGAAACTCCTTCACATTTGTGAAAGAGTTGCTAAAGTCTTGCATTGAAGCCTGAGGTTTTCTGAAAAAAGGTAAGCAATTTATCACTAATTACTTTAAAAATTACCAAGCCACTGCATAAATCCTGCATTAACCCTATTATCATGATTCCAGTGTGTAGTTGATTCTAACAAATTTTCAGTTATAGCAGGAAGGATCAGATAATTATTCTTCCTGTTTTTTGCTCATGGAAGTAAGCTAGTAAATATTGTCATTTAAGAGGACAATTCAAAATTATATATTTATTTAAAACGTACAATGTATTTCTTTAACATCCATTGTGGCGGAAGCTTGAAGCTTATTGAATTCAGTCTCTCTCAAAGACAACTTCCTACATACTTAACCAGTACTCATGTCGATTAAAGTCACAGACCTTAAATTGTCATCTCACCACTTCATAACTGTCGCTTAATTCAATAATTGACCACATTCATGGTAAAATAATCACACGACCTCCCAATATGCCAATATGGGGAAACTTAATCCTTATAGTGATGGAACGGACTTCATGCTTATGCAAAAAAGGTTACATCAAGGCTAGCCGCCAAGTTAATTGGTGGCTGGCCTTTGATCAAAGCTGATTGCTACACTGAGTATCATTCCTAGTGTATGAATCCTCATGCTAGTGATGCCTTCACCGTAACAACATATTCAAAGTTTCATTGTGATCCCGTAACCCGTTACTAAACGCCAAATTTTCCACTGTCCCAAATTGAAAGAGTTTGCAGACGACAAACCACAATGTGATGTAATTGGAAAATAATCTTCTGAGAGGGTAGAAAACATTGTGGGAAAAGGAAAAATTGCTCGTGACGAGCAATTTTTCCTTTTCCCACAATGTTTTCCAGTGTCGTCTGCAACAAAGTAGTTAAATATCGTTATTGTTTGGTAATGGGTTAAAATGAGGAAGTGATTCACTCCACGTCAACATTCGGGGACGGACTGACGAATAAACACAGTGACCCAAGTCCATGTACTACACCACATCAAAGTTTGTTTGGCAAATAAAAACACACACCACCCTATGGCAAGTCAGGTCACATATTACAACACAAGTACATTTATCACACATAGCTATAAATACCGCTGTTTTGTTGCATATTTTTGATCTATCAGCTAAACAATGTATGTATATATTTACAAGTTGTATATTACAATATCATTATCATAATTATGTCTTACAAAGAAATAAAAACTGTGGAAATGAACTTTTCTGTCCTTAAAAGAAATCAACAGCAGATTACAAATTTTGGATAGGATTATTGCTTTCTGTAAATTTAGGTAGAAAACATTGTCATAAAATAATAAAAGTTACTATGTATAGTATAAGCAAATTCTTTTCTTTTTGTCACAAATATTTCGAGAGTCATATCATCCATGTGCATTGAAAAACTGTTAAAACTAAGGTATGAAGAAAACCAAAGCAATAAAAGCCATATTAACCCTTTACCAAGCAATAACGACATTTAATCAGTTTCTTGCAGACGGCTCTGGAAATAACTGTGGGAAAAGGAGAAATTGTTTGTGACGAGTAATTTCTCCTTTTCTCACAATGGTTTCTGCCCTATCTGACGATTATTTTTCAATTACGCCACATTTAGAAATGTTGTCTGCAAACCCTTTCAATTTGGGAGTCAAAAATTTTGTGTTGGGTAATGGGTTAAATGACTGCTGCTGCAAAGCTGTTTAATTATAATTAACTATAATAGATACAGATTTTTTAGTTAAACAAGTACATATACATGCTTTTTTAAAATTGGGACATTAAGGCTCATCAACAGCTAAGGTCATTAAGTGAAACATATAGATACGTATAAATTCATAACGAAACATTTTATTATACACAGCATATCTATCCTACACGTGTGTGTGTTGATTAAGAATCAAAATAAACAAGTATTGCAACAGAGAACTGAGTATTATTAGTATGTGGTTGTAGAGAAAATCAGAATATCTAAAGGTTGATGATAGTTAAGTTTTAAAGGGCTCAAATGTCTTGTCAACAATTTTTCTATTATATTGTAAGACACATAGTTAAAAGTATTGTAACAGAAGACTTAGTTTTATAAGTATGTGGATGTAAAAAAAAATCGGAATATCAAAAGTAGATGATAGTTATCTTTTGTGGATTCAAACGTCTTGTCAACAAATCATATCGAAAGATATATAGTTTAAAGCCATTGTTCATGGGTGTGACAATATTTGAAAGCTGAAAATTAATTTTTTTACAACTGCACCAGTTCACCTACAGTTGTAAGCATATTGTATTTGTTACGGCTGTTAAATATCCTTTCCAAGTTACCTTTGGCCACACAAAGCATGGCCCTGTTCATAGCAGTAAAACTTCACATTGTCATTCAATCAAAACCACTTAATATTTCCACTTTATTTATGGCCACACAAATCGTGTCCCTGTTTATAGCAGTAGAAGTTTATGTTGTGATTAAATTAAAAGCACTTAAAATTTCCTCTTTACCTATGGCCACAATGCACGTCCCTGTTTGTTGCCATAGAAGTTTATGTTGTGATTAAATTAAAAGCACTTAATGTTTCCTCTTTATCTATGGCCACAATCCATGGCCCTGTTTGTTGCAATAGAACTTTATGTTGTGATTATATTAAAAGCACTTAATGTTTCCTCTTTATCTATGGCCACAAACCATGGCCCTGTTTGTTGCCATAGAACTTTATGTTGTGATTATATTAAAAGCACTTAGAATTTCCTCTTTACCTATGGCCACAATCCATGGCCCTGTTCAAAGCAGTTAAACTTCATATTGCGATTCAATAAAAAACACATAATATGTTATCTAGGGATTGAAATAAGAAATGAAAAGTCACATGCATGTAAACCACTAACCCTTTACCAAACAGTAAAGACATTTAACTACTGTATTGCAGGCAACTCTGGAAAACTTTGTGGGAAAAGGAGAAATTTCTCTTAACAAGCAATTTTTCCTTTTCCCAAAATGTTTTCTGCTCTATCAGAAGATTTTTATCCAATTTCATCACATTTTTGAAATTTCGTCTGCCAACTCTTTCAATTTGGGACAGTCGAAATATTTGGCTTTTGAGAAAGGGTTAACTTATACTGAAATATCTGTCAATATATAGCCATAATCATACTAAAGTCTAGTTTAACTGGTAATAAATCATAAACAATAAATCTCATGATAAACAAAATACATCAATGTTACAAGCACCTCGAAAACAGGCACACTAAAAACAAAATATACCAGTAATAAATATTAGTAACAAGAAAAAAAAAACAATGACATGCAAAGTGCTTCGAATAAAACAAACACAAAACTAAAAAGAACTCTGAAACACGTTAAAATCAAGGTGACAAATCAAAATGTGAAAATTGTTCTTTTGGGGTTTTAAAAGCATTTTCAGAAAAGAAGACGTCCTTGCAAAAAATTATGAAAATTACAATGCCAACATGAGAAAATGTTGCATTCCATGTTTTACAAAAATTGTTTTCATAAACTGTTACAAAGAGGATGTTCTCTCTTAGAGCTATGATACAATTTTGCTGTATTTGTTTCTTTGTTTTTCAAAACTTGTTTTCATAAAAATTTCACACAGAACATGTTATCCCTTTGAGCTATGACAAAAAATCTGCTGTATTTGTTTTACAATTTTGAACATTAACAAAAAGAAATATGACGGAAAAACTGATAAACAATTTGATGTTAGATATGTAGATGACTTTCCAACATGTTAAACATTGACCATACAAAACACAAAACTTGAGTTCATACATTGGAGCCAACACTTTACCGGTGCAAAATTCCTCAACAGTTAAGCAATGTTGATGTTGTATAAAAACAATTCTATAATAATATATCAACATAAAATATAAATGGCAAAACTACATTTAAATACATGTATGTATTCACACAACATTGTCACCCACTATCCAACCAATACTCGTTATGAAACTTAAAATGGAATATTGTGACAAAAGTAGAAATGTGAAAGAAAAATGTCCCTTCACAAAATTTGCTTTATTATTCATTAAAAGAAATTACCAACCTGGTAAATTAATTTACCATCATATAAAAGATCATTGATGCTTTCAACTTTAACTTTCTGAGAAATTCGAAATAAGGTAACAAATATTTTCAACCACAGGGTTCAATAGTTTTTCTAAGGTCAATACTATGTAATACAATATTACATAGTATTGACCTCAGGAAAAACTAAAGACCCCTGTGGTTCAAACGTTATTCTCAACAATTAACATACATGTAATACAATACATTCAGAATAAATAAATCTAAGCACCAAACAAATATTTTGCTCCCGAGCATAAAAGGAATACTGCCTTGCCATAGATTGTTGTCTGAATGTCTGCAGATTTCACCAAATATCATTGCTAGAAAAGAAAATAAATGCTAGTATGAACATTTTTCATGCATTCAAACCTTTTTTCTATCTTTAAAAAAAGACTTGTGCACGATATCAATTGTTGCATGCATGCAGTTTCAATTTGAAACAATGGATTATTTGTCTTTTGGAAAAAGTTATCTCTGTGCTTTATTTAATAAATCTAGAGCAGAAGTCTTATTATTACATTATGAAAGAAAGAGAAATTACTCCAGGCGAGCAACTCCTCCATTGTCACAGCGACTTGGCGACACAGGACCCCAAAATGCTTTTTGAACAGATCCATCCACCGGAATACCAGAAGACATGGAGACTCATAGCAACACCTAGGGCCCGCTTTACTAAACTGCAATGTGACACGTCATTGGAAACGTCTCGGAGAGACGATTCCAATGATGTGTTACTTTGCAATATTGCTTTGCCAAATATTGAAATAAAAGGACTTGTTATTTTAGACTTACGCAAATCTTAAGCGTAAACTGTTTAGTAAAACGGGCCCCTAGTCTGCAAGGGTTCATAAATAAATCATTGGTCAATCATGAACATACAGAGGCTGAAACATAATGGTAATAATATATGAACAAAGCTGGGGTTAAACACAGTAAAGGTAAACCTTGAACAAAGGAGGGGTAAATCATTTAGTAAATCAAAATCTTTGATAAGGAGGAAAAATGTATTAAAAAAAAAGGATTTGATATCTATTTAAGTAATGCAATTCCATAAATCATTTGTGATTTTAACATTGATTAGTCATCATTATTATCTACAAATCCAAAGGTTGCTAACTGAATCCCCTTACCTTTATTAGGAAAAGTATCATATCATTTTACAATTTTTCAACCATATTTTAGAAATGTTGCAATGCGGGGCTCATGATAATGGGGCAAGACCCCAAACTTGACTAGAAAGGCTGATCCAGCTGCTTTTGGTATTCCATAAGTCAGCCGTGAAACTGTCTCTCATTAAATTCAAGTTCCGAAAGTGACAAGTAAAAGTAAGCAAATATAGTTTGGCAAATAGGAACATCTACTTGTTATGGCTAATCATTTCTCATAAAAAGTCTACAAATCTCTTATAAAATGGTTAAATAAAATAAGTAATATTTCTCTCAAATAATGTGTATCTTTGTACAGTAATATGTGTAGTTATAATCTTGTTTGGGAATCTGTCTATAGTCTAATCTTATGTTACTTAAGAAATCATTTTAATTGAAAAAGTTAAAATTCCAATCTGTGGGATAGTCCTCTAAGGTTTCTCTATGATCAAACCAAGATAGACTTGTGAAGTATACCCAACTTAGTATACAGTGATGTCTCGTTAATCCGAACATGTCTGTTCCCAACAAAATATCCGGATTACCGAATCATCCGGACTAATGAAGCAGAGCATGTTCTTATACACATTAAGACATAAACGGTCAGTTTGCACATGTATACTTATAACCCTTTAGCAAACGCCACATTGGCGACCGTCTCAAATTGAAAGAATTTGCAGACGACATTTCAGATCCTGATGAAATTAAAAAATAATATTCTGATATGGCGGAAAACATTGTGGGAAAAGGAGAAATTGCTCGTCACAAGCAATTTCTCATTTACCCACAATATTTTCAAAAGTCGTCTGCAACAAACTGGTCAACTAATTCCGTTCCCTTACAATTTCGCTCGGATTACGAGACATCCAGATAATCGGGGTCCGGATAAACGAGACTTCACTGTAGTCTGCAGACCAAAAGTTTATAGAACGAGTATTCACCTAAGACTAAATAACTCATTGAGATCAATGTGGAATCTTCTCTTCAAGAGCAACTTTTCTATTGTTTATGTAATCTTTCTGTAAGACTCTTGCTACAGTTGCACAAAATAGGAGAAGATTTTAAAATATATTAACCCATTACCAAACAATAACAACATTTGACCAGTATATTGCAGAAGACTCTAGAAAACATTGTGGCAAAAGGAAAAATTGCTTGTAATGAGCAATTTCTCCTTTTCCCACCATATTTTCTGCACAATCAGAAGATCATTTTTCAATTTCATCACATTTTGAAATGTTGTCTGCAAACTTTCAATTTGGAACAGTCGAATTTTAGGCGTTTGGTAAAGGGTTAACAGAGTTTTTAAAAAAAGACCTGTATATGCATGAGTTTGAAACAAGTCTGATCTAATTCACTCCTTCCCAGGAGTCAAATGCAATATGTGCATTTAAACAGGATACTTTGCAGGTTAGGTTTAAGCCCTGAATCAGAGCCAGGCAAATAGCAATGCATTGTTAAATCTTTCATCAAATTAAACCAAGACCCCTGTGTTAGATGCAAACATCTTTGGAAAACATTGCAAGGGAGAAAGCCAAAATTCCTGGTAAAAGCAATTTCCCTTTCCAACACTATTTCCAACATTCTTTTTTATTATCACAATAAAAAGTGTATTTCTGCAAAAAGTCCTCATTCAAGCAAATAAGTCTTTTTGTAAAGGTTTAATCTCATATATCAGTTTCAGTAGATGAAGAGGATAGACTTCGAACTTTCCTGTGAACACGCAGGTTAACCCGACTTCCTTTTTCCGACTGCTTTAACATACACGTATTTGTCTGCGTCTCTTTATTCGCGAATGAGAAATCAGTCTTACAGTTAACACACATATAAGTCCGAATTGGTCGTCGTTTTGCTTCCGGTGGAGATAACACCTTCGCAATCAAACTCATTGGAACTGTGGGTGTATCATCTGTCAAGTCAATCTCTTTCGGCGAATCTTTCGCAGGTTTCGGCACAGAATACACCATAGCTGTGGGAGGGAACGTCTGCATAGGAACGCGAATAAGCTTCGTAGTCTCAGCCTGTCTGTTCTCCAAGTTAATTATTTGCTCGCTCGTCAAGTGGGATTTTACTCGATCTTGGAGGTTGAGCGGGAGCTGAAATAAGATATTGTGTCACATGGAGAAGTAGACAATGAATTAAAATGAAAATAGTCTCATACTTGAAATAAGCATCAGGATGTATTGCTAGGTGTACAAGTCATGATGATGTAGAAAAAATGCTGAGCAACACATTTTAACCCTTATAGTGCTGGAACTGACTAAACCCTTATAGTGCTGGAACTGACTAAACCCTTATAGTGCTGGAACTGACCAAACCCTTATAGTGCTGGAACTGACCAAACCCTTAAGTGCTGGAACTGACTAAACCCTTATAGTGCTGGAACTGACTAAACCCTTATAGTGCTGGAACTGACTAAACCCTTATAGTGCTGGAACTGACTAAACCCTTATAGTGCTGGAACTGACTAAACCCTTATAGTGCTGGAACTGACTAAACCCTTATAGTGCTGGAACTGACCAAACCCTTATAGTGCTGGAACTGACCAAACCCTTAAAGTGCTGGAACTGACTAAACCCTTATAGTGCTGGAACTGACTAAACCCTTATAGTGCTGGAACTGACTAAACCCTTATAGTGCTGGAACTGACTAAACCCTTATAGTGCTGGAACTGACTTCATGCTTATACAAAGCAGGCCAGTCACCAAGTGGCCTGTGATCTAACCTGTTTGCTTCTCTGAGTATCTTTCTTCATCAAAAATAAACAGATATTTAAGTTTTTGGAAAGCAAACGTCACAGAAATCTATTTTTAGAAAATTACCCAGCATTTTTAGGGTTAAAATTTTGCAGTAAATATAACAGAATTAAGCCATTCTCTCATGTTGGAATTTGTGACTGATTTCAATTGAAAGTAAAAGCATAAATAAGAATATGTACAAACACAATTGCAACAAAAGGAAACATTTCTCAAATGGATTCCTTCCGCCACAATTTGTTGAAGCAGATGTGATAATGTATTATGGAGCTTTAGGTAAGAGTACAACAAAGAAGGACATTGAATGAAACAATTGAAATGAAAAGATTTATTGCTCATTTTAATCCCTTTAGTCACAGTTGTTCCATATGTGCGCTCATTTACACTTCAATTGTGAAAGTTCTAGACTAGTTGAAAATTAACTTAAAGGTACTTTAAATTCCCTTTTACCGAGGAATTGAGACTGTTCATAACACTTCAATATTTAAACTTATAATACTATAAGGCTTGTTTACAATTAGGGATAAGGTTTGTTTACAATTAGCGATAAGGTTTGTTTACAATTAGCGATAAGGTTTGTTTACAATTAGCGATAACACAAGGTAAGTCAAGAAATGATGGAAACCAGTAAAACCGAAGAATTTCTCCAGTTTGAATTTTAACATTGTCTACATTGAATAAATGAGAGTATTTTTATGTGCTTCATGTGATTTTTCTAACCAGGTGATTGCCACTCATTAATCCGAGGGCTCCTTGCTATTTTAGATGTTACTCGAATGTAAACAGTGGAGTTACATTGGTGGGCACCAAATTTGTGAAAATAGCACTTTAAAAAATAGATAATAATTAGTGCAGGCATTATATTGCCATAGTCCTGTGGTTTTTCGCTGTGTTTTAACATATTCTATCATGATTCATTACTCATGTTACCAAGTTTTGCAGTTTTTCTGAGCGCTAGTATGCTTTTAACTCTTTAGAAGCAGACATCATGAGAGGAGTTATAGAGTATGGGGTAAGATTACTTACTGCATCGAGTCTTTGAGCCACGAAATTGGAAGGTTTACACTGGAGTAACTGGACTGCTAGCACACAGTCATTTCTGTAACGCTCCTGAAACAGGAAGTATGAGTGATAATCAACAGTGGGGCATTGTGGGAAAACTGAATTTGAAAATGATAAAATAATAATTCTTACTTTTTAAAAATGATAACTGTTGCAACGTCTGCAGCAGCAGACATTTTAAGACATATGTCACAAAGGTTTCTACTCAATATCATTAAAAAAAGCTTCAAAAATACTTTCCTGTTGACGTCTGCTTTTGTTTTCAATTCCGGAAAAGTCAAATTCCTATTTATTGCTTGTACTTATAATAGCCTTCCTTTTAGGGATGATGTATTGAATATTACGAAAAACGTTTCAACAGATTAAGCTGATGGAGAGTGAACCTTATTACAGTTAAATCTTCAACAATAAAGTTCATGAATTTGAAAGTGCTTCTTCACAGATGTGAGGAAATTCAGAAATTTAAGATTAGCTTCTTTAAAACAAATGTCTTTATTGTTTGGTATTGGTTTAAGGGATTAAATCCTTACGTTTTCTTCCTCTATATCACAGAGCAAGGACTTCGCCTCAATCAGTTTCGTTGTCATGGAAGCCACTTCCTGTTGTAGATTGGTCTTCTCACTCTCCCTCGAGTTAACCTACAAAATAAAAGATTTACCCATAATTCCATCTATATCTCACTCTCCCTCGAGTTAACCTACAAAATAAAAGATTTACCCATAATTCCATCTATATCTCACTCCCCCTCGAGTTAACCTACAAGATAAAAGATTTACCCATAATTCCATCTATATCTCATTCTCCCTCGAGTTAACCTACAAAATAAAAGATTTACAAATAATTCCATCTATATCTCACTCTCCCTCGAGTTAACCTACAAAATGACAGATTTACCCATAATTCCATCTATATCTCACTCTCCCTCAAGTTAATCTACAAAATGACAGATTTACCCATAATTCCATCTATATCTCACTCTCCCTCGAGTTAACCTACAAAATAAAAGATTTACCCATAATTCCATCTATATCTCACTCCCCCTCGAGTTAACCTACAACATAAAAGGTTTACCCATAATTCCATCTACATCTCACTCTCCCTCAAGTTAACCTACAAGATAAAAGATTTACCCATAATTCCATCTATATCTCACTCTCCCTCGAGTTAACCTACAAAATGACAGATTTACCCATAATTCCATCTATATCTCACTCTCCCTCAAGTTAACCTACAAAATAAAAGGTTTACCCATAATTCCATCTATATCTCACTCTCCCTCGAGTTAACCTACAAAATAAAAGATTTACCCATAATTCCATCTACATCTCACTCTCCCTCGAGTTAACCTACAAAATAAAAGGTTTACCCATAATTCCAACTACATCTCACTCTTCCTCGAGTTAACCTACAAAATAAAAGGTTTACCCATAATTCCATCTATATCTCACTCTCCCTCGAGTTAACCTACAAAATAAAAGATTTACCCATAATTCCATCTACATCTCACTCTCCCTCGAGTTAACCTACAAAATAAAAGGTTTACCCATAATTCCATCTACATGTCACTCTTCCTCGAGTTAACCTACAAAATAAAAGGTTTACCCATAATTCCATCTACATCTCACTCTCCCTTGAGTTAACCTACAAAATAAAAGATTTACCCATAATTCCATCTACATCTCACTCTCCCTCAAGTTAACCTACAAAATAAAAGGTTTACCCATAATTCCATCTACATCTCACTCTCCCTCGAGTTAACCTACAAAATAAAAGGTTTACCCATAATTCCATCTATATCTCACTCTCCCTCAAGTTAACCTACAAGATAAAATATTTACCCATAATTCCATCTATATCTCACTCTCCCTCAAGTTAACCTACAAAATGACAGATTTACCCATAATTCCATCTATATCTCACTCTCCCTCAAGTTATCCTACAAAATGACAGATTTACCCATAATTCCATCTATATCTCACTCTCCCTCAAGTTAACCTACAAAATAAAAGATTTACCAATAATTCCATCTACATCTCACTCTCCCTTGAATTAACCTACAAAATAAAAGTTTTACCAATAATTCCATCTATATCTCCCTCTCCCTCGAGTTAACCTACAAAATAAAAGATTTACCCATAATTCCATCTATATTTCACTCTCCCTCGAATTAACCTACAAAATAAAAGATTTACAAATAATTCCATCTATATCTCATTCTCCCTCGAGTTGACCTACAAAATAAAAGATTTACCCATAATTCCATCTATATTTCACTCTCCCTCGAATTAACCTACAAAATAAAAGGTTTACCAATAATTCCATCTATATTTCACTCTCCCTCGAATTAACCTACAAAATAAAAGATTTACAAATAATTCCATCTATATCTCATTCTCCCTCGAGTTGACCTACAAAATAAAAGATTTACAAATAATTCCACCTATATCCCCACTCTCCCTCAAGTTAACCTACAAAATAAAAGATTTACAAATAATTCCATCTATATCTCACTCTCCCTCAAGTTAACCTACAAAATAAAAGATTTACAAATAATTCCATCTATATCTCCCTCTCCCTCAAGTTAACCTACAAAATAAAAGATTTACCCATAATTCCATCTATATTTCACTCTCCCTCGAATTAACCTACAAAATAAAAGGTTTACCAATAATTCCATCTATATTTCACTCTCCCTCGAATTAACCTACAAAATAAAAGGTTTACCAATAATTCCATCTATATTTCACTCTCCCTCGAATTAACCTACAAAATAAAAGATTTACAAATAATTCCATCTATATCTCATTCTCCCTCGAGTTGACCTACAAAATAAAAGATTTACAAATAATTCCACCTATATCTCACTCTCCCTCGAATTAACCTACAAAGTAAAAGATTTACCCATAATTCCATCTATACCTCACTCTCCCTCGAATTAACCTACAAAATAAAAGGTTTACCAATAATTCCATCTATATTTCACTCTCCCTCGAATTAACCTACAAAATAAAAGGTTTACCAATAATTCCATCTATATTTCACTCTCCCTCGAATTAACCTACAAAATAAAAGATTTACAAATAATTCCATCTATATCTCATTCTCCCTCGAATTAACCTACAAAGTAAAAGATTTACCCATAATTCCATCTATACCTCACTCTCCCTCGAATTAACCTACAAAATTGACTTTTAGCCCCGACCTTCATCAAACCATTCTTCGATGATTTAATGCAATACTATGGTAGGTCCTTCACAAATGTGAAGCACTTACTGTAGTTTTTCATTAAAATATCTTTATCCAATTGCTGCATAAGACATTAGATATTAGCAATTTATCATTTGTCACAATGGTGACTACCCAATATAACAAATTAGTAAAATAGTTTAATTCTTGAGTTTTGTTGTTGCCTGCTGTTGCTTTCCATTTGGCTGAATGGATTTTCATGACGCTGATTATTTCCATATAGTCAGGCTTATACCTACTGTTTGATGACAACCTGACTTATAAAATGCATCTTATAGACATGTAATACTAGAAAATTAAAACTTGTTTCTAAGAAATATCATGGAGAAAAAGTGTTTTCTTCAGCAAACAAGTGTAAAATGCAAATTTGTTATAAGGTCTTTAAAAGTGTAAAGATTGCCCTTAAAAATTTCAGACTCTCTGTAATGGGTTGAATTCTCTAACAAGGATGATTATATTATCATAGGTCCTTAGTCAATTTGATTGTTTGATTACAAGGGGTTTAACACCTTGTCATAAATATTTCAGTCATGTTACAGTTTTCTTTGATTCACCAGATCTAGACTACGGTTCTTAAGTGTCTTGCCAAAGCAGACTCCTATTAATTAAAACAGAGGTACTGATGGGGCTTGAACATAGAACCCCCAAGTTATAATACCAACTTTTTATCCACTGGGCCCCGCAGGACCATTGTTCATGGTCTAACATTTGTTACAAGCTTCATTCTTGTAAATCACCCAGCAACCAAGAATAATGTCGTCTGTCTAAACAACACAAAACAAAAAATTCTGAAAAAGCTTTAAGCCATTAATACATACTTACAATATTCAAAAGTTTATTCTCCAAGTTGTCATTGATTTTCTGCATTCTCTTGTGGCTTTCCATCAATCTATAACAACAAACAGTTTAAATAAATTATTATTTCATATAATAAGAGAGTTTTATTTCAAAACATTGAAACACACATCAGCTTATATTTCTTTATAAAGGTGTAATGAAATTCAAGTTGTCAAATACAATGTTGTCTGTTACAAAGTATTCTTTATAACGGGGCTATTTTGTGTTATACAATAAGGACATATAAAAGTCACCTTCCCAATTGGAAATTTCTTTAAAATAATGCATTTTTCTCAAAATTCCAAGTCAGTTGAAGTGACATTAGATTTTGGGTTTCCCAATTAAATAACTTCATCAATACAACTTCCCAAAACTCACAGGCTTCTTTCCAATTCCAGATGAAAAGGTCCTGTTACAAGTGTAGAAGGCATATACCAAGAGGCATATCTTTATCCATTGCAAGGGCTTGGGCCTTTTGATATGTAAGCAGTACTGAACTGAGGGATGAGATATATGCATGCTATAAAGAGATGCGTTATCAGGTAAAAAAACTGAGTTCCAAAGGAAAGAGTCTTTTGACCTGATAACAACCATACGTGTGACAGATATTTTACACCACCAGAATCCAGTTAACTAATCTTTTAATTATATTCCATAATGTGTAATTATATCGGATTTCTTTATACGACCAGTTGAAGATGAAACACTAACTCAAACACAAAATTAATTTTCAGTGAAGCAGGACAATGTTAGGAGAAGTTGTTGATACTGAATAAGTGATTAAAAATGATTTTTAAAGTGTTCAGTTTGTTATAATCAAATCATTGATTAAAATGTGATCATAAATATCTGGATTTATTATTCTGATAAGATAAACAAGTCCTATCTGCATTCCTTAAAAAAGTACTAAATCCTTGTCAGTACTAAATCCTTGTCAGTACTAAATCTTGTACTAAATCTTGTGAGTAATAAATCTTGTCAGTACTAAATCCTTGTCAGTACTAAATCCTTGTCGGTAATAAATCCTTGTCTGTACTAAATCCTTGTCTGTACTAAATCCTTGTCGGTAATAAATTCTTGTCGGTACTAAATCCTTGACAGTTCTAAATCCTTGTCGGTACTAAATCCTTGACAGTACTAAATCCTTGACGGTACTAAATCCTTGTCAGTACTAAATCCTTTTCGGTACTAAATCCTTGTCGGTACTAAATCCTTGTCGGTTCTAAATCCTTGTCGGTACTAAATCCTTGTCGGTACTAAATCCTTGTCGGTACTAAATCCTTGTCGGTACTAAATCCTTGACGGTAATAAATCCTTGTCGGTAATAAATCCTTGTCGGTTCTAAATCCTTGTCGGTTCTAAATCCTTGTCGGTACTAAATCCTTGACGGTAATAAATCTCAGTACTAAATCCTTCTCAGTAATAAATCCTTGTTGGTTCTAAATCCTTGTCGGTACTAAATCCTTGACGGTACTAAATCCTTGTCGGTACTAAATCCGTGTCGGTATTAAATCCTTGTCGGTACTAAATCCTTGTCGGTACTAAATCCTTGTCAGTACTAAATCCTTGTCGATACTAAATCCTTGTCGGTACTAAATCCTTGTCGGTAATAAATCCTTGTCGGTACTAAATCTTTGTCGGTTCTAAATCCTTGTCGGTACTAAATCCTTGACGGTACTAAATCCTTGACGGTACTAAATCCTTGTCAGTACTAAATCCTTGTCAGTACTAAATCCTTGTCAGTACTAAATCATTGTCGGTACTTAATCCTTGTCAGTACTAAATCCTTGTCAGTACTAAATCCTTGTCAGTACTAAATCCTTGACGGTACTAAATCCTTGACGGTACTAAATCATTGCCAGTAATAAATCCTTGTCAGTAATAAATTGTCAGTACTAAATCCTTGTCAGTAATAAATCCCTGTCACACTCGAGTGTGATATCTCACTACAGTGTGATACAGAAAAAGATATTTTTTTTAAATAATCTCACTGAGAAATCCTAGTATTTCACTGATAGGAAATACAGTGATGTCTCGTTAATCCGAACATGTCCGTTCCCAACAAAATGTCCGGATGACCGAATCATCTGTACTAATGAAGCAGAGCATGTTCTTAAACACAACACGACATAAACAGTCTGTATGCACGTGTATACTTATAACCCTTTAGCAAACACCGAATTGTCGACCGTCCAAAATTGAAAGATTTTGCAGACAACATTTCAAAGCGTGATGAAGTTCAAAAATAATCTTCTGATATGGCAGAAAACATTGTGGGAAAAGGAGAAATTGCTCGTCACAAGCAATTTCTCCTTTACCCACAATGTTTTCAAAAGTCGTCTGCAAGAAACTGGTCAAATAATTCCGTTCCCTTACAATTTTGTTCGGATTGCGAGACATCCGGATAATTGGGGTCCGGATAAACGAGGCTTCACTGTATAATGAAAAACAGTAGCATACCTATCAAACCTCTCACGTAACTTGACAAGATCTTCCCGTAGTTTAACAATCTCGAAGTTTGACTGTCTCAGACTGTTCTCAAACTCCAGTGTTGCATTGGCAAGTTGTGTTTTACTGTAGAGAACCTGGCTTTGTAATTCCTCTATCCGATGGTGAAGATCGAGACTGCATCTGTCAAATGATATAAAGAAAATATATTCTTTATCTGTTCACTGGTCAAAATTGAAAGCAACAGCAGATGACAAGAAATGGCATGAAAAAAAAATCTTTATGATTTATAGCAGAAAACATTGTGACAAAAGGACAAATTGCTCATAACTATAACTTTTTTTTTGTTGTTGAAAAAACCATTGCAAGGACTTAATGAAAAACTGATCTAACTCAATGTGTTTAAATAATTAGTTGCAACAGTTTTCTGTTATGCCCTAGAAAATCTTTAATGAAAAGAGAGTTTGCCTGCTTAATGGAATTTGTCCTACTGTAACATTTAATTTTTGAAGGCTTTCACAGCAGATATGCAAAAGCACAGTTTTATGCAGTAAGGGTTTGATAAACAAAAGTTCTTACTAAAATGGGTTTTATATCAATTCAAGTCTTCGCCAATATTTCACTTATGTTGCAATGCCAACCTCATAATGCATGGTGGAAAACCCAACACATAATTGTCATTCAAGTTAGGTAGAGCCATTGGCATTCCATAGGTGAGTCTGAAAGCCCTCTCATGAAAATCCAAATGACTTCACCAGGATTTAAACCAGGGGGTCATGTGATTTCAAGTTCTGCACTCTAACCACTAGGCCACAGAGGCCCCTTGAGATGATTGAAATAAAATGAACAAAAATATGCTGATGAATATCTTCTCCTCCTCTTGTTGCAATGATATTTTATCCAAAATGACAAGAATATTAATGATGTTATTTTTTTATTTGGACTGGTTATAAAATTGAATAAATGCTAGTTACGTAAAAAGTACCCAGCAACACATACCCTGGATCGTTGGCCAATTTCCCATTACAAACACAGCCACACACCTGCAAACGAGAGAAAGTGCACAAATAATCATTTAACCAATTATCACACATAGAACAATCAACACAAGTCAGTCCTTTACAAATGTTGATAATTCAATTAACTGGTCCAAATTGAAGGTAACAGCAGATGACACCCTTTCTTTATGAACTT
Source organism: Cerastoderma edule (assembly GCA_947846245.1). NCBI lineage: Eukaryota > Metazoa > Mollusca > Bivalvia > Cardiida > Cardiidae > Cerastoderma > Cerastoderma edule. The sequence continues at coordinate 20,767,122 of OX401404.1, read as the reverse complement.
GTTTTAAAAAAAATACAAAAGAAGACTATGCTTGTTACAAGCAATTTCTGCTTTTATCATAGAAGTTTTTTAAAGTCTTTTAGAGGTTTCATGAAATAAGGGGTTTATGAAACTAGAATAGTGACCAATATAATCTACCAACTTCATTAGAAATTGAGTAAACATTAATGTTAAAGCAAAGAGAGCAGTTTTTGCCATATTGTTATCAATTGATAACTTCTTTAAAAACAGACATTGAAAGATTTAGTACAATCAGTAGTTGTATTATGCAAAAGGTCAAACATGTCCGAGGTTTATAGAATTTGTAACAGGCAACACAAAAAGAAGAAATACTAAAAGAGAAACTTTTCAAAGCATACATTGAAATCTATGAAAGGAATATAAAACTACTGTTAAGTACCGGTATATTTTTCAGCTACAGAAATCAAGGTCATATAACCAAGGTCTTTCTTTAATAAGATTTCAGAAAGAGAGCCTTTTATAAGAGAAAAAAGCCCTATAAATAATTCATAACCTGCTACAGGGACACATATACCGGGCAGTGTCTTCCCCAGGACTTTTTGCATATGCTGGGTGCCTGATGCCGGGAAGGGATATTTGGCATAATAGCAGATACTTAATTCCTGTTTCAATTTATTTTTTAATATGCATTCAAAAATAGTATATTACTAGGTACATTCTTTAATTATAAGACAACAATTACTGTTTTAAAACTTAATCAAATGTTATAAACAATGTTAGAGGCTAGTAGAATTCCTGTCAACAAGTTTGAAGCACTGTAGACAAATCTTTAAGCACAGTGGAATCAATTAAGGTGCTGGAGGAGTGCTAATTTTGAAATTCAGGCACTGGGGCCGCACAGCGCTTAAAAGGCTTGGGGAAGACAATGCCAGGGAAAACCTCATATTTGGGAGAGAATAATAAAGTATTTTCAATCATTTACTGCACAAGTACACACCTCATGCATATGGGACTAAAATCATCTTTGGTCTCAGAGTTTCTTCTGAATTTCACAAAGACAATCCTAGATATAGTCTTACCCTACAGGAGTAAATTACCGTAATGTACTGCTTTCATTTGAACTATTCACAAAGTTATCTTTTAAAGGATTTGACAATAAATTCTCTCTGAGGAAGCAGACTGTATTTAAGGCCACCGGCACTGTCATTATCCCTTGGAATTCTGGGTAATTTTCTAAAAAAAGAATTCTATGTCGACTGCTTTCCAAAACCTTGAATATCTTAATTTTAATAAGGAAAGATACCTAGAGTAGCAAACAGGTTAGATCACAGGCCAGCTGCCAATTTACTTGGCAGCTGGCCTGTGATCTTACCTGTTTGCATAAGCATGAAGTCAGTTCCAGCACTATATGGGTTAAAAGAACAGAAGGCCCTATGTTAGAAGGACCAAATTAGTTCAAACCACCTACCTGATTCAAATTACACATACAAAACAGAGATGATACTTGTGTATCAAACAGCACTTACCTTACAAGGCATGGTAGCCTTGATTTCTGACACCTGCTGAATGTGCATCATCCTTAAACTGAACACACAGAACTCTTGCTATGGAGTTTCTTCTCTCATCTTGTTCACATCTACAGAATATTCAAATCTTTATGTTTTAAATAAAAAGCAAAAATATACTCACTTACACAAGCATCTAACAATTTCCTTAACCTATTCTCTCACATGGATAATATTTGTGACATGTCACGAAGTAAGAATAGCGGTTGGTGAAATCTGATTAATTTATTTGTACTAGTCCGTATATCATAATCGTTACATAGTACATTTAATGATGAATTCAGAGACAATTCTTTTGTCTGTTAAGGCTTTTGGGCAAGCTGGGCGATACGGAAATTGGTTTTGCCACCTTTAAAAAACAGGCAATAAAACATAACATTAACAATTCTCTTGCAATATAAAGACCTTTGTGACTTTAAAGAGTAATTTTCTGATGCAAACCATTTTTCCTTAATCATAACCTTTTTTCTGAAGTTGTTTGTGGCAGGTGTGTAAAAGTCAAGAGTTATGGTGCTTCTGTTAACTGGGACAAGACCCTCTATGTTATTGATGTGATATGTAACCATTTTAACCCTTTCCCAAACAACAAATTTTGGACTGTCCCAAATTGAAAGAGTTTACAGAAGACATTTCAAAATGGTGATGAAATTGAGCAATATTCTTCTGATAGACCGGAAAACATTGTGGGAAAAGGAGAAATTGCTCGTCACTAGCAATTTCACCTTTTCCCACAATGTTTTCTCAAGTCATCTGCAACAAAGTGGTCAAACGTCGTTATTGTTTGGGAAAGGGTTGACTGGAAAAAGATGCTCTATGTTAATGCTGTGATATGTAACCATTTTAAGTGTTACAAAAGTGTGAGTGATCTATGTGCACTTATAAAGATTCACCAAAACTATGCTTCATCTTATCTCTTTATATACTGATGCATCTGTAGTCCTGAAATAACTCAAAAAACAATTGTGCCACTATAGGAGAAATTGTGCATAAGTTAATTTTCCTTGAACACAAAAATTAAAGGACACTTACCGGTATACACCTGTAGCAGAAACTTTTTGAAACAAGAAGATTTTGTTGATATTGAGTAAATACTCTATTGATTAAAACCACTTTATCATTAATACCTGATCAAAATGACCATGTATGCAACGTTTAATGGATAAATTTTTATCACTTTTATTTATTGTTTTTTCTATGTATCTACTTAAGTTTTTGAACATTGATTGAAAAAAGATTGTTAGTTAATTTGGATTTTCACATTGCATTCACAAATTTTCTGTTCTATTGCTTTTACCGGTTCATAAAATACAGAGGAAGATCCCTTACTAAACTAGATAGGAGGATCACAAAATTAGTCTGACTAGAAAAAATCATTGACAAAAGGATAATTTGCTCAAAGTAGTTGTCCACTACCAGCTGCCGCCAGAATTATTTCTACTTTGATGCAGTTGCACAAAAATGAATCAAAATAGCGTAAAGGGATAATCTAGAATCTAGTATTAGCCCTACCAGCCTACAGTATGGGGATGATGGGACGTTTGAAATGTTCAGTACAATAATGACTTACTCATCAGATTTCTCGCGGCACCCTTTATAACACACAATAAATACTTATTTCTCATGCCATGCTATAGAACTTTGGTATAATCATGGCAGCCAACGGATGCAGATCTAAGACAAAACAGTATACATTAGAAAACTGTAACAATATGTAAACAAAAAAGTGGCTGACCAGAAACCTTTCAATTAATCTTAATTAAATCTTGACGCAATTGAGTCTGCAAACAATTTGTACATTGCAAAAGCCTTCCTAGCATTTTCATTGGCAAGTTATTGTGACCAATAATGAATCGCACATGATTGATCTTGAATGAAAACAAATTTTCATACCCAAAATAAACATATTCTCTGTTTACGTGTATTTACAGATATTGTAAATTCCCAAATCGATTAAATAAATAGAAATAAAAAGAGGTTTATGCACACCGCTTCCGGTAGGGTTGCGTCCTATGCTTATTTCGTGCATAGTACCTTTTCGACACACACAAAGTTCGCTCAAGATTTCTCATTATGGTTTGGATGTACAGTCTATACTTCATACCTAGTCCAGATAATAAAGACATAGATCTTGTCAAATAACAGTCAAATTATGCTAAAATAATCCTCTTACTCTTTAAAGGTATAACCATTTGTTCTGTACAAAGTCATTTCAATAATACAATAGTGACAGTCAATTTCTCCTACTGTCTCAGCGTTTCCATATCTAGAGATCATGAAGGTGTAGTGGCAATCATCACTCACTTGAGGTCGGAAAGCCCCGGTTCGATCCCCACTTATGGTTTCACAGTGAAATTCCCTTAGGAGAAACACCATTCCTTAACTTGAAGGCTGCAAGGGGAACATACTTCTTAACATGTTCAAGAATTATTTTTTTGTATTTAACTTGGGCAAGACAATAGAGAGGCTGAGTCGTGTCGCCGTTGATAGCTATTTTAATAATCATAAAGTACAAGAAAATACAGGTATACATATACATAGAGAGATGCAGTGAGGGCAGAGCCTAATGAATATGCATACATTACAAGGAGGTGCAGGTGGATTTGTCAGCAAGTCAACACCATCTGACGCACTTCTTTTATGCACCCATTATGCATTTGTTCCTGTTGGACTCATATGGTTTAAAATGGTGAAAACGTAAACCTACCTGATGCCATATATTACAGGAGATCATACTGGTGCAATGAAAAACTAAAATATTTGGCAAAGTTACTGTTTGAAGAGGGAAAGTTATGTATCATACTTCAACCTTGAATATAACCTCCATGAGTCCTGTAACAACTCCATTTCTGACAGCTGGATGAGGTCCTAGAGTCAATTCTATACCTTTTTTTCTCTTGGCAGTAAGCCTAAGTGGACCATTTCGGGAAGATAGAATCCTTCCTTCTTTTTAATGAAACATCCTTTCCTTTTGGTGAAGATCAGCGTTATCTTGGTTCGGAAGGAACACACTTTTTTCGGTAATTGTAAATTCTCTCATGAGCCAATTTTAAGATGCAACATAACCTTTCCTTGCATAGATATCTCAGCTTTTGATTATAATGATGCCACAACTTGTTTAGGAATAAGGGGACCCTTTCATAAGATTATATCTCAAACGTCATGAGGCATTTCACCCCCTTAACTCATAATGGAGCAAAGATACTTTTCGTGATGAATAAGTATAATAGTAAACAACTTTCTTTGTACAAATTGCCTAGTTCAGCAAAAGTAATCTAAACTTGTCTGGGACATTTGTCTGGTTGACTCACAAATTTGTACATCATATCAAGTTATCAACAGTATTAAAGTTAATTACCATGCCTGGTTCATAAGGGATGTGAGAATAATCCAAAGGAATTGCCCATAATGACATGGTCAATGTAACTATAGAACCATTGGGATCCCTTAATTGACAGCAAGAAAACCATCTCTTGAGAAACCATTTTGATGGGGAAGTGCACAGATGAAAATATACAAAGGTATGAAATTTCTGCTTTTCTTTTATTGGCAAATCTTTTCATCAGTTTATCAATTTATCAATGACAATTAGTAACTGTTTACTTTACAAATCCAGGTACATGTATAGTACAAGTATAGTTCTGTTTTCTTTTATCCAATATGTTTTGGAAGATATGCAAATACTTACAGATTAAAATTCAAATATACCAGTTACACACATACTGTAATTCAAATGTAAGTATTCTTATATTTTCCCTTCAAAAAATAACATCTAACTTTCTATCTTCATAATCATCATTTTGCAGACCTTAATATTTCTTTTTTTGGACAAATCAATTGTTCCATTCATATTGCCAAGTGATTTTTATACATCAAAATTTCATCATGTCTGCATAGATTAATCAGCTTATTCGCAGTTTCAGCGAAAATGCAGTTATAGAAGTTTCTTCAGCTGAAGACTTCAGAAACATTCAGAACCAAAGAGGAAATTGCTCAAATTTGACAATTTTTACTTTTGTATTGTAACAATGATTTCTACTCAATGTTGTTTCATCATATGGTACACAGTCATTAGCAATGGTTGCTTTCAGGTTAAGTTAGTTAGGAAATTAATAACCCCTTAAGGGTACCTGTATTTGTAATAAATGGCAAGAAACTTGGTTTGAGGTTGGCCATAACTAAAGTATAAAATCTTAAAATAAAATCTCTGATTGATAAAATTGAAATTGTCTTAACAAATGCATAAAAATATTCTCGTAAATGCATAAAAGTTAGTAAAATAAATAAAACCATAATGGCAAATTTGTAAAAGCATAACAATGTGAGAAAATGAAGTTGTATTGCAAGGTACATTTCTTTGGTAATTAACAGGCACCTGTTGCAGGTATTGAAGAAATTAGGAACTGTCCATCAGTAGATAAAAGCAAAACTCTGCCTTTGTCATAGAAAAACTAGCTAAAAACATAAAGAAATATGATATTCTTGCAATACAATCATAAAATGAACAAGTGCAATGTATCACATACTTTTATGAATAACTGCATCTTTCTCAGAAACACATCGGACCATACATTACAACAAAATGTGTCCCTCTTTTACATAGAAGACTTTAACACATTACAACCTAACGCCACATTTTTGTGTCTTGCAGCAAAAAACTTTCAAAAAGCATTGTGGCAAAAGAAGGAATTGCTTGTCACAATGCTTTTTCAATCTGTTCACATATCAGTCAACAGCATAATTTATGCTTTTCACATGTTTATAAAGTTTTCCTAGCCTAGTACTGGTTGGACATCCAGGGAACATGTACAATAGTTCTGAAGAGTGAGCTGTGTACATTAATAAGTAGAAGAAGAATGCACTCAAAATACAAAATTCCTGGCATTTCCTCACCAGTGCTTCAAAGTGTTGGGGAAGGGAAGTTGTATATATATAGTCTATGTAACATATTGATAGCGAAATATATAAATACAAGTTTTGATGAGGGTCATTATATTCATAGTAAGCAAATAGATCGGATTCATGATGATGTTTTGCTTAGAATGTGAACAAGGATCTGCATATGATAAAGGGCTACATGTATTTTAAAATGTTAACCAATTCCCTCATAATAGTATTTTGTGACATGCTTAAAGTGGTTGCCATACCAGACAAAAATTATAAAGAAAAAAAATATCATTTTCTTTGAGATATTGGATAGAAACCATTGTGACAAAAGAAGAAATTGCTCTCTTAGAGCATTTCCTTCTTTTGTCATAATTCTTTCTTTGGTTGTCTGCTGTTTTTAAACAAGGGAAAAGGTTATATGAAATGCACCAAAGTGAGTTATTGTCCTACCAGACAGAATGTTTGGTTTTTTTTGATGGTCCGTATAATTGTGATCATATGATTGCCTTACACTCAGAATGTGAGTCAAAGAGAACATTCAAAGGCACACATTGCAAGCATACACACTGAAAAAGGTTTAATTTGTAACACAGGCCTTCTATATTGTTAAGGAATACTCAAGCCTGAAAACCTTTACTTGAAGGCTGAATTTTAAACATCTTCAATATGAACAAAGAAGGAAAATTTAAAATCTCAAAGCCTGAAATCCGAACCAGGCCTGAAAATTAGCAGGCCTGATAATATGTTTCATTTAAAATCATTTTATGAAAATGAGAACCTTCTCATGTTAGCCATTTCTTTTAAAAACGAAACCTTATATCTCATCAATCAAAATTCTTTGTTTTTCAAGTTAGATTAAAAAAGGGGGGGCTTATTTGTGACTTGCCTGCTTCGAAGACTTTGCATGCATCCACTTTTTGTTGCCTAAAGGACAAACTTATCTGCATACAACTTAAAAATGGCTTTGCATTCTTCAAAATATAGAAATATATTAAGCTCAGTGTGATCTTAAAATATTTTTAATCTTTGAAAAGAGAATAATAGTGCAAATGCACTCCTTATCATTGAGAAATTTGTGACTTCTTCTTTCATCAAATTTTTTCTTTCATATTTATCAAAGACGTTTGTTCGGATGAAAAGTGAGATTGAAAAATATAACTTTATATAGTTTTGTTAATTATCCTATCAAAATAAACATTTAAACTATTGTTCAAAACAATAACATTTCTATTCTTGAACACAAATAAGAAAATAAAAATACAAAATTCACCGTATATCTTATTCTAGGTAAACATGAAAAAACATACAAAATGAAACATCTTTACAACATCTAGATACAAATTACCATAGATTGACTAAGCAGCAGTTGAATCATTCCTTCCACTGTCACAAGTAGCAGACGACAAGAAAAACAATAATTCAGGAGATGATTATAATCCATGATGGTCGATGACGAAGTTAATCAAAGTCATTACACATTTGAAATCATTGTGATATCATGAGCAAATTCTCTTTTTGTCACAATCCTTTTAAGTGTATTCCACTGTCAAATGATTTATTTACACTTAGAAGGCTGGATAATGTTCTAAAAATAGATTTTTGAGTCATCTGCTTTCCAAAACCTTTACTATCTGCTTAAGTTTGATGAAGAAAGATACTCAGAATGGCAAATAGGTTAGATCACAGGCCAATTAACTTGGCATCTGGTCTGGGTCTAACCTGTTTGCATAGGCATGAAGTTAGAATTAAAGAAACCACAAGGACAGAAAAAGAAATGGCTCATGACAAGTGATATTTCCTTTTGTTACAATGTTTCTAATAGTCTGATGCAGCTAGAGTAATGAGAATTGTTCATAAAAGATAAAGTGTAGGAGCTCATTCACAATAAAACAAGTGAAATAAAACAATTGAAATATCACATCCTTACAAAAGAGTAGACATTAACCCGTATAGTGCTGGAACTGACTTCGTGCTTATGCAAACAGGTTAGATCCAGGCTAGCCGCCAGGTAAATTGGCGGCTGGTGTGTGATCTAATCTGTTTGCTACTCTGACTATCTTTCCTCATCAAAACTAAGCAGATACATGTATTTAAGGTTTTGAAAAGCAGAAGACACAAAAGTTATTTTTAGAAAATTATCCAGCATTCTAAGGGTTAATATATCTGGACGGAATCGAAATCTTATTCAATGCAGCTCTTGTCATAACACCTCATACTAATGATCTAACATGATCTAACAGTTTTCCAAAGGAGCCGAAATCCAGATTAGGATACCATTTTACTAATCATTCTATGCTTAATAATTGATTTCGTTCAAATCAGCATTTCTTCTTATATCAACATTGGGCTAAGCAATATGCATTCCTTCTTATTTCAATAAAGGGCTTAGCAATATTGCAAAGTAACACATTGGAATTGTCTCTCCAAGACACAATTCCAATAACGCATCACATTGCATTAATATACTTTCACTAATGATACTTTTCAATTTATTTAGATATTGGCAGTGTTTTGGTGCATATCAATTACCAACAAGTGTGATCCTTATGTGGCCCCTATTAGCAGACTGTCAGATTCTTTTTAGTGAATTTGAAAAAAAACAACATGAGGCATACAATTAATTTACAAACATGAATTAGGTGAAAATGGACGGAAAATAACTGCATGACAAATTCCATATACATAATGAAATCTACATGACTATCGTTTTCTTGGAGGCGGTCCTGGCCGTGACTTTGTGTTTTTACAATGCGGAATGTGTCGCTCGGCAGTTTGTGGGTTAAATCTTCTCGTGCAGTATGGGCACTGAACGTAGTCCGGGTTCTCAGATCGGGGTGGCGGGGGAAGGTCCGCAAGGCTTCCACCTTTGTCCTCAATCTCCTTGCACTTCTTTGCATATTTAATGGCGTTCATGAAGCTTTCGTGTTTCTCCCTCCAGTTACTCTTCTTTGGCTGGAAAAGAAGGTAAAAATAACCTCTTTAACCTATAACTTGGTATGAAGTTTGCGAATTGTCCAGGATGAAAGTTGAAAGTCAATAAAAGGGAAATATCGATGTCCACATTACCATGATTGAATAATTAAAAGTTATATTGGAAATTTAAGTTTAATTGGATATTCATCTGAGATTATCTAGACAAAATCTGTTTAAACATATTTGCATCTGACAATATTTGAACAAATTTGTATCCAAGGTAAATTTGATTATTTTATAAAGTTGTTTCTTTTTTCGAATGTCTGCTCTGACTAGACAATAGTAGAGAATTTCATAATTGTCAGTTATCTCTTCTTTCAGGATTTCATAAGTTTTATCATTGATTGCCCAAAACAAAAAAGTTGGAGCTTTACATTATGCAAGGTTTATGAAAGTGGTGCTTGGATTTTAATACAGATACAAATTGTTACCATGTAATCCCATTTTGTAATCACTAATGGATCCAAAATGATCCTTTTTTATTTGTTTGTTTTTCCATTTATGTACAGGACTCAGTCTTGAGTGTTATAGTACATATTCTCTGGATGACTACCAGTACTAGGCTATGGAATATGTCTTGCCGAAGGACACTTCATGTGTAATCATCAAAAACTAGTGAGGAACAATACATAACATATCAAACATGTATTCAAAACAAGGAGAAACCAATAAACAACAAAACATTGCGTGTAAAGCAAAAATTCTGCATTTGTAAAAATATGGCTTCTTGGCTAGATAAAAAGAAAATATACGTGCATTTATGTTAATTAATAAGATAAATGTTATTGCATGCACATATAATAAAAAAATAACAACATTCTTAGCCACTGCAATAAAATATAATTCAAGGATATATACTGGTAATAGTATTTACAAATAAAGGATCAATGCAAGGCTATTATATTAGTCCTGAGGAATGTGAAGCACTTAATAAGTCTTGCATTGAACCCTCAAAATGCTTTCAACAATGTTAAAATGAACACATACATACTCATTCATAAGGCGATTCTTTCTTGTAAAATATTCCCTCATTAGCAGTTTTGTGACTGATCCATTACCAAATGCAACAGCAGACAACAATTATCAAAACAAATTGACAAAGGGAAAAATAATTTATTTCTCACCACAAGCTAAATTACTTTTTATCAGATTAGTTTCTATTTGAAATTACAATGAAGCAATGTAATTTTTCTTCTCTATTATTCAATAATGATATTTTTATTTGGACAGGTATATAATTTATTCATGCAAACATTTTCTGCAAAAGCATGGCAACAAAAGGAGGAATTGAATATAATTATAAGCATTCTCTCCTTACATTACAACTGTCTTTAATGATTCAGTCTTCAATCTTGTATGAGGGAATTGGTGTTAAAGTATCAAGTAAAGAATAGACTTATTCAGCACATTTATGTTGTAGAAATATCATATTAAGAATGAGTGAAAACAGCACAGTTTTGTTCAAGGTTAAATCATCATCAACCCATTCTACCCTTTCCCATTGACAAATTCATGTTTCAAACACTATTCTTGTGAGTGGCAGTATAATGAAGGTTGATTCCAAGACTATAGGAAGTCCATCATAAAAGTGAACAACTTGCTTTAGTCTTGCAATTAACTTTTTATGCTTATTTTCCCTGACCTTATTCTGCATTATACTTCTTTAACCCTTTACCAAACGCAAATTTTTCGACTGTCCCAAATTGAAAGAGTTTGCAGACGACATTTCAAAATGTGATGAAATTGAAAAATAATTTTCTGATGGGGCAGAGAACATTGTGGGAAAAGGAGGAATTGCTCTTTAAGAGCAATTTCTTCTTTTCCCACACTGTTTTCCAAAGACAACTGGAACAAACTGGTCAAATGTTGTTATTGTTTGGTAATGGGTTAAGAGCAGATGCAGCTAGCATTGCTCCTGACAAGCAATGTCTACATCATAACCTCCTCCAAATTTTATTTTCAAAAATGGCATTTCAATTTGGGCGGCCCCAAGCCTTAATATGGGAAAACTGATGAAAGAACCCATATACCATATACATGTAGATACTTTATCATATTTGGCAGCAGAAGACTTTACAATGCCACAAAAAAAACTTGCTTGTGAATAGCATTTTTTTCTTTGCATTGCTTAAAAAACATGTTTCTACACAATGTATGAATTGAGATAATTTTTTCATGATTTCAGAGACATAAATAACGTCTATGATGCCTCTGATGATTTCATTTGTCCGCCTGTCATTACTTCAATTTTGGTGAAAAGATGATGTTATGAATTCTGAAAAGAGGCAATGTTTTGTTTTAGAAATATCTATGTTTTAAGCTTCTTCACTTTGGATATTATGACATAGAGAAACTTATTGCAATTACTGTTTCCCTTCTGTCATATCGTTTTGTCCAGCAATCTGCTGCCGTATTTAATCAGTTATCTGTCAATGGGAAAGGGCTTAACATCCAATTCCCTATAGCCACATACTAGTATTCATATAAATAATAACAATAATTGCCCTAAATGACAAATATAAATCAGCCTTTAACTTGATATCAGCTTTAAACAAAATTTTGTCTGCAGAAAGTCTTTTGAATGAATCCAATCCAAGAATTATATTTACTGATTATGAATAGTCATTTGCTTCAGTATTTTTTAAAAATAGAGGATAAGTTATTGATGTCTTAAACTTTTCAAATTGAAACCTAAGTGGTTTTTTTCTCACCTGCTGAATAATGCCAAAATCATGAATTTAAGACCATAAAGTATGCATGAACATATTCATGTAATTAAATAGGAAATCATTCTAAAATTAAAAGACATCTCTGTTTGATTTGTGGAAACCCAAGGGTGTTTTTTCTCACCTATTGAAAAATGTCGAATTGTTTATCTAAGAGCATCAAAAGTTTAATTTATAGAAAATCATGCCAAAAATAAACAAACATTTATTATTGATTAGCCGACAGTCTAGACACCATTTCCATTTATGAACCATGACCTCTTAATATAAACTTGATTTAAAGACACTCACAGCAGAAGCATTGATATATCTCTGTGGCAATAAAGATTATTGCTCATACTGAGCAAATTATTATTTTCACATTCTCTCAATAATTTCTGCTGATTATCACTGGTGGTGCTTTCAGATCCAACCAGTCCCATAATCATATGAGGGAATGGAGTAAATCTTTCTTTTAATACTTCATAATCACTGATCATAATCAGTTAATCTTCTACCAGTACATGTTTTATTATTGTCCCAAATTAAGTCTTAAAACAAGAGTAATATAAACTCCTCTAGTGGAATGAAAGGTATTGTTTAGAAAACATTGAATAATGAACATGTTTTATTTTTCCTACAACAATAGTTAGTTTATTTTGTTATTGTTGTATTGTTTTTTTGGGGTTTTTTTTTGGGGGGGGGGAGCTTTAAGGCTATGTCAAAGAGTCTGTCAGTTATGTTACAGCTGTCCTGGATTCATCAGCAGGCTTAGGGCTCTGAAATGTCTTGCCAGAGGATACTCCACAACAAAATCAGTGGTCCCAGTGCGGCTCAAACCAGGGGCTACCTTAACCATTTGGCCATGCAGGACCCCCCAATAATAATAACAAAGAAAAATCTGTTTTCTGCCCTATCAGAAGATTATTTTCCAATTGAATCACATTTTGAAAATTAATGTCGCCTGCGAACTCCTCCAATTTTGGACAGTCGAGAATTTGGCATTTGGTAGAGTTAAATTTGCTTGATTGTTTTATGTAGCTTTCTGTTCGAAAATTGCTTTACTGTTTTTTGAAGCTATAGAAGGGAATTGGATGTTCAAACTTAGCACTTACTATTACTTTAAGTCGTGGAATGAACTGAAGAATGAATAAAAAGAAAACCATATTAAGCCAATCTTAAAAAGGCTTCTACAAATTTTTAATTGCATTTCATCATACACATTGTTTGTGTATATTGACGGTTCAATGCGAGACTTGCAAGTCCTTCACATTTGTGAAGAAATTGCTATATCTTGCATTGAACCCTAAATACATGTATATTGTTTTGGGTAAATATTTTGTGAGCCTATGTAAGAAAGAATAAACTTTCACATAAGGGGATATATAACATGTACAATCTTTAAATTCTGAAATAGAAAAATAAGCATGTGCATGTTTGCTTTAAAGGTGCTTGTTCACAGAAGAGAAAATTTGAAAGCCCTATTAAACATGTCATTGAAACAATACAGCTTTTGTATGGCTGTTTGATAAACATTAAAGGTAGCTTTTGAAGGCATAATTATTCAGGAAGAATCAATTTAACCATGCAACTACATGTACAAAAAGGATGTCATGCTTTTGGACTGAAATACAATTAATTCAATATTCACACTTTAAAGAATTGAAAACAATCTAATTTTGCTGCCATTGACTATTCTTCTGCGCATTTCATATAACAGTAAAGCTGTTGTGCAGTTTTAAAGAATTAGTTTTAAACTTCCAAATTTCCTAACATCCATAAACAAGCACCTTTAACCCTTTCCCAAACAGCAAAATTTAGACTGTCCCAAATTGAAAGAGTTTGCAGACGATATTTCAAAATGTGAGTAAATTGGACAATAATCTTCTGATAGGGCAGAAAACATTGTTGGAAAAGGAAAAATTGCTCGTTAAGAGCAATTTCTCCTTTTCCCACAATGTTTTCTAAAGTCGTCTGCAACACACTGGTCAAATGTCCTTATTGTTCGGGAAAGGGTTAAGATATTATTTCAAATCTTCAAAAGTGATTCCTTTGCATTTTAGTTTAATGCTTAATTTTATTGAAAAATAGGTTAAATCAATGTACCTAAATAATGAACTATGGCTTAAAGTACTTGCTATATGACTTGGAAGACATAGTTGAGGCGAAAGGAGATATTACTTATCTTGAAATTGCAGATGTATCAAAATGCAAATTGGTAAAATTTCACAACAAAGAAATAATTAGATGTTTCTTTTTTTATCACATGATTTCTACCAATATCACAAAGAATACATCACTTTCTATACGATAAGATTCTCTCCTGCCATGTACTTCTATTCAAGTCAGTCCCAAATGGATTATTAAAAGGACTATCTCACAAAATGAGAGTTTAATCTTTTTTAAAAAATAAAACGTTTTCTTTGTATAAATTTTACATCATAGATCTATAAAGCAACATAAAATTAGAATGTTGATTTACATCTCAACCTCAATCTTAACCATTTAATGAAAGTGCAGCCCATATATCTTGCAGGTATAGTAAACTGATTAAATGGTTTATTTTATAAACAATGATTTTTGGACTAAGGGTTCGTCAGCACCTTAGTCCATTGAATTTACATACCACTTTTTGAGGGACGGTACCCTATCGATACACAAACAGCAGTCTGACCCCAATTACTCATTAAACATCCGCCTTCACTGTGTGGACTAATACCTTCTTGGAACTAGGAATCTAGTCCGGATTTACTTGTTTTGTTTATTATCTATCTCTCTATATTATTATCACTGTTGCCTAATGGGAAATCGTAAAATGTCCAGATGTTCGAAAAATAGACTATTCGTCTCTGTTCACAATAATAATGATTTTAGGAATGGTGGTAAAAGGAGCAGGTGTTTACCTCGAGATGTTGCCCAAAGAAATTTTCAAATGTATCCTCAATCATTTTGCTTTAAATGCACCTTATATATAGTCCTTCAGCGCTATTAGCACTTTGATTTTCCATCTTGCAAAATCATTCAAATGGTGAAGAGCTTTTGAAGAACATTTGCTGAAAGTTTATGCATATTTTAACCCTTTCCCAAACAATAACAACATTTGACGACTTTGTTGCAGACGACTTTAGAAAACATTTTGGAAAATAAGAAATTGCTGAGCAATTTTTCCCTTTCCCACAATGTTTTCTGCTCTTTCTGAAGAAAATTGTTCAATTTCATCACATTTTGGAATGTCGTCTACAAAATCTTTCAATTTGGACAGTCAAAAATTTGTTGTTTGGGAAAGGTTTAAGGCATTGTTTGGAGAACATGCGGGTATTATAAACAGACACGATAATCAATCAGTGGACATCAGTGTTTCCACTGATCAGATGTGATTATATTTTGGGGGGGTTAATTTGCTTGGTTTATCACATTTTTGTGAAGAATTTTATCATGTATTGAACCCATAATATGACAAATTTGAAAGCCCATTCAAACTTAAAATCTAAAAATAAAATCATCAAATTTGAATAGTTGATTTGAACATCCTTTTCGCTCAAACACTTCCATATTGTGAAAAAAGATATATATATAAACAAAATGAATGGAAATTTGTATCTTTCAGTAAAAGATTCCATGACGTTTTTTTTTAATTTAATAAACATTATTATTTCCATTTAGTGCTTTGCAATGAAACAAAAACTTTCTAAAATAGCATGTTATCTTTTACTGAAACATTCTTGTGTTATATAATGTCATGTGAATACAAATTTGCATGTTGAACATTAGTGAATATGAAAAACTGTTAATGATACAAGAAAAAAAAGTACAACTTCTTCCTTAATTTTCTTACAACAAATATTATCCAAAATAAGAACATAACTAGAATTGTAAACAATGCTCAAAAGAGGGGGTTGCTCATTAGAATAAGCTTCAATGTTTGTGAAGCACTAAAGCCCCTTTCTTCGTTGGTTCAAATCCTGATACTGGCAGATCTAGGACTTTCAATGAGAGTTTGTGTCTAACAGTATGTGGACTGCGCTACTCGCTTTACACAAACAATTCTATGGGTCTGACTTTATTTATTATGGATCAGGATCACATAAAACTAAGATGCTGTGGTACAATATATATAGTAACATTACATCATGATACTAATAATTAGAAGCTATAACGCAAGAGCAAAAGTAAGAAATGCTTTTAATTGGCCCTTTTTTAATATGCCTACAATGTATTTGAAATCATGAAGTGAACAAAAATAAAATGCAAGTATTATCAGCTGCTTTTCTGTCATGCTTAAATATAACAAAAATAAATGAACAAAGCATAAATAAAAGCTCTTTTCCAAAATGTATAAGAAGATTGGTGTGTGTGGATTTGATGTTCAATAGAGTTTGAATGTGGTGTCAAAGTGAGTGAATTGTATGATAGAAAATAATAAAACTGGGAGTAAGGTCAAACTGAAGGGTATATCACCTTGTCCTGCTTTCCAGCCTTTGAAACAAATAATGAACATAATTAGCAAAAATGAAATATTACCTAGACATCTATTATTGATGGAGAAACCACATTTAGATTAATAGAGTTTGGAGAACAGTTTGGAGCCTTTCAAGACGACTGAGCAGTGTGTCAAGACAAAAGGCAATGTTTTACCCTTTACCAAACACCAAATTTTCGACTGTTCCAAATTGAAAGAGTTTGCAGACAACATTTCAAAATGTGAAAAAAATGAAAAAAAGTCTACAGATAGGGCAGAAAACATTGTGGGAAAAGGAGAAATTGCTCTTCATTCTTACAATGTTTTCCAGAGTAATCTGCAACATACTGGTCAAATTTCGTTATTTGATAATGGGTAAAAACAATTTAATCTTTGTTTGAAGACAGGATTATGAAAAGGTAGGTATCTATAATCAGCTAATTTTACTAATGCCTTTTTATTGCATATGGCATGGTCATCATACCATGTTTTTGATAGGGATAAAACATGGTATGAAATATTTCTATAATTTGAATGTCAAAAAGAAATGATATGGGCCAACAAGAATACTTTGTTGTATGGTGTTAAATGCCATATCAGCAATGTTTCAGTTATGTAACAGCTTTCCTGGATCCTCTAGTTCTATGCTACAAAATTACTTTACTTTAGCTCTTCTTTTTGTTGATTATAAGGAAGAAACAAGAGTTATAGTCTATAGCGCAACATATATAATCATATATAGATTAGTATAAAGTGTTTACCAAGGGTTCATTGTATTACTATAAATGATCAGTGATTATGTAAAGCACTTACTATAGTATTGCATTGAACCCTCGTTATGAAAATACATATACATATATAGCCTTGCCAAATCAAAAACTTCAAAAAAGATCAAATTGAGCACAACATATTGACATACCTTAGGCTTTGACTGTTTTGTGTTGACATATTGCGCCATTTCCGTTCCTTGAGTTCGCAGCTTGGTTGGGTCTAGAACTTTCCTCTTCTTTGTCAAGTTCTTACAGAATTGTTCATGCTTTTCGATCCGATCTTCGGCAAACTTTCTACCGCAGTTAAAACATGAGACTAGTTTTCCAACATTCTCGAAAGCTCCTTCTTGTTGATCTGCTGCTGAGTATAGAGCAAGGTGATCTCCCTTTATGGGAGGAGAGTCTTGACGGGGCGGAGTCCTAGATTTAGGAGGATGGTATTTACGAGTAGCCGTCGGTTTTGGCTTTGACGGTGCGGCCGGTTTATATTGCTGTTGTGGCGGAGATGCCCTATGTTTTTGAGGTGGGGGTGAAGGTTGTCTGAAGTCGTCCTCGTCACCAGAATCCTCATATTCGTACCCCGTGGTCTGGGACCTTTTACGAAGTCGTTCTTTTTCCTCGGCTATTTTTCGACCTCTCTCCTCTTCCCATGTGCGTTTAACTCGTTCATCTTCTTCTGCTTTTCTTCTCCATTCTTCTTCCTCTTTTTCTCTCCTCTTTCTTTCTTCTTCAAATTTCTTCCTTCTTGCCTTTTCTTTCTTTTCCTGAAAATGAAATGTAGAAAATCATAACTTATATCTACCATGCATAGACTTTGCATGAAGTATTCTTTAAATGTGATAATATGTTATCAAAAAGTAAAAAGAACAAAATTAAGATTGAACTTAATTCTATGACTTTTGAAAGTATAAGACTTCAAAATGGAATAAAACATTTCGGCATCAAGCCTCCGTGGATAGGTGGTTTGAATAATAAACTTGAAAATCCATGGCGATTCTTATGATGAGTTCAAATCACAGTAGAAGCAGATTTGGACTTTCATGTGGAGTCACCTACTTAAGTTTCAAAAACAGTGTTCATGAACTTCATGACCAGACATGAACGACATAATAATTGTGGCACTGTCTGAGATAAATGGCCCAAAGTGGATAGATGGGCACAATTGAGTTATTATCATTTCGGGACACTTTAAGGTCTATTGAATCAGATCCAATTCAAATTTTTACCCAAACATAATTTTTAGAGGAATTATAGCTATTTGTGTAGCAACACCAAGGCAACAAAATACAAAAATGTTCCTTCTTTTTTTTTAAAATTAAATAGAATATATAAAATTACATTTCGAATTGCATCAGTATGTACAAAATGGTGAAAGCTAAACAGATTCAGTGGTGTTAACTTGTCCCCCATTAAATCATTTTATCTATCGTTATTTGAGTGAACCTTGTTCAATGCATAGAGCAATTGAAAAATTATAACGTCATTTTCAATCACACTTTTCTCCATGACGTCATTTAACGACTTTGGGCCAAAAGTCTCAGTTACTGGCACATATAGCCTTTCTTGAAAATAAAGCTGTTCTTAAACTTGTTCATGAATTTCAAAAGCAGGTTAATGAATATCAAATAGAGGTTCATTAACATCAAGAACACATTCATGAATGTATTCATAACCTGTTCTTGACGTTCATGAATGACAATTTGTTGTTTGTGTCTGTTCATTAAGTTCATGAAAAGCAATTCTTGAATCCTTTCTATAGGTTAGTCTGCTTAGGGAATGCCAACAGTTCTATCAATCTTTACCAGCCCTTGAAGGCAGCTAAGCTTGAGGTCTTATCCATATATGAACCATGCATTGAAATATATCTAAAATATATTTAAAACAAAGTAAAACACAAGATTTAAAAACATTAAAGACTGCACAGCCATTATATTTTTATCTTAAATATGTTATTGTGGGAAAGGAGAAATTGCTCATAATGCGATTTTTTCCTTTTCCCACAATGTTTTCTTCCCTATCAGAGGATTATTTTCTAATTTTCAACTGTTGTGAATGTCTGTAAACTCATTCAATTTGGGACAGTTGGCCATTTGGCATTTGGTAAAGGGTTAAAGT
The DNA here is from genome assembly GCA_947846245.1 of Cerastoderma edule. Taxonomy (NCBI): domain Eukaryota; kingdom Metazoa; phylum Mollusca; class Bivalvia; order Cardiida; family Cardiidae; genus Cerastoderma; species Cerastoderma edule. Next base: position 20,747,690 of record OX401404.1, on the reverse strand, counting down.
CTTTCATAATTTTTGAAAAAATTGTGGAAAAACAGAATAAAGAACTTGCCCATACTGAGTAATATTCTGGGTTTCTTTTTCCACAATAATTTTAAAGGTATATCTATTCATCATTAATTGGGTTATTGTAGGATTTTTTCTATCTTTTGTTACAATGTTTCTGCTGCATATTACACCAACAAAGGGATGATATCAAGGTCAGAATCATAAATACCTCTATCTCCTCTTGCTTGCGCTCTTTTCTCAGCCTTTCCAATTCTCGTTGCTGGTTTTCTATCTGCTGCAGCAACATGGCTTGTTTCTTCTTGATCTCATCTTCTGGATCAATGTCATCACTTTCCACACTGTCGTCATCAAACCCTTCGTCATCCTGGAACTGCTGGTGTTTTTGTGGTACCGTCTGTGCCTCTCTATACCTGCTCAGTCGGTTTGCTCGGTTCTGGTCCTGCTCCTCTTGGAATTTCTGGAAGTCCGTCTTTTTCTGTGGTTGTTGGGCCACTTGTGGCCTATTCATCTGTTGATTCTTTATCATTTTACGCTTCTGTTGTAGCATCTGTAACTGTTGACGGTTTGGAGGCGGGCTATCCTCGCTTGAGCTGTCCGTCACCATGGTGCCAGTGGGCGCACTCACAGGGAGACGACTCCGCTCAACCATGTTGGCGTTGTTAAGTGAAACATCCTTGTACGTCCTGGGTCGAACTATTTGAGGTTTGTTTGGGAAAGGGTTACCAGGAGATGCCCTTTTACCTGGGCCCTGAATGGGTGCCAACAGATTGGATCTGTCACGTCCAGCGCTGGTTTTCTGAGTTTGTGAAAGGATAGGAATATTGCTCTGGTTTGTCCGTCCGTTCATCTGGCTTGGGTTGTAGCTCTGAGTTCGTCCCATAGACTGCTGTGAAAGTTTATGCTCCACTTTTTTCTGATGAAACATTTTTTCCATGGATGGTTGGTTCATATGACCTTGACTGTTACCGGAACCGAGGGCCCGTCGCTCCTGGAAGAAATCCCGAACGATCCCTTTATTGACCCCATTCTGGTTGACCTTCTGAAGCGCCCTCTGCTGGTTCTCCTCATAAAGGCTGATCAGCTTCTGCTCCTTTTCCCTCATTATATTTTGCTGGTATTCAGTCTGCATCTGCTGCAGCTTTGAGGGTTTTTGGGTGCCACCATTTTGCATTTTGGGCTGGTAGCTTCCAGGCTGCTGACCCTGGGCAACAGGGCGGGGTAATCTCGACATACCCCCAAAGAAGGCTCTGTTATTGTCGACAGCCACTCTACTCATTGGAAGTCAGTTTTCACTTCTGTTTTCTGCAATAAATAGAATATGAAATATTCTAAGTCTAATACAATCTGTTGAATACATGTCACTTTACAATCTTTGCATTGGAAGGATTTAGAAAGCATTGTGGACATTTTTTTATCTGGTTTTGATGAGCATATTCTTTGTTTGTTTTATCACAATTTTTGGACCATTTACTTGTTGTTATACAGCTTCTGTAAGGTAAAGTTTCAAGGTAAACTTGAATCTTTTGTTGACTGCTATAAAAGTTATCTCTCGTTTAAAAACCCTTTGCAGCATGAAACCTCACTTTTACAAATCTGCTGCAGAATTCTTTAAAGGTTCCTGTGGTGTAAAAGCCTAAATTATTCTGATGAGATACTCCATCCTTTTGGCTTAATGTTTTTACAAAAATCATGTTGTCTCATGCTTTTTTGGTAGTCTGCTATTGATTGTGTGGTTGTGACTATACAATTGTCTATATTGCCTGGCTAGTTCAAAAGATATTTATAGACAAGAGAATTTTTAATATAACCATTATAGAGACAAGCAAAGAACCTGAAAAGATTGTGCCATCCCTGTTCATGTCTCCTCACTGTATTACAGAATGTTGATAGTTGAACCAAATATTCGCTCTCGAAAGCCTCGATGGGCAGTTCAGTAAATGGAATCTTAGTCGATAGCTAGCAAGCAGGGTGATACAATAAAATGGAGAAATTATTGATGTGATGTTAAGTCCTAATGTGAAAATAAAATGATACCAAGCAAAATAATTTCCAAATCTGAAACACATGTACACCAAAGTGAATAGACAGTTTAAATGATACGTCAATACAATGAGGTATGTCATCTATAATGCATGTTTTCCAATGTATGTACCTATGTTTATCAAGGTGTTACAACAGTTACAATTCCCATAGGGTGAATCTTTCATTATACATTTCCATACAAATCAACACTTAAGGTGCCTTTCACTCTGTAACAATTATCTTTGAGGCAAGAGCTGCAAAAGTCCTTAAAAACACTGTGTCAAAAGGATAAATTGCTCATAATGAGCAATGTATCCTATTGACACAAGGGTTTCTACCCAAAACATATAGAATTGAACATTTTTTTTCAAAATTCTTTGATCATCAGTCTTTTCTTGCGCAGTCAATAAGGAGCAGTCTCAAATCCCCATACATGGGGAAATAGATTAACCAAATACCAAACATTTGACTGTGGAAACAGTGGATAACAAAATGCAACAATAAGAAATGGTGTAAAATTAAGTATTTTTGTATTCTGGAAAATATTGATTTCATTATTTTTTTGCCCATGATAATATACAAAGTTGTCTGCAACTGCCACAAAATGGAATTCTGCTTTTTCATATGAATATACCAAATTTCAATTTCTTCTCTTCCTACAATCATTCCAAAAATTCACTGCAACAGATACATTTATTTGATTGTAACATATGTATACATATATATTCAAATTGAGAGCCTATGCAATGTTGTAGACAACATGCATGTTGTCATGTGACCGCCTCACTCTCTTCAGCATAGCAACAATCAATAAGGACAATTAAGATCTAATATCTGGGTTATGGAGCTGACTCTTTAGCTCAGAGGTTATGGCATTGGACTCTCGCGCTGGCCAACCAGGATCGAATCCTCCTAGGGGACTTTAACTCCAAAATGGATTTTTCTAGCTATGCTTTGTTGAGGAAATTGTTCGTAAGATGGGGGCTTGTTCGAGATTGGCCATTGAGCTGTTTGATCGTCCAACTTACATGCCGAAAAAGGCTTATCTGTCATCATAAATGATGACTCTCTTAAAGGGTGTATGTCACATACCAGTAACAGCCTCACTCTCTACAGCATAGCAACAATCAACAAGGACAAGATCTAACCTCTGCGTAACTGAGCGGATTCTTTAGCTTAGAGGTCTTGGACTCTATCTTGTCCCGGCAAACCGGGATCGAATCTCAGCAGGGGACTATAAATCCAAAGTTGGTTTTTTGCAGACATTGTTTCTAAGAATGTATACATGTAGAAAGTTATAAATACATCACAAAAGATCACCTAGAAAAACAGTTATTTCTCAACTAAGGCAAAAGACATAGATTCTTTCGATAATTGGTCTCAAAGTTTTCTCCCCTGCCGCTTAAGAGTTATAAAACCACAGAGACTTAGGGATGCTTTCATTGCAATCAGGAATTTTTCATTTGGAAAATGGTTTCTATGCAATAATACATGCAAGGAATGATTTTATTGGTTGCTTTTTGAACCAAAAGAAATTGAGAAAAAGTCCAATTAAGTTAATATACAAACTGATAACAAATATTAAAAGCAATACATGGTACACAAGCTTTCTCAAGGAACATTACATGTGAACTGTAAAAAGATCTTCTAATTAAATAAGAAAATGATGTGACAAACATGTACAAAGTAAAAAATTCTTTTGTAGAAATGATTTAGGAGTCAAAATCAGATAAATATGCAAACTCATCAAAAACTTGCACATACAACGAAAATAAGTCAAGCTCAATTCTATTTAGTTTCAAGATATACTAGATCAATGAATGATGATCAATAATTCAAAGATGTAAATCACTGGAGAGCAATCTATCTGACTATAACTATGGTAATCTACAGAATGTCTCAGTACGGTTATATAGTCTATGGGTCAATGCTTTAGAGTTTACCCTTTACAGTCAAACTTGTGTTAAGAGACCATCCTATGGAACTGAGAAAATTGGCTGTTTAACCCTTTCCCAAACGCCAAATTATCGACTGACCCAAATTGAAAGAGTTTGCAGACGACATTTCAAAATATGATGAAATTGGAAAATAATCTTCTCATAGGGTAGAAAACATTGTGGTAAAAGGAGAAAATTTCTTCTTTTCCCACAATGTTTTCCGAGTCGTTTGGAACAAAGTGGTTAAATGTTGTTACTGAGACAGGTTGGCTGCTTAACATAAATTGATGTACACTTTAAATAAGATGATGGGCCTTTCTGTATTGGTTGTTTAAGACAGGTTGGCTGCTCCAAAGGATGGTTGCTAAAAGACAGGTTTGACTGTATATTGCTGCATTTACACATTACCATCCAACGCCCCATTTTTGCGTCATGCAGCAGACATCATTCAAATAGAATTGTCACAAGCAATTTCTCCTTTTGTCACAATGCTTTCTCAATCTTTTCACATATAACAACGGCAGAACTGAAAGTTTTTTCACATGTTCACAAAGCCTTTCTAAAGCTGTCTGTTTAAAGTAAAAAAAATGACACCTGTAGGTGCTAAAGAGTTAACGATCATATCAGATGTCCAGCACAGCATATCTTAATGCAGTCTTCATTACCAAACAATAACAACACATTTCACCAGTTTGTTGCAGACGACTCTGGAAAACATTATGAGAAAGGAGAAATTGCTCTAAACGAGCAATTTTTCCTATTCCCACAATGTTTTCTGCCCAATCAGAATATTAATTTTTAATTTCATCACATTTTGAAATGTCGTCTTCAAATACTTTGAATTTGGAACAGTCGAAAATTTTGCGTTTGGTAAAGGCCATTTTAAGGGTTTAGGTTAGGCATATCCAAATAATTGCTTGGTCTAAAATGACTCTTATTAGTTCATTAATTTTTCTGAGAAACTATCCTCTTTTCATATCTTAATTTTGTCATCACTTAATTGCATGAAACAGGGAAAGTGCTGAAAATGTTTTAACAAAAGGAGAAATAACATAATCTAGTTTTCTAAATGTTTGCAAATAGCACAACTGGTAGGGCAAAAGAATACTGTCAATTCACACCACATGAATTTAGATTCTACTTTTAAATATGCCATTATGTACTACATAGTCACCTAACAGCAGGTGATATTTTTTAAAAAGTCTTTTAAGAATACTTTTTCCCAATTAAATTCCCATTTCCCGCTATATTTGCATCTTTTAACAAATAATGTACAAGCTAATTCTTTTCTACCTTACCGGCAAATGAAATCTGAAATACTCCTTTGTCTAGTTGAAATACTCCATTAGACTAAGTTCATAAACAAAAGATATATTTATCTTATCTTGCAACTGAGTCTAACAATTGATTGTATTATTAACAATACCTTGTAAAAAACAAAATCTAAAAATCATCAAGTTCCTCTCTGTCTAGTTTCACAATAGATACATATATGATCATTGATTACCGGTCTTCACTGATCATGCAGATCGATGAAGCCAAGCAAGAAGATAATAATATCATATTTCATTGTCTGTGCATTGATCTTAACTCATGGGTGCACCTGAACCATATCTGTAATTAACAGAGTGTTGGTCACACCTAGGCTAACCTTTTCTCTTATACAAAACATCTTTGAACACCTTTGATAGGGTTGATTCTAAAAAACAGAGTCAAAATAAGGAGATTTCCCTCATTCAGAGCACATATGCAGGAAGAAAATCATGAGTTTTCATGTGTGTGAATTGATTTATCATAAAAGACCTTTTGTAGCACACACTGTGCTAATTAAATGATTAAAGCAACAATTTATTTAGTTCACTGAATTATGATTTATTATGATGAATAAGAAGGTTTATTTATGATGCAATGAACAAAGATGAACTTAGTTATTGTATATAGATTGAAAAGAAAGTTCTTACAACATATAGATATTAATTATTCTCAACTCTGCTTCCTAGAAACATAACGAGTTCTGGCTCCAAATGTGGATGAATGAAAGATTGCAAGGTGAGTCCTATTTCTCACAGGATGCAAACCAACGACCCTCATGTCCAGAGGCTCAACTTTGAGTACATGAGTGCAGTGAGTACATGCAAAGTTCAATGTTCAAACTATATATCCTTTTATAAAAAGATTGAACAGTAAATATCAATTTCCAAATTTATATTCTCTTTACATTTGTGACAGTGGTACAGTGGTAGTGAAGGCCTCATGTACCGAGGGTCCCGGGTTCGAATCCTCATTGGAGGAGATGAAAATTGCCAGGACTAGCCCACAAGTACTGGTGTATTATCCAGGAAGCAGTCCTCGAGAGTGACTCAACAGGTTAATTAAGCTTCCTTCAAAATCAATGTCAAACAAATCAATCAAACAAACAAGCAAACAAACATTAGAAACTATTTATAAAAGACAAAATATTTACATCAGCAAATTTAACCATGTACTTAATATCTTTAAGCTTTACAGGTTGATTAACAGTTACTGTTACCATTCCAAAATTGATGTAAAGCCTAGAATTTGTATTACAGAGGTGTCTAATTAAAAAACCCATATTGGACCAATCATTTTGAGTCAAGGCAACATGATTTTAGTTTCTCAATACTGAAAAACGTTTTTAAGTAAAAGTGAAGTCAATGAATTTGAAACAATTAATAGCAGCCATCTTAAGAAATGCTCCTTAGCATGGTAAGGTAAATCACATTGAAAACAGCTCATGACTCAGGCCCATTAACCCTTTACCAAAAGCCAAATTTTCAGTTTGCAGACGATATTTCAAAATGTGATAAAATTGAAAATAATAGGTCAGAAAACCTTGATTATTAAGAGCAATTTCTCCTTTTCACACAATGTTTTTTCAGAGTCATCTGCAACAAACTGTTTAAATGTTGTTATTGTTTGTTATGGGTTATGGTAATGCTTGCAGGGTCCCAAATTAATTGATTAAGGATCATGTCATAAGCAAGCACAGTCAAAGTAATGGGAAGTGTGTGGGTCAGAGAATGTTTGACAAATTCAAATATTGACACTATTCTGCTTCTGAAGTTCTAAGGGTAAAATTTGACAATTCAATTTTATAATTGGGGCTGCCTCATTTTAACTGGTTTTGTTATTATTTAATAGCAATTGATGCCATTATTTGATGATATATAAGATTACATATCTTGTCTTATCAATTGACTTTGAATGTCCATTTTGCGCTTTGAATACTGTAACGTTTGTTGAACGTTTATGCAAATTAGGGAACCTAATGCATTGTTGTAGATAATATGCTGGTATATATATATAGACAACAGCTCAGTCTCCGACTTTTCACTTTTCGGATGTGTTTATGTCTTTGAGAGTTTCATTTGTTCGGTTCGTTACAATACGGAAATCAGAATTCGAGAAGTCTGAGACTCCATTTTGAACATTTCAAATTATGACATTAGATTGACCAATCAGATTTTTAAAAGCAATCTTCATGTCAAATTATTTTGACTAGCCTAAAGGTTACAATGATGTTGCTAGATAACTGTTTGTAAATATAAAAGGCAACTTCACAGATAAATCATTGATAAAGTAGAATGCAATGCATGCTATAGTTCACAAAGTTGAAGCCTTTGTTCAATAATTCCCCTTATGTTAACCAGGATCCATTACACTTGAGGCTGTACCCAGCAAACATTACAAATCGGTCCGATATCAAACCGATATTAGTTGGTATATCGGCCCGATATCTACATCTTATATCGGCACGATATCGGATGTGCAACTCGGCTACATATCGGCCCAATATCAGGGTACGATATCGGCTTTATATCTGTTAACAACATTGAGCCGATATTATCCCATCATTCACCTGCATTTTTTGTGCCTATTGAGCTACACCATCCTTATGGGCAAATACAGAAGGAGATCCTAATCAATCAGCTCATATAGGAGCTGCCTGGTTTGGGATTACTCTATTGCAGAGGCTTGAAAAGTCGCTTGTATCAGACAAACGGTTTAACCTGACAAATAAACAATAACACACATATAGAGTGATTTTTTGTTAATTATTAAGTCAAATATGATTTATCAAAACTCAGTGGTGTTCCTAGGCCCTTCACTGCCTTCTTACCCATAGAAAAATATGAAAACAGCTCGGATCCAAGCTATCGGACACTCTGCCAATGGTTTTACCAAAGGTTGATGAAGACGCTGAGCCGTTTTAATTTCGGCATTTGTTAAAATAAATACTTACAGCACTCATACAAAGTTGTGATATTTGTCAATTAATCGAAAGGATTTGTAAATAACATAAATAAGCAAATAATTGACGATATTCTTCAATTTTCACTTGTTGAGTTTAACGATGCCTAGATAAATTACACGGTGCGTAGGTAAATCACCCGGTGCATCAACAGAAAATGCTATGATATCGCTCAGTGTTTCAGTGTTGACGTCCAATTCTCATACTTTGAAAGTTCAAATGACTTGGATATTATTCATTCCATTAACTGATTTAGAATTACCATACAATATGGATATATACCATGAAAAACATAACCATCGGTCCGTTATAGGAACGAAATCGACAGCCGACATAGACCACAGATATCTATCTGATATTGAACCTATGTCAGAGAAACAACATAGATATTCCGACATACTGCCAATATCGGATTTATATGGAAACACGTCATCGACATTCCATCATTCAGCCGATATCGGTCTGATAAGGGTATGTTTGCTGGATATACATGCTCATTATGGATAGAGGGCGTTTCATTTTGGAATGTTAGAAAACAATAGGTCCAATTTATTCTTAAACAGATTGAATAAATATCCTAATCTAAATTCTTAATTGGGCAAATTAATCAAACATAAATCAGAATAAATCGTCAAACAGATTCCATACCTCAGAATTGTGATGTTCATATGCCGTGTTTTTTATGTCATGTAAGCTGCCATATTGTTTACAATCCCGTGGCAACAACGGTTGATTCTCGATTAATCTAGATCTACTACTTCCAAGGTGCGCGGAGCAAGGGGAACCAATCCGTACACTTGTTTTGATCATTTACTTTATTTTTCTAAAAGAGTGTATGTTAGTTTATTATGATTTAGATTATAGAACATCATCTTAAATGATTAATGTTATAAAATACCGATACTCCTTTGAATTCTCAATGTTTAAAGTTGATCTAACCTTTTCTCTCATTTTATATTTTAGACAAAAAGTAAATAAGTAAATCTTATTTGTTCGATTAGATTATCGTTTACTTCAAACCAAATATGACATAAAGATGCTGACGACGGAATTTGTTTTCTGAAAAATTCATTAAATACAACGAAAGGTGTGGTGATTATATTTTTTCTAAAGTGTTTAAAACTTACATGATTATATCTTATACTTTAAAGATATTCATCAAAGAAAGAAGAAATTACTAGTGGCAAGAATCCGCAAATAAGAGCCTTTAGGTTGTTAGTATGACAACTTGTAAGTCATTCGGATACGCAGGTATTTCGGACATCGAACTTTTAAAATTATGAATAATTGTATGAGATGGTAAATTGATGAGATCAGAAACAAATATTACTAACAATGAATTTGCAAAATTGTTGTCACAACGATGGAAGACCAATACTTCTATTGTTATTTTGAATTAACAAATTATTTTACCCACAGTTGTCACTTGTGAATGAATCCCTTTTTAATGCAATACATGCAATTTACATTCCATATTCCGCAAATGAACTTTGTGAGAATTGTTTCGTTGACTTTCTTTCTTCTGATAGATTTTCTTTGCGCATGCGCATTGGAATGTGAAAAACCTATAAAGCATTTTTTTTTAATCATTAATGGCAATTGATGCCATTATTTGTTGGTATGTAAGTTTATTTTACATATTTTGACTTATCAATTGATTTTGAGTGGCCATTTTGTGCTTCAAATCCGCAAATCATAATTCTAAAAGTCTGACACTATTTTGATCCTTTGAAATTTTGATGTTAGATTGCCACTTTGTACACCCAGTATTTCCAAAACTTATTCTCAATTCATTGATTGTTGATACTAATTTGAAATGTCTTGTCCAAAAATAAGAAGAGAATGATCTATGCTTCTTATCTAAACATCAAGTTGAGGAATTGATCAACATTCAGTTATATGTATACTTGTTCTTCCTTTGTGATTGTGTAGGGCAAATTCATAAGTACTGTTTTTACATGTTCCTTAGTTTGTTTTTTTTTTTCAACAGGACAGAATTTTATTTCACTTAAGGTTCATCGTCACTGCAACATATTGTAACAAACCGAGCAAATGAACCTCTCAAAGACACAAACACATCCGATTCGTGAAAAACACTGTCATACACTGAGCAGTGGTGTTGTCTATTTGTATACCAGCATGTTCTCTACAACAATGCATTTGGTTCCCTTATTTGCATAAATGTTCAACGAATGTTGCAATATTCACATACATGTTACATGGACAAAACATGGAAATACATACATACAAATACATTTACTATTTGCCAAAATGCTGCTTAATATGTAAACAAGAATTTATTATAAGTTACTTTACTGCTTTCAGGAATCATGATAGGGTTGACACTCTGAAGCCATTGGTATAAATCCCTTCACTATTGGGGATCCTGAATTACCATAGACCAATCAGCTCATCATCAACATAATGAACACATGGAATGAATAATGATTCGACAGCTACCAGATGAAGTGAAATCCTATATACGCTCTGGTGTAGCCATAACAAGTATTACACAATGTGTGGAGGAGCTGCTGCTGAATTCCATCGACGCCGGAGCAACATGCGTGGCTGCCAGGGTGGATATTGATTGTTTTAAGGTACAGGTGGTCGACAATGGACATGGTATACTTGCAGATGAACTTCCCCTGATAGGAAACAGGTCAGTGATAGTTTTCCTTATATATTTGTTATTGTTAAATAAACCCTTTCCCAATCAAATTAACTGACTTTTAAGACTCTAAACTGATTCAATGAATAAATTAAAAATTATCAGAAAAATAAGGCTTAAAAGTGATGATCTTGGGTGTATTTAAATCTCTCAGTTTAATTGAACAGTAAGAACATGGCATTTGGATTCCCCCAGAGTAAATAAAGTCGATCATGGCATAGATCTGTGTGATCATAGATCATAGTGAATTAATGAATTTGGGTGATATGAATTAGGTCGGAAACATTGTCTTTAGTATTGATGCATATTCTTATTCAAGATTTATTGTAAAATACAATAATATTGGCTATTTCAAAATAATGTTAGTTGCTGAATTTTTTAGCAGTATTTTAGTTAGCCATTAAATTTCAAAATGATGACAATCATTATTTTTTATTCTTACCACAACATATATTGCAATATGGTTTTCACTTGTATTGTTACACCCCTAATTCTAATACTGAAAAATGTGCCTATTTCAAAAAAAATTAGAGTGCCTGTAGCAGCTTTGTAAATATCTGGGACTTTCTGATACCAAGTCAATAAATAGCTTTTATATCATTGCAGGTACACAACCAGTAAATGCCACACTGTGTCTGACCTAGATGATCTCCGATACTTTGGCTATCGTGGAGAAGCCCTCGCTAGTATCAAAGATGCTTGCGGTATCCTTGAAATTGTCACCAAAACAAAGTCCTGTCCCAAACCACTTTGTAAGTTATTTCAAGACGGAAAAGCCCTTCCGATTAAAGAGTCTGCCATTCCCAGACCAAGTGTTGGTACAACAATTACAGCTCATGCCTTATTTATGAACTTTCCAGTACGACAGAAGTCTGTTAATGAAAGCCTTGAGTTGGAGAAGATTCGCCAGAGAGTAGCAGGTTTGGCCCTAATGAAACCACATGTCTCTGTGAGATTAAGGAATGACTCAACTGGCACAACTCTCATCCATACCAAGAAATGTTCAAACACTTTAGTAACATTTGCATCTCTTTTTGGCCAAACTAAAGCAGATGCTCTAGTTGAAATAAAAGGGGAGAAGGATCAATTTTCAGTGGATGGATTCATTGGCAAGGAGGGTAGCACGAAAAAGGATGTTCAGTTTGTTTATGTTAATGGGAGACTTGTTCTGAATACCAAGATACACAAATTAATTAGCCAGTTGATAAAGAAAAGTGTGATATGTAAAAGAAAGTATGGCATTTCATCTGTGAGCCCAACATTACCCGACAGTAAAAATGTTTTCAGGACAAGTCCTGGAAAGCAGCTGGATAAACAGCCAATGTTTATACTGAATGTTAAATGTCCACTTACAGAGTATGATATTACATTTGATCCTGCCAAAACTCTGGTGGAGTTTAAAGCCTGGAACAAGTTGCTACTGTGCATTACCAATGTTATAAATGAATTCTTGAAGAAAGAAGATTTATTCACATCACCAATTCAAGAATACGTCATTTGTGATGAGGCCATAGGAGACAATGTACAGCCGGCAGCTACCATATCCCCATCAAACATTAGAGATGTGTTAATATCAAAAACAGCGAAGAGGTTTAAGCCTATGTCGAAAGCAATCCTGAAGACACCAGAAGGCGTGCCATTAGAAAAATGGAAGGCAGAAAATACGTCTATTCATAAAGTTAATGAGGATACCTCCACCAGCAGTTCTGAGTTACTGAGAGGCAACAGCTCCTTGGAACAGTCGAGTCTGTCTACCAATACAGAGATATTGGACACTGATACAAACGGAGAGCCATCATCTGATAGAACTTCTGACTCTAACATTTTGTCTGATAGTAGAGCTGAAGTTACTGGTAATGTAAATATTAAAGGAAACTCTTGTTCATCATTAAGAGCAGTAAAGGAAAAGTACTTTGAAAATCAGGCTGTATTTAATATGGAAACATCATTAAACAAACCAGTAGTCCCTGGAAGGTCTGCTTTGTCATCCTTTAGGAAACTTGTAGGCAAGTCATCTGGAACTGTTCCATCTGCTTTACCAATGAGGACAAGTATTGATGAAAGTTTGAAGAAGATATCAAAGATCTTGCCATCATCATCAACAACAAGTATATCAGCTGATGACAAATCCGAGAAGGCACTGAGCTCCCTACAAAAATTCAGAAAGTTTGCTTCTAAATTTGAGCACAAAGTACATAACTCTGATAACCAACCCAAAAAGGTTTTACCCGCAAAGTTTAACAAGATAAATGAAGTTCCTAAAATCAAGAATATTGCCACCTTTGAAGATAATTTGGTCAACAAACCAAACTTCAGCACAGATAGCTCTATGACGGACACAAACTATGGCTCATCAGCTATTGTTGAAAGGACAGGCAATGACAGGCATGATTCAAAGAGTTCAAAGACTGAAATGAAGTTGCTTGAGTCTGTAAACACAACCTGTCATGAGAGAAAGAGGACTTCTTCCTTAATAAATCCAATTACTTCAAAGCTTATGAAGACGACCCATCATTGTGATACAGAAGAGAATGGTGCTGCTTTTTATGGTGACCAAGATGAAAGAAAGCCTAATAACTTCTCTATATACAGTAAAACACATAGTTGTGGGACAAATGATCAACAGACTTGTTATGGTCCAAACATGTCTGGAAAAACTATACATCAACAGGCTTTTAGCAACCCTCCATACATTCAACATTTGGCAGATGGTGAACATAAATCTTCTGCTCCCAACACAAAAAATGATTTGAGGTCTGGAGAATATACAAGAGACAATTATTGCCAAAATGGTTTAATGATTAAGCAAGGAGATGCAGACATTGCTGCAGATGATAAGATAAGCTCTTTCAGTGGAAGGACAATGGGTATGCCCTGTGAACGTTTGAAAACAATACAGGGTGCCAAAAGACTGGATGATAGACTAGACAGTGATAAAGGTCCCGAGTTGGTGAAAGAACGTCATGATACAAGATTGCCTATGCCAATGGAGAATTCAATGACTAGATTTGGTGATCCCGGTCTTGTAGTGGAAAATAGTCAAAGTAATGTGAGGGGCAGCCAACTATTTAAACATTTGCCTTATAGTGAAATACATGATGCTCAAAAGGTTGACATATGCACTGTTAATAGGCTAACAGAATTTCCAATGGATACCAAAAAAGCTTCTCAAGACAATGCCCCAGCTGATGTTGTTACATTTACAGAAGTTCCTATTGGAACACATACACATAAGCTTACTTTGAACACTGCCATTGGTGATACTTACGATACATCTACAGAGGTCTACATGAAAACAAATGAGCTCATCCCAGAAAATGATGTGGATGACTCTGTTGAAACATATACAGCAATTCCTCTACATAAAGCTAAATTTATTGAGGACATTATTGTTGCTGGAGTTGACATTCAGAACAATGCTGTCTGTGAATATTCACCACAAGAATACATACCTGACAGCTTATTTGATGAAAGGGAAACTGTAGAAGAAACACCTACACAAAATAAAGATATTCAGATAGATATCGATCCTGAAACCAAGGTGAATGTTGGAACTGTTGACATCACGGTTTTTGATTCAACACAAGAATTTATTCCATGCACAACGACTGAAGACCACGTTGAGGGAGATTCTATGATGTCTCAATCTCTGGTTGATAATAAATCTTCTACAGCAGAGGCCAATAGCAAGGAGGGTGATGACACTATGTCACCTTCATCCACTGGATTTACCCCTCAGTTGGATAACTACACAGGTCCTACTGACACTAATGAGACTGTCAGTGAAACAACTACATGCAGCATTGAAGAAGCTGTTGATGAAAAGTGTGTGCCAAACATGGCCAAGTTTTCTGAATCAAGCTATGTGGGGCAACATGAATCAAGTAATGAAATGAACACAACTGAATGTAATGATGTGTCCCAAATGTCCCAGGACACCCTTGACATGCCATCCATTTTGGAGAGCAGTAGATTAGATAAATCTGATATAGAAATGGCAGAGTTGGTTTTGTCAGATTATTGGCATGTGAAAAAAGACCATTTGGATACAGTTACAACTAAAAGTCGATATGAACCCCACCAACACTACTCAGAGTGGCAAGATAAAGATACTGACGATGTTACTATAACTCAACTACTTGAGTCAACTTCTTGTATCAAAACATCAGAGTCTTTAGAGAAATGTGAGACAAATGTTAATGTGCTGACATTTAGAGACTTTTTCACACCAACATCAACCCAACAAACAGGAACTGATCTATATCATCATAACGATGTTTTAGCATGTCAAAATGGGGAAAATATGATTAATTCTACTGTCAAGGACTTAGCTCAAAGTCGTGGTACAGCCGAAGATCTCTTTACAGCCAGATGTGACAATGAAGACACACACATGGCTGATGATACAGACACCTTTGGTATGGTAGATGAAGACATTGTGATGGCCAGTGACATAGCAGCTTGTCAGAAAAGTGACATCAAGAAAGTAGAGGCTAGTCATCAGAGATCAAGAGACCAATCAGGTATGTTGGGTAGGTCAACAGCATGGGCTGTAATAAGTTGGCCTATTGTATGCAACCTTTCAAAACCTATTATTAATTTTATTTTATTTTTGATCATATCCTTGTCCCCTTTTTACTTGTTGATTTTATTATATTTTTGGTTGCAGATGCATTTAACCCTTTACCAAACAATAACAACATTAAATTTTGACCAGTTTCTTGCAGACGACTCTGGAAAACATTGTGGGAAAAGCAGAAATTGCTCTTGAAGAGCAATTTCTCCTTTTCCCAAAATGTTTTCTGCCCTATCGGAAGAATATGTTTCAATTTTATCACTTTTTGAAATGTCGTCTGAAAACTTTCAATTTGGGACAGTCGAAAATCTGGCGTTTGGTAAAGGGTTATGTAATCTATATGAGACATGCAGTATTGAAGTTGTTACACTATATAAGTATTACTTTAAGAATGACAGTTTCATTTCAAAGGCGGGAGAGAAAGTATTACAATAAAAGGGGGTAAATTGCTCTTGACATTAAATTTCTTTTTCTTTTCATCAAAATATCCTTTATAAGGGTTTCCATCATTGACATAATTTTGCAATACTCCTATGTGAGGTGACAACTGGAGAACACTTTCTTAGATGTTTGGACTATTTAGCTTATTTGATAGGGTGTACATCATAGAATATAAGGATCTTAGGTTCAGACCTGGTTGGCAACGTTCTCTCAAATTTAAGTCAATGAGACAAGATTTATACTTCCCTCATAATCAATTAAAAGTACTGGTTATGATCTAGGAAGCAGAATTGAGAGTGGTTAATCTAAGTTGAAAGAACTTGTTTCAAATAAGTTTAAAAGCATACTTAGGGCTCAGAAAAACTGCAAAACCGGGTAATATGAATTATGATAGAATATGTTGAAACATAGCGAAACACCACAGGAGCATGACAGTATAACACCTGCACTTTTTATTATCTATTTCTCAAAGTGCTATTTGGTGCCCACCAATTTAACTTCATTGTTTACATTCGAGTAACATCTAAAACAGCAAGGAGCGCTTAGATTTATGAGTGGTGATCACCTGGTTAAAAAAAGCACGTAAAATACATAAAAAAATTGTCATTTATCCAATATTAATAACGTGAACATTTGAAATGAAGAATTTCGTGGGTTTTATTGGTTCCCAACATTTCTCGGCTGACATTGTTTTATCGCTATTTGTAAACAAACCTTATAATATTCACTGTTTTAAAAGCATCTTGTGAACGAGTTACAGTCTCAATTCCTCTGCTAAAGGGAATTTTAAGTACTTTTATGTTAATTTTCAATTATTCTAACTTTCACAATTTAAGTGTAAATGAACGCATGTATGGCTTTAAACTAAATTAAGAGATTGGTTGGCTGACGGTCTCAATATGATTGAAATACTGTTAAAATGGTGTAAAACCTATCAAACCAACAAAACCTTTAACTTGATTGAATCCTTTACAGAAACTGAATGTGAAGCAGATGAAACTGTATATGATGACGACAACTGGATTGAAATGAGACATCCTGCTACTGGTATTATAGTTTTGAACAAGAAGCCAAAATATTGATTTTCTTTTAAAACACAACGTTTATGTTAACCTATTAGCATGTTCATGAGGTAGTTATGAAGAAGATTTCCAGGATAGTAGTTGCTGAGAAATGGCTCGATTATTTCAAAATAGTTTTTGAACACTTACGGTAGACATTTGTCAAAGAGTGTAATTTTGGCGTAATAAAAGATCTAAGCACTTTTATCCTAAATTTTTTTTCATTTTTTCTTATTCTTACAGAAAGAAGTATCTAAGAAATTTATAGAAAATGTTTAATTACTTATGATGAGTATCACCATGAATAATCACCTCCCATTATACAGGTAAAAAGATGTTTGTCCATGCCAAGTTGGGAAGTGTTCGAGACAGCCTCGATATGATGAGTAAAGAACAAACCAATCAAACAGACCAAAGTATGTATGGAAACACAGATAGCGTGGCATATTACTCTTTTTTGTGGCCCAGTGGTTAAGGTGGCAGACTTATAACTCATGTGTCTGAGGTTTGAGCCCTATCAACACCTCAGGCTTTGTGGTAGTGACCTTTGGCAAGTCACGTCAGAGCCCTAGCCTAGTACTGGTGGAACCAGAAAAGTTGTTACGTAACTGAAAAATTGTTGATATGGCGTTGAATACCACACAAACAAACAAAATATTTTTCATGCAATGTTTTGAAATCTATTGGATAAAAACCTATATTGTTGGTACTCATTTGAATTGTCTACCCTCTACGAGATGATTCTAAAGAGTACCCACAATATTGGGTTAAGAGAAGAAATAAACAAGTTTTTTATGGAAAGATGTGTTTTATTTAGAGCTATATTAGAATTACAAGTCCAGTTATGTTGGAGTAATTCCATCTTTCCTTTATCTTATTAACTTGTTCTGTCCAATTGCTCATTGTGAATTAATTTGTTACCTACCAATTAGGTATCTAAGGCCATCTATTTAAGGTAAAAAGGCATGGGAATGTAAATGGCCTATAATGGCGAAAAATTGTTGGTGATAGCTAAAAACATTTTGTGTACTTATACATGTATTTTGTACATAAGTCATGAAAGAGAATTTTTAAATGATTTATGACCTATTTAACTAAACTTAGTGAATGAAAGTTCAAGACAGTACCCTCCAATGTAAATTGTAATTATCATAAACCAGTTTGTTTATATGAATGAATGAATATTTTATTATAGTGACATGTGTTGAGTATTAACAGTAAAGTAGATATAAAATAATACAACACCCAGCCACGTTAGGCCTATAGGTCACTTTTTCCAACAATTAAACAGATAAATAAGTAAAAACGACAGAATATACATAGAAACAAGAAGTAATGATATTTAAGGCTATGTGAAAATTGTTAATCAACAAATTACTCCAAACTATAAGTTTGTATTGTAAAATTTAGTAGTATAATATTGTTTTTGTGCACATACAATAAATTTTATTTATATATATTGAAAATAGTGTGGAAAAAGGGAGTCAACATTATATTACTAATTATATCAATATCTGGCTGATTTTGTTTCAGTAATGTCACTGTCATTATGTGACTAATGTCTCTTACCCCTATAGTGTTGGAACCAAGTTCATGCTTATGCAAACAGGTTAGATCTATTGCAGCCGCCAAGTAAATTGGCGGATGGCCTGTGACCTAACCTGTTTGCTACTCTGAGTATCTTTCCTCGTCAATCAAGCAGATATTAAAGGTTTTGGAAAGCAGACTACACAAAAATCTATTTTTAGAAAATTACC
The DNA here is from genome assembly GCA_947846245.1 of Cerastoderma edule. NCBI lineage: Eukaryota > Metazoa > Mollusca > Bivalvia > Cardiida > Cardiidae > Cerastoderma > Cerastoderma edule. Next base: position 20,728,949 of record OX401404.1, on the reverse strand, counting down.
CAGCATTCTAAGGGCTAAACAAATTTGTATAGTCTGTTCTATCCAAGTTGCTGATTGTTTTCCCTCATGAACATTATCCATCAGCGGTGAAAAACAAATAAGTCAGGGTTGCTTTGTCTTCATCTAAAGTTTGGAAGAATATAGGCCAAATTAGATCTTGAACTAAGTATTCCTGCAATACTAGTCTAACAAGCCAATCATTAATGAAATGGTACATTTGAGAAGAAATGTTTTTATTGTTTCAATCTTAAAGGTATTATTAGAACACCTAAGAAAGCCCTATCAACACAAATGAGGACATCAGTAAAGCCCAAAAAGCCAGAAACAAGGTTGGAGCCACCATCACCACCACCATCTGTCTTACAGAAAATGCTATGTGAACACCTAGAAAGAGATGATGAGGATATTGATGTAAAGTGGAGGCACAAACAGAAAAATACTGCAGAGGGAAAAGGTGAGTGTTCATGAAACCGTTCTCTGTTTCGTGAAATTGTTACTGATACAAATGTAAGCAAGAGCAGATCGAGGGTTCATTGGAAGGCTATAGTAAGTGCTTCTTGTATGTGAAGCACTTACTATTGTCTTGCATTGAACCCTTGAGATGAAGAATAAAATGTAGGCATAGAAATATCGTGTTCTTTATGATAACAGGTAGAAGTTATTCTGAAGAAAAGGCAAAATGCTCATTTTGAGTAATTTATCCTTTTGTCACCGTGGTCTTTAAAGCCCTCTGTATCTAATGTATCAAAGTGATGAATCATGGAGTAAAAGCTTAGCCATGGAACCATAGCTATCTCCAAGAGGCTGACTATTTGATTAAACATTCAAAACGTGATAAAAGGAGAATTCCACCGAATATCAATAATCAGCGCATCCAACACTACGAATGATAGTAACATACACAACCTGCGCATACTAACCAACATTATCTTCTTATGGATTTACAATCAACTCTAAACTTCTTATCCATTATTCAATAATAACGTAACTATCCTTTTCAATAATAGTTTGGAATGCCAAAACTTTCTTCTTGGACTAAGGTTTAAATAGGCTTGTTTGCACTAACTACATAAGACAATTGAGACTCATGTGCAACTCAAGATAAACACAAAACATAAGAAAACATGTGCAAGTCAAGAAATACATAAAGCATGAGAAAACATCCCATTACCTAGGTATTACTGGATGACTATTACCTGGTAAGTATAACTAATAAAAGTTGACCTGGTTACATAAAAAGGACTATCACAGGTTTTTGTTTATTCTTTTTGAAATAAATTGTCTCCTCCACAGAAAATGGTGGAAAAATCACAGGTTTATAGAGTTACATAAAACTTGATCATTGGTACACTTAACATCTCCTTTCAAAACCATGTGGTGAAAACACAGCACATTTTTGTTGCAGAATTGGTAATCTGTTTAGACGCTTTTTTTTAGTAAAGAATGATCTAAAATCAAATCATCCAGAGGTGAGTGGTGGTATTTCAAGATCAATGAACCTCCCAAAGACACAGACACATCCGATCAGTGAAAAACACTGTCATTCACTGACCGGTTGTGTTGTCTATATATATACTAGCATGTTCTCGCCAACAATGCATAAGGTTCCTTATTTGCTTGAACGTTCAACGAACTTTACATAACTCCCACTTCCGAGAAGACTCGTCCCGAGTCTTGGCCCCTGGAAAACACGGGGGAAGGCGACTCTGATAGAAGGAGAAGTCTTAATCCCACCGCTGCCACCAATGTAACAAACCAAGCAAATGAACCTCTCAAAGACACAAACACATCCAATCAGTGAAAAACCCTGTCGGACACTGAGCAGTTGTGTTGTCTATATGTATACCAGCATGTTCTCATTCATTAAATCACCCTTATTATGTTTGTGTCCTACAGGACTTAAATTGTGAGATAGTCCCTTTAAGCTTATTTAATCACATGAATGTTACTTTTTTTAAATGATTAATTAACAACAACCTTTGAAATAGTCAAATGTGGTTATGCTCGGAGAGCAAATGTTTAATTATTCTGATGATAAATAAAGTCAAAGTGACATGATTGTATTTGTCTTTCATCGCTGATCAATTATGTTAATGTAGAAAAACATTCTGTGGGTTTGAAGGAATATTGTGCAGTACTAGTGTGGAAATACCAAGAGCATAAATGTGACCAAGATTTTACTGATATAAGGTTGAGAACAGCTTTAAACCTAATTACGAATAAGAATATCTTCTAACCCTTTACCAAATGCCAAATTTTTTACTGTCCCAAATTGAAAGAGTTTGCAGACGACATTTTGAAATGTGATGAAATTTGAAAGTAATCTTCTCATAGGGTAGAAAACATTGTGGGAAAAGGAAAAATTGCTTGTGACGAGCAATTTCTCGTTTTCCCACAAAGTTTTTCAGAGTCTTCTGCAACATAGAGCTTAAATGCTGTTATTGTTTGGTAACATCTGAAACTGGCTAGTCATGCTTACAGCCATGGTATAACTGAAATATTGTTGAGAATTAGTTTAATCCAGTAATGAAGCTAAAAGCCTTTTTTTTTTTCAGAAGGCCCTAAAGTTTCAGATCTATTTTCTGTGTGGGATAATCCAGTGTTCAAGCCAATTAGCAAGGTGACTATAACCTTATAAGCCTATATGTACATTGTATTTTATTGAACCCTGTACCAAAGTAGATATTTTGGACCATCTTTGGTAGGGTTAGAAAAGCCCACCCACATGTTGTAATGAAATATGGTGGTATTTCTCAGAACAAAAAAAAGTCTGGTTAGGAATGAAGAAATTGTTTTTACACTGCATTCCAGATGAAGCGGCATATCAGGGTCTTTCACATGGTATTTCAAAAACTAAATGATAAACCTATATTGTGGGAACTCACTAGAATTGTCTCTAGGAGGCAATACTAATGGAAACCTGCAATATAGGCCCTAATAAGGTTTAGAAAAGCAATAAAGAGATCAGTTAGTAAAATATGCATTGTATGTGAACCTTTGACGACATGAATTCTTTTTTGCCTAGTGGTTAAGGTGTAGAATTGATAGAGAGGGGTAGTGGGTTCAATCCTCAACAGAGGTTCTTGGATTTTTTGTTGGAGTGTCCTTTGGCAAGATATTGCAGAGCCCTGCCTAGGACTAATGAAATCCAAGAAAGCAGTAAAATATCTGAAATACTGTTGACAAGCTGGTAAACCCTATATATATATGAATGAATGATATAGATTTGATCAAATTTTGTCTGATGCACCATACAATTTATTAAAATGATGTTAGGGAAAGATTTTTATCTTTTCAAGAAAAGGAATTTCTTCCATTGACTGAACCCATGGGCATAATTTGGAAAATGTTGATGGTAGTTTTGTTTGAATAATGAATTCTTGTTAAGTAACATACGAAGAATGTAAAATACTTTTAAATGACCCTTTATTGATATTTCACTTAGTTTGACACCGATTTAATTTTAGACCATAACTTACTTGTCTTTCAAGTATTGATTTTATTCTCTATTATTTACTTTTATTTGTTTTCAGTTTTGGCGGAAGTAACAGTAGCTTTAACCCATTACCAAACAATAACAACATTTAACCAATTTGTTGCAGACGACTCTGGAAAACATGATGGGAAAAGGAGAAATTGCTCATAGCGAGCAATTTATCCTTTTCCCACAATGTTTTCTGCCTTATCAGATTTTTTTCCAATTTCATCACATTTTGAAATGTCGTCTGCAAACTCTTTGAATTTGGAAAAGTCGAATATTTGGTGTTTGGTAAAGGGTTAAAGGAATGACCTGAAGCTTGATCATAATAAACGCTTAGATGACTAGACATACATTTGCTGCTTGATATACTTTATATGACCAATTTCAAACTTGTTTTCTTATCTTTGTGAACACAGTGAAATTTTGTTGAATTGATCTGTATATTGACATCCTCTTTTTTGTCCACAGAATGTGATGAATGTTGAAACTGGAATGATTACCAACAAATGTTCACTAAAGGCAATGAAAACCTTAAACTCTTGTAGGTTTACCAAAGAGATGCTCCAAACAGTACAGGTATATTGTTTCTTATTCAAGCTTGATTTAAACAGTTTTGTTTATGTTGGGGTTAACCCCTCATTCTCAGACATCTATAGTATAAGGTGACAGAAGGATATATTGCTTGGTAAGAGCAGTTTATCCTTGTGTCACTCATTTCTATCAATGACTTTTCAGAAATTGTTATTTTTCATTCTTTTTAAGTTGTTTTCCATTTGGACCATTAATGAATTTTAATTTAAAGAATAAGATGATATTGCAGGATCAGGATTTAACTATTACACCTCACTTTTTACAGATTGGCCCCTAGCACATTTACTTACTAATACCTAAACTGTAATTTTTGGCATTAGCACGCTTAACGGATTCCCATTTACCATCTGCATAATAAACACAAAGCTTCCCCTTTCAAATACCAATCAGGATCAAGATTAAAGTCTAAACCAGGGCAAAGAAACTGAGTGGCTTAGCAAACAATAATGGCATTTGACCAGTTTGTTGCAGATGACCTTTGGAAAACATTGTGAGAAAAGAAGAATTAACTCTTAGTAATTTCTCCTTTTCCCACAATGTTTTTTGCCCTATCAGAAGATCATTTTTCAATTTCATTTTATTTTGGAATGTCGTCTGCAAACTCTTTCAACTTTGGACAGTCTAAGATTTAGTATTTGGTAGAGGGTTATGATTTAAAAGATAAAATTACATTTATTTTACATTACATTTTATTATGGTATGACCAAGATGTTGATTGAATGAAAATATTTTGATAGACAATAGCATTAATTTATTTTATTTTTCTAATTCAATGTATAATAGTGAATGCCTTATTATTTTCCATTTTTCTTTCACATATGGCCTCATGTGATTTTGTATTTTTGCAGGTTGTGGGTCAACTAGACAACAAATTCATAGTTTGTTTGATTCAGACAGATTCTTCATTTAAAGGTATGTCATGAAGCATAAAGGAATTAGGAAACATGTATATTCTTTTTTAACCCTTTCCCAAACAATAACAACATTTGACCACTTTGTTGCAGACGACTTTAGAAAACATTGTGGGAAAAGCAGAAATTGCTCGTAACGATGTTTTCTACTCTGTCAGAGTATTACTTCCAAATTTCATCACATATTGAAATGTCGTCTGCAAACTCTTTCAATTTGGGAAAGTCGAAAAATTTTGCGTTTGGGAAAGGGTTAATGAGTTTGCAAACAAGTTCATGATGATTTAGTGGTCACTGTTGTATATTTCTGACTAAAAGTTCTTGGTTTTATGCCTCTGTGATGCAATATGGAATATGGAGCATATTGGCCTAGTGCACGGCACTTTTCTTTCCCCTATTTTCTTCTCTTTGGAAAGAAACATCCTATATTGAATGTATTTGCAACAGACAATAATGCAATCACTTTAAACGCGTTGCCATAATTAGATTGATATAGATACCAACTGAATAAGGAAAGAAAGACATTCAAAATTGAGGAGGGATATAAAATAAGATTTTTCCTTTCGCTGTAGCGGATTTAACCCTTGGAATGCTGGGTAATTTTCCAAAAATAGATTTGTGTGTCTTCTTCTTTCCAAAATCTTAAATATCTGCTTAATTTTGATGAGGAAAGATACTCAGAGAAGCAGAGAGGTAAGATCATAGGCCAGCCATCAATTTACTTGGTGGCTGGTCTGGATCTAAGCTGCTTGCATAAGCATGATGTCGGTTCCAACACAATAATGGTTTAAATGCCATTGAATGATATGATAGCTTTCTTCTTTCAAGAAAGGTTTTGCTTAAAATAACATGTTCTCAAAGTAAGTTTGTTTCAAGATGTACAAGAAACTGAGCAGATTTAATACAAACAATACATGTTTCAGGACAGTTCTTGACACTCAAACAACTTTTCCAGTTCACTTTAGATTAGTTCCATCTATTTTTTAGAACCAGATATGTTGGCTGTGGTAGACCAGCATGCAGCACATGAGAGAGTCAGACTAGAGTTATTGACTGAAGGTAAATATTGCATACCTTGTGTAACAAAAAGTAAATTTTCTTATGCAAACTTTGTAATTACAGTGAAAAATGATTCAACACATGAACTCAGGTGTTTTAAATCATATTTCAGCAGATGGATTTACGATAACTCTTGTTAGAAGCTAAGAATCATTCTTAACCCATTACCAAACAATATCGACATTTAACCACTTTTTTGCAGACTACTCTGGAAAACAGTGTGGGAAAAGGAAAAATTGCTCTTAACGAGAAATGTCATCTGGAAACTTTGAATTTGGGACAGTTGAAAAATTTGGCGTTTGGTAAAGGGTAATACATGAACTCAGTTTTTTAAATCTGATTACAATTTGTCAGCAGATGGATTTACACAATCACTTGTTAGAAGCTAAGAACTATTTTTTCTAAAACAAGTTCTCCTGTTCATAACAGGTTACATTAACCCTTAGAATGCTGGATAATTTTCTAAGAATAGATTTTTGTGTCATCTGCTTTCCAAAACCTTCAATATCTGCTTAGTTTTGATTAGAAAAGATACTCCAAGAAGCAAACAGATTAGATCACAGGCCAGCTGCCAATTTACATAAGCCTGAAGTCAATTCCAGTACTATAAGGTTAACAATATGAAAACACATTCAACAAGCTTCTCAATTAAAGGTCTTATAACATCTGCTAATAAGACCAGATTTGCTCATAACACGGGAAAGGTGTTAATATATTCAGAGAGGTTTGCTAAATTCAATAGCAAAATGATTTCAGAAGTGGAAGTGGACATGCATCTTTAACCAATTTAAAAAAAAACAAAAAAACATTTATATTTTGGGGAACTCAATTGAAGGAATAAACTGATGATGATTTTAAGTTCTTTGAGACAACCCTATTACTTTCCTTCCCAAGTAGCAATTTTGTATAACAAAAGATTTTTAAGAATCCTATTGGTAAAGTGGATACTCTTTTAGCAAACAGCTATAATCCTTTTCAGAGGCATACTTAGACGGAGATGTAGAGAAAGGGGAACTAGCAAAGTTTAATGTTAATCCAGGAAAACCTATCAAAGTTGATGAAGAAGAGATAAGAGTGATGACATGTTATAGGGATGAATTCAGCAGGATTGGTAAGCATGGCAACATTTATTTGTAAAATTGAAATCAAGTAAGATGGCTTTTTTATGTAATGTATTGATACTGCTTAAGGTTTAAAACAATTACAAATAATATCTTGTATTGTCACAATAGCTGTTCTGTTACCAGATAAATGAATTGATAAAAGCAAAAGTGAATAACTGAACATTGACTTGATTTAAACCCTTTTAATCTCATGCCTCCATAGGCTCTTTGTTGGAGTAGTGAATTCACAAACCCTTTTACTGTGTGGAATTCAAATTACAGAAGTGATAGAATTAAATGTATAAAAAAGGGTAGTCTTATGGCTGACTTATCACATCCAAATGTTTCTACTCAGTTGTACCAGCCCTTATGATAATTATGCAGTTAGGAAGCGATCTTCCCCATTCCAATATTAGCAGAACATGGATATATAATTGGAGAACTGTAGATACTATGTAGAACATCATCATGTGGTATTTAGCTTCCCTGCCTTAAAGTGAAAATAATGGAAATAAGATAGTTTTCTCTTTTTTGTGTTATCCTTGATATTGATGTATTTCTGGCACAATCATTTAAGTTTCATTATTTTATTAAATGTATTATTTATTTTAGATGTATGTGTTGCTGATTATTGTCTTGTTGCTCAATATTGAAATAAGCCTTTCTATCTAAGGTGTAACATTCCGCGTGGACACTCACAAGGATGATGTGATAAAGGTGATATCTGTTCCTGAATGCCTCGTTGACAAAGAGACACTAAGAGAACAGAGAAAGGAGTCTATTTACTGGGATACAATACAGGTAGGCTTTTAATTTAGAGACAATTCTGTTATATGTACCGGTAGTTTTACACCATACCAATTGTTTTTAGCTCACCTGAGCACGTAGTGCTCAAGGTGAGCTTTTGTGATACCGAGATGTCCGTCGTCCCGTGCGTCCGTGCGTCCGTGCGTGTGTCAACAATTGCTTGTGAACACTCTAGAGGCTACATTTATGATCCAATTTTTATCAAAATTGGTCAGAATGATTGTCTCAATAAAATCTTGGCCAAGTTCGAAACTGGGTCATGTGGGGTCAAAAACTAGGTCACTAGGTCAAATAATTTAAAAAGTTTGTGAACACTCTAGAGGCCACATTTTTGGTCCAATTTTGATGAAAGTTGGTCAGAATGATTGTCTCAATAAAATCTTGGCCAAGTTCGAAACTGGGTCATTTGGGGTCAATAACTAGGTCACTAGGTCAAATAATTTAAAAAGCTTGTGAACACTCTAGAGACCACAATTATGGTCCAATTTTTATCAAAATTGGTCAGAATGATTGTCTCAATAAAATCTTGGCCAAGTTCGAAACTGGGTCATGTGGGGTCAAAAACTAGGTCACTAGGTCAAATAATTTAAAAAGTTTGTGAACACTCTAGAGGCCACATTTATGTTCCAATTTTGATGAAAGTTCATCAGAATGATGGTCTTAATGAAATCTTGGCCAAGTTTGAAACTGGTTCACGTGGGGTCAAAAACTAGGTCACTAGGTCAAATAATTTAAAAAGCTTGTGAACACTCTAGAGGCCACATTTATGGTCCAATTTTGATGAAAGTTGGTCAGAATGATTGTCTCAATAAAAATGTTGGCCAAGTTTGAAACTGGGTCATGTGGGGTCAATATAAAAAAATGTTAACAAGCAAGAGCATTGGCTTAGAGTATTCAATGCAATTAGCACTTAGAAGAGTTTGAAACATACCAACCACTCTGTCTTAAATATACCTCTTTTTCAAACAGAACTCAGGTGAGCGATAAAGGGCCATTATGGCCCTCTTGTTTAGTTATATGACTGCTTTTGTGGGAATTGTTAGTACAAGGTAAGGCTCTGAAATCTCTTGTCAAAGGACTCTCCAAAAATAAGCCAGTGGCGCTGGCCAGGGTTGAACCTGAGAACCAAAGAGTCATTTACTTAATGCATTGAGCCTCATGTTACAAAAAAACTTTCCCTTGTAGTGCTGAAACAGACCTCATGCTTTTGCAAACAGGTTAGATCCAGGCAAGCCGCCAAGTAAACTGGTGGCTGGCCTGTGATCTAACCTGTTTGCTACTCTGGGCATCTTTCCTAAAAATAAATAAGCAGATATTTAAAAGCATACTAGTGCTCATAAAAACTGCAAAACTGGGTAATATGAGTTTTAAATTATGATAGAATATGTTAAATCATTGCGAAAAACCACAGGATCATGACAATGTAACGCCTGTGCTATTAATTATCTTTTTTTCAAAGTTTGGTGCCCACAAATTTAACTTCATTGTTCGAGTAACATCTAAGCAAGGAGCTCTTGGATTAATGAGTGGCGATTGACTTACGGAATGCCGATGGTTCTACCCGCCTTGAACAACCCTTGTGGGCAGTTGAGTATGGGGTCTTCCTCCATCATTAAGAGTCAGGCATCGCTTCAAAGCTGAAATAATCTTGATGTGATGTAAAACCCATATTAAAAAAAAAAAAGAATGAGTGGCAATCAACTGGTTAGAAAAATCATGTGAGACACATAAATATACCATCATGTATCAAATATTTTAAATGTTAACTTTCAAAATGGAAAATTTCTTGGGTTTTATTGGTTCCGAACGTTTCTTGGCTGACTTTGCTTTCTTGCTCATTGTAAACAAACCTTTTAGTATTCACTATTTAAAAGCATCATGTGAACATGTTACAGTCTCAATTCCTCTGTAAAGGGGAATTTAAAGTACTTTCAAATCAATTTTCAATTATTCTAGAACTTTCACAATTTATGTGTAAATGGTCACAAGTATGGCTTTCAGGTTTTGGAAAGCAGAAAACAAAAATCTATTTTAAAAAAAAACACCAATCATTCTAAGGGTTAATGACAAATTCTATATGCAGTGCAGTATAATGCAAAGTTTTCAAATGGCACCTGCAAATGTGTTCATTACCTTCTATTAACAGAAAGTTTTATTTGGTTATAATAACGAATCATTGAATTTTTAAGTTTTCTTATTTGTTTTTGCATTTCAGACTTTAATAAAGGGTCATGTGGAGGTAAGACTTTTATGTTTTATCTTTCGAAAGAAGTGTGATATTACAAAATATTTTATGATCTATTGGGTACCAGTAATGTTACTATTTCTTGCTAGTAAATGTCATTTCCTATTGCTCTCAATGGGACCTGTCATAAAATCTTGATAGATCTAGCATTAAGGAATGCTTTTTTAATCTAGCATTGTGCCTAAAGAATAGTCTCTATGAAAAGAATATCTCCTTAAGTAACTGATAATTGTAATGAATGATTTCAGACCTACCTTTTAATATAATAAACTCAACTTTTCAGAATAATATTAGATAACCAATTCTCTAAAGGTACTTATTCACAGAAGAGAAAATTTAAAAGTTAAAATAAAACGTTGTTGAAACAACTAAGTTCATGTATTGTTATTTGATATACAATCAAAGGTAGCTATTGAAAGCAAACTTACTTCTGGAAGCTTCAATTTCTCTAACAAAATAGATCTCAAAAACGATGTCACACTTTTGGATTAAAATGAAGGTTAATTGACTGTAAACACACCAAAAACAACCTAATTCTGTTGTGATGATTTTTCTTCAGTGTGTTTTCTGTAACAGTACAGCTTTTGTGCAGTTGTAAGGAAACCAATTTTAACTTCAAGATTTCCTAAAATCTGTGACCAAGCATTTATAGAAGATAGCAATCATCCCTTTACTTCATATACCTCATTTTAACCCACCTACAGTCAAAGAAATGAGACACTAATGTGATGGAAAGAGAAATTGCTCATGGCAAGAATTTTTTTAGCACAATGGTATGTTTCTACTGACAACCATAAAGAAAATGCTTTTACATAACTTACATCAATTTTATGTAATTTCAGTTGCTGATAAGGACTGAAGGTGCCAAGGGGAGACTACCCCCTATCATTCACAAACTCTTGTGTTCCCAGGCTTGTCATGGTATGTAAGAGTAACCTTTTTGCCTCTTAGTTAAGTTTCTTATGGGTCAACACTGAACCCTAATAAAGGAAGACAGTACTAGTTCTAAGTTTGATAGAAATCCCTTCTTATAAAGGGTCTAACTCAGACATTTGTGCTCTAGGGTTATAAATGTTAAAAAATTGATTCTAACAATTATTGTGGCTCAAAAAAGACAATTTTCAATTTTGTTTCTTTTAAGTTTTTAAAGTCCTGTGTTTTCTTTAGATAATGTGAAGTGAGCATTGACGCCTCTCAGTGCTTGTATTGGATAGCCAGTTTATGAGTAAATGCAGGGTTTCTTTGGGGTCACATGACAAGGTATTTCTGAGTACCCACATGTTAATGGTATCTAAAGATACCACCTCTTATTCTTAGTTTAGATAGTTTGGCTTTAACAGTTTGCAATATCTGTAATATAAACATCTTTATCTTTTCTGAATGGTTTTGAATGGGGTTGAAAAGAAAATAATCTAGACTTTGGTTACTTTAGAACACTATGATGTCATTTTATGGGAAGAAGAAACTTTATTTTAAAAAGCTATAATCCCAACCTGTGAGATAGTCCTTGAAAGAAAACTAACTTGTAATATTTCGTATTGGATCCATGTAAATCATTCATACATTGTCTTTTATTATTTTATCTGTTTGTTGTTTTATTGACAGGTGCCATCAAGTTTTATGATTCGCTATCACTAGAGGAATGTAAATCACTAATACATGATCTATCACTATGTGATCTGTTTATTGACAGGTGCCATCAAGTTTGGTGATGCACTATCACTAGAGGAATTTAAATCATTAATACATGATCTTTCACTTTGTGATCTGTTAATTGACAGGTGCCATAAAGTTTGGTGATTCACTTTCACTAGAGGAGTGTAAATCACTTATACATGATCTATCACTATGTGATCTGTTTATTGACAGGTGCCATCAAGTTTGGTGATGTACTATCACTAGAGGAATTTAAATCACTAATACATGATCTTTCACTTTGTGATCTGTTTATTGACAGGTGCCATAAAGTTTGGTGATTCGCTATCACTAGAGGAATGTAAATCACTAATACATGATTTATCACTCTGTGATATGTTTATTGACAGGTGCAATCAAGTTTGGTGATGTACTATCACTAGAAGAGTGTAAATCACTAATACATGATCTATCACTTTGTGATCTGTTTATTGACAGGTGCCATAAAGTTTGGTGATTCGCTATCACTAGAGGAATGTAAATCACTAATACATGATTTATCACTCTGTGATATGTTTATTGACAGGTGCAATCAAGTTTGGTGATGTACTATCACTAGAGGAATGTAATTCACTAATACATGATCTATCACTCTGTGATCTGTTTATTGACAGGTGCCATAAAGTTTGGTGATTCACTTTCACTAGAGGAGTGTAAATCACTTATATATGATTTATCACTTTGTGATCTGTTTATTGACAGGTGCAATCAAGTTTGGTGATGTACTATCACTAGAGGAATGTAAATCACTAATACATAATTTATCACTGTATGATGTGTTTATTGACAGGTGCCATAAAGTTTGGTGATGTACTATCACTAGAGGAATTTAAATCACTTACACATGATCTATCACTATGTGATCTGTTTATTGACACGTGCCATCAAGTTTGGTGATGTATTATCACTAGAGGAGTGTAAATCACTAATACATGATCTTTCACTTTGTGATCTGTTTATTGACAGGTGCCATAAAGTTTGGTGATGTACTATCACTAGAGGAGTGTAAATCACTAATACATGATCTATCACTCTGTGATCTCCCATTCCAATGTGCTCATGGCAGACCAGCTGTTATTCCTGTCCTTCAGTTACAACAACTTGAAACGAGGCTACCACAAAAGGTATGGTAATAAACAGTTTGGTTTCAAGAGTTACAAAGTTTAAGATAATTTCATGAAACTTTATGAAGAGCTTTAACTTAAAGCCAAACTATCCCTCATGTACACTAAAAATGTGTAAATTCTAGAATGATGGACAATTAACTTAAAATACTTTAACTTCCCGTTTACAGAGGAACTGAGACGTGTTTCTCGTGATGCTTTTAAAAGAGTGATTATTGTAAGGTTTGTTTACAATTAGAGATAAAACAAGGTCAGCAGAGAAACGTCGGGAACCAAAAAAATCTGAGAAGTTCTCCATTTTGAATTTTCACATTGTTGGTGTTGGATAAATGATAAACATTGATAAAATATAGTACAAAGTAACATGCTTTATATTGTCATGATCATATGTAGTTTCGTTATTTTTAAACATATTCTTTCATTTTCTACTTCATTTTAACCAGTTTTGCAGTTTTTTTAGCGCTTGTATGCTTTTAAGAATTAAACTTCTTCTTTATATGAAGTATTTGAAATGAAGATTTTTGAACAAATGCACTATTGTTTTATTGCCTTGATATCATTCAACTCTTCTGTACAAGATACTTTCTGTACATGTCCAAGGTAAAGAATGACGCATTTCTCAAGAAATGCGTCATTCTTTACCTTGGACATGTACAGAAAGTATTTATTAATTGGGGCCTTATAAAAACATCAAGGTAAAATGAGAATTACCTGATTCAGAGTGAAATGTTCTTTTGTCACATCAGTTTTTTATGGTGCAATTAGAAATTTTCAGTTTTTCAGAGTTCAAATTTGTTGATATATTCAAACAAACTGATGAGTATTACACATAGATATTAATAGAACAGGTTTTTACTGACTTGCAACATGCATGTTATATTTTCAGAAGAACAAACCACATCTTCAAAAGCTAAAGATGGCCATAAATAAGAAATCCATGTAAAACAAACATAGTCATAGCTCAGCTTCTATCAAGTTTGTTTAAATGCTTTTTGCCAAGGACATTTCATTTATTTTGTTGTACCACACAAGGAATTGTCTAATATAGACAAATAACTGCAAATTTCTGATAGTCTTATACAGCCAGCTCTAAATATTCTCAATCATATTCTTTGCAAACGTTTTTGAGATCTATCCCATATAAAAACCTTAAATATCTGCTTAATTTTGATGAGGAGAGATACTCAAAGTAGCAAAGAGGTTAGATCACAGGCCAGCCGCCAATTTTCTTGGCGGCTAGCCTGGATCTAACCTGTTTGCATAAGCATGAAGTTGGTTCCAGCACTATAAGGGTTAAGTTCCAACTTAAACCAGGGAAATAAGTCCCCTGAAGAAACCAATTATGCTTTTAATGCAAAGGTTTTTCTCTTGTGATATTGCCAAGTTGATTCAATCAGATAATCCTACATAAGTGGATGAATCTGTTAAATATGTGATATGAATAAGATGTGCATTTAATGTTTTTGTTAAGTTTAATATTCAATTTGTTTCATGTTAACAATAAACGACATATATATAATATTATGAAGTGGTTTGTGTTTATTTGCCATGCCTTTTGGATAGATTGTACATTTTGGATGTTCATTAATTACTTCATCCATGGACAATTGTTTATTTCTCCATTCTGGCGGCTTAAATCTAATGTAATATTTGAATATTAATTAGCCTTAAAACGAATTTTGATTGCTATAATGATTAATCATATCATCCAAATAGTGTGTGGTCCTCTCCGCCTGAAATTAATCATATCATCCAAATAGTGTGTGGTCCTCTCCGCTTGAAATTGATAATATCATCCAAATAGTGTGTGGTGCTCTCCGCTTGAAAGTTTTGCTGTTGCATTTCAGCATTCCGGGAAGTGGTCTGCCAAACATGCCCCTTCCAATGCAATCTACACTTCTGACAATCTACAATTCTGTATGATGTTTTTGATGCTATTATGGTAAAAGTTGGCAGGGAGGAATTCAAATCGAACAGTTTGCTTAGGCTTTACCAAACGGATCCACCATGTCATAGCATTGTCATTCCGCTACAGTTTTAGGGATAATAGTCAAGTTTTTGGAGACAGTTTACCACACGAGTACTGGGTTTTTCCAAGTCTCTATAACTGGGTCTTTTCAAGAGGTCATTTCCCAATTAAAAATTATTTAAAAACATGCACTTTTCCTTCAAATCTTAGTTTGTACCAGCTTTTAGATTCCACAATTCTGCTTTCCTCCGATATTTTCTGATTAACTGATTTGGGTATGCTTCCATTTGAAGGAAATAAGGCCCTGGGAGGGGACAAACCCTCTTACAGTTGTGTGTTGGAATAGGTAGTTTTGTCAAAGCAGCCAGGGCATGTTACAAATTCCCTCGTGAAACCATGCGTCTTGGCGGCAAGCGTGTATTTGCCATTAACGATCACTTTCATTGGTCTACCGGTTTTCGAGGGTTCAATGCAAGACTAATAAGTCTTTCAGCAACATGCAGCACTTATTAGTCTTGTCTTGAATCCTTGCATTTGTTGCATGTGCAGGCGGGGACTTATTTAAATACAAATAATGTGACCATATAAAAGACGTATGAAAATGTTTTTAACCCTTATGGTGCTGGAACCAACTTCATGCTTGAACAAACAGGTTAGATCATAGGCCAGCCGCCCAATTGGGAAACTCACAAAATGTCACATAATCGGTTAATTTTCGTCTATTTTGATGTCCTCGATATTCCAGCTTCGGAAGTTCCAATATGGTTTCTTAATTCCAAACCTAATAACTGCGCAAATGCATATATAGCTGTAAATTCTTGGGTTTTTTTCCTCAACACCAGATGCCAATCATTTCATTTTTATATAAGTATATTACTTATCTCGTGAGTTAATTATTGGCTGCTTCTATTCTTCCCGGCGCTAAGGATGTGGTTAACTGTAGTATGGTCTTTTGAAAAATGTAGGTCTCCAGTAAACATATGGACAAATAAATAAACGGAGATAAAAGTATAAACAATTTGATTCCAAACGTTTCTGTTTGTGCATTTACATTATCAATAAAAAAAATTATTGTTCAATGGGCAAAAAGGTATTTTAACTCAAAACTAAAGCCACATTTGTCAGAATTGTAACAAACCAATCACATCAGATGGTTCAAATTTCCATGAATGTTACATCATGTCTTTTTTATTCATTTCGTATGAATTATTTACATGTCACAAAAGGTTCATTCACTTCTCCAAATGTGCACATCATAGATGGAGAAGCGGTCTGTTATCTGTCGTTAGCAGTCGGCAGAAATCTGAAATGGAACAAAACTACTTCAAACTCGTTTCATTTAGATTTAACTGCAATCCGTTAAGGAGATATACTCTGTAGATACCATTCATCAACACTAAGTGAAATGTGTTTCATAGTACCGTCAAATAAGGCTATTCTAGAACGTGGCAGAAGGCATTTGGCCTTATACAAAATGATGTTTTCCCGCCGACTTCATCTTAAAGCCAACGCCAACACATTCTGCATTATGAAAATCTAGAGAGAGAATATACCTCTCTTTGTTATCGACAACAGTTCGTAAAGTACAGGTACATATAACATTATTAATGCGTTCGTACCTTCGTAGTTGATTATTCCGCATTTGTCTTTATCCGCAACCTGGGTAATGTGATCGATTTGACTGTCTGTGATTGGCTCGCCCAGACGTGTCATGATATCCCTGAAACGGACACACGATCAATATGCGTTTGGTTACAATTTTATAGTGCGACTATGATCATTCAATACATTTTGGTATAAAATATTGTCTTGTTGGAACAACCATTGCCTTCCGGATACATTCCCGCCATCAACTCCTAATTTATTTTTGTTTTCTCCAAGATCCCGTGTGTTGGAAAGGTTAATGTAGATGAGTTGTAGCCCGGTTATCCCGAGTCTGATTACCATCTATATAACAGCTTTCTTGTGAGTGCCCTTTGACAAGGCATTACAGATCCATGGTACATGTATAGTATTGATATATCATAGGAAAGTCGGTATATAACTGAGCTATCTTCGCTGTGACGCTTAGCCTCATACGGGAAAAAAATATAAACAAGTTCTCCCGATCCAATTCTTTTGCAGTAAGTCGACTTACGTGGTTGCATATGGCGGGTATATTATATAGCCTACACAGTCAAACTTGTGTTAAGTGGCCAGCCTATGGGACAGATTAAATTGGCTGTTTAAGACAGGTTGGCTGCTTAACACAAATTGATGTACACTATATATCTAACAATGGGACTTTCTGTAGTGGCTGTTTAAGGCAGGTTGGCTGCTTAACACAAATTGATGTACACTATATATCTAACAATAGGACTTTCTGTAGTGGCTGGTTAAGGCAGGTTGGCTGCTTAAAAGGGTGGCTGCTTAACACAAGTTGGACTGTACATGGTAAATCTCACAACCAGTACAATGCTTTTGGATCAAAATACATATCAATTCACTGTGCACGGGCTCTGAACCCCTCAATACAAACTAATTGCGCTTCTACTGGCTATTCCCCCAGTGCGTAGCACATAACAGTACACCTGGGGCCCGTTTTACTAAACAACTTACGGAAAATGTTTGCGTAAGTCATAATTGATAAACATGGATATTATCTTCAATGAAAGCACAATATTGCAATGTGACACATCATTGGAAGCGTCTCGGAGAGACGATTCCAATGATGTGTCACATTGCAATATTCCTCCGCCCAA
This sequence comes from Cerastoderma edule, assembly GCA_947846245.1. Taxonomy (NCBI): domain Eukaryota; kingdom Metazoa; phylum Mollusca; class Bivalvia; order Cardiida; family Cardiidae; genus Cerastoderma; species Cerastoderma edule. Next base: position 20,711,226 of record OX401404.1, on the reverse strand, counting down.
TATTGAAAGAAGAGGAATTGTTGTTTTAGACTTTCGGAAATCTTAAGTGTAAACTGTTTAGTAAAACGGTACCCTGTTGTACACTTTTATAGAACGTATGTTTGTAACTTCCAAATTTCCCACATCTGTGAACAAGCATTTTTAAAAATATTGAATTGATTTCTAAGAACTTGCAGGGTTTTCCTTAAGAGGTGGCTGCATGCCATTTGACCGTCTCAAATGCTTTTCTGGTCGGCTCAAATTTGCCGGATGGTAAAAAAAAAATCGTCGGTACCTGAAAAGAGGAAAAATTCATATTCAGCCCACTCGCCCACGGACACCCTAGCCTCCAAAACAGTTCTTCTGGCCTTCTACTCCAATTCTAAAGGAAAACCCTGACTTGTTTACTTTACTTCAGACAATACAGAAATAATTTCAACCTTAGATCATCGAGAAGTATTTGACCACTCCCATCTTTGTCAAACAACCGGAAGGCTTCTATCAGCTTATCCGCCGACACCACGTTACTCTGGCACTGCTTGTAAAGGTTCACGTACTCTCCGTACACCAATCTAGCGTCGTCTGAAACAAAGGCATAGGCTCTCTTCAGCTTGCCCCTCGATCATACCTTACTTCTACGTACCTGGGTACCGTTTTACTAAACATTTCATGCTAAAAATGTGCGCAAGTTCAAAACAACATTCACTCTTATTTCAATATTGGGCTTCGCAATATTGCAAAGCATCACATCATTGGAATCGCCTCTTCCAAACGCTTCCAATGACGTGCCACATTGCAATATTGTATTTTTTTGTCGAGATGTTTAGTAAAACAGGACCCTGCTGCAGAGGACTTGAAAACCGACAAGGTCAAGGGTGTAAATTGCTTATTAACAAGCAATTTATTCATTTTTTGTCCCGATGATTTCTACCCAATGTTGTAAAGATTTGTTTTATGCTATTGCTGTCTGATTTTGCTTTAAATTGACTAGTAAAGTGTCTATATGCAGACTTAGCTCAAGGTTGTGTCATGAGACATGTCTACACAACAGGTTTTACGTGGCTAAAGACGGACGAAATGTAATTAAGTTGTTAAAAATGTTCAAAGTAACTAGTCACTATTGCAAGTTCGCAAGGTTTATCCAGATGTGCCAGGAAGGCGACGACAGCTCCCGAATCAATACATGTAGATTGAAAAGGAACAATAACTCTTGAACGAGATGGAAAGACCAATATATATTTCCCGGAGATGTACATACCGTCGATATCATTATCAAATTTGAGGTATTGGATGTCTCTTTCCGCCGGGTTTTTCCCGAAGCCGCGCAGAATCCTACCCATCTGTTGGACTGGTACACTGTCGCGTTCATTGCCTCCCAGCAATCGCCATGCGTAAGGAAGATCTGAGAACAAACGATAGAGAACCCTTCAAGTGACATGGTGAGCGCGGTCTATACGGTCACTGGTAATCAGACACACTAGCATGGCATGTTGTCAGTCATTCTCCTACGCAGTTATCTTCCCTTTCAGTACTGCAGAGTAGCAAAGGAAAATGATTATTTGCGTATTTTGGTTGTCAGTCAGTGGCGTGGTTGCTTCGAGGCAGTTTATGAGCGAACCTACGTGTCTTTCTTCGAGAATTTAAAGAAAGAATGCCATAATGTAAAAAGATAAGCAGAGTCGCTTAGTTTGAATAACTGTTTGTGCTTCTTGTAACACTATTTTAACTTGAAAGTGGTCGTAGTTTCTCAAACCATTGATATATGTGTTGAGCAAATAACCCATTCGTATGACGGGATGCCCAAACACACACTTTAGGCAAGTTACGCCACTGTAAGTCGGGAACCAGAATGCAGGAAAACCGGAAATTGTAACCCATTTTCGGATTTTGAACTTTACAAAATACGGGGAGAGATAGAGATCAGAAAGTTAGTATCCGCAAGGCGTAGGAATATCATCAGGTGAGCTGAAGATGAATTGGATAATAATCCGAAGCCGAGCCCGATAACATTTCCTATTCAAAGACACCAACCATCTTTATATCTATCCTGTTACCTATATGGATTCAATTAACAAATAAAGAAAGACATTAAACACGCAAAAAATGAATTAAAACAGAAAATCAATACTGACAGTTGTACGCAGCGATCACGTGATCTAGTGACGGATATCAAAAATGTTATACAGCATCCTGTTATCGGTCCGTAAATTATACTGGTGACATGATAAATGTTAAACTTGACACCCGTTTTTCCACGTGCGGTCTTCAGCAATCCATCATTTAAATGAATATTAAAGTAAGACGACATTTTAACACTAGGAAGCAAGATATAGTAATTCTATACTGCCTTCTAAACAAAGATATGACAGTAATCGAGGACGGATTCCATGTACTCTTTATTTGTAAAAGTAAATATCCTGAAATCGGAGGATCTATAGATCCATTCATGGTATACAGCTCATCCTACTATAAAGAGCCCTTTTGAATCAATCGTGAAAAAATAAGGAGATACTCAAGATACAAGATAAGCCCTTCCTTTATGCATTCAAATATGTTTTTGTCGTCTAAAAAACCTCACATGAATGGATGGGTTAACTAGAATAACAAATTGTAAATTATAGCCTCTCTCCATAAAGATTCGTCGTATCGTAACTATCAACAAAATCAAATACTATTTCAAGAAAGAATCAAAGTAGACTTAAACTCACATCTCTTCTCTTCAACAGTCAATTCTGTTTTTGAAGTGGAACTTGGTATAGCAGACTGCAATGAAAAAGATATTTGCTGTACGTTATATATGTATGTGTAAATCTTGTTAGATATAACATTGGCTCATACTGGTGGTATCTATCCGGACACAGGTTTGTTCACATACCACGCTTTCTCGTCTCACTTCCGAATCACTTGCCATGGATGGGCTAATCTTTCGGGTCCGGGCAATGGAGAACTTCAATAACCGGAATTAAGTTATTCTCGATCAGCTCGAGTCATTTTTTATTCAACGAGTGTATAACAATACATGAGGACAGCCATTTCATTTTTGACTTGTTTGTAATAAATTCTTACACCAAACCCTTGCTCCTATTCTTAATGGACTTCTACGCGATAAAACAAAGGATCTTAGAAATTGAGCTTATTAAGACATGCGTTTTGCTATTTGTTTGACCAAAATAAAACATTTACCTCCCTTTACTGACCGCCTCGTCTGAATATAAAGCCGAAATTCACACCTTTGTAGATTAGAATCCAAAAAAGAGTACAGTGGATTAAATCACCCTTATCATAGTTAATACTCTATCTAGTTAGTACCTATTTTCATTGGTTGCAAGTTCGAGTCCCACAAATGGCTAAAAGATTATTTTTTCTTTACAAATATGGTGTTTCTTTACAACATATATGGAAAAATATTTCTTTTAAATACCTATCGTATTTTGAGTTTTAAAAACACTAATGCGGGTATGCATGGACCAGGCCTCCAGGCTAGGGCCTTTATAAAATTGATAATCATAAATCCATGTCCAAAGCGTTGAAACAGATTTAAACATCATCACATACCGTCTGTACATGTACACACCTAGACATGTGACGCATTCTGAATTAATCTTGCGTTCAGTAGATTTTTTTTATGAGGTATTGCAATACAAAAACTGCATTGTTTCAACGATATAATATTTTGAATTGTCTCATTTGTGAACAAGCACCTTTAAACGTGCACTGCAACAGTTTTTGTTTTATATGGATTTTAAATCGCTTCAACAGTATTTCAGTAAGCTCGCGATGCACGACTCTTTATGGTGGAAGAAGATTCCATACTCAATTACCCATAGGGGCTGTTAAAGCCAGGTAGAACCTTCGGCATTCCGTATGTAGTCGGAAGGCAACCTCCCATGATAATCCAAACACCGTCAGCGGGATTTGAACCCACGCGGAGAGAAGCCATTTGATTCCAAGGCCTAGGAGGCCCCTCACAACAGAAGTGGTCGAGGATCCCTCTATAGACCTGTCATAAGATCGGTCATTTGTTGCATGGCCCCTCTTTGGGATATTTCATCTGGTCCAAACAAGACCAGGAAGAGATTCTTTATATTTCTCATTCGTATTTTAGTATTTTTAGAGAAATTCAAACTTAGTTACATAACTGTTTATTTTCATCGCTTACATTCACCGAAAACTGTTGTTTCGAAGATTAATTTGGATAATCCATTTTTTTTAATTAACATTACAAGTGAAATGGGACCTAGGCCCTGGTGAATCGTCTGCGTCTGGATCATGCGGCAACTTCTAGTTTTGAGTTCGTTGAAAAAATTCACACTGTCGTATATTGAGTAAACCTTCTTACCCAATATAACGTCGCTTTGGTGCATCTGTCGCAGGCATAACTAATAAAACACTGTGATTGGATGAAAGAATGGGATGAATAGCTTCAAATTAGGAATGTGTCTTTTCGTCACAATGATTTATTTCAAACAGTATACAGAAAATGTATTGATTTTGATCTCCTTTCTCGTTTGTGAACGCTTTCAATTTGGACCAGTCGCAAAGTATTAAACAAGGAAATGAAATTACAGATACGATCTATGTCAGTGAGCTAGAATTATAACTTAGTAAGACTCTTTCGCAGATTTATTGGACAACAAAATGTGACAGAATAAAATCTAAAATAAAGGAAATTGGCTTACCATTGTTAAACTAACCAACTTTTAAATATTTAACAATATATTCCAAATCTCTAATAACGGCTTTAATTAGAACGTGAAATAGACGGGTCATTACGCATGGCCTATATTGTGTTTTATTCTTATTTAACCCTTTACCAAACACCATATCCTCGACTGTCCCAAATTGCAAGAGTTTGCAGACGATATTTCATACTGTGATGTAATTGGAAACACTCTTCTGATAGGGTAGACAACATTGTAGAAAAAAGAGAAATTGCTCGTCACGAGCAGTTTCTTCCTTTCCCATAATGTTTTTCAGAGTCATCTGCAACAAAGTGGTAAAATTTCGTTACTGTTTGGTAATGGGTTAAACATTTTCTCCATAACTGCCCATTTTAGCGCAAGTTAACTAATGTGTTTGATAAAAACGCTTTGACAAAATGAGAAATTATAACAACCAGTTACTTTTTGTCACAATGATTTCTACACTATATCGTGAAGGAAGAAAGGATTATTTCTCATACTTAACATTTCGGCCGTTGTTGTTTTCAATGTGCACCAGCTACAGAAAACCTTTTGAATGAATCTGAAATAAAATCTTTCGAAGAAATTGGGCTAAAGGGTGTACAGTCACTCCACTTCTCCTATTGTAAATTTCTCTATGACCTCAAAGGTTTACCCATGAGGAATTAATCAAATATTGCAATTTTGCGTTTTTACAGAAATAAAGCTAAAACCAACGTTTTCAATTTGTACCAAACTGAAAATGAAATGTAATTTCTTCAAGAAAACATTGTGATACATCGATAAATTGCTCGGTAGGAGCATTTCATAATTTCACAAAATCTATACAAAATTGATATTCATATTATGGACGTTTATTTTCGGACGGGTTCATGCTAAGTAAGGGAGCCTTGTAATACGCGACGATCACTTAACCCTTTACCAAACGCCAAATTCTCGACAGTCCCAAATTGAAAGAGCTTGCAGACGACATTTCAAAATGTAATGGAATTGGAAAATAATCTTCTGATAGGTCAGAAAGCATTGTGGGAAAAGGAGAAATTGCTCGTTAAGGGCAATTTCTTCTTTTCCCCACGATGTTTTCCAGAGTCGTCTGCAACAAACTGGTCAAATGTCGTTATTGTTTGGTACTAGGTTAAGAACAGATAAATTGATCACTGTGTCACAAAATTGTCCACAATGTACTTCGGGGAAAAAGTGTTAATTATTATTATTTTTGTCGTCTGTTGTTGCTTTCAATTTGGACCAGGAACGAATTCCCATGTGGTATGGAGAATGGTTTAAAGTCTTGAATGTGTATCATGCTGTATTTGCCTCCTCTCCAAAATCTCTGGGTGTGACTTCTGTTACGGCTTTCATGTTAGCAAGAGCTAATGAATATTTAAACAAATCCTGTTGTTTGGGCCTATATGAAGCAACGCGATGCAAAAAGGAATGGTACAGGTGGTGGACGTAGAACTTTGGATCCCGGGTTCAAGCCCAACCGACACCTCTGGTATCGTGGGAGTATCCTTTTGCAAGTCACTTCAGAGCCCTAGCCTAATATTGGTCGATCCAGGAAACCTGTGGAGTCATTGGCTTATGCCTTTATCCTGTACCAAACGGTAATAAAACACTAGTCCGAATGATCCAGACGTAGATATTTCATTCTCACACAGTTACAGCTTGGATCAAACGCAAGTTATTGTTTAAAAATAAGGGAAGTAAGCATTGATAAACGAGTAAATAGGAGTTATATTTCCTGATGTCGTCGACAGCTGGAACAATTTACCTGTACACCGGTTCAGGTGTGATAAACAAACAGGTGATACCTTTTTGAGCGATAAAATTCATTTATCGCGAAAATACAGGCTTGAAAGCCGGATATGAACTATTCCGATCAAACAAATCGCTGAAAGGTATGTCTAAGATGACCTTATTTTCTATTTTGTTTGTGTAGAGGGCCGCCATTCCTCAAAAGGTTGTGCGAATTGACGAAATTCATGTCTGCTGAATTCCTTGTCCTTACCCCAAACGACTTCTGTTCTGACTTGTTCTGTATATAAGGTCATATCAGAATGTTGTTGGATAAACGAGAAATTGCTTTTACATGGAACTTCGCCTTTTCGCAACAATGTTTTATCAACCTGATTAACTATACCTTTAATTTCTGTAAATTTACTGCAAATGTCACAATATTTTGTAATTTCTTACAGTAAATGGGGTAAAGGGTTTGAAGTATTACTGTTGGAAAACAAGATTGATTGTAATAGACTTAAAGTTTTGAAGTGTTGAATCAAATAAACCATTAGGTATACACAATTTCACCACATTTGCTTTGTTTTAAAAATGTGTTTTTGTCGTTCATGAACTAGCATGACCATAAATAACTGTGACTCACTAATATATCCTATGTATTGACCTCTCATATTTCCTTTATTAGACTTAATGCCAACATGACCAGGTGAAAAATTCAAGATTGATTGGTTTAAAGGATAGAGACCTTCACAGTAAACAATTGACAAATGTTGAAATGATATTTGGTTGTTCACTTCAGAAAAGAAAGCTGTTTTTCAAAAATTTAGGTTATAGTCATCATAGCCAAAGAACAAAGACGGGTAATTGGGACTACCGAAAACAAGATTTTACCGAAAACAACCGAAAACAACCGAAAACAAGATTTTTAATCGAAAACAAGATTTTGTAGACAAACGCTTATACTAATTAACTGTTATTCATTATTTCTCATTATAAAGATGAAAAATGTATTATTTGACAAAATTTCAGAAAATAATTTTGTTTTATTAAAGTTAAATTCAGCTTTTTGTATTTTCGATTTACCCGAAAGTTATATGTATAACGGTTTGTCCACAGAATCTTGTTTTCGGTTGAAAAATCTTGTTTTCGGTTGTTTTCGGTAAAATCTTGTTTTCGGTATTTCCAAATACCGAACCAAGACCTTTTAGGTCTTAGCTCATAATATCTATGTCTTCGTTGAATTGTTAATTACAGGAATCAGATAAGCAAGTGTAACAGTATTTTTCATGCATTTTTTCAAAAACTATGACCTATGTATCCAGGAACTGGCAAGAATATTCTTGTCTAAACATTTCTAATGATACAATTTAAGGTTTCAAGAGGTTTTATAGATATAGGCAAAAAAACACTCCTTCCTTTTTTTTGATATAGATAACCCCTTTTCTACTCAATATATTATATGAACTTCTTAATTTCAAGGATTTTGTAGAAGACAATTATAGTGTGTAGAGAGTAAGAGTTTCTTTTGTAAGATAGAAAATAATTCTTGAAAAGAAGATAAGCAACTCTAGTTTTTCCAAAGAAACTCCGGTGATCATTGTCTGCAAAGTTTTAAAACTCAAGAATTGTCCAATTAATGCTTAACCCTTTCCCAAACAATAACGACATTTGACCACTTTGTTGCAGCCGACTTTAGAAAACATTGAGGGCAAAGAAGAAATTGCTCGTAACGAGCAATTTTTCCTTTTCCCACAATGTTTTCTGCCCTATCAGAGGATTATTTTCCAATTTCTTCACATTTTGAAATGTCGTCTGCAAAATCATTCAATTTGGGACAGTCGAAAATTTGTTGTTTGGGAAAGGGTTAATGATCATCATTTAGTCAACTAAAGACATCTCCAAAATTATTATCATTCAAAAGCTTCATTTCCATTTTAAGTTTGCAGACGACATCATAAAATAAATCATCTCCATATAAGAATTCTGTAATTGATATCGAAAGCATTATTGTGAAAGGTGGCTTTTCTCATCATGAGTGACTTCTCTATTGGTAAGAATGTTTGTTTTTGATATTTTTGGAGTGGGTTTTGAAATTTTGTATTTCAGAATGTTAGATGCGTATCTAGCTCTCCATGGTTGTGGATTTAGAATTAAGCTAGGCGTCCATGGGGCATGCTCCCCCTGAAAATTTTGAAAATAATGCTGCAATCTGGTGCATTCTTGGTAATTTCATTGTCATTAATGTAGTATTATATTAGAATATGGACAAATAGAATGCATAAAGGCGTCAAGGGTTTATACATTAAAGAAGAAGATTTTTGTTATTTTTAAAAGTATATATTTTTTTTGTCAAAAATATGTGGATTCAGTGGTGTACTCGCATATATAGGTAGCTACGCGCCTGAAGTTGTTAATATTTCACTTCTAGTTTTTCCCTATTCTAGGTGGAAGATGAACCTTATTCATTTGGTCCTACCTCTTCTCTTATTGGAGGTACGGATATCCCAAGCATGGCACTTGGTGATGAAGATTCCCAAAGCCAATCTTGGTTCCCATGACAGCATCTACCAGCTATGGACGTCTAACGATACCCTGAACGAAAACGAGGACAACCCCATGAGTGTGTTACCAGGGTTACCGTATAAATCACGGGATATCATTGACTGGAATAACAGGACAATCAAAATGGTGAGAGTAGATCCAGGGTTCAATGCAAGACTTTTGTAATGCATCACAAATATGATGGACTTGCTTTAGTATTACACTGAACCCATGAAAGAGGGTTTTCTGATAGTCAAAGTTTTTCAAATGTGGAACTAGTTTAGAAAAGTGACTTTAAACAAAGTAATTCAAAGTTAACTCCAATATCATATTTTCCATGGATATAATGGATTCCATTTCAATATGAGAGAGATTGTTTATATTTTGCAAATACTATCTTTGTTCCATGTGTTTTTACTTAGTTAAATTTAAACTAATTCATTTTACATCAATTGTGAAACAAGTTGTTTCTTCTAAATTTTATTATAAGAATCTTTCTTTGTCATAATTTTTGTTACAGTTTTTTTTACACTTGACCTTTGATTTTGACTGGTAGCTGACCTTTTGTTGATAAATCAAGGATTCAATGAAAGACGAAAGCCAATACCTTACTTGTCTGTTAAGGCCTCTGGACAAGCTTGGCAATACATATAAATGGTCTTGCTACTCCTTAATAACTGTTTAAAAACATTTCTTCTTCAGATCAAAATATCTTTTTATGTGGGCGGGTCAGAGGAAGGGTATGTGATATTCGGGGTGGATCTGACAGCCTTTAATCAGACTAAATGGACAGGGCCCCAAACACCAGCCACATTAACAAGCTGGTTTGATTGCTCAAGAATTTTGGAGAGCTCTTGGCAAGACCTTAAGAACACCTCTCTTCCAGAACACTGTTCTATTCATAGGTAAGGATTCCCAATCCGTGAAAAGAGCTTGCAGACCACATTTCAAAATGTGAAGAAATTGGAAAATAATCTGATAGGGCAGAAAACGTTGTGGAAAAAGGAAAAATTGCTCATTATGAGCAAGTTCTCCTTTTCCCACAATGGTTTCCAGAGTCGTCTTCGACAAACTGGTTTAATGTCGTTACTGTTTGGTTATGGGTTAAGAATTTTCATTGACAAAATGAAAAAAATTCCCAAAAGAACATACATGAAAGGTTTAATGCAAGACTATAGTAAGTGATTCATGTTTATGAAGTTTTTACTATAGTCTTGCATTCAACCTTTAAAATGTAGATGCTTACTTGAAAATGAAAGCCTTTTTTCTTGGTTGTGTACTCATAAAAAAGGATTGCTCCATGGTATTTGTTACTTAGATATTTAACTTAGAAAATATCTTTGAATCAGTAAAAGACTGGGCTACCGTAAATCTTTTCAGCTTTGTATAGAGTTTACTTTTGTCTTGCTTTATATCCAAGATATATTATGTCCTTCAACAGATAGTATCCCATGATGCTGATGCTTCTTCCCCGTTTGACAACCTTATAAATCGTGAGTGAATAGGTTAAAAAAAAAAGTCTTATATTCATAACAAATTTATTTTATCCTATAAAAGTTAGCTCCATTATTTTGAGACACATGGTGGACATGAAAACATTATTAAGTGATTGGGAAAGTTTTTTCAGCTAAGAAACTAGAAAATAAAAACCATGGCAAACTTTCCAAAAATTCTATCAGTTCTTGCCAGCTTGCAAATCTACTGGTTCTGAGGTAAAACTATTGATCATGGACTGGCAGAGATGAGCCAATGTAGAACCCTGTTGAGGCGATGCAGAAACCCTGATTAAGCTTATTTGTCTTCTAGTAATGGTTCAGTGGAGATGAGTTTCTCTATCCTGAAGTCCAAGCTGGTTTCTTACTCAGACTGCGACAACATGACTGGCTGGTTCACAGTGATGGAACCAGCCTCTCACAATTCTGCTCACAGCTGTGACTGGAAACCCACTGGTACCCCTCCTCAGTTTATATTCTCCTCATCCAGCAGGGCCCAGCATCTCTCAGGTAAATATCAATCAATAATAAATCATAATTTGAGGGTTTGTGAAGCACTTACTATAGTCTTGCATTGAACCCTCAAATTGTGTTCAGTTGATTCAAGGAGTCTCACTGTAATGGTTAAACTTTAGGATTTTCATGAAAGCCAGTCTTATACAGAATGAAAAACGTTCTTCCTGACTTGACGAGCCCTCATGGTTACTTGAGTTTGGGTTCTTCCGCCATCATTAAGACTCAAGTATGTCAATTTATCTGACGATGTATATTTTATAGGGGGTAGATCTCAAAAGTGATGTTATGCATTTAGATTAATATAATTGTTTATTCACTGTATACACACTTTAAAGATTTAAAAACGATCATACTTTTAGATCATAGGCGTAGGAGCGTTTTCAACATTGGGGGGGCCAACTTCAGATGAGGACCGGTCTAAGAATAAATGTTCCTAAACTTTTTCATGACTATTCATGCATGTACAAATTCAATAACATTATAAGAATTAAAAGAAAGCGTATGAAAACATGTATCTTTAAAATAAAAAAAAAAAAAAAAAAAAAAAAAAAGGATATGCCAGGTCTCGATCTCACGCGGAAATCAGTTGTATTGAACTAAATAAAAAGTGATAGCGACCAGACTGTCACAGCCACGGACCCAACTATAAACGACAGCCAAACAATTATGTTATTCTTTAGGCTTTAGCTAACAATTGAAGACAATATAGAGTCTGACACCTTTTAAAGAACATGTTTTACACCACTGTTTCCGTCGATCAAAACTTCCTGGGTATTTTAGTGAGCTGAGTTTTCATTGGATAAACCCGATGTGTTCAGATTGCCATTTTCGATGATGACGTCAAAAAGATTTTGGTTATTGTCCGTAACAAAAGGCGAATTGGTATTAAATAGAGCACAAAAATACACATTTATTTTTGTTCTGCTGTTAAATTTCGTTTCTTTCATTTTTCTATACAAATATCTTCATTTGCCACTGTGAATATTGGGGGGGGCCAAAGTATACTCTGGCCCCCCCAGTCTAGATATTGGGGGGGCCGGGCCCCCCCTGGCCCCCCCTGCTCCTACGCCTATGTAGATTAATATACACGTTTATTCACTGTATACATACTTTAAAGATTTAAAAACGATCATACTTCTAGATTAATATACACGTTTATTCACTGTATACACACTTTAAAGATTTAAAAACGATCATACTTTTAGATTAATATACACGTTTATTCACTGTATACACACTTTAAAGATTTAAAAACGATCATACTTTTAGATTAATATACACGTTTATTCACTGTATACATACTTTAAAGATTTAAAAACGATCATACTTTTAGATTAATATACATGTTTATTCACTGTATACATACTTTAAAGATTTAAAAATGATCATACTTTTAGATTAATATACACGTTTATTCACTGTATACGCACTTTAAAGATTTAAAAACGATCATACTTTTCTTCGTATGACTTTTGTTCAGTGCATATCGAATAAAAGTACAGCTGTTGTGCAGTTTTAAAGAAATTATGTTTTAACCTCCAAATTTCCTCACGTCTGTGAACAAGTGTCTTTAAGTCCTATGTACCGGGTTATATTTTAGAATTCCCAATGCTATTTGTTATGATAAAATAACTCATACTTTGAAAATCTCTTCATGACTTTGTCAATGCATTCTTTTGTAGTAGTATTTTACTTTTTTTATCCTTCAGAATTCAGAAAAGCAGATGTCTTAGCCATATTTGTGGGTAGGTTACTATTTACTTATGTTTTTGCACATATGCTACATTCTTGTCATTTTTAACTATTTCTTTACAACATATATGGAAAAATATTTCTTTTGAATACTTATCCACTAGCTTTACTTTGTGAGTGATAACATTAGAAAACATGCAAGCAATTAAGAGTATACTATGCTTACGATGTGCTTCCTTTGCCCTTAGAATGCTGGGTAATTTTCTAAAAATAGATTTTTGTGTCATCCTCTTTCCAAAACCTTAGATTACTGCTTAATTTTGATGGGTGAAGATACTCAGAGCCACAAACAGGTAAGATCACTAATTTACTTGGCGGCTGGCCTGGATCTAACCTGTTTGCATAAGCATGAAGCCACTTCCTGTATTATAAGGGTTAAGATGTAAGTTCAGAAATACCCTATGAGTAAGGCTTCCTCAACATGGTCGCTTAGTGCAAGTTAGACTGTATCTATAAAACAATGATTTATCTTTAGATGACTGCATTGATGAAGCCCTTTGTCGCTATGGCAACTGTAGTCAGGACTTTGAAGGTATATGTGACTGCCATGGATACAAATGCTCAGGTATGTTTTAACACATTACTACCTAACACCACATTTATGCGTCTTGCAGGAGACGACTTTCAAAAAGCATTGTGGCAAAAGGACAAATTGCCTGTCACAAGCAATTTCTTCTTTTGCCGCGATGCTTTTTCAATCTATTCACATATCACAACAGCAGAACTTTTTAATTTTTTCCTTATGTTTACAAAAGTGTTTTAAAACTCATCTGCTGCAAGTAAAAACAATGTTGTCTGTAGATGGTCAAGAGTTAACTGGGGTGATAACAGATTTTCTCCTTTTAAACCAATTGTCAGACCCAGGACTAACCATAAATTTTGTGAAACAAAAGACTCCAAGACCATCTGAGGAAGCTGTTTTCATATATTTTTCTATTGCCTAATTATTAATCCATGCTATATACTTCCTATAAAGGCGGATTGTATACATGTACATGTATATGGGTTCCTTCATTCTTGGTTTTAGTGCTTATTTTTCAAATACATGTTTGGGTTAGTTCAATAATAATCAGCTCTGTTTTGTTGTATGATATGGACAGAGACTTGAACCAGAATCCTATACATTATGTGTGATAGTCAATAATAATCAGCTCTGTTTTGTTGTATGATATGGACAGAGACTTGAACCAGAATCCTATACATTATGTGTGATAGTCAATAATAATCAGCTCTGTTTTGTTGTATGATATGGACAGAGACTTGAACCAGAATCCTATACATTATGTGTGATAGTCAATAATAATCAGCTCTGTTTTGTTGTATGATATGGACAGAGACTTGAACCAGAATCCTATACATTATGTGTGATAGTCAATAATAATCAGCTCTGTTTTGTTGTATGATATGGACAGAGACTTGAACCAGAATCCTATACATTATGTGTGATAGTCAATAATAATCAGCTCTGTTTTGTTGTATGATATGGACAGAGACTTGAACCAGAATCCTATACATTATGTGTGATAGTCAATAATAATCAGCTCTGTTTTGTTGTATGATATGGACAGAGACTTGAACCAGAATCCTATACATTATGTGTGATAGTCTTCTGCCGCAGGTTTATTGGTCACTTATATAGTTCTCTGTCTTGTATATTTATAGTCCTTTATTAGTATTTGTTGTCTACATAAAATTTGAACCATTAATTATCAATTACAGACCCATTTCAAAGTGCACCTACAACACATTTGCATTTGACATTTTGCAGAATGAAGCAGAATTGTAGAGGCTCACATGACCAAAAATTCTGTATTACACGACTTCTTATCATTTATCATAACATCCTCACTATGATGTGTATTATTTAAATATTTTTTCCACAAAAACCTTTATCTGACTGTTCTGCCGCAGATTTTTTTGGAAACTAGGATAATAAAAAGTTACTGTTTTTTACAGTTACAGTTTTTTCATCCTTTTTACTTAAATGGTTACCACACATTATCATAGAGTGAACATATCTTTTCGATACACTTTCATGTTGTCTGCTATCATGTGAAGTAGATTGCTTGTGGCAAAGTTGAGGCCGCCAATTGCTTTCATCCGTAACATGTTTGCAAAACAAATTTATGAATTGAATAAACTATTCCATCCGTGTGGCTTGTGAGAAGTTAAAAGATGTCAATTGCTATCATCTCTAGCAAGTTTTCAAGCAAATTCAAATTTTAAAACATTATTTTATAATGTTAATTTGCTATTCAAATAAACAAGGTATTATTCTGCCCATGATTCTAAGTTTAACTTAACTGTTTACTTTACCCCAACACAGAAGCCTGTTCTGATTTACCGTGTGGTGAGGATGAGGAATGTGTCACTAATTTAGAGGACGAGACAAAGTTTACCTGTGAGGCGTGTCAGTATGGGAGTGTGGGGGTTAGATGTATAGGTAAGTCCTTTGTAGTAGCCATAATTTTCATAAATAACATAACATAACATATTTTTACTAAACATTAAACATCAAAAATATGTTTATAACTTACAACATATATTTAAATACTATGTGTGAAGATGCTTATACAAAATAATAATTTCAAATCTAAAGCAGAGAAGAATAATAGAAATAACAATGGTTACTTGACCGCCTCACTTGCTACAGCATAGCAAACATCAATAAGGACAAGATGTTACCTCTGCGTTTCTGAGCCGACTCTTGTACAGTGGTTATGGTCTTAGACGCTCAACCCGATGGACCGGAAACGAATCCCCACAGGCGATTACTGCATTAGGATCCAGGAAGTAGTCATCGAGAGTGGCTTTGAACAAGCTTTCAGCTTCCTTCACAATCGTTGTAAAACAAAATACAGTGAAAAAAGAAAGAATAGGAATGAGCTAGCATTGTTTGCTTAATGTTGCAAATCTGAATTAAAATTATATTACAGCTATAGTGTAGTTGATATTTACAGTGTCTTTATGGAAGGTTAACATTTATAATAAAAATTGACAGGACTACTAGCATAATTTAAGCCACATATTAGTTATGCTTGTTTAATAAGTTTATGTTTTTAAATATAAAGCCTCTTGGAAAATCTATACCTCAAGACAATCACGTAACATTTTCCCTCTATTTTCAGCTTATGGGTGGTCCAAATTGAAAGCAACAGCATTTGACAGTTATGAATATGAAGTATAGAAAATGGCGCACTTAGATAAATTGATTGCTATAACCATGGTCAACCCTCAACTGTGTATACTTCAGTTTAAAAAGATTGCTCTTATAACATTAGTCGGGACTATTAATCTTGAAACAAGGAGAAACTGATGTTTATGTTGAATATAATGTATAGAATACTTGTTACTTACAGAAGAAGGAGATAATGATGGGCTCGGTGCAGGACCCATCGCCGGTATAGTAATTGGTGTCCTTGTGTTCATAGGCCTGATAGGGGTGGGGATATGGTGCTTTTACAAGTGGAGACACAAGGAAGATGAAATGTCACATAAAGCTGGTACGTCTATTACCTGATATGTTTTTGGTTGTTGTATGTTAATCCAACTTATAATACAGTTGGCAGTGAGAACAGCGAATTAATGCTTGTCTGTAGCAAGCCCTTGACAAAGGTTAAGGTCTTGCTCAATCCTTTACCAAAGCCGAATTTTTGACTTACAGTCTTAAATTGAAAGAGTTTGTGGACGACTTTTTAAAATGTGGTACAACTGGGAAATAATCTTCTGACAAGACAGACAACATTGTGGAAAAGGAGAAATTGCTCATTAAAAGCAATTTCTCCTTTTCCCGCAATGTTTTCAAGAGTTGTCTGAAAACAAACTGGTCAAATGTCATTATTATTCAATGTATTGTTGTTTTAGAACACTTTACAACAGTCTTGCTAATTAGATTATATTATTGAGTTTCAAAAAACCACCGTCTTCATCAGAGCTTGAGAAACATATTCAATTATTATTATGTCAAATTCTGCATTTAAACTTTCTCTAAAGCAAATAATATCTTTTCATATTTGATACTTGCAGTTTGTTGTTGCTCTCATTTTGATGCAAGACTGTCAGGATTGAATTAATTCTTTCCTTTCTAAAAGAAAATGGAATTTACAATAAATTGTGATTCCTTACATATTTTAGATATACATTTATTAGTATCATTTTCAAATTACAAACTATTTATTTAATAACACACATTCATTACAAACTATTTATCTACAATCATTAATTTATTTCTATCTACTATCATTCATTCATTACAAATTCTTATTTATTTTTCTTTAAACAAATATATTTTAACCTGTAAATAATTTTGATATACATGTACATTTATCCACATTATCATAATGCACGCTAAATGACCTTAACTGTAGATGCGCCTTAAAACACCATTCATTCGTTCATTCATTTTGATGCTGTCTTATATTGTCATATATTCTGCCCACGGATTAACCTGAAGAAATACTGATAAAACAACAATTTTTATATCTTTCTGTTACAGCTGTAGCACGAGACTTTGTGCGTAGAAGTGTACACAGACTTTCTGGACGCCAACACCAGTTTCCAAGAAAACAGCTTAAAGAAGAGAGTCCAAGTCCCCAGGTGAAGGGGAAATCTGAGCAGCTATCGGCAGACAGCAGTGTCGTGTTTGGCGGGGTTAACCCAGCTTTCGACGGAGGTGATGAGCCTGTTGAGTTTCCGACGCCTCCACCTGACAGGAGATATACAGAGTTTCCAACAAGACAGGGGCCCGCAGAACCTCCTCCTGCTACCAACAACACAGTCTCTACCAGTGAAATCAAATTACATGAAAATAGACACATCTTTCAGAAATCTGGGCGTCCAACGAGTGTTGAAGTTTACTCGCGCCGGCATTACGAGAATGCTCCGCCCTCGCACGGGGACCAGCCTAGAGGGAGAGATGGCTCCCAGCCTGACTATGACAGAGCTAGCACAATCGGTAGTTTCGAAAAAGCGAGCACAATGAGTGAAATGTCTGATGCGACGAGTACGTCGGGTTACAGTGACTATGCGGGGGACATGCCTGCCAACCTCCCTCCCAGTGAAATGATTTCGAAAGATGTCCATCGACGTGGACATCAAAGACATAGACCAAGGTCACGCCCAAGGTCACGGGCATCAACTGCTGATCCCCCTAAAGCTCTTGTAGCACCTCAGACAATGGAAAATCAAATCAAATATGCAATGGAGAGAAGCAGGAGTAGTATCAGTAGTTTGTCAAGTTTATCAAGTGATGCAACGCATCGGAGTGACGCGACACAGCGAAGTGGTGAAGTGACTAAATCTGATGCGCTTAGGGCGAGATACGAGAACATCGGACCCCAGCATGTAGAGAGTGCCGGCCGTTTCCCTAAAATTGAAGCAATGTCATACTCTGACATTAAGAAACAGTTGGATGCGGATATGAAGAAACGGGAGGAGAGGGAGAAGAAAGTGCAGCTGGAGATGGAGAGAGACATGGTGTACGAGGCGCAAAGGAACAAACACAGAATGCGACAGGTGGAAAGCCTAGATAGTGGTATAGATGCTGAACAATCCAGGGAAGATAGACACAGTGATGGCCGGCTGGAGATTGTGAGAGCGAGGTCCGCGGATCAGTTGGATAAAGATACTGAAATTCGGTTTTCCTCAAGGGAGGCAACTGTTTGATTTGTAATGAAGATGTCCATATACACTGACATTCAACCATGACTTCATAGATACCCCTTAACCCTACATACCAAATGCCAAATTTTTGACTGTCCCAAATTGAAAGACTTTGTAGCCATTTCAAAATATGATGAACTTATAAAACAATCTTTTGATATGGCAGAAACATTGTTGGAAAAGGAGAAATTGCTTGTTAGGAACAATGTCTCCTTTTCCCATAATGCTTTCCAGAGTCATCTGCACAAATTGGTCAAAATTTGTTATTTTTTGGTAATGGGTTAAACACATAATATATTGTTGGTTCATTGCAATACTATAGTAAGTGTCTCACATTTGTGAAGCATTTTTTATAGTTCTGCAATAAATCAATGATTTCATATTGAGGGTTCAGTGCAATACTATAGTTAGTTTTGTTTCATGTTTATGAAGCAGGGATGTCATTTAGTTTTGGAATAAGAGGTCAACTTTTGATTTGAGATGGTAAATGAAGCAAACAGCCAACAAAAAGTTGGTGTGCTAATGACCAGTTGTAACATTTTTTGTTATTTGAGCGGACCAAAAAGTCATTTGAAGCGGTCAAATTGGTCGGCAGCCGGCTCTTAGTGACAGCCCTGATGAAATATTTACTATAGTTTTGCACCGAACTCATAATTTCACATTAACTCACCTACTGCTTTATGACCATAACAACAGCTGAATCATTATGTACCCTGTAAAAAGAAAATTCATTTTTGAACTTATCCCTTTTGCGAGATACCGTAGTGAAGAGTGTTGAAAGTGGTGTAACTTCTTTCCCAAAATTATTTTAAAAATCATGTACATACTCGGGAATTCAAAATAGGGTTGAAAATAATCATGTTTTAACTTATGAAGATAAAAGATTATATTTCAAATGGTTAATCTTAAATTGTTTGTAATTTGACAAATACGGTTTCATGGTCATGTCCTGTGGTAAGTTGATTCAGGGCCTTTGACTAGTGCTGGTATATACCAGGAAAAACAAAAATAACTGAAAAATTGTGGACATGGCACATAAAATATAATGAAAAACAAAAAAAGCAGAGTTATAACAAGGTTTCCCTGCCTTAAACATTGAATCCTGAAAAGCCGTAAAATATCTGTAATAATGTTGACATAACATAAAACCACATGAAAAAATAAATTAGGAAAGCCATAAAATATCTGTATTAACATTGCATTACGCCCAATAGAAAAATGAATAAGGTTCTTTGATTTATGATATCCAGAGGATGTATAATAGTTGCAACCTTTTGCATTGTCGCGGGGAAATTAGAAAGAATGATATTGTCACAAGTTGAGTATGAGCAAGTATGCACAACACATTCCACAAACGGATTTGGTTAACCTTCACAGCTGGGGTATGGTTGTTGCCAAGTCATCGATATATAACCCTTTCCAAAAAAACAATTTTTTTTGACTGCCCCAAATATGAAAGAGCTTACAGACGACAATTCAAAGTGTGACGAAATTGACAAATAATCTTCTCATAGGGCAGAAAACATTGTGGGAAAAGGAGAAATTGCTCGTGAAGACCAATTTCTCCTTTTCCCACCATGTTTTCCAGGGTCGTTTGCAACAAACTGGTCAAATGTCGTTATTGTTTGGTAAAGGGTTAAGGGTCATGCATTGCTACACTGACTGTCAAAATGTTACTATAACAAATGTATTAACTTAAGCTGTAATTTCCCTTTTCCACTCTTCTTTAGTTAACTAGTTATGATGCACATGTGAAAAATATATCATTTCTATCTAATATTATCAACGGTTCCCAATGTCAATTTTTTAAGTTTTTGTAATGGTACATGTATATACCTTTGGTTTTATTTGGATTTGTCTTAAGCTCCCATATTAGAGAATGTGCTTAATTCTTTACCACCTGCAGATGACATTTTTTTTCTTGAAGCAGACGACTTAAGGAAAGCTTTGTAAAAATGTCATAGACCTTTCAGATCTGCTGCTTTGATATGTGAATAGATTAGAAAAAACTTGTGGCATAAGGAGAAATTGCTTGTGACAAATAACTTCTCCTTTTGCCACACTGCTTTTTGAAAGTAGTCTGCTGCAACACACAATACTGTGACATTACATGGTAATATGGTAAACTCTTCCTAATTTACTTAGAATGATTTAAACACAATCGTAGCAGCTGACCATTTTTGTTTCTATGTCATTAGAAGCACAGGGGTCTATGGTTATCCTGTTATAACTATATTATAATTATATTACAAAGTACTGACTCCAAGATAACTATAGAGCCCTGTGACTTGTAGCATTTCTATTACTATTAGTAACAGGTGTTATAAATTGAGTACCTAAATTAATGGATCATACTTCATTATAAAAAAGAGAAAATGATCTGATATATTGATACTGCGAAGTTGTGTTTATTTATAATTTAATCATCAATACATTCCAGGTGCAGTTTATCTTGTATTTAGCGTTCCTCTGTAAAGGATTTTAGATAATTTAATCCTTAGAATGCTGGGAAATTTTCTGAAAAATAGATATTCGTGTTGTCTGCTTTCCAAACCTTAAATATCTGCTTATTTTGGTGAGTAAAATACTCCGAATAGCAAACAGGTAAGATCACAGGCCAGCCGCCAATTTACTTGGCGCTGGCCTGGATCTTATGTGTTTGCATAAGCATGAAGTTGGTTCCAGCACTGAAAAGGTTAAAACCTTTTGTAAGGGTGAAACCTTGAAACAAGATTGACTGGACATCAACTATTACCATTCCTAGTGATAATCAAAGATAGCCATTAACCAAATATATAACTTTAGTAGAGTGAGTCTCAATAGCTTAACCCTTACAATGCTGGGTAATTTTCTTAAAATATACTTTTTTGTTTTGTGCTTTCCTTAAAATCTGCTTAATTTTGATGACGAAAGATACTCCGAATAGCAAACAGGTTAGATCACAGGCCAACCGCCAATTTACTTGGTGGCTGGCCTGGATCTAACATGTTTGCATAAGCATGAAGTTGGTTCCTGCGTTATAAGGGTTAATTGAAAGCCAGTCAAACAGTGTAGTTATGAATTGGGGTTCACTTAATCTTTGTCATTATCTTCTTAAACATCTAATGAAGTCATTTACACATAATTCATTCATCTTTTACCAATGAACAGCTTGTGTTATGTGCAAAGGCTGCCAGTAGGTTAGAAGAAGATAATGTGCAGTATTGGTGACAGAGAATTGGGAGTGTTCACATGAGGATAATTGCTCTGAAAGATGTGATATAACCGAAATTCTGTTGAAAGTAACATCAAACTTAGATTCAAATGGACACCTGATCAAAAATCTCAGCTGAAAATTAAGATTTTTTGTGTTTGATCAAGTGTGTATTGAAGGTATTTGTAAATTGGGTTTATATAAGCTTTTGTTGATATCAGCGTATATCCAATTTAGCTGTGATTTGCAAATGTATTACATGTATTTTAATGAATATCTAATACATCCTAATGCTTTCAAACACATAAAACAGTTGATGGCATAACAAATAGCTGAATCAATAATCTAATGGGACAAAAGAAGAAATTGCTTATTAAGAGCAATTTTTCCACTTATTGGTTGAAAACAAAAATTATCTAGATATCAAAATTGTCAATTCCTTTTGTTTTCAGTATG
The DNA here is from genome assembly GCA_947846245.1 of Cerastoderma edule. Lineage (NCBI taxonomy): Eukaryota > Metazoa > Mollusca > Bivalvia > Cardiida > Cardiidae > Cerastoderma > Cerastoderma edule. The sequence goes on along the minus strand of OX401404.1, from coordinate 20,689,216 downwards.
AACAAACGGAAAATTCTGTTTTACTTGCTGGCACCTTCATAAACCATTTTTAATTGACTTTTTGAATGTATTTTCATGCATGAATATTTTTACCATTTGTTGTTGTAGAGATGGTGTTGCCTTAGATTATCATTTATCATTTCTTTGTTCTAACCTATTCCTTATTAAAACAATTAACACATTACCACCACCTAACGCCACATGTTCGCATCTTGCAGTAGACGTCTTTCAAAAAGCATTGTGGCAAAGTGAGAAATTACTTGTCACAAGCAATTTCTAATTTTGTCACAATGCTTTTTAAATCTATTCACATATCACAACAGCTGAACTGAAAGGTTTTTCACATGTTTACAGAGCTTTTCTAAAGTGGTCTGCTTTAAGTAAAAGAAATGTCATCTGCAGGTGGTAAAGATTTAATACATGGACATTCAATGTAGAAATAGACAATATATTGTTTTGTATTTTTTTTTCAAAAAAACTTTTGTATCCACATTTTAACCTTTACAGCTGACATTGCTTGACACTAGTGTAAGTACTATAGGAAAAGACTGTGGTAACTTGGACATTTCACTCATATTTAGCCACCCCTCACTTTGTTACAATGATTTCCCACTTCAGTTTTTCAACAAAACTTTCGTCATTTGCCAAATTTTCCTCTTAAGTTCTCTGCTGCAGTCGCGTCTAAAAGGAAAAAAGTTGCTAAAACGCAGATTTCTTTGTGTATAACATAACACTATACATGTCAATATTATGTGACATTTAAATCAATCTTAAATGTCAGCATTAACATCATAGGTTACATTCCCTACCAACATTTATGTTTCGTTTAACCTTTGTTTATCTATCTGAGTAATCAGTGGAATAAAAAATATTTCAAACACATCAAAGTAGCGAAGAAAACCTGTCTTATTTAAAGGTGCAGGTTAAAAAATAAGAGGATATTGGATATCAAAATTTGATTTCCTTATTCCTTGTAGTGCCAGAACTGACTTCATGCTTATGCAAACAGGTAAGATCCAGGCCAGCCACCAAGTGAATTGGCAGCTGGCCTGTGATCTAACCTGTTTGCTACTATTAGTTTCTAACCTCATCCAAATTAAGTAGATATTTAAGGTTTTGGAAAGCAGATGACACAAAAATCTTTATTTAGAACATCACCCAGCATTGTAAGGGCAAAACTGTTTAGCAGTTATGCTTTTATATGAAGTGAAGTGAAGAAAAGTCATTGGAAGTAAGATTAGTCAGTATTTAAGAATTGAGAAGCTGCATATATTACAGAAATATATATTCAGATCTAAAAGAGTTACAACAGATTTGACATCAATCACATACTGTTGGTACATACTTGGATAGTTTGACACATTCTAAATCAAATTTGCTTTCTGCAGCTATTCTTCATTAAATTTTGAAAAGCTGTCTGTTTTTTGATGAGAAAATTATTTTGCCTTTGAGAATAACATATGCAAACTTTGAATATAAGCTTGTTAGCTCATGTACTCACTTATGTTTGCCTTTTATTAGGGTAGGTCATATGACAATCTTTCGGAAGTTGTTACCCAGCCCTGATTATCTGCTTTTGGCCTCCACATGTAGATGATTTAATGCAATACTATTGTAAGAACTTCATGCTTGAGAAGGATTTACTTGTACTTAAGTCTTGCAATGATTTTACTTATTAATCACAGGCTTGGCATTGCAAAAGAACTGACAACTCTTGATGTTATCACATCATATTGTATTGGTTTTACATCGATTGTGAAGGAAGCTGAAAGCTTGTTCAAAGCCACTTTCGATGACTGCTTCCTGGATACTAAACCAGTAATCGCGCCGGTTTGTGGGTTAGTCCCAGAAATGTTCACCCCGCCGGATTCAAAATAAGAATTTGTTTGATTCTTTATTTAAAGGAATCCCTTGTTTTTACCTTTATCTTTATTGAAAATCTTGTGTTTGTATCTCTCCTTTAATCATTCCATAAGTTGTAAATCTTTATTCACATATGGCAACTTGTGAGTGGTCGAAATTGAAAGCAAAATCAAAAGACACAAATAGCATAGAACTGATTCTGGCATATTGTTTAGAAACCATTTATATAAAAGGATGACTTGTCCATTGAGAGCAATTGGTCCTTTTGTTGCAATTGATTCTGAAGTCTTCTATAGCAGAGTTGTATAGAATAAGGGTATTATGTAACAATGACTAATTTATAAAGATACTTTTCATGAATTTGCCAAATCCGTCCATGGTTGTTTAAGGCAAAGACTTCCTTACGTCATAGTTATACTGATGCAAATCAATGTATGATTCATGTTACATGTATAAGATGTGTAGAATTAAAATATAATAAGGAATTAAATTATTAAAATGCAAATGCTGACTTAGCTTTTTTGTCTACGACTAATGATGTATCTACTGGCCTGAACGAATTGATCAGTTTTAAACAATTTAAGGTTAAATATTGGCGCAAGTCAAAACTTTTCTGTATGTTTTTCACCTTAAACAAATTCAAACCATTTACAATAATTCAATGTGTCACGTCAATGGATGCGACTCGCAGAGACGATTTTGATGACGCGTTACTAATATTAATATCAATATTGCCTTTGTCATTGTTGAAAAATAGAAGAATTTTCTTTTTGAACTTACACACGTTATTAGCGTAAGATATTTACTAAAACGCTTCCCGCTGGGCCATTCTGAACACATCGGGTTTATCCAATGAAAACGCCTTACGGAAATACCCGAATAGTTCCGATTGCCGCTAGCCAAGACCTCATTGTATGCACACAGATGCACAATGATTTTATGTCAAATATAAGAATTGTCGAGGAGAACGCTCTTCACAGCCATGGTATTTACAAAGACGCATAGCGTGTGAATATCCGCATTGCCTTTTTTATGTCTGATAGTGAGTTTGCACGTGAGCATTGTACTTGAAGTTAAAAACGGCACTAGTCGTGGAATCAGATTAAAATAGCCTGGCAGTGCTGGAACCGACTTCGTGCAAATACAACGACCCCTAAATATATGTTAAATTCCATTATCTACATTTTACAGATGCTAAAAACCTGTGCTTTCATTGAATGATTGTGAAACGAGTAATATGACCGTATTGGTTGTAAGACTTTGTTTATATATAGTAATGGGTTATTTTCGGACGTACCGTGCTAGTGTCACGTGATTAGAACGTCGACCATTTTCAAAACCTGGATCCTAGACACTTTTACCTATTTAGTTTATTTCGCTAGACGGAAATCAAAGATCATTGTTTGCAAAATAAAGTGTTTAAACGTTTAACTTGATTAGACTGTTTAAACGGTTTGCTAATTCTTCAACATGAATATGCAACTCTACTACTATAAGGTTATGAAAAGAGACGAGAATATTGTATCAATGATCTAGTAGTCTATATCTTAATTGATCTATGATATCGTTTCATTGATAGAAGACTTCTTATGTTAATAATATTAACATTCCAATCTGTGAGATAGTCCGTTAAATAAACCATGTCACTCTGATATGCTGATATATCTATTTCTCCTGACATGCATTCCTAATGTCGCTCTATGTCATACCACCTGTTCTTCCATCCCTCTCAACATGTACATATGGATATCTTAACATGCTCCTCTCTATCTCACATCATATATCACTTGACCCTCTTTATATTTTGCTCCTCGTCATCCACAGATAACATGCTCCTCTTTATCTCACATCATATTTCACTTGACCCTCTTTATATTTTACTCCTCGTCATCCACAGATAACATGCTCCTCTCTATCTCACATCATATATCACTTGACCCTCTATATATTTTGCTCCTCGTCATCAACAGATAACATGCTCCTCTCTATCTCACATCATATATCACTTGACCCTCTTTATATTTTGCGCCTCGTCATCCACAGATAACATGTTCCTCTCTATCTCACATCATATATCACTTGACCCTCTTTATATTTTGCTCCTCGTCATCCACAGATAACATGCTCCTCTCTATCTCACATCATATATCACTTGACCCTCTTTATATTTTGCTCCTCGTCATCCACAGATAACATGCTCCTCTCTATCTCACATCATATTTCACTTGACCCTCTTTATATTTTATCATCCACAGATAACATGCTCACATCATATATCACTTGACCCTCATTTTGCTCCTCGTCCACAGATAACATGCTCCTCTCTATCTCACATCATATATCACTTGACCCTCTTTATATTTTGCGCCTCGTCATCCACAGATAACATGCTCCTCTCTATCTCACATCATATATCACTTGACCCTCTTTATATTTTGCTCTTTCAGATAACATGCTCCTCTCTATCTCACATCATATATCACTTGACCCTCTTTATATTTTGCTCCTCGTCATCCACAGATAACATGCTCCTCTCTATCTCACATCATATATCACTTGACCCTCTTTATATTTTGCTCCTCGTCATCCACAGATAACATGCTCCTCTCTATCTCACATCATATATCACTTGACCCTCTTTATATTTTGCTCCTCGTCATCCACAGATAACATGCTCCTCTCTATTTCACATCATATATCACTTGACCCTCTTTATATTTTGTTCCTCGTCATCCACAGATAACGTGCTCCTCTCTATTTCACATCATATATCACTTGACCCTCTTTATATTTTGTTCCTCGTCATCCACAGATAACATGCTCCTCTCTATCTCACATCATATATCACTTGACCCTCTTTATATTTTGCTCCTCGTCATCCACAGATAACATGCTCCTCTCTATCTCACATCATATATCACTTGACCCTCTTTATATTTTGTTCCTCGTCATCCACAGATAACGTGCTCCTCTCTATTTCACATCATATATCACTTGACCCTCTTTATATTTTGTTCCTCGTCATCCACAGATAACATGCTCCTCTCTATCTCACATCATATATCACTTGACCCTCTTTATATTTTGCTCCTCGTCATCCACAGATAACATGCTCCTCTCTATTTCACATCATATATCACTTGACCCTCTTTATATTTTGCTCCTCGTCATCCACAGATAACATGCTCCTCTCTATCTCACATCATATATCACTTGACCCTCTTTATATTTTGTTCCTCGTCATCCACAGATAACATGCTCCTCTCTATCTCACATCATATATCACTTGACCCTCTTTATATTTTGCCTCGTCATCCACAGATAACATGCTCCTCTCTATCTCACATCATATATCACTTGACCCTCTTTATATTTTGCTCCTCGTCATCCACAGTTAACGTGAGCCTCTCTATCTCTCACCACATATCTCTCGACCGTCCTTATATTTTTCTCTTTATCAATACCAGAATTATCTCTTTATAAATCTAAGTCTATACTGTATCTAAGTCTATATCATAAACGAAATCAACGCGTCCAAGATCCTCTGCTGCAAACGCATCAAAATGAAATCGGGGGCGAGGGGGCGAATAGTTTCTTTCTTAGTTTTCCCTAGATTTGTATGTTTTCGGTTCGATCTACTTCATCCTATTTGGTATGAAATTATATTTATGATTCGCTATTATATACTAGTAATGTGTTTCGACCAAATGCCAAAGTATCGCCGACTAACCTGTGATTTATAATAAGTAAATGATCCAAGAACCCCTGAAATCTGTCTAATTGGAAAAGAATAAAAGTATGCTTAGGACTTTTAGTCCTCAACTCACTTTTATTTCTTTTCATTTGAAATGTAATTTTATTTTATTGCAATATTATTAACATTTATTATTTTCAATGTATTGTTACATTTTTTGTCATTCAATAATATGGTTATAAAATAAAAAATGAACGAATATTGCAATGAAAAATATTTGAAATGACAAAGAATAAAAGTTAAATAAATACATAAATTATTTATTCAACTTTTATTTTTGTCATTTGATATACATTTTGTTTTGTTGCAATATTCTCCCACTTTCATTTTATTATAATTACAACATCTAAGTCACATGGTGCAAATACTGTCTTCTGATTGACTGAGATGCAACATGCAATCCAAGTTCATTGGGCGATGAACACGGTTTTGCAAACAGACTACTTTTCTACGGAGTAATTTTGCTAGTTTTGTTCGCTATAAATCGAATGAATCAAATAAAATTAGTTTTAAATTTGTTGAGTTGTAATTATAAGAAATGAAATTAAATGTGTCGAGTTTACGGCGTGCGTTATACAAATAAGTGCACTTTTCCCCGACCCGACGTTCATAACGCCGTAAACTCGACAAATTTTAATTTCATTTCTTAAACCATTTCACAAAGTTCAATTTATTCACGAAAAACAATTAGTAACAGTTCAACAATTTTATTATCACGTATCACGTGTATAACAAGTGAAATAAAAGAAAGTCACTGCTAGCAATCCATGCTATGGCAAAAACAAAATACAAAATACATCAGTTCAAGGAATGTCACTGTAGCACCATGAACCACATCACAACACTACAACATACGACTGTCAGTGTAACATGAAACCTTCATGCATCCTCACCCTCACTGTCACTGTCACGAGTTCCCTGAGTAGCCACAGACTGAGTGTCACTCTCAACTGCTGTTGGTCCCACGGCTGGTGGTGTTGACAAGGATAGTGGTGCACCCAAACCTGCAGATGCCAGAATGGGAGGTCGGTGAGTTGCTGGTGACACTGTCGAGAATGGTGGGGTGTTCATACTGGCTTGTGAAACACGGCCGAAGTTGTTCTGCTCCATGTTGAACGACCAATCCCCACCTAGGGCAGTGCTCAATGCTCTAGACATCGATTCTGAAGATGCTCTGGGTTGACGAGGAGTACTGCGGTTGGGTTGTTGAAGCTCTTGCTGCTGCCCAGGGTACTGCTGCTGCTGTTGGTATCCTCCTCCTCCTCCCCCTACGACATGCTGCCAGGAACTGCAGGCATCATAGTTGGGCTGTGGCTGGAAGTACTGCTGATGCTGAGGGTACTGTTGAGGGTACTGATGATACTGCCCAAAGGAGGCGGCTGTGCAAGTTGGAGGAGCCGAAGTGGAAGCCGAGGGTCTATCGGATTCAGCCTTTATCTGTTTCAGTATATCCGATATGAGCTCTTTGACATTGTTGAAGTCTTGAAGACTGCAAGACCTGAGAGTCTGGGTGACATAGCTTATGAAGGGTTCACGCTGGCTCTTCTCCCTCTCCTTGTCCTCGAGCATTTTTTCCATAAGCTTTTCAAGGAGTGTCTGGTTGGTCTGAAGATTTTTACGAAGTTCGGGCATCCAGCTCTCCTCCTCGTCCTCCTTCCTCCTCCTCTTCCTGTTCTGGGAACTAGAGTTGACTGATCCGAGCTCTGCTGCCTCCCTCTCGAGGTCTTCGAGCACATTGCCTGACTGTCTCTCTGTCTCAGCTGGGTCATCCAAGGATAGCAGAGGGGGTCTGGCAGTGTTAAGGCCCGGTCAGACAGGCTTCCGCGAGTTGATCACGTGTAATTTTGCTATTAATTTTGCAATTTTTTTCTACACGCGGTGAAAATCAGCCAATTTGTCTCAAACGTGCTGGACACGCGAATGACAAGTGGACCACACGCGCGCGTGTGCTCCGTGTGTCCATCGCGTGTCTACCACGAGTCCTCCGTGTGTGAGCGCTTGTGATCAGAAAATGGGGTCACAAGTGATCACACGCAGCGCGTGTGTATCACTTGTGCTCCGCGTGTGAATCACGTGCCGATCACTTGTGCTCCGCTTGCCGCCCGCGTGTATAAAAGCCGCCGCGTCCGGTGTTCTCGATCAGTACTGATCCATATTCGGTAGAGTAAAGATGGCACCGAAAACAAAGAAGGGCAGCTCTACGCCCAAGAAAAAGAAGGGGCAAGCAAGGCCCAGGCCGAGGGCGAAGGTCTCGGAGCCTGAAACTGCTACCGAGGAGGTAGAGAGCAGCACCCCCGAGCCCCGCCAGGGCAGCAAGAACAGGCAGTCCAAGAAGGTGGGCATAAAGGTGACGGCTCTGGTACATGCTGCTGCTGCCGCTGCTGGTGTCCCTGGTGCCAATGGCAATGGAGAAGAGGACGAGCTTCTTCCTGATGGTAAGTACAATTTATGTAACATGTTTTTTATTTTTTTTATTTGGAAATACTCGTTATAACGTGACGTGTTCAAAATTTATTTCATTTAAATATTATTTTACGTGGCAGTCAGAAAGTATTCAAATAAATTTATTTATTTCAATTCTATTTGTGCTGAAGTGTTCATTTGATATGTATGTTTTTCAACATTCCTTACTATTTATTAAAAATACCTTTTTTTTCTCTTTTCAGTCTGTACAACAGTTGCAAACACTTCAGTCAGCACGAGTGGTCCTTCTAAGAGCACTGCCACCATGCCCGTCGACACTCAGGCCGAGCCACAGCATGTGCCACTGGAGAACCCTGCCTCACCTGCGTCACATGACCCCACACCCCAAGTTGTGGTGCGAGAGCAGGAGCAGGAGGAACCTGTGGAGGAGCAGAAAGAGGCTGATGGTCATGCCAAGGGCAAGGGCAAGAAGCCGAGAAAGCCAAGAGGTCCCAAGAAGGAGTGGAAGTTGCCATCTGAAACAGAACAGGATCTGGTTGAGTGGATGCGAGACAGAAGTTACTTGTGGATGCGCAGTCAACGTGACTACAAGAAAAAGACTGAAGCCTGGGAAGCTAAAGCAAAAGAAATTGGTGTCTCAACTGACTACCTCGGGCACTGGTGGAAGAACTTGAAGGACTGGTACGTCAGGCTGATCAAGGTTGCCAGTGGCCAGGAGCGCAAGCTTCTCACCGACAGGGACAAGTGGGTGCTGAATAATATCTCCTTCTACAAAGGTCAGTACATATGTTGATAATTATTTCAAACATTTCCATTTTTCAAAAGCATTTTTGTACATTTAATTTGAAAATTTAAAACATAATAATTACTACGATTAAGTGTAATGATTATTCAGAAATTCACTTGTCCCTAATAACAGTCGTTTAATATTGTTCAGAAAAATGTGAATACAAAACGCTTAACAAACGTTTACCTTATTTCAGCTGCCATACCTGATGAAGAATCTGACACTGTCATGCAGATCCGACGTACTGCTGCTGCTGGCTCTACTGCTAGTTCTGTCGTTCGTTCTGCCTCCACGTCCACTGCCAGACCCCCTCTGCTATCCTTGGATGACCCAGCTGAGACAGAGAGACAGTCAGGCAATGTGCTCGAAGACCTCGAGAGGGAGGCAGCAGAGCTCGGATCAGTCAACTCTAGTTCCCAGAACAGGAAGAGGAGGAGGAAGGAGGACGAGGAGGAGAGCTGGATGCCCGAACTTCGTAAAAATCTTCAGACCAACCAGACACTCCTTGAAAAGCTTATGGAAAAAATGCTCGAGGACAAGGAGAGGGAGAAGAGCCAGCGTGAACCCTTCATAAGCTATGTCACCCAGACTCTCAGGTCTTGCAGTCTTCAAGACTTCAACAATGTCAAAGAGCTCATATCGGATATACTGAAACAGATAAAGGCTGAATCCGATAGACCCTCGGCTTCCACTTCGGCTCCTCCAACTTGCACAGCCGCCTCCTTTGGGCAGTATCATCAGTACCCTCAACAGTACCCTCAGCATCAGCAGTACTTCCAGCCACAGCCCAACTATGATGCCTGCAGTTCCTGGCAGCATGTCGTAGGGGGAGGAGGAGGAGGATACCAACAGCAGCAGCAGTACCCTGGGCAGCAGCAAGAGCTTCAACAACCCAACCTCAGTACTCCTCGTCAACCCAGAGCATCTTCAGAATCGATGTCTAGAGCATTGAGCACTGCCCTAGGTGGGGATTGGTCGTTCAACATGGAGCAGAACAACTTCGGCCGTGTTTCACAAGCCAGTATGAACACCCCACCATTCTCGACAGTGTCACCAGCAACTCACCGACCTCCCATTCTGGCATCTGCAGGTTTGGGTGCACCACTATCCTTGTCAACACCACCAGCCGTGGGACCAACAGCAGTTGAGAGTGACACTCAGTCTGTGGCTACTCAGGGAACTCGTGACAGTGACAGTGAGGGTGAGGATGCATGAAGGTTTCATGTTACACTGACAGTCGTATGTTGTAGTGTTGTGATGTGGTTCATGGTGCTACAGTGACATTCCTTGAACTGATGTATTTTGTATTTTGTTTTTGCCATAGCATGGATTGCTAGCAGTGACTTTCTTTTATTTCACTTGTTATACACGTGATACGTGATAATAAAATTGTTGAACTGTTACTAATTGTTTTTCGTGAATAAATTGAACTTTGTGAAATGGTTTAAGAAATGAAATTAAAATTTGTCGAGTTTACGGCGTTATGAACGTCGGGTCGGGGAAAAGTGCACTTATTTGTATAACGCACGCCGTAAACTCGACACATTTAATTTCATTTCTTATAATTACAACTCAACAAATTTAAAACTAATTTTATTTGATTCATTCGATTTATAGCGAACAAAACTAGCAAAATTACTCCGTAGAAAAGTAGTCTGTTTGCAAAACCGTGTTCATCGCCCAATGAACTTGGATTGCATGTTGCATCTCAGTCAATCAGAAGACAGTATTTGCACCATGTGACTTAGATGTTGTAATTATAATAAAATGAAAGTGGGAGAATATTGCAACAAAACAAAATGTATATCAAATGACAAAAATAAAAGTTGAATAAATAATTTATGTATTTATTTAACTTTTATTCTTTGTCATTTCAAATATTTTTCATTGCAATATTCGTTCATTTTTTATTTTATAACCATATTATTGAATGACAAAAAATGTAACAATACATTGAAAATAATAAATGTTAATAATATTGCAATAAAATAAAATTACATTTCAAATGAAAAGAAATAAAAGTGAGTTGAGGACTAAAAGTCCTAAGCATACTTTTATTCTTTTCCAATTTGAAATGTACTTTATTTTATTGCAGGATTTTTTCATTTATTTTATTATATAAAAGTTTTATCAAAGTTTTAATGCCACAAATGCTTTAATGCCACAAATGCTTCCCCCTCCCCACATACTGTCACAATGCCCCCAAACACAATCACTTGTCCACACTGTCACTTCCACAAGAACTAGTCAAGGAGCATGTTGTCTTGCCATGGAACACGCCCAGCAGGGGATGAACACCATTCCATTATGAGATTCCTCTGAGCCTTGGCCAATTTGTAGTCCCTGTTGGTTCCTGGTAGGTTCTCAGGTCTTGTGTCATCCAGATTCTTTCCTCGACGCCATGCACCAGGCACCAGGGCTCCATCAGGGCGTTCAATGTCAACAATTCTGTTTTGCATGACAGGATACCTCGTGCGCATCAGGTTGTGGAGGACCACACATGCCTTGACAATGAGCCTAACCGTGTCTGGTTGGTGCATCATTGTTGTTAGTAACACCTGGAATCTGTTGGCAAGAATGCCAAAGGCATTTTCCACCACTCGTCTTGCTCTTGACAATCTGTAGTTGAAGATTCTTTGTTTTCTTGATAGCTGTCTGTTCCCAAAGGGCTTCATCATAAAGCTTCTCAATCCAAATGCATCGTCACCCACCAGGAAGTAAGGTAGATCTTCTGTGTCCCCTGGGAGGGGAGGAGGTTGAGGGAATCCAAGAATGTCACCGTTCTGTAAGCCTTCTTTAAACTCACTGGCATTGTAGATATGCGCGTCTGATGAGGCCCCCTTGCCACGCACGTCCACCCATAAGAACTTGTAATCACTGGTGACCACAGCCAAGAGAATAATGCTGAAAAAACCCTTGTAATTATAGAATTCAGAGCCAGAGTTGGGAGGGGCCTTGCATGCTATGTGTTTGCCGTCTATAGCTCCAACCACGTGAGGGAAATTCCACCTGTTCAGCCAATCGTCTGTAATTTGTTGCCACTGTTGGGGGGTTTCTGGGGGTGCCAGCATCTCCTCACGATATACATGCACAATTGCCTCACAAACTTCACGAACAATAAGGCTTATGGTGTTGTGTGGGACACGCCAGCCATACTGCATCTCCCTGTATTTCGAGCCTGATGCAAGGTGCCTCAAGGTGATGGCCACCTTTAAGCCTGGGTCCAAGGGAGCTCGCCAATTGGTTGTCTCCTTCGTCAGTGTTGGTGTCAACCTTTCCACCAGTTCGTCATACATCACCGGAGGCATTCTCATAAAGTTCTTGAAGGCACGGGGGTCCTCGTTCCTCAGCTCCACCATCAGTCTGTCATACAGCCCCAGCTGTGGCCTGCGGTTGATCCATTGGCGCATCCATATGGCTCTGACTCTTCTTTGTCTTCTCCTCACTCTTCTTCTACCATCTAGGGCTTGCTGAACCTGAAGAAGCTGGTTCTGATGTTGCTGGAACAGCATAACCAAAGCATTACGATGTGCCGGATCCATGTTGCCTCTTCAACGTCTTGATCACAACTGATGAAAATGGCCAACACGCGATCTTTTTATAGCAGAAATAACTAGTGGTACAAACGAGATTGGGTCGTGGACGACACGCGAATCAGTCGTGGTTCAATCGCGATTCAACGCGAAAACACGCGAATGGCCCGCGGATGACTCGTGACACAATCCCTGAGAAAGCCTTATACACGCGGAGCACACGCTATCACAGGTGCTAGGAATGCTGTAGACACGCGGAACACAAGTGGATGACAAGTGCTACACACGCAATCACACGAAGAAATTTTGCGTATGCCCGCGAGTGACCACTTGTCGTCCACTTGTGATCCGCGAGTGTACCGCGTGTTATCGCGTTTGGTCCGGGTTTGTACCGCGTTTACACCACGTGTGCGACACGCGGTGGCCATTGCGCCTAATTTTTGAGCAGCTCAAAAATAAAATCGGGTTCCGAGCGCGTGTAAAATGTTTCGCGCGTGTGCGCACTTGTTATTCGCGAGTCATCCGCGTTTCATTCGCGTGTCATTCACTTGTGACCGCGTTTACTTCGCGTTTGACAGTTTTTCCTCGCGATACACTCGTGATCAACTCGCGGAAGCCTGTCTGACCGGGTCTGGCAGTGGACGTGGAGGCAGAACGAACGACAGAACTAGCAGTAGAGCCAGCAGCAGCAGTACGTCGGATCTGCATGACAGTGTCAGATTCTTCATCAGGTATGGCAGCTGAAATAAGGTAAACGTTTGTTAAGCGTTTTGTATTCACATTTTTCTGAACAATATTAAACGACTGTTATTAGGGACAAGTGAATTTCTGAATAATCATTACACTTAATCGTAGTAATTATTATGTTTTAAATTTTCAAATTAAATGTACAAAAATGCTTTTGAAAAATGGAAATGTTTGAAATAATTATCAACATATGTACTGACCTTTGTAGAAGGAGATATTATTCAGCACCCACTTGTCCCTGTCGGTGAGAAGCTTGCGCTCCTGGCCACTGGCAACCTTGATCAGCCTGACGTACCAGTCCTTCAAGTTCTTCCACCAGTGCCCGAGGTAGTCAGTTGAGACACCAATTTCTTTTGCTTTAGCTTCCCAGGCTTCAGTCTTTTTCTTGTAGTCACGTTGACTGCGCATCCACAAGTAACTTCTGTCTCGCATCCACTCAACCAGATCCTGTTCTGTTTCAGATGGCAACTTCCACTCCTTCTTGGGACCTCTTGGCTTTCTCGGCTTCTTGCCCTTGCCCTTGGCATGACCATCAGCCTCTTTCTGCTCCTCCACAGGTTCCTCCTGCTCCTGCTCTCGCACCACAACTTGGGGTGTGGGGTCATGTGACGCAGGTGAGGCAGGGTTCTCCAGTGGCACATGCTGTGGCTCGGCCTGAGTGTCGACGGGCATGGTGGCAGTGCTCTTAGAAGGACCACTCGTGCTGACTGAAGTGTTTGCAACTGTTGTACAGACTGAAAAGAGAAAAAAAAGGTATTTTTAATAAATAGTAAGGAATGTTGAAAAACATACATATCAAATGAACACTTCAGCACAAATAGAATTGAAATAAATAAATTTATTTGAATACTTTCTGACTGCCACGTAAAATAATATTTAAATGAAATAAATTTTGAACACGTCACGTTATAACGAGTATTTCCAAATAAAAAAAATAAAAACATGTTACATAAATTGTACTTACCATCAGGAAGAAGCTCGTCCTCTTCTCCATTGCCATTGGCACCAGGGACACCAGCAGCGGCAGCAGCAGCATGTACCAGAGCCGTCACCTTTATGCCCACCTTCTTGGACTGCCTGTTCTTGCTGCCCTGGCGGGGCTCGGGGGTGCTGCTCTCTACCTCCTCGGTAGCAGTTTCAGGCTCCGAGACCTTCGCCCTCGGCCTGGGCCTTGCTTGCCCCTTCTTTTTCTTGGGCGTAGAGCTGCCCTTCTTTGTTTTCGGTGCCATCTTTACTCTACCGAATATGGATCAGTACTGATCGAGAACACCGGACGCGGCGGCTTTTATACACGCGGGCGGCAAGCGGAGCACAAGTGATCGGCACGTGATTCACACGCGGAGCACAAGTGATACACACGCGCTGCGTGTGATCACTTGTGACCCCATTTTCTGATCACAAGCGCTCACACACGGAGGACTCGTGGTAGACACGCGATGGACACACGGAGCACACGCGCGCGTGTGGTCCACTTGTCATTCGCGTGTCCAGCACGTTTGAGACAAATTGGCTGATTTTCACCGCGTGTAGAAAAAAATTGCAAAATTAATAGCAAAATTACACGTGATCAACTCGCGGAAGCCTGTCTGACCGGGCCTTAACAAGGATTCGTAACTTTACGCCTATTGTCAAAACATTATCGAAGGCCTTGAACTGCAAAGATGACTATTTCACACGTAGGAAGCAGGTTCCGCTCACACCTAAGTTGACCATTTTTTAGGTGTTCATTTTCTCTTCATATTTCAGAAGTTTGATTAATACAAGTTACTTTAACCAGAGACATATATATGTTAGCTATGTCTCTGCTTTCGCCAATTCGTTCTTTTTGTTCATATCTCGAACTTTCTCGACATACACGCCTTTTATTCCAAGGGTCTGCACATTGAAACGGCGTTAACCACAAGCGAACAATGTATATGTTCATGAACAATGTATATGTTCATGTGAAGAAGTGGTGCCAGTTGGTTTATCTATTGGTGAAGTTGCTGCTAAGTGAAGGAGAGGAAACGGTGGTGCGTTTCTATGCTTATATAAGGTATCGTTTAAATGAATATGATCAGATAAAAAAAACATTTCATACGTATTACATGTGTATTGAAAGTAAAAGCAAATGACTAGTATTTGCATGATACCGGATTCTAGGTTCGAACCCGCGACAACCGGGGGGGTATTGATTGGTCTGGAGAAATCTTTACCCACTGCGCTATTGTAGCTCCTGTACAGTTAGGTGTGAAATTTATGTTTCAATTCAGAAAGTGATCGTCATTAAAGGGGAGAAAATTGTGATTTTTTTCGTTGAAACAATACAAATACACGTGGGGTAAGGACTTTACTGACGTTCATTCTTTTTTTATATACTATTACAGGAACTTGAGTTTGGCAGGATCTTAGATTAGAAAATAATCCTTTATTCCAAAATGATCAACCCCAAGAAATATTATGCAATAGATGTATAGAAAGTGATTACATTCATCATTTGATATTAAAAAAACCCACCTACCTCTCCAAGGCAGGGTAAAGCGAGAACAACAAGCAAAATCTACCAGATACAGTTCCTGCTCCCACAATACTGTGTTCCACGTTTCCGCGTTTCCACATATTTGTGTCATTTACGCGTTTGCATAGATTTTATTCTTTTACGAAAAACTTTTGTACATTTTCATATTTGCTAGCTGAATATTGATTCAAATGTTTATTTCACCTGTTTTGTAGTTGTTGCACGTCACAAATCCCGGGGTTACATTAAAAAATTTGTTTCATTGCGTATGTTTCCACTGTGATGCGGTATGTAGGTACACAAAAAGCCATATCGCGCTGTGATGCGTCGTAGTACAGGGGTCTGTCGTTACTGATGACTTAGACCCCTGAACAGGATGGTGAGAGTGGAAACTTAATTGTGTAAATTGCATATTTTTTAATTAAAGAACAATCGATACTTCCTTCGCTTTATTGGTCGTCTGCCTTGTTACTATGTCACCGCAAACAATAAATTTGTTACCAATAAGCAGTTTTAAGGGGCGTGACAATCCTCTTAAATCGTCGGTTCTGGATAACTGAAAATATGAGTGATAAGTATTAACAGATTTTCTTGGTTATAATTCACATGGTAACACACAGCCCCCTACTCCTTCAAAGAGAAATCAAAAGCTTTTAATGTCACCTTTGAGCTTCCATAGCCTTCCATATTAGAACACATGCACAAAACAACTTTTTTCTCAACACTCTTGTTTTTGAATTCACTTGAAATAAGTTTTCAAACGGGTTCAACTTTTCTCTCAATAAAACAGCAAATAATAAGGAATTAACATTCATGTTAGGCGTTAGGGAATAATATATTTTAATATATCTGGCCCATGCAAACTCGCCTAGTCCGGAGTATACATACGGACCAGGGTACCATTTAACTCAACATTTTACGTTTAAAATGTGCGTAAGTTCAAAGCAACATTCCCCCTTATTTCAATATTGTGCAAAGCAATGTTGCAAAGTAAAGATTTGGTTCATCTCTCCGAGACTTTTCCAATGACGTGTCACGTTGCAACATTGTACTTTTATCATAGATACTATCCATGTTGACTTACGCAAATAGCTTCCTTAAGTTGTTTAGTAAAACGGTACCCTGGTTCTAGGTTACCACTACATTAGAGAACAGTCTGACAAGTGGGCACCATACAAGCATCATACAATTCAATTGGAAACTCTAGATCTTCGAATATGGATATAGGCACAATCTCCTATGCATAGTTATCGTCCCACGGATACTAATGTGGGAGCGTAGGAGGAACCAATTGACTCTGGTAGAGATTGGTATAGGCACTCTGGCAATATTGGCACTCTGGCTGGAACTCAGACTGTCTGTCTAAAGATATTCTTGGAAGAGACATAGGCCTGTCCACGTTGCGCAGTATCATCGCTGAAATCTCTGAATTGGGGAACCTAAAATCTGGGTTGACTACCTTTTTTTAGATGTATGTGTTTAAAGCAAATATTTATTTGGGAATGTGGCTTTTATAGGTAGCTGTTTAAGAACTCGAAAAGGCCCTGCCCTAACGTATGGCAGAGTCACTCACTGGCAAGGACCCCGAGCAACCGTAGGTATATCGAACTCGCGGAGAATCGGAATGGCCGTGGCAGATAACCCATAAAACAAATATTCAGCTATCGGATTATACTATTCTCCCTTGTTTTCGATCTCAATGCCTGCTTCCTTCTATAGATCGTTATGTTCAGGGCCTGTGTAAGCTGGTCTTAACTAGCTACTCTGTATTATTGACAGAAGTGTAAATCGTTACTACTATGTGCGCGTAGACTTTGTCGAACATGTGCGCTCATATGAACGCTACACAAAGGCGGTGTTTACGTTCAAGTTCAGTTAGTGTATGGACTTTACCGACGTAGGGAAACCTTGAGACACGGGGGATATCAACACCTAGATAGACGGTAAGTTTTAAATACCATTGAAGGTATATTACTGATATTGATTTTTCATTATTAAGTAGACACACTAATCATGATCATTGGGAATAAAGGCCTTTAAATAATGGTCGATACATTATAGAGCGTACCTCAGTGGCGGTTAAGTAGTGATTCATTCGCGCATTTTGGAAGCACAATTGGTGCATTTAATCGATGAATATACATGTACCTGATAACAAAGTTTGAACCAAGCAATGCTTAAGTATAACATACTAAAGATTGACGATCGATTGGTTCTGTGATGTTGTAGTGGTTAGCGTTGGGGACTGGAGACCGGCCGACCCGGGTTCGATCCCCGAAGGCGATTTCACCGCGGAGTGTCCTTGGGAAAGACTTATTTCCTGACCTAATACTAGTAGGTCATCCAGGTAGTCTCAATGATGAACGAAGTTTTTTCATCATTTGGACATTTGTCTAGTCCAGATAACTGGTCTCGAAGGCTATTGCTATTTTGACTGACGCCTTCGAAGCACGATAAATGTCCACATGACGAAAAAAGCTTCGTTCACGGATCATTATTGAGACTAGACATTTATCGTGCTTCGAAGGCATCAGTAAAAACAGCAATAGCCTTCGAGACGAGAATCTGGACTAGAAATCCATGGAACATATACTATTATATTCAAAAACGAGTGTTGTACATTAAGAGGAAGAGAATTGAAACACCGCGACGGATCAGCACACTCGGATAAGTATGACTGATCTGTAACGGTATATTCTACCTCCTCTGGATTAATGATTGCGCTGTATAATGCCTGGTGTGGCTTGTTTTGGAATGAGTTATATGGAAGTGCGGCCCAAGATTAGACTTGGTAAGTGTTCATCCGATTCCAACGTTTCACAAAGATGACCTTATAATTGTTTCAATAATGATCCGTGAACGAAGCGCTTTTTAACATTTTGACCTTTATATCGACATTTATATCGAAGGCGTCGTCGGTCAATATAGCAAAAGCCTTCGAGACCAGAAATCTGGACACCCCTTATCAGTACAATTGGCCGGTCGACCAAACCTTCGTTCGCCGTGTTTAATAGTCCAGATTTCTGGTCTCGAAGGCTAAATTGCTACATTGACTGACGCTTTCGAAGCACGATTAATGTCCAAATGTTGAAAACAGCTTTGCTCACGACTCATCATCGAGACTATACATGTTTGTCTGAGTTTGATGTTAACGCGAGGGTTCAATGCAAGGCTATTGTAAGCCTTACAAGTTAGTAAAGGACTTACTGTAGTATTGCACAGAACTCTCGATTGGGAAGCTTATTAAAGCAATTTCCACATGTATTTGTATGTCGGAGGTTTGTATAGTGCGGCCTGTGATCCAGCCTGATTGCTACTTTGAGTATCTTTCCTCAACAAGATTAAGCAGATATTTAAAGTTTTGGAAAGCAGCCGACACAAAAATCTATTTTTAGTAAATTACCAAGCATTCTTAGGTTTAAGAGGCCAACTCAATACTTCCGGGTTGATATTGGACAATGTGTGACGTAATGCTAAACGAAACTGGTTAATCATAATGCTTATCAAACTTTAGGTTCCCTATGTAAATACATTATTTAAAATACCTTTTACAATTGGTAAGGCGACTTTTACAGATTCCTTCAATACCACGTGAAAACGTTCTGTATGAAAGATATTTATTAGAATCGTCTCACAAAGGTGATCCCTACTCAACACCTGCTCTACAGGATTTCCATCGTATTATGCGTAAAATCCGCAGACAGCATTAAGTCTAGTTAAGGGGTGCATAGCGGTCTTTTACACGCAATGTTTTAGAAGCCTTATGAAATAACCCTATTTTCGTAGTAACCCATTAGAATAATCTCATCGAGTGACCACAATACAGCAGGGGTGACTTTTACTTGTCCTTAAATGCAAGACCCTTTTCACTACTTGTTCGTATAATGAATGTATCGTAACTTCTGGTGACAGGGGATCAGAGGGAGAGCGTCTGCCTCCTGTACCTAGGATCCTGGGTTCGAATCCACTTTGGGCGAGGTGAAAATTGCCGGGACTAACCCACAAATCGGCGAGAGCACTAGTGTAGTATTCAGGAAGCAGTCACCGAGTGTGGTTTTGAACAAGCTTCAAGCTTCCTTCACAATCGATGTATAAACAATAGTTAAATAGGTAAAAGTTCAAAGATCGCTTATCCGTTAAGGCTTGTGGACAAGCTGGGCAATACGGACAAGTGGTTTTGCCATCCATGTACAGGAATGAGGATGTAGAGAATCAGTCAAGAAGTGAGCTAGTACAATGCTAATATTACATGTACCTTTATGAACATTAACCGGACCATAACACAGCCAATTAATGAAGGGTCACATTGACCTTGTCTTGACCTTGTCCGAACAGTATAAACAGTCAATGGCGAGATTCATATACATGACGTTTAAAGGGACTTGTTCATAGCCATAGATGTGAGGATATTCGGAAGTTATAAAACAGCATAATACTGTTATATGATACGCACTGATAAATATTCATTTGGAGTCAAAATGAATTGACGCGGAAAATGCTTTTAAGAGCTGTTTTTACTGTATGTCAAACAACAACAGAAAAACTGTATTGTTTCAGCGATATTTCATTTTGACTTACTTTTATTTTTTTTTCTATGAGAGGAAACGCTTGGGGTTAATGACCTTGAACTCTGGGGCGGAACTAGATTTCCGTAATCGATTCGATTTTTTTAAAGCATTATATTTACATGCACATGTTATTATTTGAAATCTTTCGAACATAATGTGTTTTCAGTCAATTCTTACTTTGTCACAAATACTTTAGTACTTTAATATCAATTACTTTCGCAAGGGCGGTTTTGATTTAACTTTCCAAGGGGAAATACGGTTTATTATGGGTGTACCCGTTCATTCCGAGGCCGACAGACGTGCCATAGCCACTTATTCGTCTGCACATAGTGAAATAGATAATCCCTTACGGGCATGAAAGCGATGATTGAGTTCAACGAACCTGTACTACAGTATAAACATGGCAATAGGATATATGACTGGGTTCTCGAATACGGGCTTCAATAAGTACCACGCCATTAACAAATATCAACTAATATATATACGGGATCTAATGGGGGAAGTATCCTTCCCGAGGTTTGTTTGTACTTCGACTTGTGTGAGAAAATGTATTTCTCACGAAACCGATGGCTGTGTAAGATGCACTTTTTTTCAAGCGACGGAAAGTAAACACTTTTCCTGGGAACAAAGCTTCTCCATTGGTTTGTTTAAACAATCTTGTGACATAAACTTCAGAAATGCCTTGATCATGTGAATGTATTTTATGTTGAATATGTTATAACGAGAAACTTGTAAAACTTGTAATCTATCTATCTGTCATAATATTCCTGTTACATTGAATCTTATTATATACACCAACTCTATTATGTACCACAACTCTATTATTATGTACACCAACTCTATTATGTACACCAACTCTATTATCAGTTAAAGAAATAAACAACATTTACATTGAATTTTATTATGTACACCAACTCTATTATGTACACCAACTCTATTATCAGTTAAAGAAATAAACAACATTTACATTGAATCTTATTATGTACACCAACTCTATTATGCACACCAACTCTATTATGTACACCAACTCTATTATGTACACCAACTCTATTATGTACACCAACTCTATTATCAGTTAAAGAAATAAACAACATTTATTTTTTGAAATTTGAATCAAATAAATAGAAATCTCTCAAAAAGTAGTGATTATGAATGGCGGATGAACGAATATATTACGAACTATTTTTACGTATTTACTCGCATGGTAATTCGGATTTATTTCCGCCGTGTGTGATTTGATCCGCACAAAAGGTATATGATTGTGTCGGAACAATCATTGGTATGAAAATAAAAGTTAATGCGCATGCTATTTTTCCGAAGCGTTTCTGATGTAGAACTACATTGTTTATGAGGTTTGATATCATGGAAAAATTTGACCCTCGAAACACAGCTTTCACAACTTTGCACAATTTTGCCACGTCACTTTACTATTTTGCTGCATTCTCATACCAATCCCACATTCTCTCGCTTATTCACAGTAAGTGTGCACATAGCCAGATATCCCAAGCTGTAATTGTATGTAGTGAAACAAACAAATGGATCATCCGGACTAAAATGTGTGTACCTTTTTAAAGTAATTCACTGGTCCGTTTGTTTTTACGTTTGCTTTTTCGTGTTGTTTAGTTGTGTATGATGAACTCCCCAATACATATTGGTTAAAGTACCAATCATCATCTGTACATTCAAAGCCATTTTCTCAATTCATTTTTTTCCTATTTATTTGTCAGTTTTCTTCGTTTGTTTGGTTCAGTTGTATGTAATTAAACTTTGCCCTTTCATATTGGATTAAAGTATCAAACATCATCTGCTCAAAGGTGACCACCGTGTAAAACCCATTACTCAGTATCTTTTTCTCTTTTTTTGTTCGTTTGGTTGTTCGTTTGGTTGTTCGTTTGGTTGTTCGTTTGGTTGTTCGTTTGGTTCAGTTGTATGTGATGGATTACCCCTTGCTTATTGGTTAAAAAATATCAAACGCCATTTAGTAAAATGTCACCATTACAAGTCCATTATGCAAACTAAGATTCTCTATTTATTTCTCTTTCTTTGTTTTCTCTTGTGACTTGCGATAAAAGAGACTGGGTGCTTGTGCTCACGAGATGCATATTCATTTAATATAATATTCAATAAACACTTTCTTTTTCTCTTCCAATAATGTTTTTAAAAGGCCGTTTGCAGTGGGAAAATAAAAAATAAATCCTTAAAGATTATTTGGCAAAGTGTCAAAAAGGGTTATATTGATGCATATCACACCATTATGACAGGCTATTGACGTATATAAACAGTTGATTTGCAAAGCAGTATGAAATAAGGCAAATTCAGTAATAACTCGAGACTACAAAATAAGATTGGTGTATCTTTTCAACCAGTATGACAAATGTTCAATATGTATGGTGTACATGTATTTCCTTCAATCATCAAAACGCACGAGTGTACTGATTTTTGATAGAATCATGGGTTCATTTGCTTAAGATGAACATCCATAAAGTAGTGCACTTCGGATCTTTTTTGTTGGAAATACTGTATTTTGTTTATAAATAGTTTACCGGTGAAATAACTTAAAGGCACATAAAAGGAGATTAATGCTATATAAAACTATTTAATTTGGTAAACTTTTGATCAGATTAAGTAAGTTATAACCAAAAAACCCCATCAGTAAAACTTTAATGCGAAAGTCTACCAGAAATAACCTAGATTAGCAAGTTTAATAATTCAGATTGCCTCATTCTCCACCTCTGACCTTGACAGTTGATACACAAATATTTGAACCGACCAATCAGAATTCTTTATTTTGAATATGTAAACAAACAGGTTGTTGATAAACATGATTGAATTGGAGACAACTTTATTTCAAGCACAAAATTACGTATGTTAAAGGAATCTTTTTAATTTGGTCTAAATGCATTTGTAAATTAATTCTCGTGACTTTTATGAACATAATAAAAGAACTCCATATATTTTTTCAGTAATTTGTTTGTACTTATCTCCTTTATGTGCCTTTAAACGTGCTTGTTCACCGAAGAGAAGATTTGAAGGTCAAAATAAGATGCCGTTGTAACAATATCATGCAATTAAAAGTACCTTTTGAAAGCATAATTAAATAAAAAAGCTTCAATATGTCAACACACTTTAAGTTCGCCTCCAATAACTAGTGTTGCGTGTGTATCATATGACAGTACATATGTTGTGTGGTATAACTTCTTAATAAAACACATCTTTAAAGTGGTAGATCATAGATGGAAAGAAATTACTAATTTCTTTCCATCTATGATCTAGCACTTTTAAAGATGTGTTGACTGGGATCAAATTAGTTTTAGGACTTATTTCTGATTTTTGTTTTCCTTATGGTGTCCATTTTTTTTTGTCATGATAAAGCCTTTAGGTGTTTTAAAGACGAAAACCATCTGTTTATGACTTGTTAATGTAAGGTATGTTTTAATGTAAGGTATGTGAATGTAACAAACCGAGTTAATTAAACTCTCAAAGACACATTCATATCCGAACAGTGAGAAGCACTATTGAAGGGTTCAATGCAAGACTGTTGTAAGTGTTTCACAAACATGAACCACTTACTATAGTATCGCGTCGAACCCTCGTATTGTCCACTGACCGATTGTGCTGTTTATTTGTATACATACCTGCATGTTCACTGTAACAATGCGCCAGTTTCTCAAATGTGCATAAACGTTCCACGAACGTTGTACATAAACATGGAGTACAGGGTTCATTTAAACAGCTTAACGCACGCTGCTCCTCTAAATTCATACCATTACACTACTGTATTTGATTCAACCCATAAACCTACACAATGATTGCAGAAAAGTATATTGATGACAAGATATATAAGCTACCCTCTATATGCACATGAACATGTACAGTGAAGCCTCGTTTATCCGGACCCCGATTATCCGGATGTCTCGCAATCCGAACGGAATTGTAAGGGAACGGAATTATATGACCAGTTTGTTGCAGACGACTTTTGAAAACACTGTGGGTAAAGGAGAAATTGCTCGTGACGAGCAATTTCTCCTTTATCCACAATGTTTTCTGCCATATCAGAAGATTATTTTTGAATTTCATCATGTTTTGAAATGTTTTGAAACTCTTTCAATTTGGGACGGTCGACAATTCGGCGTGTGCTACAGGGTTATAAGTATACACGTGCTTACAGACTGTTTAGGTCTTAATGTGTATTAGGACATGGTCTGCTTCATTAGTCCGGATGATTCGGTCACCCGGAAATTTTGTTTGGAACGGACGTGTTCGGATTAACGAGACATCACTGTATATATGTAAGTTGACCTACTTGTAGTTTGACGCCAATCTGATTTTTATCCAATGAAAATAAAATCTGACATAATATGGAAGCCGCCATAATTCTTCTTGCAAGACTATTTTTATTGTACTTTTGTTATCAATACAATACCTAAACAGTTATTTCTTTTTATCTATAAACAAACAAACAAACAAACAAACACACACACACACACACACACACACACACACCCGCACACACACACTCACACAAACAAAAATAACACAACTTATAAATTTTTTTACTATTATGAGTAACCGACCAAAAAACATGGTTTTAAATGATGTTCAACACTTCCATATGCTATGAACTTCTTAACTTGGACGCTCGTAGGAAACGTTTAATTCGCCAGGACATTTAATACGAAATTGGTAACCCTTCTCTTATATACGAGGTGTAGTTCTCAAATCACGGAAAAACTCGAGTAGTTACGATTGATGTACGAAGTGTATTTCTCAGGTCACGGAAGTATTCGAATAAATACGATTGATATACGAAGTGTATTTCTCAGGTCACGGAAGTATTCGAATAAATACGATTGCTATACGAAGTATATTTCTAAGGTCACGGAAATATTCGAATAAATACGATTGCTATACGAAGTGTATTTCTCAGGTCACGGAAATATTCGAATAAATATGATTGTTATACGAAGTGTATTTCTCAGGTCACGGAAATATTCGAATAGATACGATTGATATACGAAGTGTATTTCTCAGGCATTCGGAACACCTCGGCCATTTCTTAAAATAACCTCGGAGGTAATGGGGAGCCATCTTTGAAAGTAGGTCAGCAACGAAGGGCATGTCCGTTTGCAATCGTATCTACTCGGAAATCCCCGGTACAAGCCGGGGATTGCCGAAAAGAGCCGATTGAAAAAAAAATGAAACAAAGATGTGTTGATATGATCATCTTTAATGAAAAGGGTAAAAAAACATTCAATTGAGATATTTAACCAATTTGTGTGTATTCAAAAACATATTAAGTGCCTATGTGCATTTTGCGTTATCCGCCGGAAAGAAAGGCGAATTACCCTAGGATTTCTGGTGTATTCATGTACTGCCTACGTGGTATATCTACCGACTTGTTACGGGGATTGCCGAGTAGATACGATTGTTTCTCAGGTCACGGAAATATTCGAATAAATACGATTGCTATACGAAGTATATTTCTAAGGTCACGGAAATATTCGAATAAATACGATTGCTATACGAACATTCGGAACACCTCGGCCATTTCTTAAAATAACCTCGGAGGTAATGGGGAGCCATTTTTGAAAGTAGGTCAGCAACGAAGGGCCAATCGTATCAACTCGGCAATCCCCGTCACAAGCCGGGGATTACCGGAATGAGCTGATTGACAAAATATGAAACAAAGATGTGTTCATATGATCATCTTTAATGAAAAGGGTAAAAAAAACCATTTAATTGTGATATATAACCAATTTGTGTGTATTTAAATACATATTTAGTGCCTGTGTGCATTTTGCGTTAGCCGCCGGAAATAAGGCGAATTACCCCAGGATTTCTGGTGTATTCATGTACTGCCTACGAGGTATATCTACCGACTTGTTACGGGGATTGCCGAATAGATACGATTGCTATACGAAGTGTATTTCTCAGGTCACGGAAATATTCGAATAAATATGATTGTTATACGAAGTGTATTTCTCAGGTCACGGAAATATTCGAATAGATACGATTGATATACGAAGTGTATTTCTCAGGTCACGGAAATACCCGAGAGATACGATTGATATGCGAGTTGTAGTTCTCAGGCAATCGGAACTACTCGGGTATTTCCGTGAGCTGTGATATAAGTGTAGGGTTACAATTTTTCGGGTAAATCGGCCTCCGGCAATTTACACATTTTCTAAGCGTGCACGTTAAGTAGTTCAATGTGTATGGAAGTGTTGGACATCCTTTCAAATCATTATTTATCAGTAACTTATACCAAATGGCGAACTTGTTGTTGTGACATGTATAAATGTTTCCTCAATCAAATTTAAAGACTTTTTAGATTTCACATTTAAGATCTGTTTTTAAAAAAGAAAGTAAAGTGACGTCATTCTCGCGGGAAAAAATATGGCGTCATCCCTATTATTTCAGAGGTGTTTTCACTGGATAAACCCGATGAGTTCAGATTGGTTCTCAGGTCACGAAAATACCCGAGAGATACGATTGATATACGAGGTTTAGTTCTTATGTCTCGTAAATAACCGAGTAGATACGATTGGTTTGACGCCGTTCTCGCCGGTTTCTAATAATATCGCGAGATCAGCTCACTTGTTCGTGCCAACAGGTTAGCTTTACTTAACTAAGCTAGAAAATCGTGTCTTGCCCAGGGACACAAACAATGAAATAGTCTATTCGGCCTCGTACCCCAGCTGCATTCGTTATTTTACTTAGTCAGTAATAATATGTATTCGGTAATTAGGCCACCGGTCCAAAATACACTCAGTTTTTTCTTGTTAAACAACAGGGGCACATTTAAGGCATTTCTTTAAAAGTATGCAGTCTACCCAAAAGATCAAAGTCACACCGCTTTTTGGTTTCCGAATTCAGCAATTGCATTGATACCATTTCCAAAGTCAATTTATATAGGCCTCTAATCAATTAAAAGAAAAACAGCCGTGATAAAAGTTGTACTGTTATATTTTGGGAAAAGGTTGATGTTGTAGGTACAACAAAATGGGTCTTTAAAAAATAGGGTGGTTACGAGGTAAAATATACATATGGTATATGCTCATGTATTGGCCTAGTTGTATAAAGTTAGTACAAGGCTATATGTTGTTTAGCCGACCGACTTATTCGATGTATTTTGTTATGAATTAAGCTATAGTTCACGTCAATCTATATAGTAATTAGGTTGTAACGTAAACAAGGATATTCACTGTAAATACAACCACTTCTCGACCAATGCAACGAATAGAGATCCTCACTTCAACACAACAACACTTAACTTGTTCAGAAGGACATGAATGCGATACAATAAAATGTATACTGTACAATAGGATTTTATTAAGTAAAACAAGGCATTACCAAACAGTAACGTCTTTTTACTTGATTGTTGCAGACGGCTCTCGACATTATCTCGGGAAAAGGAGAAATCGTTCAAAAAGTTTAACCCTTCCAGACCAGTATCTCCCAAAACTACCACAATTTTAAATGCTGTTTTAATACAGTCTTCCTCAATTTGGCACAGTCGAAATGTGGCGTTTTACAAAGGGTTAAGGACAGTTCCATCGTTCTGTGACGTGGGAAAACTTTATGTGTTGCTTGAAAGTTGCAATTTATATGTTGGTTGGGCTTGTTTAGAACCATACCTGTAAACGCAGAATTGTGAGTTGTCAAAAGTAAAAGAAAAAGTCGACTACAAAGGGAAATAAATTCGAAGTGGCTAGTTACGAGATAAGTTTCCCTTTGTTTTACGCCTCCTTTAATTATTCATTGTAGGTGTCAACTCAAAATTTTGAATAAATGAACTTAAGTGTGAAATATTGAGTAAATAATTCGTACATTGCAGTATATCTCTAGTTCGAACTCCTAATTGTCGAATTCTTCTGTACGTCGAAGTTAAAAAGGGTTCCCGAAATATTTCCTCTTTATACCTAGGTACGTCTAAACATTCCAGAAATCTATATGTCGAACTAGTTGAATGTTGAGCATTTTCATGAGGTCCCTTCAACTTCGAGATATAGGGTTCTACTTTTGATTCTTCGTAAACGTCAATATAAAGAGGAAAAGAGTACCTAGGAATTTTAAGCGTCAACTTAGACTTGAACGGAACACAAGTTCTACCTGTGAAATCTGTAGTGTGCTTTTAAACGCATGTCGATTTTTCATGTACAAAACAAAGTTATATTTGCGATTTTAGGGATACAAGTTACAACATTGTAAACATAAACGTAAAGTTTCGAGTCCTTGTGAGACAGGCCCTGGAACTGAGGCGAATGAAACTGCAATCGGAACTACTCTGGTATTTTCGTGAGCTGTGAAATACATTGTGTCTTCATTGGATAAACCCGATATGTTCAGATTGATGAAGCTGGAGATACATTCAGTAGTCAGTAGAATGTTGTTATAAAGGAGGTTTCTCTTTCGTAGCTCTTTTGCGTATAATGTATCACCCCCTTACTGAAAGGGTTGAAATCCGAGAGAAACAGGAAGTTAATTAATATTCATAGTTTGAAAAGATGACGGTAGGTGTCCCACATAAAACACATGCTCTTTCGGAATTAACACTTTAGCTTGTATGGGATTTTGTGACTGGTCCAAATTGAAACCAAAACCCATTAAGGTATTCCAGCTCTGATGAAGAAAAGTCAGAATAACACTGTCAAAGATTTAACAGAACGAATACCATTATAAAATCAAGTGCTATATCCGAAAAATCTCTTTTTCTTTTGGTTTAATGTTTCATTTTCCATCTTTCTTTTATGTGATTTCAATTTCAATGCTTACGCGCGCGAATATACGCGGTTCCATGTTGCGACCTGCCTACCTTTGCTATATATAACATATGCATTCAAATAACGATTGAAATAGTTTTCTTTCATAAGTCCCCTTCCCCCATAAACATAAACACATACACCAGATATTTATTTCCCATAACACAATACACTTGTTACTTTTGCACCAATTTTACTGTATTGTTTGAATCCAAATGCAACTTAATTGTCATATATCCCCATGTATACTATAAACACTGTTGGGTGAATGAAAGAGTATGTTATGTTATGTTATGTTATAATATGATATGTTATATTATTATATGTTATGTTATGATATGTAATGATATGTTATATTATTATATGTTATGTTATAATATGATATGTTATATTATTATGTGTTATGTTATGATATGTAATGATATGTTATATTGTTATATGTTAAGTTATGCTCTGTTAATTACGCATGTTCTCTTTTCATTCCAGCCCGTCGAGGTTCATTAAAAAGTCTGACAAAACACAAAATCAAAAAACTGAAATCGTGCATGGTCGCTCCTCGTTAGCAACCGATAACCATGGAGGGTGAATCTCAAGCCGCTGTTACCGCAAATGGCGACGAGGACCCGAACGATAAACGCAAGTCGAGCCCAGTTGTACCGGATGGCGGTTGGGGTTGGTTTGTTGTGTTTGCCGTATTTGTGGGTAACGTGCTAACAGACGGAACGATCGGAACGTTCGGGTTGTTCTATCCCTTCATCAAGTCGGAGTATGGTTCAAGCCCGGCTCTCACCTCGCTGACGGGCTCATTAATGCCGGCCACATATATGATAGCAGGTAAAAGTAGATTACGAAATAATTACATTTTTTTCTTTGGTGTCTTAATGCCGCTTTATCCTTTTTTTCAACAATGTAACACATGGCTCTCCAGATCTAACACTATGATCCCCTTTGTTTGACAAAAAGAAAGCGACAGTAGCAAGGTATAATGCTGTCCCTATTACATGTACACAGACTGTCATTGAGGTATTGTTACAAGAATAAAAAGGAGGGGTCCACCAAAACAGGACAATCCCTGGTTTTTACGAAGTAAGAGTTGCGGGGCAGCAGCATTAATTCATGAAGATGGAAAATAAGGCACACCGCAACAGCTTGGTGGTGGCATGCCTCTTTCCTTCTTTGTATGGGGTACTTTATGCAACCTTGACATTTGGTATTGCATGACCAGGACCGCTATTAAAATCCGAACCCTCAGCACACAGGATTGGTAATCTGCATCTGCAACATTGCTGTAATTAAGACAGACTGGAAATGTGTTGGTTTTACTAAATTATAACACAGGGATTTTTCTCGCTATATAACAGGGGCATATAAAAGACACCATCCCAATTAGAATTTATTTCTTTAATATCATGCAGTTTTTACTAAAATTCAAAGTAATAAGTCATACCAGCTTTTTGTTTTCCCAATTCTGAAATGTTAGAGACATATTTACCTCAAACCAACAGGCATATGCCTCTTCCTAATTCAATCAATAAAAGTAATGTAACAAAGAAGATGTATGTTTTCCTCGGCTTTTGTTTTGTCGTTTGCTAATGCCTTCCATTTGACGAGGCGCCGACTCTCAATAAAGGGTTATCAGCTAGAGAAAAATAAATTAACGAATAGGGTGCATATATAATGGACGCTATACATATTTATTGACTCATATGCATCTGCGTAATATAGTGGACTTAAAAAAAAACGTCTAGCCATTACATCGAGGATAACCCTTGCACGGTTTATACTTTTTTAGCTTTCCAAGGATTGTAAATCAATTATACTACATCATAGCCACATTACCTTAAATTTTCCTTTGACTGCAAGATAAACATGATTATTTTTTTCTTTACCTTATTTGAATATCGTTGACTGATGCTTTCAACTGTTCCCAAACTTACCAATGTAAAAAAGAGAAAAGGTTTACTGGATATGGCAACCTCTAATATCTATAGATGCAGGGATGGACATCTCCAAGGAAACAAGCGCTTATTGCGTATACATCTTCCCTCGTCCAACAAAGACTGCGTCCTAAATGGTGTGTAACGTTTACATGGAACTACCATAACCAGGCGGCATAACATAAAGAACTTAGTCACAAATTTCTGTCGAACCTCGGTTATTCGAATTAAAAGGGATTGTTTCCCACGGTTATGGAGGCATGGTTTGACTTAATCCAAATCTAAGACCTCACAAACACTATGATTATTGAGTCATTGTCCAAAGTTAGCAAATGAAACAAAGTTTGACTACTCATGACTTATTTCATGCGGATAAAGTATAACTGAGTTGAGTAGAGTGAACCCTTAATCGAATGGGAATCCGGGTTTATTATAATGAAAGTTCTAGTTCACGCACGCACACACGCAACCATTTGGACGTTTTCAAAATCCCTTTATCGTTATGAATCTATTGTAACGAACCAACTGCCACATTAAATGGTTTAGAATACAAAACAATGCTTCAATTATGCTTATGCAAGGACATCCTTAAAAAAAGATTTATAAAGACTTACGAGTCTATTTATAAACATGATGATTTAAGCTTTGTCCAACTTAAATAATTAAAACAACGGTTTAAAAACTCGTTTGTGATTGGGGACATGCTGTTTGGACTTTCCTATCAGAAGATGAGTAATTTCCCACCTATTCTATTCCATTGTTATCGCTAAATTGCTGAATCGGGAAACAGAAAAGTTGGTGTGAATTTGAATTTTTTGGGGAAAACTGCATGATTTTAAAGAACTTTCCATTTGGGAAGGTGTCATTTATGGGCCCCCGATATTTAACGAGTAAAAGCCTGGTAACCATGCAACATATAAAGGTTGACTGAAACACAAACTAGTTTACATGGATGGCGAAATTTAACTTTGATTTACTTGCAAAGTCTTACTGCACTTGCCCGTTTCGTGGTTATATTGCAAAATTCAATGAAAAATAATTGTCCGTTAAACCATTACAAAACAATAACGACATTTGACCAGTTTGTTGCAGATGACCCTGGAAAACTGTATGGGAAATGGAGAGCAATTTCTTCATTTCCACAATGTTTCTTGCCCTATCAGAAGATTAATTTTCCATTTCATCACATTTTGAAAAGTTGTCTGCAAACTGTTTCAATTTGGGACTGTCGAAAATGTGGCGTTTGGTAAAGGGTTTTGTTTTTTGGAAATGCTGGGCATGACGGAAAATGAACTTTGCTACCCCTGGTTGAATTTCTATCCAATTATCTTCTCACAGCTCCGCTGATTGGTGCACTAATCAGGCGGTTTGGGTGTCGACGGGTGAGTGTTGTGGGGGGAGTTATTGCCGGCGTAGGACTCGGGATTGCTGCCTTCTCGGCCGATATAGGGACGTTCGCTATCTTTTATGGCTGCATAGGCGGTGAGTGGATATATTTAGTTTAATCATATTTTATTGCAAAACAAACAACATTCACTTGATATCTGTACAACATTTAGCTTGACAAGACATGTATAAATAAAACACATAGAGGACTCTAAAAATTATTATGATATTATAATGCAAAATGAATTGGTTTTAACAACATTAGCGATTGGCCTGTTCCAAAAGTGGAAATACAAGTACCATTCTTCAAATAAATAAGTATAAGATGTATTTATATACCTTTAGCAGATCACAATTCGTAGAATATGCAAGGACGATTAAAGTCTTTACCATCTGCAGAAGATATATTTTTACTTAAAGCAGACGACTTAAGAAAAGTTTTGTAAACATGTGAAAAACCTTTCAGTCCTGCTGTTTGATATGTGGTAAAAGGAGAAATTAGTTTGCTTGTCACAATGTTTTTGAAAGTCGTATGCTGCAAGACGCAGCGAGAGGCGTTAGGTGGTAATGTGGTAAGAAGTTATGATTTGGGTGGTCTTACATAATTTACAGCGATTTGTCATTTTATATGGTGGAGACAGTAAACTTATTCATGTTTTATTTGTAATCCACCATCACTAGATTGTGAAACAGATATGTGTGTCTGTCATGAACATTAGAGACAAATGTACTGTTGACCAATGAAATAATTTCCGTGTGGCTTGTGTGTTGACAAATATTACATTTAGACCAAAGGTTTGTCCTGCACAAAGGTACTGTTGACTAATGTATTAATTTCCATGTGACTTGTGTGGTGACAAATATTATTACATGAGGTACAAAGGTACTGTTGACTAATGTATTAATTTCGGTGTGACTTGTGTGTTTACAAATATTATTACATGAGGTACAAAGGTACTGTTGACTAATGTATTAATTTCCATGTGACTTGTGTGGTGACAAATATTATTACATGAGGTACAAAGGTACTGTTGACTAATGTATTAATTTCGGTGTGACTTGTGTGTTTACAAATATCATAACATGTAGACCAAACGTTGTTTCCGGTACAATGAGCTTATGATGAGATTCGCTGCAAAATCTCAAACAAATTTAAAGCCACTACATCAATACAAAAGGTTTAATGATAGGCCTGAGTTATGGCATTTTCACAGTAATTGTGATTTATAACTTAATTAACAATTCTAAATTTAAAATATCCCTTCGTGAGTATAACTTGCATATTAACCAACCCGTGATAATAACCTCGTTTGTTAATCGCAAATAATGCTTCATTCGGGGTATTAGTGCCCTTAAACAAAACAAACAGTTGGTTAAACTCTATATTTTTTTGTCTATAGGTATAGGAATCGGGATGAATTCCCTGACAGGACATCTGATGGTGAATCTCTACTTCCACACAAAGAGGGGTATCGCTAATGGTATCGTATCGGCGGGAGCGGGAATGGGCGTGTTTGCTATGGCGCCATTATTACAACATCTCTTGGAGGAATACTCTTGGCGAGGGACAATGCTCATATACAGCGGCTGTGTCCTCCAATACTGCGTCTGTGGAATGCTCATGCGACCTTTGACCCAGGGACGGACCAATGAGAGGGGAAGTGAAACCCCGGAGTCGGAATTGACGAGTAGCGATACAGATCGAGCGTCACCTCACCCCGAACAACCACTGCTCAAACAACACAAGGCCGTTGCCATGGTAAAGGAACAATCGAGTCTGTCGCCTCGGATATTCCACTCACAAGATGTCGGTCAGAAACCATCACCATCTCTTCTGAAGCAATTTACCTCCCTTTTCCATGTAAACAAAGATCATTCTCCCTCAGCACACAGGAGCTCTCTGCCAGATCTGTCTAAAAATAGAGACGAGCAACACACATTCTCACACAGGAATCTCGACACAGCTCATAACAGAAGGAGCCATGATGTTGCTCAAAAGTTGACGTCACCAAGAACATGCTCGAAAAGCCGCGTTCTGAACCCGCTAGACCGGAAAGATATATTTTATAGCGGAAGTATATACAATCTGAAAGAGTTCCAGGCCTCCGAAGGAATTGAGGAGTTCGTAAACGTCATGACTGACAACGTATCAACATCCGACAACAGTGTAACCAATGACAGCGACTCATTACCAAAACAAAAGGATAACGTGACGTTACGAAGACGCTTGATATCGATGACGTCACGTCTCGTGGACCTATCGGTGTTCCGGTATAATGTGTACATCCCGGTGTTATTGGGCGGTATTTTCATCCAGATGGGGCAGTTCATTCCGCTGACGTTTCTACCCAACTACTGCTACTCGATTGGCCTAAAAAATTCTGACGTCACAATCATCATAGCTGTGTTCGGTAAGGATTAGAACAGTAGGCCTATGTCTTTTAGATATCGATTAAGAGATTTTACATATCACCTCTAATAAAGATCGGCAAATGTCGACGAATTTCGAAAGATGCCGACAGTTACCGAAGAATCTACGGACGCCACTTGACGATTTCCGCGAATGCCCTCGCGGAAATCGCCAAGCGACGTCCGTAAACTCTTCGGACGATGTCGGAATTGGCGATGTTTACCGACTTTTATGAGGTATTTTATACCTTAAAGTATTCTTAACCACTTTCATTCTGGGATTTGCTTTCACTACTCAACAGTAGAAATCTTCGCTTATACTCTATAGGTGTGATAATGCTTATCTAATGGAAAGAGAGTATGCGTGTTTTTGTTAGATCGTCTGTCGTGACAAACAACAAAATCCCCAAAGAAACCCGAGCTGTTAGATTGGTGTCTACTACTGTTTCATTATTCTTGAAATCCCTTTGAACGGCTTGACTGGTAGTCTGTCTGTATAACATGGATAGGAAGAGTGTCTTGCTCAAAGACGGCAACGAAATGATTGCTGCTATAGAGGAAGCCAAAACATGTTATACAAGTTATAGATGTATGTATGCAGAGATTTATTTCACTCTGAGAAGAAAAATTTGATACCCTTGTTATATAGTAAAAACTGGTTATAATGGGAAAAATATTGCTGGCTTTGCAAAAAAGGGAAGAAAACACCTAAGGTGAAATCATTTTTAGGGGAACACTGCATGGTTTTAAAGAAAATCGCGGGTATCTGTTATATATTGAAAAAGAAAAGCCTTGGTACTTGGAATGTATACAAAATATACCTGTACGTCTTGGCTTGCCATTTGCCAATGGTCTTTAAGCCCACACTATTAGACAAACACAATAGCTTGTGCCCTTATCGCTTCAGTTGACGATGGGGGATATTTTCTTTTATTGTTTTTGTGTGTACCAACCCTTCTTAATAGGAATACGCATACAATCATGAATAATCTTGAATCGAGAATGGAGAGTTACAAGCATTGGTAAGAAAACGGGATCAGACGCTTCAAGGGTCCTGCATGGCATAATTTGTAAGTTGGAAGACAGTGCCATTAGAGTCAGGTTTTTATTCTGTTTCGTTAGCGTGTCCTTTGACAAAACCTTTTAAAGCCATGACATAGGATAGGTGAATTCCAAAAAGCCGTATTAAATATTTCGTTTTAAATTATTTGATACGGTTTGAAACCTAAATACGAAATAAAAAATTTCAGAGTTCCAACACTATAGCATACACTGTTTAACCCTTTCCCAAACAACAAATTTTCGACTGTCTAAAATTGAAAGAGTTTGCAGACGACATTTCAAAATGTGATGAAATTGAAAAATAATCTTCTGATAGGGCAGAAAACATTGAGGGAAAAGGAAAAATTGCTCGTCACGAGCAATTTCTCCTTTTCGCTCAATGTTTTCTAAAGTCGTCGGCAACAAAGTGGCCAAATGTCGTTATTGTTTGGGAAAGTGTTAATGGGTATTTATTACGGAATTCCATAAACGACAGCTTACTGCTAACTGCCTGCTGCCAAACAAAAGTCAATAAGCAGCGAGTAACTCTGAGGCATTCCAAATGCAACAGTTGGCAGTAGACAGATGACATCAAGCAGTAAGCAGTTGACCGTAAGCTAAAGCAAGCTGGTCACGACCCTCGGATAAGTCCAGGGGTTAGCTGGTATTTGTGTGTACAAGTCTTTGGTGTATATGGGAGTTGACGTCTCGGAAGCGTAAACATGTAATAAATGTACCTAGGTTATGGTAAAGTTGGTGTTACAAACTACGATTGACAACTATCTCAAACGACAGCCAACTGCTTACTGCTAACTGTTAACTACTTACTATATGATACCAACTGTCTACTCTTAACTACTTACTAAATGATGCCAACTGTCTACTGCCAACTGTTAACTGCTTACTATATGATGCCAACTGCTTACTGCCAACTGTTAACTACTTACTATATGATGCCAACTGCTTACTGCCAACTGTTAACTATTTACTATATGATGCCAACTGTCTACTGTCAACTGTTGCATTCGGGATGCATCAGAGTTATTCGCTGCTAATCAATCTTTGGTTAGGCTGTAGGCAGTTGGCAGTAGGCTGTGGTTGATGGAATTCTGTAATTTATGGATCTGTGGTATAGAGGCTTTAACATAACGATACATAACGTAACCTATATAAATGCTGACTATCGCTGTATTTTCATTGTGTTATGTAAACATCAAAATGAAAACAAATGTCTTTTCAACTAAGGAAAGTTTACATACACTTTATAGTTTCTAACGTGTTGGTCTAATATTTACATTAGCCGCTTCTTTAGTAATTAATTAAATCTGGTTTATTATGCTTTCTTATGTTTGACTTTCTCCTTTTAAGACAATAATCTGTTTGAAAATTACACCCTGTGTTCAAAAACGCTAGTTATCTGCGACTGAGTTATAATTGTAGCATAATTGTAGCATTACAAATTGTTTAAACCATTTTTTCCATGTCCTTTTTTTCAACAAGAATGCATCTTACTATTGTTATTAGGACCAATGGTATTGAGTGATAATTTGTCATGTTTATTTTACTTACTCCCAAAATCCTTGCAAAAGTAAATCTGTTATTGAACACAGGCATTCACTGTCGCTTCATCTACGCTAATCTAGCTCTCTAATTAATTGATCAATTACTATACGGTAATTATGCATATCTATTTAACTACTTTTCGAATGTGCTGTTTGCATCATGGCAAGATTCTTAGTTCAATACGTCGCATTGAATATGATTTAATTTATAAGAAGTCAATGTATTTTCTCTCAAAAAATATTGTACATGTAGAACTCAGCAGATTTACGTGAATTGGAAAGATACATCGAGACTTCTAAAAACTGTCGGATGTTTCTGGCATATGACGGAAAACTTTCACCCATGGTCCGGAAGAAATGTTTTTTAAAACGCCGTGTCAAGTTCTTCATTTGAATCAAACCTGTCTTTTTTTCAAAACTGCTTATTTCAATATTGAAAGATGGAATTTTGTTTTGATCCTCATCTCTTACTTAGCATAAAATGTGAAGTCAAAGCCTAGCTGGTTCTTGACAAAACAACAAAATAAATCTCGGTTTTATGTTTTTCAATGGAAACCGGGAGTTTATAAAGATCTATTGGAATCGGAAAAATGGTTCAAAGAGCTTGCTACAGGGTATTTACTGGCAAATAACAACGCAAAAGCAACTGCCTTTTTTTCTTCGTCGGGTATTTGTTTCTTGCTTATCTTTCGTTAATCTTGGACTTAAAAATTTAGTAGCCATCTTCGGTTCTAGGCAACCAGTATAACCACTTATGTGTGAATACAACTACCGCCCTAAAATGTGATATCCTTTCTGGTTGTTTTGTTGGTTCTACTTTCAGTATTTATGTTTCTTTTCGTTTGGTAATACATGCTAATTTCATGTGGGATGACCCTCGTTTTTTTACAGAAAAAGAGGAGAAGGTCGAGAGACTATGGTTGTATAAAAGTGTAACTATAAATAAGGTAAGGTGACGTGAGTATTCGGGTTATCACAATGTAAGTGTCCTAATGTATTTTGTCTTCTACTTCAGCTTTGATAAACCAAACCAAAACGTGTCTTTTCTTGCAGCAGTGGTATCCGCTATTGCCGTCTCTCCCAACGTTATTATGAACCCATACATGCTTTTGAAAGCCATAGCAGACGAAACCTTGAGAACATAAGAAGGCATAGGTGGAAAGATCTGATTTCGATTTAATTGTACATAAATGTCAAGTATATTCCTACACTTGTCCAAACAATGATTATTTTGTGAAAAACTCACTTTTCCCATGATATAAGGCCTTTTGACAAGCTTGGCAACATGGACAATTGACTTTTCCACCTCTGGACCGGATTATAAAATTAAACTTCGATAATTGTAACGAAATAAGTAATTTCCTGTCTCATGACATTTCTTCCATTGTTTCAATGGATTTGTGATCATTGTCTATTTAGGTTTGCGAACATGAGTATGTATGGATGGCAAAGCTCACTATGTTCGTTACAACAGTTTAATTTCTCTCGGATGGAAACCGCACAACTGCAATAGTTACCATTATTTTATGAAGTTATACCATAATGCGAAAATGGTTTACTTTGTTTGAGTTATAGCAACAGGCTTCGTCAAAACCGATCATTAGAAATAACATTGTGTTCATAAAAAATTTATAACAGCTCGATGAATGAATTCCCTCTCTCTATCATGGTATTTCAACATGTCGTTAACAAAAACAAACACTTGCTACATCAAAAAATATGTGGATAAAAAAGTTTTGAAATACTAGATTAACCCAATGATGTATAAAATGTTTAGAAAATCAGAAAAATGAATACGTTTTGTAATATATATCAATCTTATTGTCTGAGGATATATAATGTTTTAATTATCAATAAAAATGCGATTAAGTAAATGAATAAGCCAAATACATAATATGGTGCTACTAACTACCTGCTTTCTGTCAAAGCCTTGATCAAAACACGCACTTACATATTTTAACATGCTTCAATTGATTTCAATATTTCATACCTGTAGTGTAATACCTTGTCATAAACCCTTTGAACATAAATGGAATTTCTTTATATTTTTCTCAATATACAAACGGTGTTGTGTGTACTTGATGACGAATACAGTTAGCAATTTCTTAACATAACGCCACATTATAAAGTTAAAGGAACAATACTCGATGCGATAAAGGATTAACATTTGAAGCAATGTGTCACAAATTTGCCAGGTCATTGTTGACTGAAAAAGAAGGATTTCTTGGTATGCACTCAAAATTACTCCAACCAATTTTTATAACACGAAAAGGAAATGAATGTTTGAATTACTGCGTTTTTAAGTGGTATGCAAGCGGGAAATGTGCTGAGAAACATGTCACAGTCAATAATTTATAAGGTCTGCATACATGTAGGCCTACATGTACACGCAACATGGCTTATATGACCAAACCAGAAATTCAAACCGACGCAACTCCCCCCCAAGTAAAAATAAACAATTCGTGGAAAAGGCTCTGTACATTGATGGAAATACATATAAAGAGCCAATAGATGGCAACCTTATTTGAGAAGAATTTCCATTCAATTACAGTGTATACCTGTGTATGTCAGGTTGTTGCTACTCAAAGCGTGTTTGGCACGTCATGGTCTCCATGTTTAAATAGATACTCGTGGCTCATTTTGTCTAATTATAGAGTTTGTTCCAATTTTAGGTACACATGCACCTTTTAATCAGGTGTCACACTCAAGGCTATTATATACATGTACATGTAATTATGCCAAAGCTTTGGATGCCCTTTTGATACAACCCGTTCAAATAAATCCTTTTTACCTTTTAGGTGTAACGAACATCTTTGGTCGTTTAACAGCCGGCTGTCTGGCCAATGTGCGGTGCTTAAGCTCTCTTTGGTTGTGTACGTTTGGGAACTTCATGAGCGGTTTGGCATGTGGGCTGTTTCCATTCTGTACAACTCTCGAAACACTGTGCCTATTCGCGTCTGGATTCGGATATTTCATAGGTAGGTATGGGAGTTATACTTTATACCTTGCTAGTAGGATTTAACCAACGCCCTTTCAAAAATTAGTTTTAGTTTATGTATTCTCCTAAAGTAAGTGCAAATGTTTTAGGAAATTCCAGTAAAGTAATTGCAAATCTTGAAGGAGATTCCAGCAAAGTATTTGCAACTTTTGTAGGGAATTCTAGCAAAGTAAATTCATTTCTTGTAGGAGATTCCAAGAAAGTACAAAAACAACTCTGGCATGAGGTCTCAGCATAGAAATTGCCACCTGTGTATGAGATTCCAGCAAGTAATAGTAACTCTTGCACGAGATTCCAGCAAAGAAATTGAAACACATTTAGGAAATTCCAGCAAAGAAATTGCACACACTTTTAAGAAATTCCAGCAAAGTAATTGAAACACTTGTAGGATATTCCAGCAAAGTATTTGCACACACTTTTAGGAAATTCCAGCAAAGTAATTGCACACACTTTTAGGAAATTCCAGCAAAGTAATTGCACACATTTTCAGGATATTCCAGCAAAGTAATTGCACACGCTTTTAGGAAAATCCAGCAAAGTAATTGCACACACTTGTAGGATATTCCAGGAAAGTAAATGCACACACTTTTAGGAAATTCCAGCAAAGTAATTGCACACACTTTTAGGAAAATCCAGCAAAGTAACTGCACACACTTGTAGGATATTCCAGCAAAGTAATTGCAGACACTTTTAGGAAATTCCAGCAAAGTAATTGCACACACATTTAGGAAATTCCAGCAAAGTAATTGCACACACTTTTAGGAAATTCTAGCAAAGTAATTGAAACACTTGTAGGATATTCCAGCAAAGTAATTGCACACACTTTTAGGAAATTCCAGCAAAGTAATTGCACACACTTTTAGGAAATTCCAGCAAAGTAATTGAAACACTTGTAGGATTTTCCAGCAAAGTAATTGCACACTCTTGTATGATATTCCAACAAAATTATTGCAACATTTGTAGGGGATTCCAGCAAGTAATGCAAATGTTGTAGGGTATTCCAGCAAAGTAATTGCACACTATTGTGAGAGATTCAAGCAAGTTATTTCAAATCTTCCCAGGAAATTCCCGCCAAAGAAATTGCAACTCTTGTAGGAAATTCCTAGCAAAGAAATTGATACTCCCATAGGAGGTTCTAGCAAAGAAGTTGCAACTCTTGTAGGAGATTCCAGCAAAGAAATTGCAACTTTTGTAGGAGGTTCCAGCAAAAAAAATTAAAAGCCTTTTAGGAAATTCCCAGCAAAGAAATTGCAACTCTTGTAGGAGATTCCAGCAAAGAAATTAAAAGTCTTGTAGGAAATTCTAGCAAAGAAATCGCAACTCTTGTAGGAAATTCAAGTAAATTATTTGCAACTCTTGTAGGAGATTCCAGCAAAGTAATTACACACTAGAGTAGGAGATTCAAGTAGTTGCTTGCAACTCTTGTAGAAGATTCCAGCAAAGATATTACAACTCTTGTAGGAGGTTCCA
Source organism: Cerastoderma edule (assembly GCA_947846245.1). Classification (NCBI taxonomy): domain Eukaryota; kingdom Metazoa; phylum Mollusca; class Bivalvia; order Cardiida; family Cardiidae; genus Cerastoderma; species Cerastoderma edule. The sequence continues at coordinate 20,647,478 of OX401404.1, read as the reverse complement.
GCAAAGCTATTGTAACCTATGTAGGAGATTCAAGCAAAGTAATTGCAAATCTTGTAGGAGATTCCAGCAAAGTAATTGCAGCTCTTGTAGGAGATATAAGCAATTAAATTTCAACGCTTGTAGGAGATTTTAGCAAAGTAATTGTAAATATTGTCCGAAATTCCAGCAAAGTAATTGAAACGCTTGTAGGAGATATCAGCAATGGAATTGAAAGTATTGTAGGAGATTCTAAAACTGTGTTCATCCGAATGACTTAAATGTTTTCTGTCTGACGTTTCAGGGTATTTCGCCCCTCTGCAGGTGCTAATAATGGTGGAGTATATCGGTATTGACAAGCTCACATCTGCCTATGGTATCCTACAACTCTGTAAAGGACCAGCTGCCTTGTTTGGACCTCCCCTTGCAGGTAAGGTAACACTTCCACAAACGACAAGCTGTTTCCTTTTTCCCCAAATTTAAAGCGTTGGCAAAAGACGATTAGCATCGCAATTTAAATTCCATTCTTCTAGAAGGATAGTATTTATTGTTGAAAAATGGGGAATTTTATATTTACTTTAAGAAAATATAATTAACCCTGGCTTGACCCCTTCCTCCAAACAGATCGATGGCTTCACAGTTTAGTCTGTCCGTTACTTTGAGGGCATGGCCCTATGTACTTTATTGCTTCATGATATCGAATAAACCTTTCCTGGGTTGGCCGTTACTGGACCTTGTTGTGAACCAACAAGGGAAAGAAATCAGGTTACAAACTGGTTTGAGTACGATTTAAGCAACTTCTGTCATCAACGTATTCTTCCATTACCTTTTTGTAATGATTGGGCCAAATAAGTTAAACTTCTTAAATTGAAAAAATGCTGTATTCAGATTTCGATTCAAAATTTATAATGATAAAAATAGTATCCTTTCAGATCTGGAAGGATTTTTTCTGTGATAGCACAGTGCTCCCAATCAAAATGAAAAGGGAGATCACTGCGTAGGAGAGTGGTATCTGAAGTGAGTTCAGACCTCATTTACGCTAAGAATATACCAAATATTCGACATAGACCTACCGTTATTTACGTGTCAATAACAGAAATATATTATGCCCTTCCTTCGTATTCAATTCATCATACATATCCCTTACCGGATATAATTAAGACAGGGCGCCAAAGGGGTCGAAATTAAACAACAATACTAGATGGATAGTTGTCGCAAAAATTAAAATAGAATAGCAAGAATAAAACTCGGTATTCGGTTTCTTAGCAGTTTACATCTGATTCTCATCTTTTAAATCATTGTAATTGTTTATTAGTACTTGATATACGAGTTTCGACACTACGCCATTACAAGGGATGTATTGTCATATATATCACCAGAACCGTAAAAGTGATGGTCAACTCATGCGGTTTACACAATGTGGCTATCATTTTGAAAAGTAGGTGAAAAAAGCAAAAATACCTGTTCCGTCGTGGGTACGGCCATATTGTTCAGACATAAGATTGTAAGCATTAGCCACGTCATCCCCCCCCCCCCTATATATTCTATATCACATAACATCAAGTCAAGACAAAGTCAAGTCAAAAAATTTTTATTGGCGAAAAACTATTGTTGTTTTAAAGCCATAAAGGCGGCACAAAATGATTGTATACCTTTATTGTAAGTGTTGTTGTTGTTGTTGTTTCAGGAATGGTGTACCAATGGACGTCCGATTACAGTGTAACGTTGCTCGTGGCTTCCGTTCTGTTCACGTTGTCAGCCGTATTCCAGGCAACGGTCCCGCTCATCAACCGTATCTCAAAGGCACGTGCTCAGACTTCTCATATAAGCCTACGTGTATAGTAAGTTGGTCGTTTTCGACCAAATAAAGTGGAGTGGTCCAAATTGAAAGAAATGTGGGTTACTCATTGTTTGGTTTCATTTCTATTGAAACCCTGTAAGCCTTATTCCAGGCAAGAGTCTTCACATTTATTGTATTTTAAAGGAATATTCATACACCGCCCATATTTACGTATAACGTTATGTGATGTTTGGACTAAGGGTGCGTCACCTTAGTCCATTGAATTTACATACCACTTTTTGAGGGACGGTACTGTATCGATACACAAACAGCGGTCTGACCCCGATTACTCATTAAACATCCGCCTTCACTTAGCAGACTAATGGTGGCAAAAGGAGCAGCTGTTTTCCTCGAGATGTTGCCCAGAGAAATTCTCAAATGTATCCTCAATCATCTTGCTTGAAACGCACCTTAGTCTTTCAGCGCTATTAGCGCTTTGGTTTTTCTTGCAAACGAACCAAGTTTCATGGTCAAGAAAATACCCCAAATCCGTTATTTTGAAACATTTTCTTTAGTCGGATTACTTTTGTCGTTCTCAATATACATTGATCTGGGCCGGAACTATTCGCTTAACACTGAATTGTTCTGGCCCCGACCGTCGGATACTGAGCATGACCGAAGTTACCCAACTAGCGAATGAGTTTCAAAATGGCGGATTATTGGTATTCTACATTTTAAGATGTTTTAGTTACTCTGCTTTTTGCGTCCATCTATCAGTTGTATCCCATACAACAACATTGCTCATTTATCGTATTTCAAAAAGGATATGTACTCACAACACTAATATTGATGTATAATACTTTCGAAATGTGTCCACCAAACGATCTTTCGTGATCGCTGTAATTCAAAGAAATTTGTGTTACTCTGTACCTATATTGAACCCTGTCATGTTTATCCAAGGAGACTGCCCCGCTCATTTTGTGATTAACACATTACCACCTGACACCACATGTTTTCGCCTTGTAGCAGACCACTTCCAAAAAGCATTGTGGCAAAAGGAGAAATTGCTTGTCTCAAGCAATTTCTCCTTTTGTCACAATGCTTTTTTCAATCTATTCACATATCACAACATAAAAACTGAAAGGTTTTACACATGTTTACATAGATTTTCTAAAGTAATCTGCTTCAAGTAAAAATAAAAATGTCTGCAGATGATAACGAGTTAAAAGGGATGTATGTACACTTGCGCCACTCATACTGGTTATATTCTTTTTGAATTTTACAAACAAATGAATACTGTTGGATTGTTCCAAAACTGGGAGCACTTACAGACAGAAATTAGCGTTTGTAATTGTATGATACATGTTTGGTGGGTTTGGAATCAATGTTTTATGATATCATTACATGAACGATGACTCTTTTTTCTCAAAAATAATTTCATAAGGTGTTTGAAGCAGACAAGCCATTTTCCAAAGTGTTCTGTACAGCTTTAAATGATTCAAAATCTGAAAGTTTATTGATGGCGGCAGTGGTAGAATGCATATATATATATTTAGTACACATTATTATATATATTGAAGTACATGTAAAGGGCGAACAGACAGGGGTCGGTGTTCGCTCTAAGCATGACCTTTTAAACTGTTGAGTATCAGCTTGTTACAGTAAAATACCAGAATGAATCTCACACTACAATTTGCTGTGATAGTATTTGATCAAAGTGCACATTATGTTTTGTAGATAATCATTTAAATAATCTTTTATCACCTACAGACAACAATTGTAAACTGAAAGCAGGCCACTTTAGAAAAGCTTTGTAAACATGTGAATAACATTTCCGTTCTACTAATGTGATATGCGAATAGATTGAAAAAGCATTGTGGCAAGAGGAGAACTGTTGAAATTGTGCCACAATGTTTTCATTTAATCTATTGACATATATCAACAGCAGATTTGTTAACGCATTCTAGCTCTCATAAAAACTGCAACTTTCACAATTAAGAGTAAATGAGCGCATTTATGGCTATAAAATTCTCATACATTTTCAAAGCTTTTAAAAGTTGTCTGTTGCAAGTAAAAAACGTTGTCTGCAGATAGTAAAGAGTTAAAAACCATATTCTTTTTTTTTAAATGGTTTCCCTGGATAAACTGCCTAAATGTGAGGCTTTTTAGAGTTTTTTCTTTTGATATGTTTGTATGCACATTCTTAAATTGTATGCAAAACAGAAAAGCAAATATGAATATGATTTTCAACTTACATGTATACTGTACACCATATACAACGATTGCATAGTTTTTGTAATACATATATATAATGTCTGCGATTATATATGTTTTTCGACAGACAGGATTTTGTTAGATCTGTGTTATACATAGAGGATGACTCCTGAATAAATTAATGTGTTCGGCAAGAAAGTGCTTTCAAACCATTCTTTCATGTAGAGAATTATACCTGGTTCAAATTGGAAGAAAGAAAGCTTTATAAAATAAGTATATTAAAATTACAGAAAAATATTCATCTTAAAAAGTACTATCATAAGGGAACTTAAGGATTGTATACAAAAATAGATTTAAAGTACTTAATGCTACAGTCAAATGAGAAGGTGCTCATAAAGGACGCCCCTTTTGTCTGTAAGGTTCACAATGAGGATAAAAATGCTAACCCTTATAGTGCTGGTACCGACTTCATGTTTATAAATGCAAACAGGTTAGATCCAGGCCAGCCGCCTAGTAAATTGACCGCTAGCCAAGTAAATTGACAGCTGGCCTGTGATCTAACCTGTTTGCTACTCCGAGTATCTTTCTTCATCAAAATTAAGCAGATATTTTAGGTTTTGGAAAGCAGACGACACAAAATCTTATTTTAAGAAAATTTCCCAGCATTCTAAGTGATAAAGTGAATGAGGGGGAATGGAATATAAAAAGGATTATATTTTGACATACCCTGTGTTTCTCATATTATATAGATCATATAACCAGAGACATAGATAACATATGTCTCTGACACAACATATCATATACATATGTACATGTTGTATTATTGAAGGGTTACTGCTAATGCTCATGTGATATACGTCTTTTATAAACTTTGCAAATGAATATTCATTACAAGATGCTGTAGATGTTAACAAAAATTGGCCATGATGGTTTGTTACTGAGTGAAGATATATGAAATGTCAATAGTGATAATTAAAATATCCCAAAACACACAAAGAAAGATTTGACCTCAAATACCAAAGCCAAATTTTCGACTGTCCCAAATTGAAAGAATTTGCAGACGACTTTTCAAAATGTGATGAAATCAAAAAAATAATCTTCTGGTAGGGCAGAAAACATTGTGGGAAAAATAGAAATTGCTCGTTAAGAGCAATTTCTTCTTTTCCCACAATGTTTTCCAGAGTCGTCTGCAACAAAGTGGTTAGATGTCGTTATTGTTTTGTAATGGGTTAAATGAATTAAGTTACCTTGTTGTAGATATATGTCCATATTCAATATCCATCAAGTCACAAATCAACAGAATCTTTACTTCTTTTTCATGAGACAGATTACTCTGAATGATTTTGCAGCTCAAGATATTTATAAATAATACGATAAAACAAAAGGATTGATGCATCACATAAACCCATCCCGATTTGTCAGACTGGTTCCAATGGTTATTGATGAATAAACTGTTTTCGTAACTTTATTTTGTTACATGATAGTCGATTTAACTGGCATCTGCTGCAGAACCATATGTAAAGTTTAAGGAAGCAGTTGTCTCAATTTTGAACTCAATTTTGAAATAAGATAATTGTGTGAAAACGCTTTCCGCTTCATGGAGTAAGTTTCTGTTTTAAGAAAATTACTGCTCTTTCGTAGTAAATACAATGTATACTGGAAATAATAGGCTATCATTTTAAAACCTTTTGTATCCATTAATCCTTTCCCAAACAACAGATTTTCGACTGTCCCAAATTGAAAGAGTTTGCAGACAACATTTCAAAATGTGATGAAATTAGAAAGAAATCTTCTAAATAGGGCCGAAAACATTGTGGAAAAAGGAGAAATTGCTTGTAACGAGCAATTTCTCCTTTTCCCACAATGTTTTCTAAAGTCGTCTGCAACAAAGTGGTCAATTGTTGTTATTGTTTGGGAAAGGGTTAAGACTTGCATTAAGGTGGTTCATGTATGTTTATAATGCTCCAGTATAAATTGTGATTTTTGTTCAAGTTTGTGTGTCACCATCATCACCATCAAGGTCATTATTTTCAGTATCAATTACAATTTTTTCTTTTAATTTCAATATTATTATAATTATCATTATTTGTAGTAGAATTATTATCATTATTATTGTTTTTATCAATGTTATTATTATTATCATCATTATTTTTTATTGTCAATGTTATTATTATCATTTTATGATTATTAATGATATCATCTTCAGTTTTATTCTTAACATTGTTACTATCATCTTAATAATTATCAGTGTTGTATATGTGATTATTATTTTTATCAACATCATCTTCATTATCCCCATTATCAGTATTATTGTAATTATCATCAGCATTTTTACTGGTTATTGTTATTATCATCATTATCATCCATCACAATTTCTAAATTTATCCATATTATCTTCATACAAGTATCTCTATTTAGGTCAGTCTCTTATGATTTATTACCATGATTAAATTATTTTCAGAATTACAGTCAAACTTGTGTTAAGAGGCCAGCCAATGGGACAGAGTAAATTGGCTGTTTAAGACAGGTTGGCTGCTTAACACAAATTGATGTACACTTTAAATCTAACAATGGGACTTTCTGTAGTGGCTGTTTAAGGCAGGTTGGCTGCTTAAAAGGGTGGCTGCTTAACACAAGTTAGACTGTAGTTATATGACAAACAATTTATCATGGCTTTGTTGTTGATGATGATGATGATGAACAGTTGATGGGTTGTACAAAGTGGTTTTGAATTCGACCTTGAATTGCCAAAAGTGCTTGTTTATACTAATTATGTATGAGATTGTGTATGCATATCACAAAGAGGTTACAGCTATTCCTGTTGTTTAAACACGATGTTTAAAGTGATCATTTGTTTGAAATAAACTGGGAACAATAATTTATCTTTTAGCTTTTTTACTTTCTTCAGCACCTTAGATATTTAATGTCAAATGCATTCAGTTAAAATTTTACCTCTTGGACGATACAGTGAAAGGTAAGATGAAATACTAGTATCTGATGGATTAGATTTTTTGTGTTTATGTTGGGTTTGTTGCACCAAGAGAAATCAGCAGCCTTGTTTATATATCACAATAATTATTTGTGCAATAAACATATCAAAACCTTGAAAACGTATGATCTAAACTAGAGTGAATCGGCGGCAAGCCTGTAATCTAACCTGTTTGCTTCTCTGAGTATCTTGCCTCATCAAAATTAAACAGATATTTAAGGTTGTTAAAAACAGATGACCCAAACATTTTTTTAGAAAAAAACTTCGCCTTCATACGGTTAAGACATCTGCATCATATCAGTCAGTCTATGCTAAATATAGAAAGTGTTTAATTTAATACAAAAATATTTCCTTAATTCAAAAAAGATCAATGTGACTGGTCTTTTAAATAAAAGTAAAATGTTGTCATGTGACACATCATTGAAAACTTTTCGGAAAGAGGATGCCAGTGTGTTTAATGTAAGATGGGTTCAGGACTGTAAAATATTAATGCAAATGACAAAAGGCATTAGAATGTATATAAGACAAGAGGGCCACAATGCCCCTAGAACTACCTGAGATCTATTTGAAGAATAGTTAGAAACATTGCTTTTACTTTTTACACAGAGTTTCTTGTGCTTCTATGCATGGACCTTTTTTTCCCCCATTTTACAAGTTGGACACTTTATGCTTGATGTTGGACATTAAAATGGTACATAATTCTTACAATTCGGTAACTGAATATTTTACTTTTACAGATTGTGTGTACGAAGATCAGCCTGCACTTTTGTACAGTATGATCTATTGTTGTCATTTTTGGTTATCATTTTGGCATATTTGGACATCAAAATTGATATTGATGTATTTTGTTTAAAATTCTACCATACTTGCATAATTATAGTGTTAACAAAAACGCGTTCAAAGTTCAATACACCCTGGTGGCCATGTTTTTCGAGATATCTAAAGAATTTCGACAATCTTTATAGAAGGGTCCCCAAAGAACATTCCTGTGAAATAATTTTGAAGTCTGACCAGTGGTTTGTGACAAAAGGATTTTTTTAAGGTTTTTACCAAATATGGGCATGGCAGCCATTTTGGTCATATGACTAATTTTTTTTTACCAATCTTTCTCCCCTCCAACTAGGGATGCTTCACATGAAATCTGCCCAGAGGTTTAGAAAAAAAAAGATGTTTGTAAAGTTGTAAATTTCAGCATGCAGTGAAAACAAAAACGCTTTCAAAGTTCAATGCAGCCTGGTGGCCATGTTTTTAGAGATATCAAATTTCTTTGAACAACTTTTTAAAATTGCAGAAATTCCCCCTTTTTCATGCCACGGCAACCAAAGTTCTGCATGGAATCAATCACTTTGAACAAATCTTGAAGAGCATCACCCAACGGACTTTCCCGTGAAGTTTGGTTAAGTTTGGCTAAATGGTTTAGGAGGAGAAGTTGTTTAAAGAAATTGTTGACGGCGCACGATGCACGACGGACGACAGACATTGGGCGATCACAAAAGCTTACCTTGAGCACTTTGTGCTCAGGTGAGCTCAAAAACATTCCATCACAATGTTATTGTATTCTTTCACAAAAGCGGAACTTTGCTGGGAAAAATTTCCTTTTCAAGTTAACTTGTTTAGTGCTGGAAATGACATCATGCTAATGTAAACATGTTGGATCCAACCTATTTGCTACTCTGAGTACCTTTCCTTATCAAAATTAAGCAGATATTTAAGGTTTTGGAAAGCGATGGCACAAACATCTAGTTTTAGAAAATTACCCAGCATTCTAAGGGTTAATAATAAACCTGTAAGGTATAAATAACGAACTCAACTGTGATGACTTATAGACTTTGAATGTTTTAATAACGTAAATTATCACAAGTCAAACATGTCCAATATCATAAACTTGAAAATTTATACAATCATTCACACTTACAACAATGGTATTTACACAACCATTCACACTTACAACAATTGTTTCATTCGGAGGGCTTCAGTCACTCACTAAAAAGTTAAGATCATTTATAACTATAGGATAAACTGCTCATGAGAAGCGATTTTTCTTTTTGTCATAGTGACAACTAAAGCCTTATGTAGTGGAAACATCAGAGTTAGGTATCACATGGTATGGTGTTAAAGTAAACTCTTGACAATGTACCAGTATGTAATTCATGAAATATCAGCCCTAAATGCTTTAACCCTTATAGTGCTGGATCCGACCGACTTCATGCTTATGCAAGCAGGTTAGTTGGCGCCTGGCCTGTGATCTAACCTGTTTGCTAATTTGGGTATCTTTCCTCAACAAGCTTAAGCAGATATTCAAGGTTTTGGGAAGCAGAATTCACAAAAGTCTATTTTTAGAAAATAACCCAGCATGGTAAGTGCTAAAATAAAACAGTTGTTACAAAAAGGAGGTATTGCTTTGTCACAAGCAAAGTCTTCTTTTGCAACAATCATTCTTTAAAACTGTCAGCATCAGATGCATAAAAACAAGTGAATACATAAGCTGAAGCTTACATTGTGAATTTCATTACAGACAAAACTCAATCATTCAAATATTGCAAATTTCAAGGAGCAGCAAGATTGAATTTTGTCAAAAGATCATTTGTTTCAATGTCAAGGGTTCAATGCAAGGCTGCAGTTATAGCTTTACAGGCATGAAGCTCTTACTACAGCTTTGCACTTAAACCGTTATTTTGTCTGCAGAGAGAGAAAGTTTAACCAAACACTAACGACATTTAACCACTTTGTTGCAGACGACTCTGGAAAACATTGTGGGAAAAGAAGAAATTGCTCTATATGAGCAATTTCTTCTTTTCCCACAATGATTTCTGCCCTATCGGAAGATTATTTTTCAATTCCATCACATTTTGAAATGTCGTCTGCATCTCTTTCAATTCGGGAGTCGAAAATTTGGCGTTTGAGAAAGGATTAACGTAATAGTAAATAAAAGAGCCAATAAGGGTGCTGAAGATTTTGCCTACTGATGAATTTGCCAACAATGCAACATATAGTAGTAATCCAATTAGGTGAAATCCCCTAAAAAGCGAAGGTAAAGTGATTGTATTTCACATCTCAGTAAAACGATACACGCAGTTTGTTTAAGGATTATTTATTCTAAATTGTTTGAAAATGATTTTTGTTTTCATTATTGTTAGGAATAATTGTTCAGTTGGTGAGAACTGTATATACCCACAGTTGGTGAGAACTGTATATACCCACAGTTGGTGAGAACTGTGTATACCCACAGTTGGTGAGAACTGTATATACCCACAGTTGGTGAGAACTGTATATACCCACAGTTGGTGAGAACTGTATATACCCACAGTTGGTGAGAACTGTATATACCCACAGTTGGTGAGAACTGTATATACCCACAGTTGGTGAGAACTGTATATACCCACAGTTGGTGAGAACTGTATATACCCAATTCCAATATCTAAATTTTGAAAACCTTGGTAATGTGGTGTCCTTGAACACAAACATCAAAGCAAATAAGATATTCTTATACATCAAAAATTAACTACTTAAATAAAGATTAACCCTCATAGCGCTGGAACCATCCACATGCATATGCAAACAAGTTATATCCAGGCCAGCCGGCAAGTATATTGGCTGCCGGCTGGAGACTTTACCTGATTGCTACTATGAGTATCATTCCTCATCTAAATTTAGCACATATTTAAGATTTTTGAAAGCAGACAACAGGAATATCTATTTTTAGAAAACTTCGCAGACTTTTAAGGATAAAATTTCATTTTATGTTCGCAATAAATGTATCTTCCATCAAATTGGTTTACATACACATGTACAAGTTGGGTGCAATAATAATAATTACCATACATTCAATGTATACACAAATTCACTATTTGGTTTACTATATGCTTCATCGTAGGCGAAATCTCTGTTAATCACCAATACACATCACACACCACAGACACAAAAAATGACCACAATTTCTCATCTTGACCGAAATCTCGGTACTCAGAAGCGCTCAAATACAAAACAAGAAAAATAAATATACTTTGATATATTTTCTTTAAAAAAAAATACAGAAAGATTTTTCAAAATCTTAATAATTATGCGAAGATTATGTCATGAACATGAGTAATTTGAAACAATGGGGGATTCTCTAAAGAAAAGTTCAGATTACGCATTTGTTTCAAATGATGCTTCTTGTAGTCACAAAAATAGCGTTAGAACATTCAGAGCAAATCACCTCTTATCATAATGGTTTCAACCAAAATTCAGCATCCATAGAACTTTGTTTCGATCATTGATCATCCAAATATATATATATCAATTGAAATGAATTTTTTATCTTGGACAGCATGAATAGCTAATTTCTTTTATTCTGTTTTCTATACATACTCCTGAAAAACATAAAAGCCCCCACAACAAAACAAACTATTGCGAGAAAGAAGACTATTGCAAGAAAGAAGATTATTGCTAATCATAAACAGACTGAATTTCAAAAACAAAATGTTTGCATAACAAACCATGGGTTCATTGCAAGACTATAGTAAGTGCTTCATAAAAATGAAGCACTTACTATAGTATTGTACTGAACTCTTGAAATGATAAAAATGAAGCACTTACTATAGTATTGTACTGAACTCTTGAAATGATTCATCAAGTGCAAACAAATCACAATACTATTCAAAACTAGCCAAGAACAGTTGAGAAAGAACCTTTAAATATTTTGTGGGCTTTGAAAGATTCAGTATCTTTTACCAAAGAGAGGTAGATAGGAGGAAATACTTCAGATTTGTCTAACATGAATACAAGTAGTCTGTCCTTATTTCAACACTAAAATAATATGTATAACGTTGGTTTAAAGGTGCTTCTTCACAGTTTACAAAGCTTTTGTCAAACACTATGCCTTTTTGGAATGAAAATAATTAACTGTCCCATAGGGAATTTGACACTGGTCCAAATTGAAAGAAACAGCAGACAACATTTATAATGTTTGATAACCCTTTATCAGATGCCAAATTTTCAACTGTCCCAAATTGGAAGAGTTTGCAGATGACATTTCAAAATGTAATGAAATTGAAAAAATAATCTTCTGATAGAGCAGAAAATATAGTGGGAAAAAGGAGAAATTGCTCCTAACGAGCAATTTCTCTCTTTACCCACAATGTTTTCCCGGGTCATCTTCAACAAACTGGTCAAATGTCATTATTGTTTGGTAACGGGTTAACATGTTTTATTTGTAGAAAAAAATAGAAATAATTATGACAAAATGTGAAAAAGCTCACCCTGAATGATTTATTCTTTTGTTTCAAACCTTTTTGGTTCTTTAGTTGTATGCTACAGCTGTGATTGAGTGTGTTTACATGGAAGGACAGGTTTAAAGCTGCTTGTTCACAGATGTGAGGAAGCTCTGATGCCAAAATTTTATCTTTTTAAAACTGTAAAGTAGCTTAATAATGTATGAGACATTCTGAAGAATAGCTATTAGAAGTAAAATTAATCCGTTTTCAAGCATTCAGAGGCTTATACAAAGAATAATGATGTATTCAGATCCAAAAGTGTTGCAACCGTTTTGAAATTCATTGCATACTGTCTGTTCATACTAAGATATACATTGTATTTGACATATTTAAAATAGCTTTTGTGTCCAATAGCTTTTTTTTTTCACTAAATACTATAATACAAAAAGTGTATTTTGTTTCAATGACATTTCATTTTGCCTTGGAAATGGTCTCATGTGTGAACAGGCACCTTCAAAGTAAGAAATAAAAAGCTGCCACTGCATTCTATACACATGTATCTATATATAACACTTTATATTTTATAAGCATCATTCATCTGTAGGTGAAAAATAGCTTTAAAAAGGGTCTCATTCAGAAAACAACAAATATAAAACTAAAGTTCACATTCAAATGTACAATTTTCTATCTCCTATAAAAATATTCTGCTACCATCATTAATAATTCATTGCTTGAAAATGTGAAGCACGCATGAGTTACATTAATCTATAATATGTTTGAATCCTTGCCTTTACTTTGTTCATTTTAGTTAATTACAGCAATTTAGAAAATTGTTGTAAAAGAAAAGAAATCCTCATTACTAGTAGGTTATTCTATAAATTTTCTTATGAATAAATCAAAAATTTTACAATAATCTGGCATTCCCTGTCAATTTTGACTTTTTGTTCAAACTGATAAGGTAAATCCATTACCTTATTTATCCATTACCAAACAATTACGACATTTGACCAGTTAGTTGCAGATGACTCTGGAAAACATTGTGGAAAAAGGGGAAATCACTCTTAACGAGCAATTTCTGCTTTTCCCACAATGTTTTCTGCCCTATCAGATTTCAATTTCATCACATTTTGAAATGTCGTCTACAAACTCTTCCAATTTGGGACGGTCGAAAATTTGGCGTTTGGTAAAGGGTTAAGTATTTTGTGACTGGTCCAAATTTGAAACACAAGCAAAACACAAGCATTAGGTATGATTTACAGCAACTTCTTTGTCCAATTTAGTACAATCCATTTCAAACAAGTTGGCTGACATTGTTCATTATTTCAATGTTGAAGAATCGAGTTTTAAATTTTAATACTGTGGCCCTACAAAGTGCAGGGAAAGATTTGGGAAGAATCCTCGTAGCCTATCATCAAACCAAACAACCATTCTATTATATGCTTCCAATTTAGATGGCAATTGTCATAATTGTTTTGTAGAAAAAAAAAAACATATAAGCCATTTCTGCACTATAACCCATTACCAAACAATAACGACATTTGACGACTCTAGAAAACATTGCTCTTTTTGAGCAATTTCTCCTTTTCCCACAATGGTTCCTGCCCTATCATATCAGAAGATCAATTTTCAATTTCATCACACTTTGAAATAACTTCTGCAAACTCTTTCAATGTTGTTGTTTGGGAATGGGTAAACAAATGACACCCTATCCCTTCCAGTTTTCATATTGTATTGATGTCTACCAGAGTTCTAATAGAATTTCCATCAAAATAAAACCTGAATGTTCACTATTCTCAGCTTAACCCTTTCCCAAACAACACATTTTGGACAGTCCCAAATTGAAAGAGTTTGCAGACGACATTTCAAAATGTGATGAAATTGAAAAATGTTCTTCAGATAGAACAGAAAACATTAAAGGAAATGGAAAAATTGCTCGTTATGAGCAATTTCTCCTTTTCCCACAATGTTTTATAAAGTCGTCTGCAACAAAGGAGTCAAATGTCTCTATTGTTTAGGAAAGGGTCAAGGTAATGAAAAAGTGACCCAAAGTACATGTAAACAATTAACAATTAATTTGGATCATAAATAAGCACAATTCTTAACAACAAAAGTATTATACAAAACTAAAATCTATCTTTAAACCATAGACAATATTTCATATGGACGACATTTGACACTTCTTCAGCACTATTTTATAACATTGGGTCAAAAGAAATCTCACAATATTTGAAAACACTCTGCTTTAATCTGACAAGCATCAGCACAAAACAATTTTATGTAGCTTTTTAGAGAATTTCCTTTCAATCAGTTAGAAAGATAATGAACATTGCTCTTATAACTTTCCATTCACTTGCTTCAGTACCCTTATAGTGCTGGAACTGACTTCATGCTTATGCAGACAGGTTAGATCCAGATCAACCACTAAGTAAATTGGCAGCTGGCCTTTGATCTAACATGTTTGCTACTCTAATTATCTTTCCTCATCAAAATCAAGCAGGTATTTAATGTTTTGGAAAGCAGACAAAACAAAAATCTATTTTTAGAAAACCACCCAGCATGCTAAGGGTTAACAATGGTCTTATGGTTATAGGACTGAAATTGAAATCACATGGCCACTCTTAGCATGGATCCAAATCACAGTAGTGGTAGATGTGAGTTTTGATGAGAGTTTGGGAGAAAGTCCCCAGACTGACTTACAGATTACACTACTGATGGTTCCTCTCAGCTTGATCAGCCTTTATTGGCTATTTATGTTTTGTATGAGTTTTATCTTGTATCAACATTTATTAAGTAATGTTACGATGCCAAACTCTTTATGATGGAGGAAGACCCCAATACTCAACTGTTCATAAGGACTGGTGATTTGTCAAGCCAGGTAGAATAATGAGCACTCTGTAACTGTCTAAACACCACCTCTGAGGCTCTCATCAAATTCCAAATGTCATCTCTGGGATTTCACAAATGTCATCTCTGGGATTTGAACCCATGTGAAGTGAGGCCATGTGATTCATTGTGGGGAAAAGGGCAAGATGCTCACATCATTCTGCACCCATATAGGCAGTAAAGTATAAGGGTCTTCCTCCGATGAAACTGAAAAAGTGTTGATGTAATTCAAATAAAATCATTTTTATTTATGGACAAAAAATGAGTCATCAATTCTAAAAATAAAACCAGCCCACATAAGAGCGTCCTCAATTTGGCTTTAATCTAGGTCCCCGTGGATAGCGATTTAGCTCCATCTGTATATAGGAGTCCTTACTGAGTTCCCCCGTCAACAGTTTCTGTAGAAGGGACGCCTCTCCACATGGAGTCTTAACATTACCGTCCCTGTGAGATACATGATCGACCGAGTTACGCAGGTGCTTCTCAAGTTCTGATATCGGGGGACTACAAGTTTGCGTTTGGGACTCCTTATATGACACTGTTTTATTGCTAAACAAACTACTGTTACACGGTGATCTCCCATGGGAAGGATGTTCTTTTTGTACATAGCCGTGATCCTGCGAGGAGATCAGGGGAGGTCCAAGCCCCGAGGAACTATAGTTCAAGGATTGCTGGGTGGAACTCTGAAAGCCTGTGTTACACTTCCTCCGCTGTTCACAGTTGTACTGTGATTGCCCATTTCTACTCGTAACCTTGACCTTGACCTGGCCATTAACCCCGCCGCCAGTATTACACTGATGATGGAGCCCTTCCAGTAAACCCTGCGTAGAGCTGCTTCCTTCAGTGTTCATTATTATCTCATTAGTCAAGTCCTGAATGTCTTCGTACTCAGATTTATCACCTGTGTGTGTCTCCATGTACTGCAAGGCAAAGTCGGATATATCGTCAGGAAGTTGTGTGTGACCTGCCTCACTTTCATCTGAATTGAGAAGATCTTGACCTAAGGAATTTCCTACAGCTGGTTTTTGCACCAGAGATTTCTGAATCATCAAGTCTATCAGTCTCTGACCGGAGTGCATCTCACGCAATGGAGGTCTACTACATTTGTTTGTCTTGGCAAAGCAAAGCTTCTTTTCTGTACAAGATCTGGGGGATTTCACTGCGTCAATGTTAAACTCAGTGGACGATGGCTGGACACAGGAAACAGGCTTTTTAGGAATTCTGTCCTCGGGGATTGTGAGAATATGGCGTAGAACAGATTTATCAGTTTTGGAATGATCCTTTATTGTTTCATTGTCGGTGGACACCGGAGTATCGGTTGCCATGCAGTCTGGACTACCAATGGCATTAGTCCCAGTCTGTGGCGACTGGTTTGTTAAACTCTGAATGGTGGAATACATAAGGGCCACGTTATCCTCAATATTTCCCGTCATCGACTCAGTTAACGACTCTAGAAGCTCATCGAGTATGTTTTCAGCTTCCGGTATGTTTGAAGATTTGTTGTAATTGTCAAAACTTGGCTTTCCTACTGGATAACCAACACCGAAGTTACAGTTATTAATGATAGCTGGATTGGAATCCGTGCTCATGGCCTGGCTAGTTTCTGGCCCTGTTTCCATATACGCCATCTCAAGTTCTATATCGGACGTCGTATAAGGGGAGACAACTTGTGGACTTCTATTTGAAGAAGCTGGGCTCGGTGCACTCTCATAGCCCCCATCTTCACTGTTGGGATAGGGTCGCCTGTTACCACCCGTGAAAAACTTATTCAGTCCATTCTCCATAGAGATGATATCTTTGGCCAGTGGATTTAACTGAGCCTCTTCGGCTGTTAACATGTTTGTCAAGTCAGGAAATCCGTTGAATAAGCTGCCCGCATTGTTACCAGGAAACTGTTCATGACCTGAAACTACATTAGGATACATTATCAACCCAGTCTGGCATATTGAGTTTTGAGACTTGTCCAAATTGAAAGCAATTGCAAAAGACTATCTTATAGTATGAACATATAAATATTTCTTTATGACTTTGGGAAGAAAACATCACTAATAGTTACAAAATAAGAATACCATTTTTTTTTTCTATATGGGTTTTACATCACATCAACATTATTTCAGTTATGTAGCGATGCCCGACTCTTAATGATGGAGGAAGACCCCATACTCAACTGCCCATGAGGGCTGATATACCATTCTAACCAATTTCATCATACCAAAGGTTCAGTGCAAGACTGTTGTAAGTCATTCACAAAATTGAAGATGTGTTATATGGTCTTACATTAAACCCAATATATAGAAATATGTGAAAAGCATAATTTGAAACACAATTATATTTAGTTATATAGCATAAAAATCAAGAAGAAATCTTTATGATATTTGGATAAGTAATTTAGCACAAAGTGGAAATTTGTTGTTGTGAGTAATCTTTCCATTCACTCACTGAAATGATTTTACATATATCCAATTGTGAATGCACTATAAGGACTTAATGTAGAGAAAGGTAAAAACCCATGATCCTATCTGGAAAATTGAGGCTGATGAAAGATGAAAGACGATATAAATCTTGGAATATTGAAATCATGACATATTAAACAGTATTTAAAAAGAGCGTACACCCTTCAACGGAAGGCAAAAGGTAACACCTTCTTAAATGGAGTTGTTCGAAGTATAATATCATTTTGTACTTTCTCTTCAACTTCAGATTTTTTCTGGTCATTTGAATTGGTAATTATACCAATTTCATTGACACCATTCATTCAATTTGTTTTAGAATTTAACTCAAACTGAATTTACTCATAATAAAAAAAATGTTAACATTATCATCCTGCAGAACAAAAAGAAAAAAGAAAACCCAACTGCCATATATCACACTTACCTTCCTTTAATTCTACAGGCTGAGCAACACATTCTTGTAAGGGTAAGCTCCCTTTGCTATCAAGTTGGAGTGAACTCCCTTTGCTGGGTTGTAGCTGTAACCTCCCCTTCTTGATTACAGGAGATGCTTGCTCTACGGACGTTAACACATTAGTTGTCCACGGACAGATTCCAGCCATTCCCTGCTTCTCACATTCAACCATCTGGCGGAAACTTTCAGACATTTGCTGGGGTGTGCCTGCTTTATTCACGGACAGAGGAAGGGAAGAGGACACAGATTTTGGACGATCAAGTTCTCCGTTCAGGCAAGCTGTTTTCTCCAGGTTCCCTTCCTCTAGCTCAACAATGGTGGGCCCAGCTGTCGGGCATTTCCCCTTCACTTGAAACACGTATGTAGGGTGGTGGTTGTCAGGCAGGGTAACAACGGCATTGTCGTTGTGGGTGTTGGCATGTTTATGTTCCTCCAACATCAGATACCGTTCCCCTTCCTCCTCACTATAAATACAGAATTTATTAGTTGGTTAGTTCACTTTATAAAAACTTATTCAATTCACACTGATTGTGAAACAACTTCTTACGACTTGGCTTCATCATGTCTAATGTTAAAATGAAAAACAAACCAAAACAGATTAACTGAATGACCATAAAATAAAATAAATAACCACAAACTACTTTACAAAACGAATAAAATTACTTACCAGACTGTCCGAAACTACTCAATATATAAACAAATAGGACAAATTGAAGACCAAAATGGTAAAATTGGCCTACTTAGAGGACAAGCAATGATAGGATAGGCAAAACATCTCACAACTTCACCTCTAAGAAGGGTAATGTGGTATTACTTAACCCTAAGAATGCTGGGTAATTTTCTAAAAAATAACTTTTTGTGCAGTCTGCTATCCAAAACCTTAAATATCTGCTTAA
This sequence comes from Cerastoderma edule, assembly GCA_947846245.1. Taxonomy (NCBI): domain Eukaryota; kingdom Metazoa; phylum Mollusca; class Bivalvia; order Cardiida; family Cardiidae; genus Cerastoderma; species Cerastoderma edule. Next base: position 20,628,641 of record OX401404.1, on the reverse strand, counting down.
TTTTGAAGAGGAAAGATTCTTAGAGAAGCAAACAGGTTAGATCACAGGCCAGCTACCAATTCACTTGGCGGCTGGCCTTTATCCAACCTGTTTGCATAAGCATGAAGTCCATTCCAGCACTATAAGGGTTAAGTCAGTTAATACTGTGTAGGCTACCAATGAGCAGTTGACAGCTAGACAGTTAGAATCTGAGAGTTCTCTCATTATACCTTGGAAATGAATGACGGCTACAGAGCTTTGACTAGGTTGGAATACGTACAGCATCTGTGTGTCATGTTATGTCATTCCTAATTCTTTATTTCATTCTATTCATTTCTTTGCAAGTCATATAGGAGGACATAAGGAGGGTTCAATGCAAGACTATAGTAAGTGTTTCACAAACATGAAGCACTTACTATAGTATTGCACTTAACCTTTTAAAATGAAGAGATTTAACAGCAGGAGCTGTTAATAGATTTGGTTGTGTTTTTCGATGTCATCAGTCGTACTGATTATAATAGTAATTTACTTCACATCAACATTATTCCAGTTATGTTACAATGCCTGACTCTTGATTATTGAGGAAGAAGATCCCTTACTCAATTGCCTGTAAGAGCTTGTCAAGTCAGGTTAAACCATCAGCATTCAGTATAACAGTCAGGAGACTACCTCACATGAAATTCCAAATGCTGTCACAGGGATTTGAGTCCACACAGAGAGGGGCCATGTGATTCAACATTCAGTACTCTAACCACTAAGCCATGAAGGCCCCTATGAGACATTTTTTTGCCTTGCCTCATTAGGAATGGTAGAAACTACACAAACAGCCTTAATCAAGCAGTAACAAACATCCGGTTAGTTTCATCATTAGTTGACTCACTGATAACAGGATTCCTCTAATGAAGAACATTGGACCTTTTCTTTGGGAAGTTATTGGACCTTTTCTAATAAAAGTCATTCGAATATCCCTAATAAAGGTCATAGGACATTCCCTAAAAAGTCTTTGGAACCTGCCTAATGAAGGTCATTGAACATTTCCTTATATGTCATTGGAATCTCCCTAATGAAGGTTATTCGGGACATTTTCCTTATTCCTTATAAGTCATTGGAACCTCCCTAGTAAAGTCATAGAACATTTCCTTACAAAGTCATTGTCATCTCCCTAGTGAAGGTCACAGAACTTTCATTGGACCCTCCCTAATAAAGGTCATTGGACGTTTATTTAAAGGTCATTGGAAACTCCCTAGTAAAGGTCATAGGACATTTCCTTAAAAGTCATTGGAACCTCCCTAATGAAGGTCATTGGACATTTCCTCACACAAGTCATTGGAATCTCCCTGATGAAGGTCATAGGACTTTTCTTTATAAGTCAATGGAACCTCCCTAATAAAGGTCATAGGACATTTCCTTAACCCTAACCCTGAAGGTCACTGGACTTCCTAATTAAAGTCATTGGAATCTCCCTAATGAAGGTCATAGGACTTTTCTTTATAAGTCAAGGGAACCTCCCTAATAAAGGTCATATGACATTTCCTTACACAAGTCATTGGAATCTCCCTAAGAAAGGTCATAGGACATTTCCTTCAAGTTCATTGGAATCTCCCTAATGAAGGTCATTGGACTTCCTAATAAAGTTCATTGGAATATCCCTAATGAAGGTCATTGGACTTTTCCTAATAAAAGTCATTGGAAACTCCCTAATGAAGGTCATTGGACTTTTCCTAATAAAAGTCATTGGAATCTCCCTAATAAAGGTCTTAGGACTTCCTAATAAAAGTCATTTGACATTTACTTACACAAGTCATTGGAATCTCCCTAATGAAGGTCATTGGACTTTTCCTAATAAAAGTCATTAGAATCTCCCTAATAAAGGTCATAGGACATTTCCTTAAAGGCCATTGGAATATCCCTAATGAAGGTCATTGGACTTCCTAATAAAGTTCATTGGAATATCCCTAATGAAGGTCATTGGACTTTTCCTAATAAAAGTCATTGGAAACTCCCTAATGAAGGTCATTGGACTTTTCCTAATAAAAGTCATTGCAACCTCCCTAATGAAGGTCATTGGACTTTACCTAATACAAGTCATTGTAATCTCCCTAATGAAGGTCATTGGACTTTTGGAATCTCCCTAAAGAAGGTCAATGGATTTTTCCTAATAAAAGTCATTGGAATCTCCCTAATAAAGGTCTTAGGACTTCCTAATAAAAGTCATTGGACATTTATTTACACAAGTCATTGGAATCTCCCTAATGAAGGTCATTAGACTTTTCCTAATAAAAGTCATTGGAATCTCCCTAATAAAAGTCATTGGAATCTCCCTAATGAAGGTCATTGGACATTTCCTAATAAAAGTCATAGATCTTTCTTTTATCAAAGGCAATGGCTTTCTCTCATGAAGGTTATTTGACATCTTTTATGAAAAAGCATTTAGCCATAAAAGCTTATCATGTAGCACCAGTTGGTTAATACTTGGGAGAATGAATAGGCACACAGATCACTGCAATTAACTTAAACTACCCCTGAAAGAAGCCTGCAACAAAAAATAACCATTTTTCCAACAAAGCTAGGTACTATTATCACATCCAGGATTTGATCATACACAGATAGAGAACTGTCAAAAGAGGAGATTTTCCCCACACAATCTACTATATAATCGTACCAAGCTACCAAGGTCAGTCTGTGACCCAGAAACACAGTAAATCCATTTCTCCTAGGAAACTTGAAGGATACTCATTAACACTCAACATGGTGGGTGAGAGATTTGCAGAAAATTGCGCTGAAACCATTTGTCAATGAGGCAAAAAAGTGAATGGATATCCTGCAAAACTAATTTATTGACATCAAAATCATTGTGAAAAAAAGAGATTGATCATGATGCTTTCAAATATCCTAAGCAGCAAGTACATTTGAAATTGTTCGTTTTCAGGAAATGAACAACTACAAGTTACTAACTAGATCTAGTACAACATCCCACATATTAAAATTGCGAGGTCACGCAAGGAATAATAACAAAATACTGAATCAAACAAGTGAAAAAATATTTTCAAACTCAGTTTTCAAACTCAAAACACAGTGTATTTTGTAGCCATTATTCAATGTACAAAGCGTCTTTGATTCAGGACAAAACCATACTTGTGAATATGGGTGGTGGGTGAGAGGTTACACGAAATCACGTTCACAGGAGCAATGAAGGTTAAAGCCAGTCAGAAGTGTCACTGGAAATATTCCAGGAACAGGTGAAAGACCTACACAACTCTTTGCTTATTCTGAGTCATGTGCAGCAGCCGACAATTAAAATCCAATTAGCACACACAGAACAAACGTTAATGAGAAAATGTTTAATTGATAAATGACATTAGATTTTAAAGCCCTGTGACCAAAGTGAATATTCCATCATGATAAGCAAGGTCTGTTTCATTTGTAAAGTTTTCATTTAATGTTCGTTATAATAGCAATCTTCAGTCATCATACGGTAGGTTCGAAAAGTTAAACGTATAACTTCGCAGGAATTCAAAGAGGTGTTAAGAAAGTGTACAGGCAGAAATATGAATGATGAAAAACAAATCCTCATGTTGCGATCATCAAAACCAATGTCATCTTTTGTCACAATATTATGTCTTTAATTGTTTGTCTTCTGTCTCTGTCAGGTTTGATATGATTAGGACTTATATTGTAATGGATTCAGCTTGGGCTTTCTCTATGAATATGATTCTTCAAACTTCCCTGTATGCAGACAATAGGATAACACTAAATGTAAACTCTATACCAAATACATCATCACAACTAAATGTAAACTCTATACCAAATACATCATCACAACTAAATGTAAACTCTATACCAAATACATCATCACAACTAAATGTAAACTCTATACCAAATACATCATCACAAAAAAATGTAAACTCTAAAACAAATGCATCATCATAACTAAATGTAAACTCTATACCAAATACATCATCACAACTAATCATTAGAAATTGAGAATCTTAATTACACAAATAAAACTGATAGAGTAAGAAAAAATCTAGCAGATAGCAAAGAAATATTTTCCTTGGGGTAAAGATAAGCTACATTTTTGAGTATTTTTTCTTTATAATTTCAAATTGCCCTTTGAAACAAACATACATAAATTTTAATGATTCTTTGAAGTTATAGCTTTCACTTTCTGATTTAATTTCAGGAAGCAGTCCTCGAGAGTGAATTCAATAAGCTTCAAGCTTCCATCACAATCGCTGTAAAATAAATAAGTTAAACTATAACTTAAACTTACTACCAGCTCTAGTAATGGAATGTCACAGTCATTCCCTTGCTGGCACATGCATGTTTGGGAAGTGTGAAACACAAATATCTTTCAAACATGCAATACACATCATTAGGGGCACTTTAACATATTGTTAAGAGTATATCAAATGTCTCTAAATTGCAGACTTAAAATTGATTCGATAAATAGGATTCAAGATGAAACTGTATCTGGATTTTTATTGCATAGATTCTTCTTAATTGCAACAGAACTGCCACAGACTGGATTCACAATCATTTTAGCCAAATATAAATCTGTATTGAAAGCATTTAAATGACTTAATTGACAATTAAGAAAACATTGTAATGGAAAAAGAGTTTACTCATTGTTCTAATTGATTAGAAATCTAATTATCATCATCATCACATCTCTTCAGTGCGGTACAACTAAACTTGAGTTTGTACGGTGTTTATCACCAAGTCAACAATTGTTCTGTTTTGTACGGCTTTCCTGCATCCACCAGTGCTAGGCTAGGGCTCCGAAGTGACTTGCCAAAGGAGTCTCCTACAAAATCAGGTGTTGGTGGGGCCCAAACCTGGATCCCAATTCAACCACCTTAACGACTTGGCCACTCAGGACCCCTGATAAACTTGTGTCAACCGATTTAAAATATCATACTTTCTATCATATTTGATCGAAGTCATTGTGATAAAAAGAAACTACTCATAAAATTAATAGAGCAATTTCATCAATTGGGGCAATTGGTTCTTGGGTTGAGTTCTTCTCTTCAATTTTAATTCAATTTAGGAATGTAATAATAAATCAACTATATTCAAAGAATCAACATACCTTGTAAAAGCCTTTGAACTAAGACAAAATCTAATTGAAATCTATTGTAATGTATTTGTTTGTAGAATGTCACTCTTTTATATGTATTTGTTGTTGCTGTAATTTGTTGTACTATGGACCTTTGGCCTCTGTTCTTGAATAAACATGTCTATGTCATCAATTTTAATGTTTATTTACATGGGAGAAAGAGTGAATTAATCTTTCCCAGTACTGGAGCACTGGATCTGTAATGGTCTACAAAAAAAGGGAACCAGAGTCTTTTTTGCTAGAGACATCATCCAATGAAAACATTCCATACATCAGCAAAAAACTGGGACAGGCAAATTCTTGCTTTCCGCAATTCTTTTGTTTTTCCTTCCTTCAGGGTTCACCGAACCTTCCTTTGATACATATGTAAGCTACAAGGGTTTGTAAACTGCCACAATGAAGTGTAAATTGCAAAGCCATTCACCTTCGATATTAAGCCTTTCACCTTTTTTAATTGGTGTTTAATGCCATTCTCAACACTTTATCAGCTATAAGCAGGTTCCTGAGTAATCAATTCATACAAAGCTAGCAAGTAATGTCTTGCTTAAGGACACTTCACAGAGGAATAGTTGGCAGTTATATGGAATCAAACCAAAGTTATCTTGTCTAAAATCCCTGATGGTAACCTCTATGCCAGTATGGTAAATCATCAATGTTTTGTTAATTATCTGATTGTATAACATTTAATAAATCTTCCAGCTCAGGTTGGTAACCTCCATGAATATCACCTTAGCTAGCCTGAATCCAAAGACCAAAGAAATAAACTTTTGAGACAAAAGAAGGAATTTCTCCTTCAGCTGTTACTTTTGCATTAGTTGTCAAATTTTACATTAAAACAATGTTGCATATATATAAAAGAATATGTTTGCATACTTTAAATAGTTGTATTGCTTTTCTTTCAAATGTGAGGTTTAAAGAAATCCTGTACCAGGAAACAGATTATGAAACAATAACATAATTCATTGCAGCTAGCAATCAGCACCAGCAGATAATCCTAGACAGTCCTAGCTTAATTTTGTCAATTTACATTAATTATGGCTGAATCTTAAAGCTTGTTAAATTCTCTCTTGAAGGCTTCTTCATTGATAAATGACAAGTACTGGCACCAATTTGTGGGTTATTCCCAGTATTTTCATCTTGCTGCTTACAGGGATCAAACCCAGAACCCTCGGTACCAGATGCAGACACTTTACCACTGTCACCTACATGACAATGACAGACTTTTAACAAGAATTCACAAAATGCCACCAACTCACTAGCCCTATGTAATTCACACACAGTAATTCCAAGATAAATCTATCTGATGTTCACTTTTCCGCTAACAGGGATCGAACCTTGTACTCTGTGAACCAGATGCCTACTCTTTACCGTTATTGACCACATGACAGACTTGTTACAAGACTTCACAAACTGCCATCAGCTCACTAGCACATTGAACTTCACACCCAGTAATTCAAGGATAAACCCTTCTCTTGACACATGTTTAACTCATTACCACCCATAGATCATAGTTTACATCTAGTAACAGAAAACTTAGGAAAACAATGGGAAACCCAAACCTTGGTTATGAAACACAATCCCTTTGTTATCACTTATAAGAAGAGTTTTCTCCGATGAGAGTTCCATACAAGACCTTATTAAGTCCACAGGAGTGAAGGCCTTATAAATATAATCTTGCTTTAAAAACTTAAATTTGTACATATATGACAAGTCTGTGGCCTATTGCACAAAAACCATTCATTTGAAATTCATTTGAAATGAGAACGAACAAACCTATCAATTTTGGTTTGCTGTGTCAATTAAGGCTATGTATTTTGTTCATGGTGACACTTCACCTGTTTATGTATCCTGGGTTATCTACCATGTGAAGGACAAGACACACCACTCTATCACTAAATCTGCATCCAGGGATTGTACCCAAGTTAAATGTTTACCTCTTACATAACTATACTAAATGTTGATGTGCCTTAAAACATCATTCATTTCTTTCTTTATTACGTCGTTCATGCATTAATTCCTTTATTCATGCATGCATGCATTCATTTCTTTATTCATTCATTTGTTCATTCATGCATTAATTTGTTTGTTCATTCACTCATTTATTCACTCACTCAGTCATTCACTAACTCATTCCTTCATTCATGCATGTATTCATTCATTCAGTAATTCAATCATTCATGCATTTACTCTTGTATTTATTCATTCATGAATTCAATTCTTTATTCATGCATGTATTCATTTATTCAATCAATCAATCATTTATTCATTCATTTAAAACTATACTGACCTTATGACATAGTTCATACAGACTATGTACTGAGGTTTGTTGGCTGTATTATATATGATGGTGGCTCGGGTTTGTAACCACACCCAGTTGTCGTTCTTCCCCAGAAATCTGTAATACTTGCTCACCGAAGTCCCTTTGATGATCACTGTAAGTAAATTTTAAGATCATTAACACATTACCACATAATGTCACATATTTGCGTCTTTCAGCAGACGACTTTTAAAAAGTATCATGGTAAAAGGAGAAATTGCTGCAATTTCTTCATTTGCCGCAATGCTTTTTCGATCTATTCACATATAGCAAGCTTGAAAAGTGTTTCACATGTTTACAAAACTTTTCTAAAGTCTTCTGCTTTAAGGAAAAGATTGTCACCTGCAGGTGGTAAAGAGTTAATGGCACTCATTAGAAACATACTATAACAGTGATTTTTTGTCTATATTAAATCAATGGGCTTTTTTAACCAAAACTTAAAAATCAATGGTTTTTTATATAGAAAAATGATTAAAATGAATGAAAGTAATGAGTTTTGGGGAAATTTTATGACATATTTGGGCCAAAAATGATCAATGTAATAATCAAGACAATTTCAATGAGTACCTTTTAAGTTAGGATATATAACAATACCCTTGATTTGTTTTTTTTGAATGACTTTAATCACCCTATCAACAATTTTTCAGTTATGTAACAGCTTCTCCTGGATCCACCAGTACTATAACCTTGGGCCCTGAAGTGACTTGCCAAAGGTCACTCCCACTCTCGTTTGGCTTGAATTTTGGACCCCTGAGTTTTTAGTCCGCCACCTTAACCACTTGGCCAAGCTGGACCCCTCAAATGAGAACCTTTAAGTTATGATTTACTATACTACTCTTGAAAAACTGCATGTACAATCAAACATGAGCAAATGTGTGAAGAGAGCTCATAAAATCCTAGAAAGAGGTAAAAGAAGAGAAAGCCAATACATAACCTTAAGAAATGTCAACAGGTTATTTAAATATTCTTAATGCCTGCAAGAGACATAGATTTTCTGGATGATGGCAGTTTGTAATCACTGTGATTTTTCTCTAGAGATATTCCATGACACATTGCCCTCTTATATAGCACCATCTCAAGACGGTTTTGTCCATACATTGGACCTCTGGGTAATCTTTGACATGTCACCTTTATTCCTTCATTTATGTGGAAATTTGCAGTCGGTCCAAATTGAAAGCAACAACAGACGACTTTGAATATAAAAAAGATGACATATTTATGGAATTCCTATAAAACACTGTGACAAAAGGAGAAATTGCTCACCATGAGCAATTTCTCCTTTTGTCACATGTGTTTTCATGAGCAATATCTCCATCTATGTGTTGCTGAGTTTTGTAGAAGATGCATGAAGGTGAATATTGTTAGGCAGATGATCAAGATATTTTTCCTGTTCTTAGTAATCTGTAGCAGAGGACAATAAAACCAATCATCTAAGTGGTGAAGATGTCCTTGAAAAACAGCTTAATGGAACTGACTGTCAACCATTGAAACCATAGCAACCAAATTGAATTTAGTCATGATGTGCAAAATGCTCTAAATTATTATTCTTACTATGAATACAACATAATATAATGTAAGCTATTTTGAATACTTCATTCAAAACTGTCTATGTTTGCTAGTTAATATGGAGTTTAATGCTGTGGCAACAGTATTTCCTTTATTTTACAGCTATCTTGGATTTCACCAGTACTAGACAGGGCTCTGCAGTGACTTGCTCATGGGCAATCCCAGGAAAAATCCAAGTGACCCTGGTGTGGATTGAACTCGGGACCCCCTTGTCACAAGTCCTACGTCTAGACCACTGGACAACAGAGGACCCTGAACACCCAATCAAAGTAATCAAGAACTGTGTTTATGAACTTTATGAACAAACATGAACAACATATGGCCCTCCATGAACACAAACCTGTTTTTGAATTTCAGGAATATGTTCATGAACATCAAGAGCAGGTTCATAAAAACGCTCATTAAACTGTTCTTGATGTTCATGAGGCCTGCTCTTGAAATTCTTCAACAAGTTCAAGACAGCTTTGTTTTCATGAATGTCAATTAGACGTTCATGTCTATTCATGAAGTTCATGAACACAGTTCTTGAATCCTTTGCAAGGGGTAATTTGGACCACCCATAAAGTCTGGTAAGAGGGAAAAATGGGTTTAATATCGAGGAACAGTTTCAGGTGTGACAACAGGACAATATCAAGGGCTCAGTGCAATACTGTAGTAAGTCCTTTACATTTGTGAAGGACTTACAATCGTTTTGCACTGAACCCTAGATATGTTTTAAGAAGTCATATTCTAAGCTTGTTAAAATGCCTTTGTATTTCTCAGTTGCAGGAGAGGAAAATAAATCGGTTAACATCAAGGAAGTTTTGGTTCCTGTAAAGTGAGACGTTGCATAACAATTGAATTTGTAACCATAGACAACATGGTAACTCCATAATTTCTATTAAATCTCTTCGAAAATGTTTAACAGAATATTCAAAAGATGAAGAGAAATGGTTTTTTTAATATACTGCTCAAAGAAAATGGAGTTGTTTCTAATTATAAAACATTTACATTGTTGTTTTAGTTATTGCCTGCTGTTGCTTTTATTTCGTGCCATTTACAAAAGACAGTCAATCGTGTTTTGAGCAACTTTTAAAGGGGATTGTAAACATATGAAAACATTTGAAAATCAAAATGAAAAGTCATTGAGGCTTTTGTATTTTTGTAAAGTGAACAATTATTAGTTGTATTAATAGCAAATTCAGGAAGCTGCAACATATCTAGGTATGTACAGTATATATGTGGATGATTTCAAAACCGTTGCAATGCTTTTGGATCTAAATCCAGATGAATTCAATGTAAACAGGCTCTTATAACTTAAATAAAAACTAATCTAGCTTCCAATGGCTAATCTCTAGTGCACATCATTATATACAGGTGTTGTAGTTTTAATTAAAGAGATTAAGGTTTAGTTTCCAAATTTCCTCCCATGTGTCAACAAGCAGCATTAAACAGAGCAAGAAAAGTGTTCCATCTTGAGGCTATCATCTTATTAACCCCAAACCAAACAATAACAACAGTTAACCACTTTGTGGCAGACGACTCAGGAAAAGATTGTGGGAAAAGGAGAAATTTCCCCCAATGTTTTCTGTCTCTTCAGAAGATTATTTTTCAATTTCATCACATTTTGAAATGTCATTTGCAAAAATCTTTCAATTTGGGACAGTTGGAAAATTTGGCATTTGGTAAAGGGTTAATACAGGCAGGAAGACTTTCAGTAAGCTCCTTTAAGTTCAAGATTTGGAAGGTGTCTTGCCCAATGACACTCCACAGAATAATAAGAGGTTGCTAGCAGGGTATCTTTAGAACCAGGCTAGTTCAGTATCAAGTTCCAGACACTGATAGCTACACTGTTTGTTGTTAATCGTCCAAAATGTGAATACCCATCAATTGATTGGTACCCGTTTTCAAGCTTGCTTTGTTCTGGGTTTAACACTGTGTCAACATTATTTCATTATTTTACGGCTTTCCTGGTTTCCATCAGTACTAGGCAGGGCTTTGCAGTGTCTTGTTTATTCTTTGTACACAATCATGACCAACTTCCTTCCATAATAAGCTATATATATATATATATATATATATATTGTGACAGCAGTTGGGCTTAAATAAAATACTCAATCATTACTAATATAAACTGACTTGATAAAGGAAATTTCTTTTATAGGCCTAACCTAAAAGGTTTTGCAGACAGCGATTTGTAGGAGGCAATCCTGTCTTAATTCTAAAATAATCCTCTTTCAGATAAGAAAAGATTGTTAAAAAAAGAGCAATTACTCATATGAGCAATTTCTTCTTTTTTAAACAATCATTTCATAGGTCATTTGCAACAGACATGTCACATCCCTAGATTGTTTGGTAAAGGGATACAATGTTGTCATTCATAAAATACTAACATCGATATGAACTGCCGGAAGGGGAAATACTTTATGGAGAATGTTAAGGAAGTTTTATGGGTAAGATTTAGATGGAGAGGATGATATATTCCTTCAATGGAAAGAATGTGATGATACAGGACATGATAGCAGACAAGGTTAAAAGGTGCTTGTTCACATAAGAGAGAATTTGAAAGTCAAAATAATACGATCAAAAGTAGCTATTGAAAGCATGATCAATTAAGGAAGCTTCAGTCTATATTAGTATGTATGGTTTTTATGCTAGCTGTAGATCTCAAAATCAATGTCACACTTTGGAATTAAAAAACATATTGTTAATTCACTGTATACACACTATAAAGAAAGAAAAAAGAACGATCAAGTTCTGCTTCTAATGACCATCATTGAGTGCATATCATATAATAACAGAGCTGTTGAACAGTTTTAAAGATATTTATTTTTAACTTCAAGATTTCCTCGCATCTGTGATCGACCTTTAGTGGTGTTGATCATTACTGATGCAAACAGCAAGTTTAAATGTGAGGGAACATTGGAATTTGTTTTTTTTGATTGTCCATGTCCTTGTTTGTTTAAAAGGGGTCTTCCTAGGTGTTTATACAATGCTGCAATAGTAATTGCTAGGCAACTCAACTATTTCCGAATTAATTTGAATTGGAATTTAAACTTCTTCCAATTTCAATTATAGCTATCACTGTATTCAAACACTAATGTTCTAATTTTGCTTCCAATGACTATCTTTCAGTGCGTACCATGTAACAGTACTGCTGCCCGAGGGTTCAATGCAAGACTACAGTAAGTGCTTTATGGTTATGAAGCACTTACTGTAGTCTTGCATTGAACCCTCGTGCTGCTGTGTAGTTCCAAAGAAATCACTTCCTAACTTCCAAATTTCCTAAAAACTGTGAACAAGCACCTTTAACAAACACAGCAGGTATGAATGGATTTTGCCTCTCATCCCATTAACTTACAATTCTGGTGACAATCGCTCACTTTGGGCGCGTCTATTGGGTTGTGGAAATGGTACGCCGTTTTCCCCACCAACTCATCTGGCTCATAACCAATCAATGTCAGTATTCTGAAACGAAACAAGAGACACAACATTTAATGGGATGATTAAATGGAAGCTGGGTAGGACCATCGGCATTCCGTAGGTAAGTCCAGAGACTACCTCTCTTTCCGCTGGAAGATTAAGTGCCACAATATTTACCCAAGAAAACCATGGCACACCGGAAATAACACCATATGGATTATCTTCTCCATTCATAACTATATAATGAGGTCAGTCCTTGACCTTTACTGATGACCTACTGACATCAAAATCAATAGAGCTCATTCACATTGCCTATTGTCACATCACTTCCTAGGTTGATTTATTTTATTCCATTGACCAATATAAAAAATTGTGATCATTCAAAATTAAAAAACAACACAACAGCAGATGACAAAAAGACCAGTTGAAAACAGTACATTTTCTAAATAATATTAAGTTGAAACCTTGTAACAAAAGGATAAATTGCTCAAATGAAGTAAATAATCCTTTCAACACAGTGGTTTCAATTCAGGGTAGTGTTTCGTAAAGGTTTGAATGGACTTAATAAATATTTAATGGCTTTCCTGGATTCAACAGTACCTACAGTTCTGAAGTGTCTTGCCAAAGGATGCCTCCACAAAACCAGAGGTACCGGAGAGGCTCTAACAAGGGACCCCCTAGTTCTAAGACCATCCCCCCCATAACCGCTAGGCCACGCATGACCCACACAATAACTAAAGTGAATTCATAATAACAAGAGTCACAGCCATCATCATTTCAACTAAGCTTGACAAACATTGATTTGACCCTTTCCCAAACAATAGCGACATATGACCAGTTTATTGCAGACCACTTAAGAAAACATTGCGGGAAAAGGAGAAATTGCTCGCAACGAGCAATTTCTCCTTTTCCTACAATGTTTTCTGCCCTATGCAAACTCTTTCAGTTTGGGACAGTCGAAGATTTGTTGTTGGGAAAGGGTTAAATCCAAGCTTTGTTGTGTTGATACCATGTTGTGATTGAGATGGTATTCTAGTTTTTTCAATCCAGGCAATTTTCTTCTTGATTACAATCATGACCTGAAACATTGAGTTATCTTTAACCCTTTACTTCATTTACATTTTTAATACTGCATGAGATTAAAGATGGAAAGTGGTCAAAGGGAAGAGTATTGGTCTCTGTTTTTTTATTTATATAGGTTTTACATCACATCAACATTATTTCAGTTATATAGCAATGCCCGACTCTTAATGATGGAGGAAGACCCCATATATACTCAACTGCCCATACGGGCTGGTCAACTTTGCGGGTAGAACCATCGGCATTCCGTAAGTCTGTCGGGAGGCTGCCTCTTATGAAAATCCACATCCCTCTCAGCATTTAAACCCACGCGGAGAGGGGTCATGTGATTTCAAGTTCTGTACTCTAACCACTAGGCCATGGGGGCCCCATCATAGCAGTCTCAGGACAAAGGTAAACTGACTCAAATTGATAGCAACAGTAGAAGACAAGTTTTGAATATAAGAGTAACATTTTCTTTGTAGTGATTGGTGTAAACATTATAACAAAAAGAGACTGATTGTCTCTACCTTTGTCACAGTATTTTCTTTGATGTTATTCAAACCTAGTTACATAATGACATCAATTGTGAAGCAAGTTCGTACAACTTATGTTAATCTTTGTCATTTCTCCTTCCTGGATAAATGACCAGTACCCATACCAAGAGGATAAATGAAAGGAAACAAATACCCCACACTGACCACTGTGATATGACTCAAATATTGTTGAAAATCGTGTAAAACTTGATTAAAATTGCCCAATTCAGTCTAAATACTTAGCAGGCTTGCTTACTTTCTGAAAACCTTTTTTGTGTCTTCTGCTTTCCAAAACGATAAGCATCTTCTTAATTTTGTTGAAGCAAGATACTCAGAGTAGCAAGCAAGTAAGATCACAGGCCAGCCGCCAATTTACTTGGCGACTGGCCTGTGATTTAACCTGTTTGCATATAGCATGAAGTCTGTTCCAGCACTATAAGGATTAATTTAGCCAAGCCTCATTATGTGGTAATGAGTTAATTTATATGCAAGCGGAACATTTACCAATTACCAAACAATAACGACATTTAACCACTTTGTTGCAGATGATTCAGGAAAACACTGTGGGAAAAGGAGAAATTGCTCTAAGAGAGCAATTTCTCCTTTTCCCACAATGTTTTCTACCCTATCATAAGTAATTTGTCAATTTCATTACATTTTGAAATGTTGTCTGCAAACTCTTTCAATTCAGGACAGTGGAAAACTTGAAGTTTGGTAAAGGGTTAAGAATTAGGAAGAATTACTACCGTGAGAATGAACAAATACCCCACACTGACCACTGTGATATGACCCAAATATTGTTGAAATGGTGTTAAATTTCATTCAACTTCACCAACCCATTAACTAACTTTCAATTTAGCCGAGCCTCAATCTGTGGTAATGTGTTGATTTATATGCAAGCGGAATATTTAACCAGAAAAACACATAACAGTTAGTATATTGCTCCCAGTGGCATGATTGCAATTGAAGCAATTTCAAACTTCGGCTAGTCTGTGAAGTTATATCACTCAGCAGGAGAATATTGTTGTCACTTAGATCAATTATATTTACCATTGCCCAATATACAAACAGTATAACAAATTTGCACAGTTTCCAGTCAGTAACCCACCAAATAACAAAGTAACAAAAGTGGAGATTAAGATAAGCACATTTTTTCATTGAGTTTCTAACATATCATAGATCAATGCATAACCCTTTCCCAAATGCCAAATTTCTGATAGTCCCAAATTGAAAGAGTTTGCAGACATTTCAAAATGTGATGAAACTGGAAAAAATTATCTGATAGAGTAGAAAACATTGTGAGAAAAGAAGAAATTGCTTGTTTAGAGCAATTTCTCCTTTTTCCACATTGTTTTCCAGAGTCGTCTGCAACAAACTTGTCAAATGTCGTTATTGTTTGGCAAAGGGTTAAAGGTTTCCAACATTTTGCAGTCAGTATTTCAAAGTCTGGTGCGTGTGAGATGTATCTGACAGTGATTTAAAACTTGTTGGCAAACAAATCGATGCTTAAACCCCAGCAGACATTGTGATAGCTATCTGTGGCTGGGAACAATTCTGTTGTCAATGTCTAGCCTTGAGAGGCCATGGTAAACCAACGATGTTTTGGACAAGTTAATAATATTGGTATTCCAAAAATATCAATAATAGTAGGTATGATTTGCAAAATACCTTTAAACAAATATCTTGTTTTATTTTTAGCAAAATAGGTTCTACATTTCATCAACATTATTTCTATTATGCTATGAAGCTTGACTCATAATGATGCAGGTCAGACACCATACTAAACTGCCCATAAGGGCCAACAGCCCTTGTCAAGCCAGGTAGAATCATCAACATTCATAATGATGGAGGAAGACCCCATACTAAACTGCCCACAAGGGCCAACAGCCCTTGTCAAGCCGGGTAGAATCATCAACATTAAGTAAGTCAGAAAACTACCTCTCATGAAAATACAATGCAACCATCAAGATTGGAATCCAGTTGGAGAGGACTAATGCAATTTCAGGATATATATTCTAACCACTAGGCCATGGAGGCCAATACATCAAATATTATTCTAACTAAACATTGCCCATATTGAACACATTGTTCCATCTATCCAATTTGGAGGGCTTTCCATAGTTTTTCAAAATTAGTCAATCATTTTTTCTGTCATATACAATGTGTTTCGAAGCACATGAAGCCGATTGCAGATGAAACAGCTTATTCGTTTGTCAATAGGGTTTCTATCCAAAACCAAACAAAATATGTTTATACTTCAAACTTAAAACTAGATGTATGATGTTGCTTTAATTTCTGAACCCTTTAAAAAATGACGCATGAAAGAATTGGTTAAAAAAGAACTATGCTCATGAACGTAAAATTGCTGTTCATGAACACAACACTTTTTCATGAAATCCAAGAACAGATTCATCAGAGCATCAAGTACAGGTTCATGAATACATTCATGAGCCTGTTCTTGATATTCATGAAATTGTTCTAGAATTTCATGAACAAGTTCAGTTCAGAACAGGTATGTATTCATGAATGGCTATTTAATGTTCAGGACTGTTCATGAAGTTCATAAGGTTCCTTTATCTTTCACAAGGGATGTGTCCTGCTAATACACAGCCGCCAGCAGCAGCAATGAGTTGAAAAGTTCTTACAGACCTGTCACGGAATCTGATTGATTTTCTATCAACAACTCTACAGTAATAGGCCTGATTATTTGGAGAGGAAATGACAGTGGAGAAATTACCATTTTCATACAGCTGCTGGTTTGCCTATTAAAGCTGTCTAAATTAATTTCCATGCAGAGATGGATATTACCTATAAGCAGGAAACAATGCGGTCTTTTTTTTCATCTTTTTTACCTTGATTTGTTATCTAGTCATATCTCATCACATCTTCCACTTTGATTGTTTGTATGGTGTTTAACACTATATCAACAATTTTTCAGTTATGTGACGGCTTTCCTCGATCCACCAATAAAAGGCAAGGGATCTGAAGTGACTTGCCAAAGGTCATTCTCACGGAACCAGAGGTGTCTGTGGGGGTTGAACCTAGTGCCCCCAAGTTCTAAGTCCACCACCTTTACCACTGAGACATGCAGAACACATTTTACTTTGTAAAACAAAATCAAATAGTGGTTGGAAAGAGCAAATCTTGCAAATCAAAGGTCATAACTCAAGACTAAAGCATGTCTTTCTCCTGTGAAAAACTTGCCATAATCCATTACCAAAATATAACCACATTTTTTGCAACAGCTTGTTGGAATCAAAATAAGTTTGATTTCAAGTTTTTTTTGCTGTCATAAAGTGAAATATTATGCATTCAGATCCAAAGGTTTGCAACAATTTTGAGATCTACCGCATTTATACTTCACATACCAATTAAGATGTATTGACGCTTCTTGAATTAAACATTCTTTCAATAACTACATTTAATTGTATATTGCACAACAATACAAAAACTGTTTTGTTGCGACAATGTTCTTTTTTCTTTTTCAAATTTTTCCTCATCTGCGATCAAGTCACTTTAAAATCTGCCTGCTATCAGACGTCAAGAGAAGAATCATATTGCAGCGAAAAACGTTTTTTTATTTTCTTAATTTCTTCCTGAGCTGCAAACCAAACTTCATGAAATTACATAATCAATTGGGCAGAGCATCAGTTCATTAATAATCTATTGAGAGATGTCAGCCAACCAAAGGTTTTCATCATTAAACTAACTTGATTTTCAGGGTGCCAAGTAATCTGCAGTGTATTGCAATTTAGGATAGCATTACTAGGAGCAACCTAACGTTTATGAAGGTTTAATCCATTATTTCTTCACATCTTAATGCACCTTCAGCCTATGACCTTGAAAGAACATTTTGACAAAAGGTTTTTATTGATATCTGATTTAATTCAATGTCAACAAATTTTAAGTTTAGATACAGCTTTCCTGGGATTCACCAGTATTAGGCTATAGGACTCTATTATGTCTCGCAAAACGCATTTGACCTGTTTGTTACAGACGACTCTAGAAAACATTGTGGGAAAATTAAAAAATGCTCGTAACAAGCCATTTCTCCTTTTTCCACGAGGTTTTCTGCCCTATCAAAAGATAATTTTGCTATTTCATCACATTTTGAAATGTCGTCTGCAAACTTTTTTAATTTGGGACAGTAAAAAATTTGGCGTTTGGTAAAGGGTTAAACCTTGAAATGGACTTTCATGAGAAGGTTTACCCATATACGCTTAAATGACGAGTCCATTATTTAGCAGAAGTAAGTAGGTATAGTTACTTATAGCTGCTTATAGCAGTTTTCTTTGAGCAGTTTATTCTCTTGTCAGAATGATTTCTACCCTATATTGCAATATTTTGTCTTCTGCTTCTTCCTTTCAATATAGGTCAGTCGCATATTCAACTGTAGGGGGAATGTACGTATTACCAAAAGAAAAACAAGATGAGAATCTCGTAGCATCAGTTATTTCCGGGTAATTATAACAGATAATGTGTTCCAAGAAAATCTAAATATGAAATATGACACAGAACTTCATTGATCAAACTTAATTCCCACAATTCCATCCTAGTCTGTGATTGAAAATAACATTAAGCTGCTTCATAGAAAGAGTGTATTAACCCCGCCAAGATTCAAGAACTTATTCATGAACTAACCCCTGCCAAGATTCAAGGACTTATTCATGAACTAACCCCTGCCAAGATTCAAGAACTTATTCATGAACTAACCCCTGCCAAGATTCAAGAACTTATTCATGAACTAACCCCCGCCAAGATTCAAGAACTTATTCATGAACATTCATGAACATTAAATGGCTATTCATTAACAAAAAGCTGTTCTCAACTTGTTCATCAATTTAATTTACATGTTCATGACCATCAAGAACAGGTTCATGGATGTATTCATGAACCTGTACTTGATTATCATGAACCTGGCATTAAAGTAGAAAAAGTTAAGCGGTCATAAACATCCAATTAATGTTCATGAATGTTCATGAAATTCATGAACTTGTTCTTGAATCTTTCACAGGGATGTTCTTCATGTTTATGAAGGACTTATTATAGTCTTTCATTGATTCCTCAATAAGTTAATATCGGCTGGCATATCAGTTGATAACTTACCTCATTAAATGCCCTTATATATATATATTGTGATAGGTCCAAATCGATGCAACAGCAGACATACAGTAAAAAATCATAAAAGCTAGAATCACTTTATGATATTCAATGAAAACCATTCGAGGGTTCAGTGCAATACTATAGTAAGTGCTGCACGTAGCACTTACTATAGTCTTGCATTGAACCTTCGCATTGTGACTAACAACTTCAAGGGTTTTTTAATACATATAAACTGTTGTCTGCTGTTGATTCTGATTTGGTTTAATTGGATTCAAATCCTACTCAATTTTAATATATTAGAAGGTGTTTAATAGTACATTATGACAAACATTTTCAATTGATAT
This sequence comes from Cerastoderma edule, assembly GCA_947846245.1. Classification (NCBI taxonomy): domain Eukaryota; kingdom Metazoa; phylum Mollusca; class Bivalvia; order Cardiida; family Cardiidae; genus Cerastoderma; species Cerastoderma edule. Next base: position 20,609,216 of record OX401404.1, on the reverse strand, counting down.
TTGAGAAGGAAACACTGCAAAGAAATAAGAAATTGCTTATTTTGAGCTTTTCATTTCCTCATTTCTACAGATTAATAAGACTTGTGCTGCATTTGGATCTTTTTTGGGAGAGAGGCTTATTGCTTAAATAATAGGAATCCCTGTTCTAAGAGATATTAACTTTCAAACAATTTAATTATGAAATATTCCACAGAAAATTGCAATTATTCCCTGAAGAATTTAAATGGGAAGGACTTTTTTGACAAACTGAAATAAACAACCATGTAATTGCTAGCTGTCAAATATTGTTACTTAAAAAACAAAAGTAATCTTTTCCTCTTATTCCTTACACTTTCCTGTTTCTCCTGCAGAAGCCTTTGGAAAACCACTGTGACAAAATAATAAATTGCTCGTGAGGAGCAATTTATCATTTCGTCCAAGTGGTTTCAACCCAATGCCATAAAGAAAAGAACTTTTTAAGCAATTCTTTTGTTGTCTGCTAAGGCTTTTAATCTTGTCAAAAATTTCAATACAGGGAAAATGGGTCAAATATGAAAACATTGAAACAAGTCATATCTTCCTTTGAAATCTTATTTTTGTCCAAGCCTAATTACCTCTGCCTGTATCTGCTAGAACTACCCAGTTATTATCGCAGGACGACAAGTTATCGATTACTTTGAAGGTTTTTCTGATATAACAATTATTTTCCCATCAGAAATCACGCATGGACTCAGTTAGTTGTCTTGATCAATTTTAATCTGTAGGATACATTGTAGAAAGTGTAAAATTATTCCTTCATAAGTAATCTCTTTAATGCTCTAATGCAAAAGATTTAAGAAACCATTACAACAAAAGAAGTAATTGCCTATCTATTGTCACAATGGTTTCTACTTAACACCTTAATAGAATTCAAAGTCATTGTTCAAACTTCATAAATTATAAGTCCTCTGCAGTTTCTTCCAATTTGGACCAGCACAAATTCTTCTATAAGAGAAATCATATGGGTCACAGGTCAAAGGTTACACTTGCATCTCACCTTGAGTCACAAAAGGTGAAGGTCATCCCAAGGTCATGCCTTGACATGAACATGTTGCCATCCATTCTTATCTCCATCACTGAAGAGGTCTGCATGGGACGGCATATACACACAAGGCCGTCCGTCACAAGGGAGCCTGTCTTCTTTGATATGTGCTGCTTTAATTTCCCTGACCATTGGACTAACTGAAATGTTATTTAAAGGCAAACATTGAAGAATTACTGTGGTTATAAAATTGTTGTGTTGGTGGGGGCATGGGTAAAGTCTTTTGAATAAGGATTTATCAGATTGGTTTATTTAGTTTAAACTTATTCATTTTACATCGATTGTGAAGCAAGTTCTTACAACCTAGATAAATCATCCTCGATTCTGTTTCCTGGATACATAACCAGTACTCGCTCAAAATGTGGGTTAATGAAAGGTCACAAGGAAGGTCCCGGTAATCACGGGATTCGAACCCGCCAACCTCATGTCAGGAGGCCGATGCTCTTTCCCTGGACCACTGTCCACCACGATGGCCAGATTGGTCATGGCCAATTAAAGGTATCTCTCAGACAAGTTGTGACTTTTAAATTTCCTCTTTCCTTGCAAAAGAATTATTTTTTCTTGATGATCAATTTATCCAATTGTCACAATGAATTCTACCCAAGCTAAGAAAATTCATTATTCTCATTCATTTTCATTTTTATCATCTGATGTCACCTTTTATCTAGACCATTTTTAAAGAGCAGAATTTCATTTAACAGAGCAATTTATAGAACAAAAACTTAATGCATGCTCAAAATCACTTTCTAATTTATAGCTGATGAAGGAGATTCTATGCAAATGAGTTATTTGTCAACTTCCAAAGATACTCTTGCAATAAGAATAACAAAAAAAGTTGGCATCTGAAAAAAAAATCAATTAGGGATGATAAAATGTGACATAACAAGTATGAGAAAACAACTTGTGAAATAAATGACACATAACAAAACAAGACGTAATTGGCTAAAATGAACTTTGAAAGAGGAGAACAACTCCCATCATCCCATCATCAATGGACTAAGAGTTATCATCGATATTCTTAATTAACTAATAAAACACAATACAACATTTTTTTACTTGAATTGATCACTTAAGAAAAGCTTTTAAAACGTGAAAAAGCTTTCAGTTCTGCTTTTGTGGCATGTGAATAGATTGAAAATGCATTGAGGCAAAAGGAAAAAGCAATTTCTCCTTTTGTCAAAATGCTTTTTGAAAGTTGTCTCCTGCAATATGAAAAAAATGTGGCATTTTATAAGGTTGTAATGTTGTACATAACTAAGAAAACACAGGAGAAAACAGACAAGGGAAGAGGGTTGTCTATTTCCATAATGCACAAAAATAATCGGAGAACATCGATTATGTGCAGACACATTAGACCGCATGTATGGTAGTGTTTACGACCCCTAATTGAATTGTTCTGCTAAGGAAAGCCAAGCCTTTGGTGATGGTTAACTGCTGTGAACAACATTGACAGTTAAACAAGGCTTTTGTGCAAACTTTTAACAACTGGTGATCAACTGATGAAGACTCTTTAACATCTTTGAATAGAATAATCTTGAAATAAGAGTATGGCTAAAGGAGAATGTACTTATTTTCTAGCAATGAGCAAATTCTCTTTTTAACATGATTTTTCATCAAGCATTTATATTGTTGAACTGCATGGACAAATCCTGATATTGAAATTCAATTAATAGGTAATATTATTTTTGGTCTGTGTCATAAGGGTGAAAAAGGAAATAATTCAAAGATGCAGCCAAATCCATAATCCATGATAAATATGAATAAGAAAGTTTCAACCCCTTTTCTATCTGGATCTTTCAATGTCTGCAGTCGACATCCTTAATAATTTGATCAAACTTCATAAATTCCAAATAAAACAAATTCATATTTCTTCAGTTGCATCTCCTGTCAAATCAAATGTACATATTTATCAATTGATATCAGATATAATAATATCTTTGTTTGACATTTGCTATCTCTTTCGATTTGGAATCGGTTAAGATTTGTAAAGGGAACGCATCATTTCCCACTTGGAGGACTGTCTATCTATTATCACTTTCCAGACGACTTCTTTTTATTGACTTACGGCAGATTTCATGTGTCTGCTGCAAAAATGTTTGAAATAATAGTAGGAAAGGGAGAAATTTGATAAAGTCTATCTAAGAAGATTCTTAATTTTCCTCCCAATTGTTCCAAATGCCAACAAACTCTGTCAGCTTTGAATCTATGTGACAAAAGAATAGTATGCGCAAGATGACAAAATTATTTCTTAGTGTAAGATTTTGTGTTAAAACGTTTAATTAAAAGGCATGTATGTAACCCCGTTGTGGAGAGACGTTTGCAATGGCGTCTGTTATAGGGGGTAGTTAGTTTCCTTAATGAAGCAAAAATCCTTTTTTGATGACCAAAGAATTCTGTCTTTGAATATTTTACTTTCCTATTTCAAAAAATCTATTGCAGCTGACTAATGAAATGTTGAGTTTCTTTGTGTTTGCTTTAATAGGAGACATCTTTATGAATTGTAGAATTCCTTTATGTTTGCTTTATTGGGAATGATATCTTTATGAATTGTAGAATTCCTTTATGTTTGCTTTATTGGGAATGATATCTATATGAAATGTTGAATTTCTTTGTGTTTGCTTTATTGGGAATGACATCTATATGAAATGTTGAATTTCTTTGTGTTTGCTTGATTGGGAAAGACATCTATATGAAATGTTGAAATTCTTTGTGTTTGCTTTATTGTGAATGACATCATATAAAAAGTTGAATTTCTCTGTGTTTTCTTTATTGGGAAAATACATCTACATGTATATGAAATGTTGAATTTCTTTGTGTTTGCTTTATTGGGAATGACATCTATATGAAATGATGAACAGTCTTTGTGTTTGCTTTATTGGGAAAGACATCTATATGAAATGATGAACAGTCTTTGTGTTTGCTTTATTGGGAAAGACATCTATATGAAATGTTGAATTTCTTTGTGTTTGCTTTATTGGGAAAGACATCTATATGAAATGTTGAATTTCTTTATGTTTGCTTTATTGGGAATGACATCTATGTGAAATATTGAATTTCTTTGTGTTTGCTTTATTGGGAATGACATCTATGTGAAATGTTGAATTTCTTTGTGTTTTCTTTATCTGGAAAAGACATCTATATGAAATGTTAAATTTAATGAATTAAGTGACTACATTTCTTACCTATGGCTCCCTTAACCCATCACCAAACAATAACAACATTTGACCAGTTTGTTGCAGACGACTGGAAAACATTGTGGGAAAAGGAGGCTCTTTAAGAGCAATTTCTCCTTTTCCCACAATCTTTTCTGTCCTATCAGAAGATTCTTTTCAATATCATCACATTTTAAAATGTCGTCTGCAATCTCTTTCAATTTTGGTACAGTTGAAAATTTGGTGTTTGGTAAAGGTTTAAAACAGAACAAGCAGAAGGTAAGGCTGTTTTATAAAGAGCTTCTCTTTTATAAAGGACCAGACACATGGAAGGATCTTGCGTGCTTTGAGCTTGTAATTCACAGTTTGCATGCAAGATTGTGTTACCTTGTCATAAAAAAGCTTTTATTAATGTGGGGTTTGTATACTGGGTTTGATGTATTTCTATATACCACAAACTGTAAGTGTCATTGCAAACTAAGACATTTGAACTTTCCATATAAAAGGTTTTAAACCTTTTAAATGTCAAATTTGCCAGTAATTTCCATTTTTCCAACAACCATGCAGGTGATTTGGTCACATTGAAGTTTAATCAAATGGCATTTGAAAAAAGTTGGAACAGACCCTTTCCCAAACAATAACGTCATCTGACCACTTTGTTGCAGACGACTTTAGAAAACATTGTGGGAAAAGGTTAAATTGCTCATAACAAGCAATCTTTCTTTTTCCCACAAGGTTTTCTGCTCTTTCTGAAGAATATTGGTCAATTTCATCAAATCTTGAAATGTCGTCTGCAAACTCTTTCGATTTGGGACAGTCGAAAATTTGTTGTTTGGGAAAGGGTTATGCAAACAGGTTAGATCACAGGCTGGCCATTAAGTAAATTGGTGGTTGGCCTGTGGTCTAACCTGTTTGCTGCTCTGAGTATTTTTCCTCATCAAAATTAAGCAGATATTTAAGGTTTTGGAAAACAGACGACACTGTACTCATTTTATTAAAATGCTTTTCCCTTGGGGCTCTCGTCTGCATACTAGTACATTTGAAAAGATTATGACAGAAGGTGACTTGTTGATTAGCAAAATCTCTTTTTGTCACCATGATTATTAATTAATCAGAAATAAAAGTCAGCTAGTAAATGTTCTGTGCATGAAAATGTTTCTGTGGTTACTGTGATGAAATATGACAGGCCCCAAAATGGCCATAAAATTTAGACTGATACTTAAAATTGAAAGCATCAGAAATGACAAATTGCAAGTTATTATAAATGACAGTTTCATTTTGGAATAGGAGAGCAAAAATAGAGACAAGTGGAGAAATGACTTGTTCTGTAAAATGAATCCTTCATATTGTCTGGTACAGTGGCATGTTTCCCTTTTACCCCAAGGTTGTGAAATAACCATATCTGACTTGCTTATGGATGAGTTTCTCACTACAGTTATAGGGCAAATCAATTTTACCATTATAAAAACAAAAACATGCTGATATCTAGCAATTTTGACTGTTTCCTTTTCAGGAATTTTGATTTGAAAATATGTATAACTAGCAATCACATGGCTAATGTTTACATTCTTATGTCCGAACAAAATGGCCGCGCAACAGGTAATTTTGATTTTCTTTACAAACTGTTGCCAATGATAGCCACATTGTGTACCCGCATGAGTTGACCATCATCTTTCTGGTTTTGGTGGTATATAATAACCTATGCTATATAATGATGTTACATCTAACACTCGGCAGAGAAATCACAGTCGACGGGTGCAAATGACCTAAAAGCATCCCTCATGGACTTTGATTTCTCTGCCAGAGTGTTCGACGACGTAATGCCGTTATAAAGGATTGGTTATCATATAGCCCACTCTTGTAAAACTGCTTTGATGGGAGAAGTGAACAGATTAAATAACCAAGGTATGAATCTACTTTATGTGGTTTCTAAAGCATTCTGCAGCCAAGAAACAAAATGAAGAATCATGTAGTTAGGGATTAATCAGATTATAGCTTTTATGTTGGGAGGACTTTTGGAAGTACTTACTGTAAATCCTGTTTGTTTCGTTTTTGACCCAGGTTTACACATGTTATACTTCATCCGCAGGTAAAACACCTTCTGAGATTTGTCTTCTGCTGACACCATACCTGGAATGATAAAAAGTTTAAACAATGACTTTTTTTGTCTATTGGATTTTTAGAGCACTTAAAAAAATTTAGAGTCAAATTATAAAACCACCGGCTCTTTGTCAATTACTTTACTAGGGTTCTGAATTGTCTTGCCAAAGGAAAGTCTCACGAAACCAGAGGTACCAATCGGGCTCAAACCCAGGAACCCCAGTTCAAAAACCATCACAACCACTTGGCCATGCAGTACCCTAACATGACATCTACCCTGAAAATGTCCAAAAGGAACAAGCATTTGGTTGCATGGCTCATTATTTAAAGCAACATCTTCTCCTCTCCCAACTGTTTCTAGAATGTCAGTATTGGTTATGCTAAAGTCTATTTCTATAAAGTACAGGACTAACACCTAACACCACATTTTTGCGTCTTGCAGCAGACGACTTTCAAAAAGCATTGCGGCCAAAGGAGAAATTTCTTGTGACAAGCAATTTCTCCTTTGGCCACAGTGCTTTTTCAATCTATTCACATATCACAACAGTCGAACTGGAAGGTTATTCACATGCTTACAAAGCTTTTCAAAGGCCGTCTGCTTCAAGTAAAAAAGAGTTGTATGGATAAAGAGTTAAATGAACATAACAAAAATATATATATTTCTCAACTAGGTCAAAATCCTCGTAGCAATGTAACTGATACATGGAGGATTCACCACAATACATGATGTATAACAATTTTCTTGTCACCAGAGTTGTATGTATACATATACATCTTACTCCACCATTCTTGTAACATCAGCATCTTTCCGTAGATACAATCTCCTAATTACCTAGGCAAAGGCCCAGAAAGTATATAGACATTGCAAGGTGCTGCGTTATATCCCGACTTAATCTGTTACTTAATGATCACTAACTCAATCTAACACACCAGCAGAAAGGTGACTTAACGCTTTCCCAAATAAATAACGACATTTGGCCACTTTGTTGCAGACGACTTTAGAAAACATTGTGGGAAAAGGAGAACCCTTTTCCCACAATGTTTTCTGCCTATCAGATGATTATTTTCCAATTTCATCACATTTTGAAAAGTCGTCTGCAAACTCTTTCAATTTGGGACAGTCGGAAATTTGTTGTTTGGGAAAGGGTAAACAAATCACTGTGACAAAAGGAGAACTGTATTCACCTAGTTTTTTCGGGTATGACTATGCAAAGAGGAGAATTGGTTCAACAAAAGCAACTTTTGCATTAATTTTGTGATTATAAACTTTTGCTTGCTTGTTTCTTTGTGGTTAAACGCAAATTCCAAGCTCTTTCAACAGAAACCCATAACCCCTTAATTTTTCTCCAAAATTAGCTTTTAAGAGATAAAAACTTTTAAATAATCCTGCATATTATGAAGGAAAATCATTTGAAAGCAATATTTTCAGAAAGGATTCAGCTCTAAGTCATGTTACTATGGAAAAGCCATGTTACTATGGACATGTCATGTAACTATGGACAAGCAAAGTTACTATGGACAAGCCATGTAACTATGGAAAAGCCATGTTACTATGGACAAGCCATGTAACTATGGATAAGCCATGTAACTATGGACAAGCAAAATAACTATGGACAAGCCATGTAACTATGGACATGTCTTGTAACTATGGACAAGCAAAGTTACTATGGACAAGCCATGTAACTATGGACATGTCATGTAACTATGGACAAGCAAAGTTACTATGGACAAGCCATGTAACTATGGACAAGCCATGTAACTAGGGACAAGCCATGTAACTATGGGCAAGCCATGTAACTATGGACAAGCAAAGTAACTATGGACAAGCCATGTAACTATGGACATGTCATGTAACTATAGACAAGCAAAGTTACTATGGACAAGCCATATAACTATGGACAAGCCATGTAACTATGGACAAGCCATGTAACTATGGACAAGTCATGTAACTATGGACAAGCAAAGTTACTATGGACAAGCCATGTAACTATGGAAAAGCCATGTTACTATGGAAATGTCATGTAACTATGGACAAGCAAAGTTACTATGGACAAGCCATGTAACTATGGACAAGCAAAGTAACTATGGACAAGCCATGTAACTATGGAAAAGATTAGAATATAAATAATAAATACGTTTTTAAGTGTGTTATATACTCAATTTCAAAATGTGTCTGCTTTAAAAAAAAAACTCTGAACAGGAATATGGCAAAGGATGCCTGCTGTCTTTCCCAAACTTTCACACCAGGTAATGAAAGGTTGGAAATCTCATTAATCCTTTCCTCTATACACACTTTACTTTTAACATTGTTGCAGCAAACAACATTTAAAAGCATTGTGACCAGAGGAATTCTCATATCATTAATGTTAATGATATAACGATTTAATGGTTCACTTTTAAATGGCCATCTAGTATTTTGATAAGCAGTCTTTTGATATTGACTGCCAGACACAAACATGCTGTCGTTTTTGTTTATCACAAAACCTTATCAACACTATTTTGACACAAGATTTCAAAGTGATACATACAATACATAACAATCATGACAGAGGTTTTTTACTTAATTTTTTCAAATGAAGTTTACAACATTACAGAATACACTTAATTGCCAATTTGCACGTTTGACACCATGAATTGTTCATCACCTAACTGCTGCTGAAGCTTTATACCGACTACCTAGTGACTAAAGGGTTAAACCTTTACCTTCACAGGGGGAGACTACCTAGTGACTAAAGGGTTAAACCTTTACCTTCACAGGGGGAGACTACCTAGTGACTAAAGGGTTAAACCTTTACCTTCACAGGGGGTGACCTTAAAACCAACCTCACCCGAGGCAAAAAATATCATAGAAGCAATAGATCAGCAATTTAGATCAAAATGAAAGGTGCAAAGCACTAAAAGGGGTGGGAATTCCTCCATGATCAGCAGGATCTAACTAGTCATATGCCTGTAACCCATTACCAATCAGTAGCAACATCTGACCAGTTTGATGCAGAAGACTCTGGAAAACATTGTAAGAAAATGAGACATTACTCCTAACAAGCGATTTCTCTTTTTCCCACAAAGTTTTCAGCCCTATCAGAAGATTGTTTTTCAATTCCTTGACATTTTGAAATGCCGCCTGCAAACTTTTTCAACTTGGGACTATCATTTTAGTATGAAGTTTACACTCTGTCAACAACAGTTTTCCTGGGACACTTCAGTTCTATACTAGGGCTCTAAAGTGTCTTGCCAAATGTAATGTAATCAGCAAAACGTATTTGTTTGTATGGTGTTTAACGCCATATCAACAATTTCTAAGTTATGTAACAGCTTTCCTGGATCGGCTAGTACTAGGCTAGGGCTCTAAAGTGACTTGCGAAGGTCATTACCATGAATCAAGAGGTGTCAGGAGGGCTCGAATCTGGGACTCCCCAAGTTCTATGTCTGCTACCTTAACCACTGGGCCAGGCACGACAAATGTAAATATATACTTTATTGTGGGTATTCATTAGAATTGTCTACCTGAGTAAATCTTAATGAGTACCCCTACAATAAAGGTTTTACAAAGAAATAAATACAGTGAGCCAGTTGAACAACCCAGTTACCTGGAGCACAATTAAGAATAATTTGTAGCTTTCATTAGGACCCAGCTCATGAAGGCCTTACTTCCTAATTCCTGGCTTATACACAACTTCTGTGCAAGCCAGTCTTCAGAAATCTCTATTCCAGAAGGACAACTTTTACTTAATCAATCCTTTAGTAATATAGGTTTATAGCGTTTATCATATAGAATTATCTATTACATGATATCTTTTGGTCATCTGCAGTTGCTTTGAATTTGAGCCCGTCACAAATTCCCATGTTGAAGAATGGGAGCTATTCCTCTCCATTTGGATCAGTCCAAAACAACAACGAGGAGGAATAGGTTAATTGCCTATTCAGTGTAAATGATTTCCATTGGCAAGAAGCTTGTGGGTGTAAATGTCAAATTCTTGATGGGAAAACTTGTTACCAGCACAGAATTCAGGCACTACTTAAAAGGATCATTGGTGTCCTTGATTATTATTCAACACCCTAGAAGCATCCTGGCGATTTTAAACAAATTTCCTCTTATAAAGTTTACATAATAAATTATTTCATCTTGCACATAGCAGACATTTTAACCTGTTCCGGAAAACAAGAAATGGCATGAAAATTTGTAACATGAAATGTTGGAATTTAATAATTGTTACCTGACACATTCTCTTTTTCGAACAATAGTTTCAAAAGTCTCTGCCACAGTTGCGTAAAATGAATAATAATGCTGTAATGAGTTCAGAAACTACTTTCTCAAGAGTAGACATTGCTCAAGATGAACAATTTCTCTTCCTGTCCAAATAAGTTCTACTAAATATTAGTAAGAAAACGTACCTTTTTCAAAATTCTCAATTTTCGAGTGCAATTAATTAAAACCCGATACAAATTTCTAAATGATGGAATGAGTTGAATGAGGGATACACAATTTGCTCTACAGTATATAGTTATAATTCAATGTCACATGGGTCAGAGCTAGATATATATATATACGTGAGGTTCTAAGCACATACCTAGTGTAAAGCAACTCTGAATCAGAGCCAAGTTTTCCACAACAATGAAAAGGGAAAAAGCGGACAGTTTTATCTCCAAAACTCAAGTACAACTGAAGAAAAGAGAAGCAACTTATCCTTTACATGACAAATAAATCTGGTTATTCATTGCCAAGTCCCGTTATCAGTACATATACAAATGTCATTAGACATAATGTTATTTGGTTAGTGGGATGGGCTTTAAATTGTTTTCAGCAGTAAACCAGTTATATCACACCAGTCAGCACACCTATCTAAGCTCTTAGTTTTCTCTTATCGGTACAGCTCAATATTCTTTAGAAGCTGTTGACTGCTTTCCAACATGAACATAATACAACAGTCAAATGAGCATCAATCACAATCAAGTCAGATGACATCAATTCCAGTTCAAAAGGAAATAAGCCCAGCCAGGTCTTGAAACCAATTAACCCTTACACTTTTTGGTAATTTTCTAAATAGATTTTTGCATTATCTGCTTTTCAAAAACTGTAAACATCTGCTTGATTTTGATGAGGTTACATACTCAGAGTACATATCTACAAAGGTTTTCTGCTTCAAGTAAATGTTGTCTGCAGGTCGTAAAGAGATAAAAGCCCTTTGGTATGCCAGAGCCTACAACTTTGGATCTTGTATATTTTAAAGGTGCTTGTTCACAGAAGAAAAAATTCGAAAGTCAAAATAGAATGACATTGAAACAACAATACAGTTTTTTTGTATCGTTGTTTGATATATGAATTAAAAGTTGCTATTAGAAGCACAATTAATTCAGGAAGATTCAATTAAATTAAGTATGTATAGCTTATAATAGGTAGATCTCAAAGGCGATGTTTGGATAAAAAATACATGATTATTTCAAAATTTGGTAATCGATTGTTTCAATAGCATTTATTTTCACTTTCAAATTTTCTTGTGTGTGAACAAGTAGCTTTAAACTTAATGAACCAGTTACAGGACACAAAAATTATAACATCATTCCTAACGTTGGATGAACATAATCCTTGATTTTCCCCCATGTTCACAAAATTCACACAGGTTCTTTTTTTTTTCTTTTTCCGCACGTAGCACGCAGTGGGGAATTCAATTAATTTATATCCCCAAATCAATACAGCTTTCATGAGTTATGGTATGCAGCGTCAAGCTAGATTGAAGTTGAATACCATCAGTTGATGTCAAGGGAGTATATGTCAAGCCCGGTTTGGGAAACCCTTGGTCCATGCCGTCAAATGGGATTTTGAGACCCAACCAGATTTTCTAAGCATTTATCCAATTTTGTATAGGGTTTATTGCTTTTTGTTTAATGCTTTTTAAGTCTTTTTCAGTTAAAGCCTGTAACAGTTTTCATTTTTCCAGAAACCATACCAATTCTATCCATTTATAACCTGGGACTGGTCAGTTGTAATGATATTACATTACCCAGAGTGCCATGGAGGGAACCATTACTACCATGTGCACAGCAATGTTGTAAAAAGCAATATCACAAAGTAAAACATCATCAGAATTGTCTCTCTGAAGCTTTCAATGATGTTTCAAATTGCAATATTTTACTTTTATCTAAGATTATATCCATGTTTATCAATTTTGACATATGCAAGTATTTTCCTTAAGAATTATAGTAAAATGGTACACAAGGTCTCTCATATCAACCAACTATGATTTGGTAACCATACATACATGTGACAGGCACTCTGTCAATCGGAACTACTCGGGTATTTCCGTAAGCTGTGAAATACACCTCGGATATAAGTGTAGGGTTACAATTTTTCGGGCAAATCGGCATCCGCCAATGAACACCTTTTCTAAGCGTGCATGTTAAGTAGTTCAATGTGTATGGAAGTGTTGGACATCCTTTTTAATCACTTTTGATCAGTAACTCATACCAAACGGCGAACTTGTTGTTGTGACATGTATACTTGTTTCCTCAATCAAGTTTAACGACTTTTTGGATTTTACATTCAAGATCTATTTTTAGAAACGAAGGAAAGTGACGTCATTCTCGCGGGAAACAATATGGCGTCATCCCTATTATTTCAGAGGTGTTTTCTATTGGATAAACCCGATGTGTTCAGATTGGCACTCTGTAACAGTTATTTTGCATATCACATCGAATTACTATATGCAAACTCCCCATACATCCCAATGATTCCATGATTAATAAATCATTCACACAGTTAATCATTGATAATCTTTATAACTTGATAGGAGTGCTTTATCATGCAATTCACTCAGACCTAAAGACGGTAAACATTAATGTAGATAACCTTGAGGTCTTCAAGGATATAAAAAAAAAGCTAATATCAACACTTTCTTTGATGCAATATTTGTGCAGAAGACAAGAGCATCAACTGCAACATCAAGATATGAAACACTATCTAAGAAAATCAACATAATTGAAAAATAATCATTTAAATCTTGCAGTTTGAAAAGGTTTTGATATATCAAACAAAGGTAGGTGTTTAAAGGGATAACATTTACGCAATAACACTAAGCCTTTATTAAGAGCAGACAAAGCAGACGACATATCACATATCTGTACAAAACAGATTACCAAATATGCAAATTCTAAACAGGCCACAATCAAATCCCTCCAGCAGATTGAATCAATTCAACAGCTAAGCATCATTAAATGTTTGCTTCTGAAAGAAAATTCCTTTATATTTACTTTTATGGTTTGATCACGACAATTCTCTGCAAATGCATGCATTCAAATAACAAAATACATTTGTAAAAAACAAACTGGTTCGAAAAAAGGAATAGCTAAATGGCACTTCAAGGTTGTCATGGTGTATTATTTAGTACCTCAGTGCTGCATTTTGATGCCATAAAAGAAATCTGCATTTTCATGCTGAGGTTTTTTTGGTTATCTGCTGTGGCTTTCTTGTCACAAGTAATTTCTCTCTTTGTCATGTTATTTCTTGTATCCAATGCAGCAAGTACACTTGAGGAAAAGGCTTGGGTACTCTGCATGTTAATAAGAAATTTTCAAAATCAAGATTTTTTTCACTGGTCCAAATTGAAAGTAATACAAGTGTATTATCCCAATCACATACTTTTAATCCTTTACTAAACAATAACGACACTTGACAAGTTTGTTGCAGACGACTCTAAAAAACATTGTGGGAAAAGGAGGAATTGCTCGTTAAGAGCAATTTCTCCTTTTTCCTTCAATGTTTTCTGCCCTATCAGAAGATTCTTTTTCAATTTCATCGATCACACTTTTAAATGTCGTCTGCAAACTCTTTCAATTAGGGGCAGTTGAAAATCTGGCATTTGGTAAAGGGTTAAAACAAGAAGGCTTTTGGGTTTGTAGCAACTTAATAATGAGAGTAATGGGTCATCGACACTTTTGATTGTGGCAAGAAACATTGCAAGATACAATGAACTATTACATTACATGCAGTTTCTGTCTTTGTATCTTCTGCCAGAGATGGTTTATCAAAACAAGACTATTTGAGGCAAAAGGATTATGAGCATGACATGTTTATAAGTATTCTCTTACATCACAGGACAGTTCAAGGGTTCCGTGCAATACTACGGTTAGTGTTTTATGTTTATGAAGCACATACTATAGTCTTGCATTGAACCCTTGGGTAATATGACAGAAAGGACACTATGTATGCAAGCTGTTTCTGGCCATAAACCTTAGCCCTTATAGTGCTGGAACCGACTTCATGCTTATGCAAACAGGTAAGATCCAGGCCAGCCACCAAGTAAATTGGCGGCTGGCCTGTGATCTAATCTGTTTGCTACTCTGGGTATTTTTCCTCATCAAAATAAAGAAGATATTGAAGGTTCTGAAAGGCAGACAACACAAAAATCTATTTTTAGAAAACTATCCAGCTATATAAGGGTTAGTTAGGCATTAATCATCAACCTGCTAGTTTCCATGTGGTCTGAGGTATAATATAGCACAGTAGACATTTAATTGGTTTGTCAGTCTGCTGAATGGTATTTAATGCTGTTTCAACAATTTTTCCTTTGTATCATGGATGTGCATCAGTGACATAGTGGTTCGTTAACCCTTTACCAAACTCCAACTTTTTAACTCTCCCAAATTGAAAGAGTTTGCAGGCTACATTTCAAATTGTGATGAAATTGTGAAGTAATCTTCTAATAAGGCATAAAACATTGTGGGAAAAATGAGGAATTGCTTGTTAATTTATCCTTTTCCCACAAAGTTTTCCAGAGTCGTCTGCAACAAAGTGGTTAAATGTCATTATTGTTTGGTAAACGGTTAAGTGGCGTTTAAGAACTCTTGGGTCGATGTTCAAGCCCCATCAGTACCTCTGGTTGCCTGGGAGTGTCCAACACTGTCCTTTGACATGACACTTTAGAAGCCTAGCCTATAGTACCAATGAATCCAGAAAAGCCGTTAAACTCCCCTATGAGGCATTTCTATCATGATGAACGTTTGCTTTTTGTTTGCTTCTTTGGTGATGGGCCAGAACCAGGTGATGACCATGCGACTTACCAATGGAACATAACTGAACTAAACTTAATGAACCCCCAATGTAACTTATCATCAAGTTCCTGGACACTTCACTAAACAAATACAGATCCGTCAACAGTATGTCAACCCATTTATTCATTATTAACTATAATTGTTTAAATTAATACTTAATACCAAAAAATAACGACATTTGACCAGTTTGTTGCAGACGACTTACAAAAACATGGTGGGAAAAGGAGAAATTGCAATTTCTTTTTCCCCACAATGTTTTCTGCCTTCTCAGAAATCTATTTCCAAATTCTATCACATTTTGAAATGTAGGTTGCAAACTTGTTCAATTTGGGACAGTAAAAAATTAGGCTTTTGGTAAAGTGTTCAACCTAAGACCAAGCAAAGATCACGCATGAATTGACAAAGTTTTACAGCCAACGATCAATGGAGAAAGAAAAATCATGAATAAATTGGCACAGAGATTGTCCATTATGGCATTGTAATAATGTCCCTGGAGTGTTTAACGGAAACAGGAACATGATATGCAGTCCCCTCGGCACTCTAGAGACAATCATAGAGGTCAGGGGTGGCCAAATCAGATGTCCATACTATCCAGCTTAACCAAAAACCTTTATGGGCAAGTGAATATTTACTCAGTTTTATTATATAACCATTTTATGGACAAGTAGATAAAAATTCCAGCATCTACGGACAGATTAATCAAAAGCAGATTTCGTCCCCCCCCCCAGACTGGACGTCTTGTGATTGGAGTCTGTGATACCATTCAGGAATCATGGGGGTAAAGCTCATCCCCCCATAAAAATATACAGAATTGATTCAAAGGGATACAGCAGCATTTGATTGGTTCAAATAGAAAGCAACAGCAGTCGACAATTATCAGATATGAAGAATTGCAAGGAGTTTAGTAAGATCATTGTAAGGAATGAGAGAGGGCTTGTTGTAAGCATGTTTTTGTCATAGTGTTTTCGTACGAACAATTACTGCAGATGAGCCCATGTGAGGTATGTGGACTATGAAATTAATGGAAGGCTGTAACATAAGGTTGTGCATGGGCCAATGGTCAGGTTCCAAAACTCATAATTAGGGGTTCCCAGGAAAATGATAACTTGACTTATATACTGTTGATGTGGCATAAAATCCTATTAAAAACAAACATTTCAGACCAAGATTTGATCTTGCATTGAAAAGTACTGTCGTTGAGTTTCTGTGGATAAGAAACAAGTTTATAGCATTGTTTATTACACAATGAAGGAAGCATGAACAAGTAAACTGTCCCTAACATATAGCTGACATATACTACTGACACTCTGTGAAATCCCAGTAAGGATTCATTCACCTAGATTTCAGACAAGTTATTCCTCAATTAATCCCCTTCAAAGACATAATTTAATTATGGAACCCATCTTTATAATCCAAAGGATTGGTTGATAGGATAGAATGGAAGAATTCCGTATTTGTCTTTTATAAAAAAGCACTGCAATAGGTAGAAATTGAGGGTTCAACGCAAGACTATAGTAAGTGCTTCATGTTTATGAAGCACTTACTATAGTTTTGCATTGAACCATCTAAATGAGGAAGAACTCCTATTTGTCTTTTATAAAAAAGCACTGCAATAGGTAGAAATAAGATTATAATTGCATCAGCACTGGACAGGAACAAAGAAATAAAAAGTAAAGTACAAAAACATTATTCCATTAACATTGAGCAGGAAAACAGAATATAAAATACTGAAGTCAATTACTGATCAGAACATATGACTTGTCCAAATTGAAAGCATCATGATCAGCAGACGACAAAAAACAACAAAAGTTATATGTATTTTGCTTTTGGTATTGTAGTAAATACTGGTCCCGAATTTTTAGTTATTCTATCTCTGTATCTTTAAATTCAAGACATCTATATGTCAAACACTCTCTATGATGACCAATTTTTTTGAGGTCCATTGATCTATGAGGTATAGAGATTTCCACTGTACAGAAGTTCAATGGACCTTATAAAATGTTTAGATTAAAGTTATTTATTTTACATCGGTCGTGATAGAAGCTTGAAGCTTATTTAATTCACTCTCGATGACTGCTTCCTGGATACTACACCAGTACTCGCACTAATTTGTGGGTTAGTCACGGCAATTTTCACCTCCCTCAACAGAGATTCGAACCCGGGACCCATGGTACAAGAGGCCAGCACTCTACCACTGCACCACTGTCGCCCACACAATGTTTGACATGAGAGTATAATTATTCTAGTAAAAATCAACACACATCAGTGACATGATAACAGTGATCAATCATTTCCAAACAAAGCAGCAATCTTTAACAGATTGTTCCTTTTTCAATCAGAAAGTTTCCTGACATTGAATTGGATTGATCCCAGGAAATTTTCAATTGAATGAGGCTTTAACAAGCTTTGTTTTCCCGCAGGCAACATTGCATGTCAGAATTCTTTTGCCAATTTCTTTAAAGCTTCCAGGGTTAAACCAAAAATTAAACATTACTTAAAAAAATTGTTAATAGTCCTGTGGCAGGATTTGTTAAAACCATTGAGAAGCAAATAACATGCTTTCTCTGATAATGAAGAAAGTAGAAAATGCTTTGAATTAGCCTTTTCTTATTGTGGCAATTATGCCCCAGCAAAGGATTAAAAAACTTGTAGGTGAACCTCTTGAATGTTCATGAACACCAAATGGCCATTCATTAACACAATGAGAACATGTTCTTGAAGTTCATGAACACGTTCGTGTTCATGAGCGGCCATTTTTAATTTTTCAGTCAATAAAACCAACAAACAAAATTGGTTGACAGATAAGTATAAAGATTTAGTTCCAGCTCGTTAAGAGCATTTCTCCTTTTCCCACCATGTTTTCCAGAGTCGTCTGCAATAAACTAGTCAAATGTCGTTACTGTTTGATTATGTGTTATAAAAGACTGCTATTGAAATCTCAGCTGTTAGTTTGTCCTATCCTGGAACTGGATCACGTCTTGTGTGGGGCAAGACTCCATGTCGAAATGAAATGAGTTTTCCAGTTCCCCATACTGCCAGTCAATCAATATACTCTCATATAAATGCAACAGCCAGCCTTCTTACTCTAGCTCATTAGTACAGCCAAATGGCTTGGGGAGACCACTGGCATGATGGCAAAATGACATCAGATTAAGCCTATTACTGCATACCATTATAAGAACACACACCGGTACCTATTACATCTTTCTATAACCAATTACCATATACAATATTTGAAACCCATTGATATTACATACTTCTACAACTTAAAAGTGTAACCCAACAACCCATTCAACTGATTCCAACATGCATTCCCAAAACCGATTTCTAAAACCAATTCCTACAACCCTTTGTTGGCAGACAAAATATGAACAGTGTCATAATTGTTTTATAAAATATAAAAGCAGTTAATAACTTGAACTACCAAATGGAGAAAATAATTTGAGAGTTTCATTGCAAGACTTTAAGAGTAAGTGCTTCACATATAATACTATAGTCTTCCCTATAGTCCTGCAATCAGCCCTCAAGATTCTCTATTAACCTAACGTTGGACTTGTCTTGAGTAATATAGCAATGTTCCATAACTCACACTCCGGTTTGTCTGCTAATGCTATTAAGTGAGACCAGACACAAAACTCCAAATTTGGTGGTGGGTTAACCACACCAGCCTATCTCTAAGGAATTCAGTTATCTACCAGCTCCTGCCCCTAGCAATGTAGAGATTTCCATTCCGTAGAAACATACACTGATCAACATTGGGATAAAAAATGCGATCTGTTTAACTCATTACCTATTATGAAATCATTTCATCGATTACCTAACATTTTTCTTGTTTAAATCAAGGGTTTAATGCAAGACTATAGTAAGTGCTTCACAAACATGAAGTATAGGAAATAAAGCTCCTACCATAGAAATGCACTGAACTCTCAAAAAGCATCTCTAGAAGAACAAATTAGACACAAGGAGATGTTGCTTATGATGAGAAATGTTTACTGTGCACACTGATCTCTCACTGAATTCTATAGCAAGTTCTGTTTTGTGAAAGACTCAGGGTTTTCTTTAAGAGGCCGCTGCAGGCCAATTTGACCCTCTCAAATGCTTTTGTGGCCGGCTTAAATTTGCCAGATGGTAAAAAATAAATCAACGGTACCTCAAAAGAGGAAAAATTCATACTCAGCCCACTCACCCCCGGACACCCTAGCCTCCTAAACAGTTCTTCTAGCCTTCTTAACTCCCATTCTTAAGGAAAACCCTGAAGACTTACTATACTTCATCTTACAAATTCTTCATTTGTCAAATTCTTTATGGTTTCGATCTTCTCAGTATTCACACAAACCTCTAAAAAGAAGTCAAGTGCCAATGAACAAGCGAATTTCGGCCTTTAGCAATAATTTTTTCCTGTCTCAGGAACCTCTTGGTCTCTAATCATCTAAGGTTCATTTTGTTTATGGACAAACTGTCAATTTAAGTATGATAAGGCCCAAACGATATTGGCCCTTATCCTTAGTCTCAAACAACATAATTCTATGGCCATAGTTGGGATGGGTGGCAAATGGTTTCTAAAAAAGTGCGAATTGAATAAATCCTTCACTCTTTGAGATCAAAATGTTCTCATATTTATTATAACCTTCCTTACAAACCACAATATTCACGACACAATATTATGCCATAATAATATAATAGTTTGTACAAACTATACTGTAAAATATGATTATATACTATGTACTTGTTTATTTTTTTTTTTTTTTTTTTTTATATGGGTTTTACATCACATCAACATTATTTCAGTTATGTAGCGATGCCCGACTCTTAATGATGGAGGAAGACCCCATACTCAACTGCCCATAAGGGCTGGTCAAGGCGGGTAGAACCATCGGCATTCCGTAAGTCAGTCGGGAGACTGCCTCTCATGAAAATCCATATCCCTCTCAGGATTTGAACCCACGCGGAGAGGGGCCATGTGATTTCAAGTTCTGTACTCTAACCACTAGGCCACGGAGGCCCCTTGTACTTGTTTAATAAACCACATATTGTTCTGATGAAATTGTAAAAAAAAAAAAAATGTTGGAAACAGCAGAAATTATCCTTTTATTCCATTTGTCATTATCTGGAGACATGATATTCTTTGTTTCTAGAGGTCTGAGATTCTTGTAAAGATCTGAAGCTTTGTAACCAACAACTTGCAAAAAAATACTTCGAAGATACCTTAAAAGAAGGAGACAATTATATTGTTTGTGTTTTAAATCAAAATGTACTTTAATCCTTTATAAAAAAATAATGGCATTGGACCTGCAAGTATAGACAAGATTAAAAAATGGCCATTAATGAACATGTTAATAATGTCAAGAACGTGACTAGGAACATATTTATGGACATGTCTATGTCCATGAATAAATTTATGAACATGTCTGTATTGTGTTTAACGCCTTATTCACAATTTTTTCAGTTTTGTTACAGTTTTCCTGGATCCACCAGTACTGTAGGCTAAGCTTCTAAAGTGACTTGCAAAAGGTCACTCCCATGAACCCGAGGTGTTGACTGGGCTCGAACCTGGGACCCCCGGGTTGTTAATCTGCCAACTTAGCCACTGGGCCACGAAGGACCCTTATGAACATGTCCTTGACATTCATGTTGTTGATTTTTATTACTATAACAGGTTACATAATCATTTGAGGGTTCTGGGTGCAATAGTGGTTAACCCTTTACAAAACTCCAAATTTTCGACTGTTCCAAATTGAAAGAGTTTGCAGACGACATTTCAAAATGTGATGAAATTAAAAAATAATCTTCTGATAAGGCAGAAAACATTGTGGAAAAAGGAGAAATTGATCATTATGAGTTTTCCAGTGTCGTCTGCAACAAACTGGTCAAATGTCGTTTTTTTTGGTAATCATGGTCAAGGTTGTGAACTTGTAACTTGGAAGTTCTGAGTGCATTCCAAAACCAACCCTTCTGGTTTCGTTGTAGTGCCATTTGAAAGTCATAGCCCAGTTTAATGCCAATTCCAAAACCAGGGTCTATGGGGCTAAATCTTCACAAGGGCACATGGCTTTGCTTGTGGGAGTGTCCTTTGGCAAGACACTGCAGAGCCATGCCTAGTACTGGAAATATTCAAGAAAGCCATAAAAAAAACTCAAATACAGTTGACATAGCCTTAAACTGCACCTAAACAAGAAGGCATGGGATGTAGAAAAATTGAGATTCAGTGCAATACAATGTACTAGTTAGTGCTTCACATTTGTGAAGGACTTACTATTAGAAACATGCATTGAACCCTTGTAACACAGTGTAGATACATAAAACAGACTGCCCATAGTACCAGACTCCATTGTTTTGACAGCAGTATCAATCTTCTCCTGACATTAAGTTCTACCTAATCATGATTTTACCTGCTAGCCCTTTTCCTTATAAATATTCATTTTAGAACACCTGCAAGGTTCAAGAAAACATATGTCACAATTGTTTCTGCCCAAGCAATTTCTCCATTTGTCACAATGGTTTCTGCCCTATCGCACATGTAAAGCATTATTCTTCATACATTACATAAATAAACGCCTTCTACTAAATAATTCTTCCGAATTGCGCAATCAATAATCCCCAAATTGAAGGAAAAGGTAACTCTTCCTTCACCTATGCTTCACAATATGTCAATCACTTCATGCAGATGTCAATAACACACATTTCATGTCAATAACACACATTTCATGCCAATAACACACATTTCATGTCAATAACACACATTTCATGTCAATAACATACATTTCATGTCAATAACACACATTTCATGTCATTTCATGTCAATAACACACATTTCATGTCAATAACACACATTTCATGTCAATAACACACATTTCATGTCAATAACACACATTTCATGTCAATAACACACATTTCATGTCAATAACACACATTTCATGCCAATAACACACATTTCATGTCACACATTTCATGTCAATACCACACATTTCATGTCAATAACACACATTTCATGCCAATAACTATCAATTTACACTTTTGATTACAGGGTTATCCATCGAACAAAAGTTCCAAACACTGATGCCCCAATTACCATATGCTTAATTAATTCCTTTATGTAATCTTGCTTTGGCACACCAGCCTTAAAATAATAGATAAAATGAAGCAGTTGTCAATGATGAGCAATTTCTCCCTTTATCACCGTGGTTTCTTCCAAATGTGACATGGTAAATGTCACTTGTTGATAGGTTAAGCCATGATTCTTTATCATTTTCTGCCGTATGATACTTATATCATTGTTAGTACACCTAAATATGATCCAGATATTTTGAACAAAATACCTCAGTCAAAATCAAGGAAAAGGTTAAGGTAACTAACTGACTGTGCTAATGGAACAATTTTTTTAATGTAGAAAAAACCCCAACACCATTTGGATCAAAAACATCCTGCAGCGGTTTGAAAGGTAACATAAACTTGAGTTTCGGTTATCTCCCCTTTATTTCAAGGTTGTTGCCATACAGTGGCGTACACATATCAGGCTCCTCTTCCTCCCGCTAATAACTAGATCGTTTAGATTGTATCTTGTAACCAAGACTGATGTTATGCAATGGGAATGCCCAAAAAAATATCATCAGGTTGATTGAAGCAAACACTGCAGAAATAGACGCCAAGACTCCACAATATGGCACTGATAACCTTCTGCTTTAATGGCTCTATGCATACACATGAAAATGATCTTAACAAGACACTAAGTTCCTTTATTGTTCCAGGGAAGACGCATAAACAAAACAATTGCTGCAAGAAATAGCATCTTATCACCTTTAATTGCTTCATAAGAAAACAGCGTAAAAACAACAATTGCCATTTGAAGTATTTTCTAATCCCTAATTGCCTCAAAAGATAACAGCTTTACATCAAACAATTCTAGAATGGCATATCATTTTCCTGTATTGTTTAAAAGAACACAGCTTACATGCAATAATAAGATTATTGCTGTAAGAAATGGGAATAGTACACAAATTTTCCTATATTGGCCAAAAGGAAACAACTGCCGTCAAATACTCCTTGGTGTTTTCAAAGTATGATGATCTAGACAGTGTTTCCTTACAAGAAAGGCATCAATCCCAGTAAAGCCCATTTTTGTTAGGTTATATTAGGATATTGTCTGCATTGTCTATCAACTAAAACATTTCTGGTAGGATTAATTTGTCCCTAGTGACCACAAAGGCTATCTGTCAAATGACACAATTATGTAATTCTGTATATCCCCCCTATTAAGGTTTCAAGAACTGTGGCCATGAACACCATGAACAGACATGAACCACAAATGGTTGTTCATCAACACAAACCTGTAATTGAATTTCAAGAACATGCTCATGAACATCAAAAACAGGTTTCTGACCACCTTCATGAACCTGTTCTTGGTGTTCATGAACCTGATATTGAAATTTATGAACAGGTTGTTATCATTGTCTTCTTCTGCTTTTTATTTTGAAAGTCACAAAAATCCAATATGACGAAAGAGGTTATATGAATGGCCATGAAATTTATTTCTTTATTTTCCGACCAATTAAACCATCATCCAAAAGGGAAAGGTTACCAGACAACTTATCAATTTCACTAACGACTATCATTGTATTTCCAAATCAGACAGCAATTTACCTATGCCTGCTATAATGGAATTGCAAACAATCCAAATAGAAAACAACAGCAGATGACAAAACAGACTCTTAACGACCAATTTCTCTTTTTCCCACAATATTTTCTGACCTATCAGAAGATTATATTTCTAGTTAATCATATTTTGAAATGTCGTCTGCAAACTCTTCCAATTTGGGACAGTCTAAAATTCAACGTTTGGTAAAGGGTTGAATAAAAGTTCCTTTTAAACAAAACTAGTAAATAGTGAAGTCCTCTGCCATAAATACATATGTATATAAAAACAAAATAAAGTATGAAAAAAGATGTTTTTGAGTTCTGTAGCATAAGAAGGACATAGTGAATTCATTCAAGCGGATGTCATTGACAAACAATGAAAACAATTTGATATTATCAGTTATCACTCATTAATCCACTCACTAATTAAGATATATGTTTGACTAGTCCAAAATGAGAGCAACAGCAGACGACAATAAAAAAAAGATTTTCTTGAATTTTATATTTAGTCGAAACCATTGTGACAAAAAGATAAATTGCGCCTAAGGAGCAATTTATCCTTTTGTTACAATGGTTTTTTAAGTATTCAGCAGCAGATGCATGAAGGTGAGATTTTTATGCGACAGTGGTGCAGATGTATAAATATATAACACCAACAGTCAGAATCGCACATCACAGGGGGCTTGTATATAGTTTCCAGGAATATAAATTGGAAAGAAAAAGACTGAGGGAAATTATTGTCTCTTGAAAAGCAACACTTCCTAGACAAGCATATTGATTAAAGCCAAGAAAGTACAAATTGCCACTCCACTCCTTTATTGGATTTTCTTACACCGTCTCAAAGAGCAATATTTAAGCTGTGCTAAATGCACTCTGTTCAACTATTCATGCATTCTGACCAGAAGCAAATGATTTTTTCTATCGAAATGAACTATAATCCATTTGTTATTGCATTCAGTGAACTTATTCATGCGTCCATATCGCCAATCTATTTCGAGGCATAGATAGATTTTCTTACATAGATTATAGCAAGGGTTCAATGCAAGACTATAGTAAGTGCTTCATAAACATGAAGCACTTACTATAGTATTACATTGAACCCTCAATTAGGTTGGTTGATAATGGCAGTGGGTACAGCTATTCATACATCCTATTCATACATCCTGACCACTATTCTGTTTGAGCCAAAGTGTTCATACATAGACACTAGGTCAATTGACAATGACAGTCAATACATCATTTACAGGATGGGTCCAGAAGAAAAGAATCGGCCACAACAAATTTAAAGCGAGAAAATTAGCATTATCTTGGTGGTATAAGGTAGGAACCATTGTGATTAGGTAAACACTACTTAACAAAAGCATCTTCTTCTGTAACCAATGTCGTTTCTTAAGTGTTCTGCAAAGCTATGTCGTAGGGAGTCAAAGTGGAGGCCTTTCAATCTTTTGGTTTTACAGGGCTGTGCCTTTCAATCTTTTGGTTTTACAGGGCTGTGTCTTTCAATCTTTTGGTTTTACAGGGCTGTGCCTTTCAATCTTTTGGTTTTACAGGGCTGTGCCTTTCAATCTTTTGGTTTTACAGGGCTGTGCCTTTCAACCTTTTGGTTTTACAGGGCTGTGCCTTTCAATCTTTTGGTTTTACAGGGCTGTGCCTTTCAACATTTTGGTTTTACAGGGCTGTGCCTTTCAATCTTTTGGTTTTACAGGGCTGTGCCTTTCAATCTTTTGGTTTTACAGGGCTGTCTCATATTCTGACCATAAAGAGTATTGTGACATATCGATATGTCCAGTAAATAGACCACAATCATACTTCACCAATTTACAGACAGTTTCAATGGTCTAGTGTTGCTACACTTATCCAAATCCTTCTCGGGGGTGAAGGACCTAACCCAGGGTTAAAATAAACCATCAGTTTAATAAGATTCCATTTCCGTATCTGTATGAAGGCCAAACAAACTTCCCCTTAACCCTTTCCCAACCAACAATTTTTCAACTGTTCTAAATTGAAAGAGTTTGCAGACGACATTTCAAAATGTGATGAAATGGGAAAATAATCTTCTGATAGGACAGAAAATATTGTGGGCAAAGGAAAAATTGCTTGTTACAAGCAATTCCTCCTTTTCCCACAATGTTTTCTAAAGTCATCTACAACAAAGTGGTCAAATGTCGTAATTGTTTTAGAAAGGGTTAACAAAAATAAACAGAGATATATCACTCTACAGAAGTAATATAGATAGAAATTCTATTCTGGATCACACCTCCCTCTGTACCAATATATCTCACTCTATGGCAATACAGTCAAACTTGTGTTAAGAGGCCAGCCTATGGGACAGAGTAAATTGGCTGTTTAAGACAGGTTGGCTGCTTAACACAAATTGATTTACACTATAGATCTAACAATGGGACTTTCTGTAGTGGCTGTTTAAGGCAGGTTGGCTGCTTAAGAGGGTGGCTGCTTAACACAAGTTAGACTGCATATCTCTTTTCTTAGAGATAAATACTTGTCTAGATGGGAGAAACTGCATCAAGGAAAATGTCAAGAAACTTTATTTGTATGTGTTTCAACTGATTGTGTAAAACAAACTGAAGTGAATTGAAGCGAACTAATCTTTCATTTATGTTCAGTTTTAGTTAAATAATGATCTTAAAATAGATTTTTGTGTTGTCTACATTTCAAAACATGTATCTGCTTAATTTTGATAAGGAAAGCTACTCAGAGTAGCAAACAGGTTAGATCACAGGCAAATGGCCAATTTATTTGGCGGCTATTCATTATCCAAACTGTTTGCATAACCTGCTTGCATATGAAGTTAGTTCGAGCACTACAAGGGTTAAGAGGAACAAAATTGAATGAAGACTAAAGTAAGAAAGCTTCTTGTCCTAATCTAAAGTTAATTGGCATAACATTAGATATTGGAGACAACTAGGAACATGTGATGAAATGAACAAGAGATGGTCTTATTCCAGTTTTGCTCAATGTGTTGTCCTTAATTGAAGTCCAATTTGGAACAATTTCTGCCTTGTCTTACCTTGTTTGACTTTATGTGTGGGCATTAAATTCACGCTTCAACACAAGGCACTTTCTCAATTAAATTAAGAGATTTCAAAAGAAATGAAAAAGTTTAAGTCAGTAGTGACACCACAATCTTCAGATTGGAAAAAAGCCTAAAACCCGAATTAATTTAAAACAAATGCATCAGCACACTTTGCAGCAAATCACATTTGAAATTTCACATAACATTGTATTTTTTTAACCCATTAAAATAAATAATAACGACATTTTACCAGTTTGTTGCAGACAATCTTGGAAAACATTGTGGGAAAAGAAGAATTTGCGCGTTAAGAGCATCTTCTCCTTTTCCCACAATGTTTTCTACCTAATCAGAAGATTGTTTTTTAATTTCATCACATTTTGGAATGTCATCTGCAAACTCTTTGAATTTTGGACAGTTGAAAAATCTGGCATTTGGTAAAGGGTTAAAAAATAGGAATAAATCTTTGTTAGTGTGTGCTTGACTGATTTTATGCAATGATCTATAACAAGAAAAAATCCATATTTCCATCCATTTTGAACCTTTCCTTTAATAAATCCAATCCATATTTCCATCCATTTTGAAGCTTTGCTTCAATGTCTTCTGCAACAAGTCCTTCCAAACAGGGAGAGTGTTAAAACTGCCGAGGATTCACACAAACAGCAGATAAGAATATCAATGGACTTACATGACTTGTCTGTGATGGCCGGTAGCTTTTGATCACCACCATCACCAGAACCCTCTGGCATAAACTGTTTTGTAAGCTCTGCTAAATCACATGGATGGATGATGTCATTCACACACTTTCCTATTAAATTCTCCTGAAAATATAAAGCCATGAATATTTAGTCTTTTGACAATGGCACACAAGTCATGTATATTTAGCTTAATGGCGAAGGTATCTTTTTCATTGGCATTCTGAAAAGCTCATCTAAAAAGTAAAAGTTTTTGTATGTTAAGCTTTTGACTATTGGTACTCAGTAATATTTGATCACCTAACAGTATGTACAACCGTAGCAAACTATGTTAAACTTTTTGTAACATTGGCCTGTGTGGCTAAGTGGTTAAGGTGATGGACTCGAGGGTACCGGGTTCAAGCCCCACTAAGACCACTGGTTTCGTGGAATAGACTTTTAGCAAGTTACTTCAGAGCCCTAGCCTAGTACTGGTGCATCCAGGAAAATGATACATAACTGAAAAGTGTTGGTATGGCACTGACAAAGAGGACTCGAATAGGACCTGTGTCGGTAATTCACTATAACTGTTACTTTATTAATATGACCATGTGATAAGATCACTTTGAAACTACATAAAATTATCTGTAGTTTTAGCTTTAGGACATTGACAAAAATTTCATAGGAATCGTCATTTTTGGCCATTGGCATAATCACATTGGCATCCTCACTCTAAGACATTGGCACACATTTCAGTGGCATACTAGGTTAAGATCACTTGCACACACATGTCAATGATACATCATTCTAGGACATTAATTGGCATATATTTCATTGGCATCCTCATTTAAGGTCATGGTCACAAATTTCATTGGCATCCTCGTTTTAAAAGATTGGCACATTTTTCATTGGTATTATCATTTTGGAATAACGGCACACATATGAATGACATTCTCACTTTAGGCCATTGTCAAACATTTCATTGGCAACCTCATATTTAAACATTTGCATACACTTCATTGGCATTGTGTTGAACACTGTGCCAACAAAGTTTCAGTAATGTTACGGCTTTCCTGGATCCACCAGTACTAGGCTATAATGCTCTGAAGAGTCCTGCAAAAGATCACTTCTATGAAACCAGAGGTGTCGGTTGGTCTCGAACCCAGTATAACCCTTAGTTCCAAGTCTGCCACTTTACCGACTGGGTCATGCAGGACCCTAGTACTACCAAAATAAAGTTTAGAAAAAACAGTATAGACATTACTAAGAGGAATGCCCGTTTTATCTGGTCCTTTGTAAAGGCCAAGTGCAATACAAGAGATAATTCTCTTCTGTGAATTAGGAATCTCAACAGTCTTGCTGTATTCATTCATACTCGACCTCTATTCCAAGTCAGACCAGGTGATTGAGGCTCAGTATGTGGATTAACATTTATAATAACGACAATTGACATATGCAACAGCTGTTTTATTTTCATACCTATGCAGTAATGAGAAAACCCTTTACCCAATCAAACTAGATGTCATAAGTTTAAAGAAGACAACATTGGGAACTATTGATAGAAAGGAGAAAAATTGCTTCAACACAAATACCAGACAGAAACCATGATTTAATAATAAAAAAAAAACCATCAATATTCTAGACCCTTTACCAAACGCCAAATTTTTTAATGTCCCAAATTAAAAGAGTTTGCAGACGACATTTTCAATACGTAATGAAATTGGAAAATAATCTTCTGATAGGACAGAAAACATTGTGGGAAAACTGAGAAATTGCTCATTATAAGCAATTTCTTCTTTTCCCACAATGATTTCAAGAGTCATCTGCAACAAACTGGTCAAATATCGTTATTGTTCGGTAATGGGTTAAGCAAACTCCATCATTTAGGATTTTTATCCTAGTTTTGATAGGGTTTTGAAATGAGCTATCAGTATTTCAGTTTGCGATGCAATACCTGGCTAATTTTCAGATTCAGAATGACCAAGCTTAACCACCTATTCTATAAGTAAGGTTGGTCCAATTACTACCTAGCATAAATCCAAATTTATCCTGTTGCAAAATATGATTCAAACCATCATTGAGAGGGCATGTGGTTCAGTTGCAGGGCTTTTTCTCATCATATAACTGGGACCCATAAAAGTCAAGTTCCAAAATTTCCAAGTAGAAACAACTTTTTTACATTCCCAATTCACCAATTCCAAACCTAAAATTTCTCAAAGTCAACAGGCCTAGGCCTCTTCTCAATAGGAAAAAAAGGCCCTGAGTATTGTAACTTTAAATAAAGGAAGGTCCCTGTCAGTAAGGAAAGAAACTGCTTGTATGCCAGGCCAAACAGCCTGAAATGATTTTCTTTCCCTGAGAAACATTCACTTTTGAGGAGGAAAAAGAAATGTAAGCAATCAACGAGAATATCTAGGCCTCTATTACTCTAGATGTGCCTGTAGGCATTGATTGAATGTGGAGTGAAAAAAACTAACATTTGATTAATCTAATAACTTTCTGGATTGGATTGCACATTGACCCCTTACCCCAAATGGATTGTTGTGAACAGACCAAAATGGGATGATCAGTGCCCTTACAATGGGTCATATGCATGGCCAAGTGGTCAAAATGAAGGACTTGTTACTCATGGTCCATGGTTTGATCCTGAGTATCAGCCCCACAGGTTCTATGTTGGAGTGTCTTAAGGCAAGACACTTTAGAACTCCAGCCTTATATTGGTGAATCCGAGGAAAGCCAAAATATTATTAAAAAACTTTAGATGAGGCCTTAGCCCTTACAGTGCTAGTACTGACTTCATGCTAATGCAAACAAGTTAGACCCAGGCCATCGGCCAAGTAAATTGGCGGCTGGTCTGACATCTAACCTGTTTGCTACTCTGAGAATCTTTCCGCATCAAAATTAAGCAGATAGTTAACTTTTTGGAAAGTAGACAACACGATTACCCATCATTCCTAGGGTTATATAGACCCCACTCAAAAACATATAGCCAAGATAATAATGCATTCATAAGCTAATATCAATGCAGACAATACATGAATAATGGTATTAACCCTTTACCGAACACCAAATTTTCAACTGAAAAGCAATCTTGTGAAAGAACAGAAAACATTGCAGGAAAAGGAGAAATTGCTCGTTAAGAGCAATTTCTCCTTATCCCAAAATGCTTTCCAGAGTCATCTGCAACAAACTGGTCAAACGTCTTTATTGTTTGGTAATGGTTTAAAAGGACTAACAAGGCCACTTACCACATTCAGTCCAAGGTGGTCCGTGACGGAAGCTGAGATGAATCTAATACTGAATTTCCTGGTGATAAATATCAAGAACCCATTTAGGGCATCTAACATCATCTGGCCTTCAACATCCTTTAACTCTTTGGCTATGTCTTCTGAAAATAAAATGCAAAGAGAATTAAAGTCCCCGGACATAAAAAAAATTATATTTTGGGAGCCTAAGAAAATAAAGGTATACACATTTATTTAATATTTCAGCAGAGAGACCAATAAAACATTTAATTTAAATGAATTTGGGCATTTTCATTTTATACAAATCTGATGGCATGACGACAGAATCTAAATATATGCGAAAAAGAAATTGAAAATTTTCAAAATTATCTTACTAAGAAATCCGAATATTTCACAAAATTTTAATAGAAATACAATAAATATTATTATTATCTGATAACTTAATTGATTCAAGAATTTATCTTGCTCTTACCATTTAAATTGACAAAGTTTATTCTTTTGCCATTATCAACAAATAATAAATGTTTGCTGTCAACAATGAAAATTAAAACAGAATCTTATCAGACCTTAGACAAGATTATTCAAATGAGCACCCACATTAATTTTTAAGCTTCAGAGATGAAATAAAGATGTTTCCAAAAGTGAAAGCTCAACTTAATAATCCGCATCAAGATGGTAACCCTACAGGAATTTGTGCCAGGACAAAAGTGGAAGGAACAGCACACAACAAAAAATAGCAAGGAAGAAACTATTCTCTTCCTGATGAACAGTAGAAAAGATGTAACCATAGGTAAAGTTGCTCATTCAGAGCCAGTTATCCTTAGTACATATGGATTCCAGTTTGATTTCACAGATAAATGGGTTAAAACATAGTCATATAGATAGCTTGTGATAACTCCATATCATTTTGCCCTCACAATTAGAAGAGTGTCCAATATCACTCATGTCAGCACCGAGGGTGACTTTCGTTAATCATTAGTGAGCCCTATGACAGCTGGGAAACGCTACATGCAATAGTACGCTCACACCTAAATACATCAGTCTAATGTATTGGAATGGAGCCATTGTGTCCCAGTAACAAACCATTTCACCAGTCTGAGTTTATCCAATCAGTTCCTATTTCTATGTTGTGTCCCAGTAACAAACCATTTCACCAGTCTGAGTTTATCCAATCAGTTCCTATTTCTATGTTGTGTCCCAGTAACAAGCCATATCACCAGTCTGAGTTTATCCAATCAGTTCCTATTTCTATGTTGTGTCCCAGTTAAGGGGGCAGTAAACACTAATTGACCTTTAGTTTCGAATTGGTAGGGCCTTCCAACCCGTTTGAAGGAGAAATTCTTGATAATAAGCAGTGCTGAGACATTGTTATGCTTTTTATTGAATGTA
The DNA here is from genome assembly GCA_947846245.1 of Cerastoderma edule. Taxonomy (NCBI): domain Eukaryota; kingdom Metazoa; phylum Mollusca; class Bivalvia; order Cardiida; family Cardiidae; genus Cerastoderma; species Cerastoderma edule. The sequence continues at coordinate 20,576,889 of OX401404.1, read as the reverse complement.
AATGTTATTATAAAGTTTCATTAGGGTATATTGAATAATACGAATATGCTGGTTACACACATTTCTGTATTGGAAGTGTCAATATTGGAACTTATCGGCTGCTTGGGAAAAACACCGAAAAGGGCGTCAAAATAGTGCGTTTTTCAGGTGGGTACATACATTGGACGATAGCAAAAAATCTTCATGGTCGTGCACCACTTTTCTGTGGATAAGTTGTATGCCTAGACTGTGTGGAAAGCGCAAACAGTGGCGATGGACCTCCTGTATTCGCAGGGAATTCTGTATAGAAGTGGAAAATGTGTCAAAATTGGGCCTCGGACACATGATTTTTTGCCACGTTCATGACCGGTTATTGCTCAAGGAATAAGGTCTATGATAACTGTTCAGATTTTCTTTTCATATTTTTAGAGAGCCACAGGCAATATGCATTTGGTGTGTAAATATTGCTTTCGTCCGTTTTGTTTTCGCGACTCAGTGAGGCGAGACTTAACAGACGTGCACCTGCCGTCCCAAACGAAGGCCCATTAGTGTGTACTGCTACCTTAAGGAAAAAATGAAAAAAATAAAATCATTCAATTTTTGGTTTTAATGGAACAATACAACATGGAAAACCTCTGTTGGCCAAAAACTGCCAAAAAAAGTTTTATTTTGTGTATAATAGAGTCAGTGTGGGGTGGGGTGGGGCTAAGGGTGAAAACTCAGTTATCAGACATTTGACTGTTTAATAATAAAATTGCTTTCTAAAGGGGCAGAAATTAACTTCTGCATTGATTAATTCATTGTTTTACCTTAATGCATGTGCATATTAGGAAAATTGTTCCCTAAATAGACTCTTATTTGCATTTTTTTGATACTTTTAAGGCTATTTAAGCTGAAATTGTTAGGATTTATGAATCAGTCTTATGAAGTTCCCCTATCAATACATTTCAGACATAAATGGCTACCATATTCTTTGCAAATGATACCACTGGTAAAATGATTGAGAAAATATGGTCCAAATTGGAAGAGAAATCAAGTTTCGGATGAAATGGTTGTAGAATGTGGCGTTGCGAGACTGACCACAATTTGTGCGGCATCCTGCGGATAACAATAAGCCGAAAAACAATTTTTTGTCTGTTCACCCCTAAGCTTTTATGTTTTCCATGAAGGGAAGTGGTATGTGCAGCCTTAATTACATGTATCCCATATATGTCACCAAAAACTATGCATACATCCTGTGCATCTCTCATATGAAGATGCAAAAGTCACTAGCGATAGGCATCGGTATGGCATTAATAATGAATAAAGTAGTTATCGTGGATAATGGGCGTGCACTTTGGTTTGAGGTAATTATCTTGTTCATGAACTTATGGGGCTTCCCTTTATAACAATTACCCCTATTTCGCATTCATGTGTTCGGTTCGATTCAATTCGCATCATAGAATGTGCTCATTACCAGGGTTGTACCCGCCATATATCCAATTCTTGTATAGAGAGTTGTTCTCAACGCAAACACTTGAAATGACATTGGATCTGTAGTTGGTTCATTTCTTGCGTCGTGTATGTTACTTCCTGTGGATTTAAATTGCTTGTTTATGCGACGGTTGTTCCTATCTGAAATGCCTATTGCTTCTACCAGGTTCATGGTAGGTACCCCCTACCCGAGCATGCATGACAGAGTCCACCAAAGTTTCGGGTCCAGCACCAGAGCTTCGGCGCATGGTTGAAAATTGTTGCACGTCTACTCTCGCATGTATTTGTGTTGAAAAACTCGTTCCATTCCAACTATTGTGTCAATTTCAACCATTTTGAAAATTCTCTCTTAAATTTAATCCTCAGCACTTTGATTTAATACAAGTGTTGACCAAATAGAAGGTGCTAATGGGTAGTGTGTTTCATAGGGGTAGTATGAGTTACCTCCCTTGTAGAATATTGCAGAGTTACAAAATGATGTCTTACATCTTCTATAATGCAGTGTTTCAACTTCAATTAAGAAATTAATTGACAAAAGTGTATGAAATGGTATTTATTAGTGATTTAGCTCCCACAATTGCAAATTTAAGCTTTTGACAGAGGTATTTAGCAAAGTTTTGTGTAAGAAATAATGAAATAAGTCATTTTTTTCTTCCTATTTGGCATTTTTTCTTAAATAAATTAAATAAAATTGATTTTATTGCAGTTTTTGAATGCTTTTCATTACTCTTTAAGGTTCACTTAACACAAAAACTGCTAATTTGGCTGCATATTGCTAAATGTATGCATTTTATAAGACATACTCTTTTGCCATTGATGAGGGTCAATTTTGGCCGCAATAAGGCTATTTTCATAGGTGTTTGAAAATCATCATAAAATCAGATCTAATGGCAAGATTAAAAAAAAAATTGAGATTTGAAGTCAGATTTGCATATATTTCATGAAAAAACATCAATGTTTGGCCTCCAAAAAACTTTTCCTGCTCCTTAAGGGGGCAGTAAACACTAATTGACCTTTAGTTTCGAATTGGTAGGGCCTTCCAACCCGTTTGAAGGAGAAATTCTTGATAATAAGCAGTGCTGAGACATTGTTATGCTTTTTATTGAATGTAAATGTTATTATAAAGTTTCATTAGGGTATATTGAATAATACGAATATGCTGGTTACACACATTTCTGTATTGGAAGTGTCAATATTGGAACTTATCGGCTGCTTGGGAAAAACACCGAAAAGGGCGTCAAAATAGTGCGTTTTTCAGGTGGGTACATACATTGGACGATAGCAAAAAATCTTCATGGTCGTGCACCACTTTTCTGTGGATAAGTTGTATGCCTAGACTGTGTGGAAAGCGCAAACAGTGGCAATGGACCTCCTGTATTCGCAGGGAATTCTGTATAGAAGTGGAAAATGTGTCAAAATTGGGCCTCGGACACATGATTTTTTGCCACGTTCATGACCGGTTATTGCTCAAGGAATAAGGTCTATGATAACTGTTCAGATTTTCTTTTCATATTTTTAGAGAGCCACAGGCAATATGCATTTGGTGTGTAAATATTGCTTTCGTCCGTTTTGTTTTCGCGACTCAGTGAGGCGAGACTTAACAGACGTGCACCTGCCGTCCCAAACGAAGGCCCATTAGTGTGTACTGCTACCTAACAAGCCATTTCACCAGTCTGAGTTTATCCAATCAGTTCCTATTTCTATGTTGTGTCCCAGTAACAAGCCATTTCACCAGTCTGAGTTTATCCAATCAGTTCCTATTTCTATGTTGTGTCCCAGAAACAAGCCATTTCACCAGACTGAGTTTATCCAATCTGTTCCTATTTCTATGTTGTTTCCCAGTAACAAACCATTTCACCAGTCTGAGTTTATCCAATCAGTTCCTATTTCTATGTTGTGTCCCAGAAACAAGCCATTTCACCAGTCTGGGTTTATCCAATCGGTTCCTATTTCTATGTTGTGTCCCAGTAACAAACAATTTCACCAGTCTGAGTTTATCTTATCGGTTCCTATTTCTATGTTGTGTCCCAGTAAAAGCCATTTCACCAGACTGAGTTTATCCAATCAGTTCCTATTTCTATGTCCTGTCCCAGTAACAAACCATTTCACCAGTCTGAGATTATCCAATCGGTTCCTATTTCTATGTCCTGTCCCATAAACCAGCCATTTTACCAGTCTGAATTTATCTTGTTTGTTTCTTTTTTTATTTAACTATCAAATCCATTAAACTTTATTTTCTCCTATCAGTGCTTAAAAAAGTGCACTGCTAGTAATTAAAGCAGTAATTATGTCCCAGGAAAACAACATTCCACCCGTCAGATTCTACCCTATTTGGGTTATTTTCAATGCCATTATCAAATCCATCCCCGTGAGAATCATTTTCAATATTTATACCAATGCTGATATTTCAACTGATAGCCATCCCTTCACAGGGAAAAAGCCATTGCACCAGTCTAAATTCACTCTATTCCAATTTCTATGTAATCATCAAAAACATCAAAGTCATAGCATTCATTTCAGTGCTTAAACCTATGCATCATTTGCTTGTTTTTTATTTACAGTATAAATTAATTCTTCGATAGAATAATTTATGACAGGTTCAAATTTAAAGCAACAGCAGACTGCAAAATAAAAGCAATTTTGTACATTTTCATGATGATGATAGCTAGATAGAAACCATTGTGTCAAAAGGGATGGATTGCTCTGTATGAGCAATTCAATTGCTTGTCACATGGTTTATGATGTCTTCTGCAACAAATGCCTTAAAATGATCTTTAATGGAGTCAGGTCTGAACCCTTTCCCAAACAATAACAACATTTTGGCAACTTAATTGCAGACGACTTTAGAAAACATTGTTGGAAAAGGAGAAATTGCTCATAACCAGCGTTTTTTTTTTTTTCATATGGGTTTTACATCACATCAACATTATTTCAGTTATGTAGCGATGCCCATCGTAACGAGCAATTTTTCCTTTCCCAACAATGTTTTATGTCATATCAGAAGATTGTTTTGCAATTTCATCACATTTTGAAATGCCATCTGCAAACTCTTTTAATTTTGGACAGTCGCAAACTTGGTGTTTGGGAAAGGGTTAAAGAATATTAAACAACGTTCTCCAATAGGCATATCTTGGATGAGTCTCAATAGCCAAGTCAGTACCCTTATAGTGCTGAAACCGGCTTCATGCTTATGCAAAAAGGTTGGATCCAGGCCAGCCACCAAGTAAATTGGCAGCTGGCCCGTTATCTAACCTGTTTGCTACTCTGGGTAGCTGCCATTTTCAAACTTAGCAGATATTTAAGGTTTTGAAATGCAGACGACATAAAAATCTATTTGTAGCAAATGACCCAGTATTCTAAGGGTCAAAGGACTGCATTCTTGGTTATAGTGATCCAGGACGTAAAGCGTGCTTGGGCAATATTTGGTTTGTCATTTAATGAAGTCTGAGTTCAGACTATTACAATAAGGTGACAAATATTTATTTAAGAGACAAATTAGGTAAATGCATTATAAATGTTTCCAATGTGTCATGATTTGTCAATTAGTTCAAATACGAAAGGTACACATTAAAATACAAGGAAACTGCAGTGACCTTTTTATTCACAAAGGTAAAATGATAACAAAATTGTTGCTTATCTTAATGACCTTTTTGGTACATAAGACTGAATGCATGATTTGATGCAAATTGCGAAAAGCATACTTTTTCTTACCAAGTCTTTGCTTTTAACATTTGCCTCATTTGGAAGTAAAAAAGGGCTGAAGTATAAGGTACAATTCCATGAATGTGTACCCAAAACCATCAGAACACTTAAACAGCTAAACGTTAGCAATCAAAGTAAAAACCTTTTACACACTTGAGATTGTTTGGAAAGATAAAACAATCATCTCCATGTGTAAAGAATTTTAAGTATAACATACTCCAAATGAGATAACATTGTTATTTAAACACAAGGGGTCGGGGGTTATGCGGCAATAGTTTCAGGTTCATGCAAACAAAGCTATTCTTGAACATGTTCAATAACAACAAATATAGGTTCATGAACATCAAGAACAGGTTCATGAATGTATTCATGAACCTGTTCTTGGTGTTCATGAACCTGTTCTTGAACTTCCAGACTAGGTTTATGTTCAGGAACGGCCATTTGCCATTCATGTGCTGGTCATAAACACAATTCTTGAATCCTTCACAGGAGTAAAAGCTGTCCAGGATTTGAGACTGAATGTCCAATGATCCAGGGGCCCGTTTTACTAAACAACTTACGGAAAATGTTTGCGTAAGTCATAATTGATTAACATGGATAATATCTTCAATGAAAGTACAATATTGCAATGTGACACGTCGTTGGAAGCGTCTCGGAGAGACGATTCCAATGATGTGTTACTTTGCAATATTGCTTTGCCAAATATTGAAATAAAAGGACTTGTTGTTTTAGACTTACGCAAATCTTAAGCGTAAGCTGTTTAGTAAAACGGGCCCCAGTACCACACGCAATGTTTGTCTTTGGGGAATATCCTTAGCCACATTTCTCTAAATCTATATAGACAGCTTAATAATCACAGACACACAATAAAAAACTCAGATACATTGCTATTGAATGGTGTAAAAACTGTTGATCTGTATGACACAAAAATGAATGAATGTTACAAAGAGCACATTTCTCAGTGTTTGTATATTGTTGTTTTTTGCATTGCATCATGAATTTTTCAGTTTTGCACAGATCATCATGGATTGAAGAAAAAGCCTAGCCTAACTGGCTGGTCAAGACAGTTTGAACTATTGGTCGTCTGTTAGTCAGCCAAGAGATTACCTCTTGTGACATTATTTATCTACCCCTTCAATGGTGTGAGCCCTACCAGATAGGGGCTTTGTAGTTTCAGGTTTACCCCAGTGAGGGATGGAAGCATTGCTTCTTAAACTTAAAGAACAGGTTCATGAACATCAAGAACAGGTTCATGAAAGTAATTTCATGAAGGTGGTTTCGAAATTCACAGTTCAAGAACAGCTCTGCATCATGAACTGCCATTTGCCGCTCATGTCTGTTTTTTGTATGGTGTTTAATCCCATGTCAACAACTTTTCAATTATATTACGGCTTTCTTGGGTCCACCATTACTATAGGCTAGGCTCTGAACTGACTTGCCAAAGGACACTGCCATGAAACCAGAGGTGTCAGTGGGGCTAGAAGCTGAGACCATGAGTACTAAGCCCCCACTTTAACCACTGGGCCATTTGTCCCTCATGTCTGTTCATGAAGTTCATAAATGCTTCCCAGGGTCCTTAACATGCCTTTTCAAGGCCAAAAGAACTTGTAGTCTTATTCATTCGTCAGACTCTGTAAACGGGTACCAATTTTAGTGCAGCAGCAATGAACTAATGATTATAACTTACATTTCAAGAATGATATCACCAATTCAACATTGAGAAAGCAGAAGAAAAGACTCCTGTGAAAAATGGATACATGACCAGTACTCATGCTGCTTTGTGCGTCAGTCCCGGCATCTTCAACTCAATGCTTAGACAGTGATCAAACTCGGGACTCTTCCTACCAGAGGCGGACACTCTACGGCTACACCACTGTTGCCCATTACACCATGTTTTATCACGATGTTTTCATATGTTCACAGCTACAGGCATGTTAACCCTTTCCCTAACACCAAATTTTCGACTGTCCAAAATTGAAAGAGTTTGCAGACGACATTTCAAAAGGTGATGAACTTGGAAAATAATCTTCTGATAGGGTAGAAAACATTGTGGGAAAAGGAAAAATTGCTCGTTACGAGCAATTTTCTCCATTTCACACAATGTTTTCTAAAGTCATCTGCAACAAAGTGGTCAAATGTCGTTATTGTTGGGGAACGGGATTAACTGACAGTATGATTGATACAACAAGTAAGCACATGAAATATATCCTAATTAAAGATATCTTTGTCACTACAGTACATGACAACTATTTACTCATCTGATGATTTAGTGTGGGCTTTAAATAGACTTAAACAAACTTTTCTGATTTCCAGATTAACCCTTAGAATGCTTGGTAATTTTCCAAAAATAGATTTTTGTTTTGTCTGCTTTCCAAAACCTTAAATATCTTCTTAATTTTGTTGAGGAAAGATACTCATAGAAGTAAACGGGTAAGATCACAAGCCAGCCGCCAATTTACTTGGCAGATGGCTTGGATTCAACCTGTTTGCACAAGTGTGAAGTCCGTTCCAGCAGTATAAGGGTAAAATAGACTGAAACAAACTTTAATGATCTATAGATTAAAGTACTTATTCATCAGGGCTTTTAACCATGATGCATTTGAAAAGATAGATCCATATTATGGTTGATTCTTATATAATAGCATAAAATTGAACAACATTGCTTTCAATGTGGGTAAATAATTTTGGTGAAAATGTTATGAGTCACTTTGATAATATACCCAGTCTCATCCAATTTTTCAAATTGGTGGGTTAAGATTTGGACTCCTTAAAGGCACATCAAAGGAGAGGAGTACAAATAAATTGATGAAAAAATATATGGAGTTCTTTTATTATGTTCATAAAATTCATGATGATAAATTTACGAATGCATTGAGACCCTATTTAATAGACTCCTTTAAAATAAGTTATTTTGTGGTTGAAATATAGTTGTCTTCAATTCAATCATGTTTATCAACAACCTGTTTGTTTACATATTCAAAATAACAAATTCTGATTGGTCGGTTCAAAAATGTGTGCGTCAACTGTCAAGGTCAGAGGTGAAGATTCAGGAAATCTGAATTATAAAACTAGCTAATTTGGGTTATTTCTGGTTCACTTTCACATTTAAGTTGTGCTGATGGTGTTTTTCTGATGATAAATATTTGAATCTGTCCAAAAGTTTACTAAATAGTATAGTTTGATATAGCATTAGTCTCCTTTAATGGGCCTTTAATCTTTCAACCTGTAATTCTGTCAAATCATAGTGGCCAATGCATTTTGCTTCAACTTTACTCTCTTAATATTTCCTTGCACATAGTTCAAACTGTTTGTAACAGGCCTGGAATTTCTTTTTTTTTAAGTTTGTTTGTTTACTTGGGTTTGCACATGGCATCAACAACTTTTCAGATATATTGCAATGCCTGGCTGATGATTGATGGAGAAAAACCACTTATCCTTTCCCAAACAACAAATTTTGGACTGTCCCAAATTGAAAGAGTTTCCGGACGACATTTCAAAATGTGATGAAATTGAAAAATATACTTCAGATTGAGCAGAAAATCTTGTTGGAAAAGGAGAAATTGCTCGTTACGAGCAATTTCTCCTTTTCCCACAATGTTTTCTGCAGTCGTATGCAACAAAGTAATCAAATGTCGTTATTGTTTGGGAAAGAGCTAAAGCTATCTGCCCATAAGATCAAGCATTCTGTCAGTAAGCCTGGAGACTACCTCTCGTAAAAATCCAAATATGAGTAATAGGGTTTGAGCCAAGCAGAGCAGGGTAATGTGATTTCCAGGGCTACACTCTAACCACTACACCATGTATATCCTCTTTGCTTGTTTATATTGTTACATGGCATCAACATTATTTCAATCATGTTGCGATGCCGGAAAACCCCATAGTCAACTTGCAAATAACTCCAAGCCAAGTCGTGTAGTATGATCAGCACTCCATAAGTCACTTGGGAGACAACCTCCAATGAAAATCCAAATGCTGTCACCAGGATTTGAACCCCTAGCTGAGAGGGGCTGTGTGATTCCAAGTTCTCTGCTCAGATCTAACCACTAGGCCATTGATGCCCCTTGTACATACTCTGTTAAGTTTGTTTGTTTGGTGTTTATCGCCGTATCAACGATTTTTCAGCTATATTACAGCTTTCCTTGATCCAACAGTACTAGACACGGGCTCTGAAGTGACTTGCCAAAGGTCACTCCCACAATATCAGAGGTGTCAGTGGAGCTCAAACCTAGGACCCCAGAGTTCTAAGTCCGCCACCTTAACCATCAGGCCACGCAGGACCCCCTCTGTTAAGTGTTAATAACATAATGGTTTAAAACAAGAGTAATGGATTAACACAGTCTCAGTCATGTGGCATCGCTTTCCTTCATTAGCTTATTCAAGCATCGTAATTTACCAATACCGAAAGTCTAGAGCAATGTCTCCTTGCCAAAGGACATTCCACAAGCAACTCACTACAGCAATATACCATCACATGCTCATTAGCCCATTCCATAATAATGGCTTTTAAAGAGGCTTATATATATATATAAATAGTGTTGAAAATGAAATTTGTAAATTTTGGATGAGTTTAGAATTAAATGTACCCGATTAATTAATTGTATATATAGAATCCTTTTCTTATCATGGATTCTATGCTATAAATTGTGCACATTGCAAAGAATGAGTGAGGAATTGAATGAGCACAATTCATTGCATCAAAACCATTGTAACTATAGGAGAAATTGCTCACCAATATGTCACAATAGATTCTATATTCTATTCTATAAATTGTGCACATTGCAAAAAATAAGTAAGGAATTGAATGTACACAATTTATTGCATTGAGACCATTGTAACAATAGGAGAAATTGCACACCATTTCAAAATGGATTCTATACTAGAAAGTGTGCACATCGTAAAGAGCTCATAATGAGCAATTTCTCCTTTTGGTCACAATTGATTCTATGCTATAAATTGTCCACATTTAACCTCTTTACTCAATCTTAGGTTGTCATGAGCAGTTTCTCCTTTTATCACAGTGGTTCCTAAAAATCATCTGCTGCAGGTTTTTCTAAAATGAGTTTTAATGATAGAAAGGAGAAAGGGTTAAAGATGTACCACAAACTGTAAGCCCATTAGGCACTTATTATAAGCTCATTTGTTGAATGCTCTGCCTGTGAGTAGATGAATGCATTTTCCTTCCTCATGCATCGATTGCACATTGAGGGTTCAGTGCAAGACTATAGTAAGTGCTTCATAAACTTCATATACCCTAGTCTTGTCATCCTCCCATAAGGAAACCATGAAATGCATTTCCTGGTACATTGTATTCATTGTTCATTAGGCGACAAGTACTTCCAATTAACTTGCTACTCCATGAATCAACCTCATAATGAAAGCACCGCCAACAAAATAACCAAATAACCAAACAACCGAGAAACAATTACTGTTACACATATAGCCCAAGCCAATGAAGAAGTTATCCCTGAAAATGCTGTGCTGGGTAATTTTTTAAAAATAGATTTTTGTGTTGTCTGCTTTCCAAAACCTTAAATATCTTCTTGATTGATGAGGAAAGATACTCAGAGTGGCAAACAGATTAGATCACAGGCCAGCCACCAATTTACTTGGCAGCTGGCCTGGATCTTACCTGTTTGCATAAGCATGAAGTCAGTTCCAGCACTATATGGGTTATTTTTCCCATTTTATTGGCATTCATCCCATCATCATAAGGGTATTTAGGTTGCAGAGGACCCTTTTTAAAAAATCAACAGTTTTCACATCTTGTTATTCCTTTTGTTTGGACAAGTTTCAACTTTTCTCATAAGGGTTAGCACTCTTTATTCATCTCCTTATCAAACAGATAGTGTTGTTTTGTTAATTACTATGCCTTTTGTTTTGTTAATTACTATGCCTAATTGAACACATTAGTATAGGTAGATAAAAAGTAACCTATACTCCATTTTGGCCTTCATGATTAGTCAGCATTACTTTTGTTTTCATCAACAAAAACAATTAATTCATCATTGATATTTATGTCCTGGTTTTCTTCTTGACAATTGATATTTTAAAATGAAACTAGAAAAGGAAAGAAAATGAATGAGATAAATACTGTTTCTTTTCTTATGCTAATTTTGTACAAGTATACTTAAGCCAGCTGCCAATTCATAAAGAAAACATCTTTTTTATACAGATAGTCAATTACTTTTACTTTCATGAACATGCTCATTTGGATTAAGTTCTTATAAAACAATATTCTCCCTTCCTTACACATTCCCTTGGGGATTGTGCAGGTTTCAATGAACAACGTACACCTATATCGCGATTCCATCCAAGACCTTGACAAGTTCTCCATATCTTTTAAACCTTTCCCAAACAACAAATTTTCGACTGTCCCAAATTGAAAGAGTTTGCAGACGACATTTCAATATGTTATGATATTGGACAATAATCTTCTGATAGGGCAGAAAACATTGTATTGTAAGAAACGAAAATATTGCTCGTCACAAGCAATTTCTCCTTTTCCCTATATGTTTTCTAAAGTCGTCTGCAACAAAGTCAAATGTCGTTATTGTTTGGGAAAGGGTTAAGGATTTTCTTCAAACAATAAATCTTTGCTCCATCAGTATTATTGCTGTAAAAGACCCCCAGAAAGCATTTTTCCCTAATCAACATATTAATTTCTTCTTTAGCCCCTATGTTGTGGGTAGTCATAAGAATTGTCTCATTAAGACAGTTCTAATGACTATACCCACAAAATCAGGTTTATTTCAGAAATAGTAAATGTAAGTTTAATCTTATTTATTTTGCATCAATTGAGATTCAATTCATTTTGGATAACTACTTCCTTGATATCAAATTATATACATAGTGCTCGCACCAATTTGTGGGTTACTTTTCACATTTTCACCTCACCGCTACCAGGTATCTAACCCAGGACCTTGTGTACCAGAGGCCGACACTCTACCACTGCACCACCGTCTCCCACTACAGGGCATGTAAAAGCCTCTAATCTACAGGCCTATATGTAAACCTCCATAAAACTCACAAACTGTTGCCAACAAGTCGGGCTTCTGGCCAATTCATTATTCTTGGTCTCTGTTAGGAGGACAGGACCCTCAGTCAAACAATTCTGCATCCTTAGTACAATGGCGCGCAAATCTATCATGTCAGATGACAAAAATCTCATTAACAAATGCATTCAGGGTACTCCATAGCTTAATGGTAGGGGCACTGAATATGAAATCATATAGCCTAATAAAGCCTCTCTGTGTGTGCACAGGTTCGAATCACAGAAGCTTAATGTTAAAGTTTTCAGGAGTGGAAGTCTCCCACAGCAGACTATAAACACAGGGCTGGGAATCATGTGGTTAGAAATGATAGATGGTGATTGTCTTTGATTGAAGGTTCTTAACCCTTTACCAAAAGATAATGACATTTCAGCAGTTTGTTGGAGATGACTTTTGAAAACATTGTTGGAAAGAAAAAAAATTCTTGTAGCGAGCAATTTCTCTATTTCCCACAATGTTTTTTACCTTATTAGAAGATTATTTTCCAATTTCACCACATTTTGAAATGTCGTCTGCAAACTCTCTTAATTTGGGCAGTCGAAAGTATGGTATTTGGTAAAGGGTTAAACAGGTGAGTATCTTTTTCTTATGACTTTGTGCATGACACCCGCTTTACAAACTGATTTTTCTCCGCTGCTTGGTGTAATGGTGCCAGATAAATGTTTTCTCAATCACTGGACCATATTGTTTGGACCACGGGGGAAAAAGAATGTAAAGGTTTTCATCAAACAGAAAATAATCTCATTGATGAATAACAGAGAAATAAGGAGACTTAAAAATTGATTCAAAATTTACACTATTTCAAGTGATTTATGATAATTAATTTTTTTTTTTTTTTTTCATATGGGTTTTACATCACATCATCATTATTTCAGTTATGTAGCGATGCCCGACTCTTAATGATGGAGGAAGACCCCATACTCAACTGCCCATAGGGGCTGGTCAAGGCGGGTAGAACCATCGGCATTCCGTAAGTCAGTCGGGAGACTGCCTCTCATGATATAATAATTAATCAAAAGAGAGGTTCCAATGGAAGCTACTGCTGCAGCAAAACAACAAACAGCATGATGGTTGTTATCCTAACTAAGTTATATTAGCTACAGTTCTGAGAGATGCGTAAAAAGAACATTTAAAGAAATGTGTGCTAGAAAATAGCATTGGAGGTAATTCCTTTATAGGCTGTCATGTTTGTCAGAGTTGAAGATTTATTCTATCTAAATCAGTTTCAAAACAATTATAGTGTTGGATAATATGGGTACTTATCAGAATTGTTGCATGACTAGCAAGTTGAATAAAACTCTAACCCTTATAGACTGCTGAAACCACTGCTTCATACTGGCCTGTGATCTAACCTGTTTGCTACTCTGAATACATGTATATTTCCTAATCAAATCTAAGCATACATTAAAGGTTTTGGAAAACAGATGACACAAAAACCTATTTTTTAGAAAATTACCAAGCACTCTAAGGGTTAAATACCTTGGGCTTTGTATGACCAAGGTGTTAATGATATCAGACCCTAGTTGGTCTTTGAGGAGCAAAAATACCGCCATTTATAGAATATGTTGATCTATGATGTACTGTATATCATGTACATAATTGTTACATATGCATCATTCTGATTAATTTCATACAACTTATGATACATGTTTAATGTTTAATTAATGTATAATTCTCATTTTGATACTCTATCTTACACCTTTTCAAACAAACATCCCTTCATATTACCATTGCTGAGTGTAACATGTGCTTTGCAGTTCCAATTAAAATTCATTGCATTCTGATAACTGTATGTTTTGAATGTCATGAGTGAGCTTAAATTCTGCTTCACATTTTCAAATGTTGCCTCTGGGTAGTATCACTGGGTACTTATCACTACATCTGCTAAAAGCACCAGTTTAACCCTGTCCCAAACAACAAATTTTCGACTGTTCCAAATTGAGAGAGTTTGCAGACGACATATCAAAATGTGATGAAATTGAGAAATATTCTGCAGATAGAGCAGACAACCTTGCGGGAAAAGGAGAAATTGCTCGTTATGAGCAATTTCTCTTTTTCCCACAATGTGTTCTAAAGTTGTCTACAACACAGTTGTCAAATGTCCTTATTGTTTGGGAAAGGGTTAAAAAATCATGAGCAAACGTCTTCTAGTATTGCAATGTTCTTAGATTCAACCTTCACAATAAGTCTGCTAATTGTTCCAAGACATGTCAATTAGTTATTACACCTGTTTAACTCATCAGCCTTGAAATGTCAAGCTACTTCTGTAGTCTGCACCATCTACCCTGTAGTCTGCACCATCTACCCTTGTAGAATGAGTCTATATATGTAATGATTAATTAAGTAATGATTAATCTATTGTCCAACTGAATGATGTTTTTCAAACTCAATAGACCATCTTTGAAAGAAATGTAACAAAGAGGGACAATTCCTCCGTCAAGGAATTCTCATTTTGCCACAATTATTGTAATGCTGTGATTATTAACATCAATCCAAGGGTTCAACGAAACTATAGCAAGTGCTTCACAAACGTGAAGCACTTGCTATAGTATTGCGCTGAACCCTCGAATCTACATAATGTGCAGACCTACATGGTAATACTTTGTCATTTTGACTAGCTATCGCCAAGTTGTCTATGGCACATTACCCTGATCCCAATGTTAGAATGGTGGAATTGGCAGAAAACAAAACCCTACTGCCGAAAAAAACTGCAAGAATTTTTAATTAGAGTATTGAGTAGATACCAGTGGGACAAAAACCGAAACATTTTTTGTCACAAGCAATATCGCCATTGCCTAAACAAGCTTCTAGTTAACCCTTTACAAAACAATAATGACCTTTAACCACTTTGTTGCAGAAGACTCTGGGAATCATTGTGGGTAAAGAAGAAATTGTTCGTAACGAGCAATTTTTCCTTTTCCCACAATGTTTTCTGCCCCCTCAGAAGATTATTTTCCAATGTCATCACATTTTGAGATGTGGTCTGGAAACTCTTTCAATTTGGGACAGTCTGAAGTATTAGTTCAGTGAAGCAGGCTCATTTCCAGCTTGATTTATTTGTAGTTGTCTTTGTCAACAAGAATATTCCTGATATATTAATTAAATTAATATCTAAATTCATTAGAAGGACGGTGGTCCTGAGGATAGTCTGAGTGTCGGCTTCTGTATAGAAAGGTTGGTGGTTTGAATACCATTAGAAGCAGGGTTGACATTGTGACGTTTTATTAATACACATTTGGCATGCATACTGGTCATGTATCCAGAGAGCAGAATCAAGAGTAATATATCATGTTTTAAGAACATACTTCAAAATAGGTATAAAGTAAATAAGTTATTTATCAACACAATTCATTCACATAAATCTGATAGGTAATCTTAAATGAAAGAGTTATAATTATTCTAACAGATTAGGACTAGTCTGCAAGGATGGACTGTGATCAATAGAAGCAAACCTTATTTCGAGGGTTCAATGCCAGACTATAGTAAGAGCTTCACAAACGTAAAGCACTTACTATATTATAGTCTTGCATTTAACTATCGATTTGTCAAACTGAGATAATTTACAATGCTTTAACAGAACAGAACGGAACAGAACAGATTTTTATTTTACAACCAACCAAATGGTAGAAGAGCCATGCAGCGTTGGCTGAAAATTCCCAACAAAATGAGAAAAATATTCTTAGAAATGCATTTAATGTAGAATGTGTGTGAGGGAGAAGGCATTAATGACAAAAACATAATTGCATTTTGGTTTTTAAATTAACATTTATATGACAGGTAACTATAAAACTACAACAAACCAAACTTTAATGTTTGGCTACAAGTTCGTTACAACATAAATATACATCATTAACAAGCTATTCCAATAAATGTCCAAGGTTTTTAATGTCACCTACATCTAACATTAACCCTTAGATTGCTGGGTAATTTAAGAAAAATATTTTTTTATGTTGTCTAATTTCCAAGACCTTAAAAATCTTCCTAATTTTGATGAGGAAAGCTTCTCAGAGAAGCAAACAGGTTAGATCACAGGCCAGCCACCAATTTCTTTTGGCAGCTGGCCTGGATCTAACCTGTTTGCATAAGCCTATGAAATCAGTTCTAGCACTTAAAGGGTTAAATCCATAGTTTTTCACTGGAAAGGAGAATAACCCCAAGATAGTCTTAACCAAAATGCTCCGTTGACTCTTAAATGGCTAATGAAAATATTGTTGAGAAAGACAAAATTGCTCATTAAAGCAATTCCTTTTCTTTTTCAACAGTTTTTTTAATCTGTCAAATGTAACATCTTCACAATTCCTCTCACATAAGAAATGTCGCTTGTGAAACTCCTCCAGTCAACAAAACATTCATCAATTTCTTGAAATAAAGAACTAATGGTCGATGTCATGCATTTTTCTTGTATATAAAAGTGCACATCAATTGTCACCTTTGCCTTTGAAATCAATAGAATCCAATAAAATTCCCCGATTGAGGAAGCAAATGTCACCACCTGCCACACAATCCATGCAAAAAATGTTGCAAAACACGTCTTTCATTAAACCTAAGAATGCTTGATAATTTCCTTAAAATAGATTTTTGTGTCGTCTGCATTCCAAAACCTTAAATAGCTGCTTAACTTTGTTGAAGAAAGATACCAAGAGTAGCAAACAGGTCAGATCACAGGCCAGCCGCCAATTTACTTGGCGGCTGGCCTGGATCTAACCTTTTTGCATAAGCATAAAGTTGGTTCCAGCACTACAAGGGTTAGTATTAGAGCAAAGTCCAGTGTGAGTGTTCAATGCAATACTATGGTTATGAAGCACTTACTACAGTTTGCACTGAACCCTCGAGTTTTAACCTGATCTGTTTACCAAACAATATTTAAACCATTTAATTACTATACAGTGGACCCGCGATAATCCGAACGTCGTTTATCCGGAATATTCACCATCCGAACAGAATTTTGAGGGAACGGATCTTACCTTCATCAATTTAACTGTTTAATGCGGAAAATCCGCGTTCCGGAACCGGACAAAAATATTAGGGAACCAACAGTCACTTTTCATAGTATATGCGTATGGCTAGTCCGGAAACCAGTAAAATCGTTTATTTTGCGGTTACAGTTGCGAATGAAGGGATCGGTCTTCTGTTGTAAACGGCATTCACACGTTTTGCAAACTGTCACGTATGCTTGACCATAACATGTCACCTAGTGTAGTGTACTGGAAGGTGTTGATTGTTTGTTAATCGGTCATTCTGTCAGTTGATTGGTCTTACATTATTGTAATTACGGTCGCATGTCGATAGTTGAGTTTGTAAAAGGTGTTGATTGGCTGCTTAGACAGCGATCAGGAGACAATGTCTGGCAATCATTTTCAATTATTACTCAATCGATATGCTCCTTTTCCCTATAAATAAACTCTCGACAATCCCTACCTATCTCATTTCTCGATATTGAAATAAGAAGATGCAACTTGAAGATGTCTACACCTACAGCCAAACGAAGACAGTTCTTTTCAGAGCTATCTTAAGGAAATTTAACTTCTCGAAAGACATTGCTTCATATTGTCATTTTTTTAAAAAATCCGTTTTGACCAAATAAACACTTCCTTAACACACTTTATATTTCCCTTCAAAAAAAATAATTGTGTATTTCTTACTTCATAGTAATGATCATGATACACCAACACCGTGTAAAGGTAAACATTTCGCTGTAACTCGCATATTCTTTATTCCGGAAAATTCGTTAATACGAACAATTCTCCTGGGAACGAAAGTGTTCGGATAAACGAGGGTCCACTGTATATGTATCAAAATGAAATCAAATTGGAATAAGACACCTGATTAAGAACATGAATAATTGCTTGAAAGTGGTAGTCTGACGAACAAGTGAAACAAAACCAGATTTCGCCACCCCTGATAGGTAAGATAAAAGAAGTTATTAAGTAGAAGGTGGCTCCTTTTTGTCTCCCATGCCACCATTGACAAAAAGTTTCAGCTTTTAGGCATGTTTTAACCCTTATAGTGCTGGAACCTACTTCCTGTTTATGCAAACAGGCTAGATCCAGGTCAGTGGCCAAGTAAACTGGTGGCTGGCATGTGATCTAACCTGTTTGCTACTCTGGATATCTTTTCTCATCAAAATTAAGCAGATATTGAAGGTTTTGAAAAGCAGGCCACATAAAACATCTATCTATTTCTATCAAATTACCCTGCATTCTAAGAGTTAAGATAGAAAGAGAGTGATCCATTTTGTTCTATCCAAGGAATAATAGTTACTGACAGATTCAAATTACACATCATGCTTCACAAACGAAATCCATCATCTTTATACATTAACACAGAACAAAAAGCTTTACAGATTTCATACTTCAGTTTCTCATGCTCACTGATATATTAGCTGTCATCCCAATGTATTAACATACCAACCTGCCCCCCCCCCCCCCCCCCCCCCCCCCCTTGTGACTTTTGTGTGGTTCTAATTGAAAGCAACAGCAGATGACAAGAAAAAAAAGTGAAGAAAATATATTTGCTTCTATAATATTGGGTTAAAACCATCATAACAAAAGTCTAAATTGCTCGTTTTAGGAGTAACTTCTAATTTTGTCCAATTGGTTTTATAAAGTCTCCTGTAGCAGATAAATGAGTGTAACGTAAGGGGTTTATAATTAAAGTCCCCCATACAGAATATTTCCTGTGAAGGATTCAAGAACTTTTGAGGTACTCTTTTCTTCTTTATATTTAAATTCTTATGGTATTCTATCCCCAGCAAAGGATTCAAAAACCGTCTTCGTGAATCTCATGAACAGACAACAAAGACAAATGGTCTTTCATGAACACAAAACTGTTTTTTCTTTTTTCAAGAAAATGTTCATGAACATCAAGAACATGTTCATGAATACATTCATGAACAGGTTTTTGATGTTCATGAACATGTGTTTTGGTGGTAATGAACCTGTTCTTGAATTCATGAACAAGTTCAAGAACACCTTTGTTTTCATGAACCTCCATTTGTCATTCATGTCTTTCGTTCAGGTTCTTGGATCCTTGGTATAGGGCCATATGAACCTTTTTGAGACCTTTGCACTCTTACCATTAACTGTCATTACTTAACCCTTTCCCAAATAGCAAATTTTCGACTGTCCCAAATTGAAAGGGTTTGCAGACGACATATAAATTGATAAAATTGGAAAATAATCTTCTGATAGGGCAGAAAACATTGTGTTTTCAAAAATCGTCTGCAACAAAAAAGTCAAATGTAATTATTGTTTGGGAAAGGGTTATGTCATTGAGGTCCCATGTCAATTTGTAAACAAGTTCAGCATGAGCATCTTATGGGAAATTACTGTTATACTAGGCTGGTTAATTACCAAATGTTAAACATAATTCACCTTGTTTTACATCGATTGTGAAGGAAGCTTGAAGCCTGTTCAAAGTCACTCTTGATGGCTACTTCCTGGATACTAACCAGTTGCTTGCAAGGATTTGTGGGTCAGTCACAGCAATTTTCACCCTGCGTAACAGAGATTCAAACCCAGGACCCTCAGTACAAGAGGCTGACGCTCTTCTACTGCACCACTGTCCCCCAAACAGTTTAATAGTCTACAATGGTTACCTTAATTGTAAAATATCATAAATGCTCTCTTTTACTGAGAATAGTTCAACATTCAACATAAAATATCATCCAGCCGTGCTCTCTTTTTCTGTGACTAGTCTAACAATGTAATTATGATATTTCTTACCTGCATCATCACATGACGGAGATTTGAGGGAATGGAGCTGTGACCTGTCTTCTTTGGGAATGTTTTGGTAATGGCTCGTTAGGATATCTGCAAAGAGGAAAACAGTATTTACTGATCAGCATAATTCTATTACACATAAATTATTATGAATGGAATGTACATAAGCCATCAAGCGGGGCTTCTAGATATGAAACTCATCTGAGTTTAGTTTAATACACAACTATAAGTAAGTTTTTCACATATGTGAAGCACTTATTATAGTTTTGCATTGAACCTTGAAAACAAAGTTATTTAATACAAAATTAATGAACCCAGAAAGTGGTCATGGTTCATTACCAAACAAAAACGACATTTGACCAATTTGTTGCAGACGACTTTAGAAAACATTGTGGGAAAAGAAGAAATTGCTCTTAACAAGCGATTTCTCCTTTTCCCAAAACTTTTTCTGCCCTATTAGAATTCATCACCTTTACCAAATTTTATTTGCAAACTCTTTCAACTTGGGAAAGTTGAAAATTTGGAGTTAGGTAAAGGGTTTAACCACTCTCTCATATGGGTTGTTGAGACTGATCAAAATGGAAAGCAAAAGCAACAGAATATAATAAAGAATGAAATCTGCCAACTTAACGAAACAAAATAGGAATTATTGAGATATATAGAGAAACATATCGTTTCAAGCAAATTCTCTTTTTGTCAATGGTTTCTAAAATTATCTGATGGGAAAATGTTACAACTAATACACAAAACTCTAAGGTCAACAAGAATCTCTCACTTCACATACCATTGATATGTTAAATAAGTTAAATAAGTCGTTGGAGCATCACTTGACATCAAAGCCCACTTATATAAGGGGTTCGTTTTTACACCAATAGGTGATTCTTTTTCATTAACACTTTGCCTCAAATAGAATTTGACACTGGGGTCCAAAATGAAAGCAACCGCAGACGTCAATTATGAAATTGAAAATTGTTTTCAATATTTGGCTAAAACCATTGTGACAAAAAGAGGAATTGCTTGACAATTGTAATTTTTCCTTTTTTTATTTAACAGCTTTATATACAACCTTTCATCTTCATATGTTTCTTAAACAAGTACAGAGTGTAAATGATAAAATATGGAATCAGGTTGTTGGTAACAGATACTTATAACAGCGGCATTCCTTAGTCCATTCAAATGAATGCAAACAACACATTTCCGTAAAGAACAATCCATTCGTTACAAAGTTAAGATTCAGATAAATGAGTACCATGCAACCACATAAGATTATGTAGGATAGGTTACCCAACAAATGCCAATTACTCATTATTTGAGGAAAGTTATGTAAAGCAATTTCCTAAATTCTCTCTCTGGAAAAATGCACTGTTGTTTTTATTTAAAATAGATAAGTGTATATCTTATTTATTCAATCACATGGGTAATACACTCTATATGTTGGAGGATTTAAGAACCATCACTCGACAGCCCATGATCAAGCCAGTAAGAAATTTCAACAATAGCATTACTGAGTAAGTCAGTCGGGATACTATACTTCTAATGATAATCAAAATGCTGTCACCAGGAATTGAACTGACACTGAGAGAGGCCATATTATTTTCACATGGGTTGTGTACTCTAACCTCAAGTCCACTAAAGCCCCCAAATAAACGTAACAGTAAAAATATTTTATCTGTTAAACATCAGGCAAATGATCTTTATTGGCTATCAACCCTATAAAAAGTTTTAAATTTAATTGCATCAAATAGAGGAAATTCACTGAGGAGACTACTGTACTTTAAAAAGATGTTGTATCAATGTAAGAGTCCCCCAATGTAAATGTATGTAATTGACATCATAGGTATGTTACATGGCGGATATGTGATAAATTTTCACTTGTAAACTATGTACTGATGATGACATAGAGAGAGATGGGGGGACAACAACACTGTTGGGTGATATATAATGTTTTAGCATATCTTGTACTTATGTACAAAAATAACTTAGAAGTAGATAAGTAGAGAGTAACCATAAAAAGGGCTGATGCATTAAAAAAAGTTTGCCGAACTTCTTACAATGTACGCATTGTCCCCAATCACATAAGTGGGAGGAGATGTTTGCGGGTATACATGAGGAATTATAACTTGTGACAATGTACACATGTTCCCAATCACATAAGTGGGAGGATATGTTTGCGGGTATACATGAGGAATTATAACTTGTGACAATGTACACATGTTCCCAATCACATAAGTGGGAGGACATGTTTGCTGGTATACATGAGGAATTATAACTTGTGACAATGTACACATGTCCCAATCACATAAGTGGGAGGATATGTTTGCTGGTATACATGAGGAAATATAACTTGTGACAATGTACAAATGTAACTTAGACTGAGGCTAGTGGATTTTATGTATGCCTCAGTCTAAGTAACTAACTTGTTTCAACGTACAATGGGTGAACACACTTTATATCATCGACAATGTTGCTGGATGCTGATTGGCTTGTTACAATGTTCAAGGTGAACACAGTTTATATCATCAACAATGTTGCTGGATGCTGATTGGCTGGTTACAATGTTAAGAGAGAAGTGATTACATCTATGTACCACATAGTAATTTACCCTTTATATGCATCTGCTGAAATCTTCAGAAACCAATGTGATAAGCAATTCCTATGTTTGTCACAACAATTTTCAATGTCTGATATTATTTTAAACTTAAGCCTTAAAGTGGGGAACCGACTTCATGATTATGCAAACTGGTTATATCCAGGCCAGTCCCCAAGTTAATTGGCGGCTGGCCTGTGATCTTAGCTGTTTGCTAGTCCTTATATCTTTACTCAACAAAATTGAGGTTTTGGAAAGCAGACAACACAAAATCTATATTTAAGAAATTACCCAGTATTCTAAGGGTTAAATTTACTCGTTTCCAGTTCCCATGTAGAGAAATAATGTAGACCTAGGTTGGTGGTAGAGGGGGGTATAATGACACCATCCTTGATAATGCTGCTAGACAGACATGACAACCAGGCCTATTGTAAATGTCAGAATGATTTGTCAACTACACTGCTACATGGCCAGTATCATTCAACCCTTTACCAAAATGTCAAATTGTGTACTGTCCCAAATTGATAGAGTTTGCAGACGACATTTCAAAATGTGATGAAATTGAAGAATAATCTTATAATAGGGCAGAAAACAATGTGGGAAAAGGAGAAATTGCTCTTAACGAGCAATTTCTCCTTGTACCACAATGTTTTCCAGAAATGTCTGCAACAAAATGGTTAAATGTTGTTATGGTTTGGTAAAGGGTTAAACATTTCCCTCACACTGGGATTTGGGACAGGTCCAAATTGAAAAACAACAGCAGACGACATTTATAAAGTATAAAAAAAAAAAAAAAATGAAACCAATGCAACAAAAGCAGAAACTTTCTCTTTGTTACAGTTGTGCTTTAGATGTGAAATATATGTAAAATAAAGTTTATAATATATTTTCATGGAAAGTATAAGCACAACCCTTATATGGAATAGATATGCAGCGATGGCATTAAAATGTACTATGAAAGTGGCTACACAAATAAAATCTATAAAAATCCTGCCATTCTGATAGACTAAAAAAAACACAGCATTCATTGGGCTTAAAGGGAGATTTGTTAATAATGAGTAGATAGTCCTTGTACGGTAATGTATCTACATATTGCCTGTGCTAAAAAGCACTTTAATATGTCTGTATTAGGAAAAGGTTTCACAAGCACTTTGAGTGATTTTTCAAGGACACATGTACTACATTTTTTTTACTGTTTTACAAAGGGATCAATCCAAGATCAAATTAAATACATCATGTGTTTATGAAGGAATTACTTTAGTCTTGCATTGAACCACCAATACATTTAATGTTCATTTCAACAAGCCTGAAACAGATAAAGAAAAATCCAGAGACTAAAGAAGATAATGCTCCATCAGCATACTGAATCTCAATTTGATTAACAATTGTAAAAAAATATTGGATCAACATGAATTTCAATCAAAAGAGTTTTTGCTTATGATAAGCAATCCTTTTTTCACATAATTTCCTTCTCTCTAATCCTTAACCTAAACATATCTTTTTTCATAAAACACACTATTGTTTTCTCCCAGTTCCTTTTTTATCAACCTTCTATATGATTTTAATTAGTTAACACAATTTTTTTTTGCAGGGGTGAATTAGCAATGTCAAAATTCTATAGGATATTAATTAGGAAATGCATTTTGTCTTCTTGCAGTGGGGAATTTGCAATGTCAAAATTCTATAGGATATTAATAAGGAAATGCATTTTGTCTTCTTGCAGTGGGGAATTTGCAATGTCAAAATTATATAGGATATTAATAAGGAAATGCATTTAGTCTTCTTGCAGTGGGGAATTTGCAATGTCAAAATTCTATAGGATATTAATAAGGAAATGCATTTTGTCTTCTTGCAGTGGGGAATTTGCAATGTCAAAATTCTATAGGATATTAATAAGGAAATGCATTTTGTCTTCTTGCAGTGGGGAATTTGCAATGTCAAAATTATATATGATATTAATAAGGAAATGCATTTTGTCTTCTTGCAGTTGGGAATTTGCAATGTCAAAATTCTATAGGATATTAATAAGGAAATGCATTTTGTCTTCTTGCAGTGGGGAATTTGCAATGTCAAAATTATATAGGATATTAATAAGGAAATACATTTTGTCTTCTTGCAGTGGGGAATTTGCAATGTCAAAATTCTATAGGATGTTAATAAGGAAATGCACTTTGTCTTCTTGCAGTAGGGGAATTTGCAATGTCAAAATTCTATAGGATATTAATAAGGAAATGCATTTTGTCTTCTTGCAGTGGGGAATTTGCAATGTCAAAATTATATATGATTTTCATTAATACATTTTGTCTTGCAATGGTAAATTTGCAATATCAAAATTCTATTAAACGTAAGTTAGTTAATGCATTTTGTCTTGCAATGGTAAATTTGCAATATCAAAATTCTATTAAACGTAAGTTAGTTAATGCATTTTGTCTTGCAATGGTAAATTTGCAATATCAAAATTCTATTAACGTAAGTTAGTTAATGCATTTTCTATCTTGTAATCATATACTGAGCAAAACTACAATTCTTCATCTTCACAACTTGTTGTTATGCATATAAAGTAAGCTGCCTAGCTACTTAACAATTTTCACACAGGAAATATTTATCATACTATCTTCACTCCCAAGGCCATTGGCAAAACCATTCTCCAAAACTGTTCCATTTTATGCTTCAAGGCTATCTCTCCCTCAAGAATTTCCGCATTGTTTTTTTTTTTCTTGGAAAATGTTTCCAGGGAAGAAGACCTTGCAACAAATGTGTTATCAATTACAGTGATAAGGAAGCTAGAAAGGTATGTGCTTCTCTCTCTCCAGCAAGGCTGTATACAGTGAACTCTCGTTTATCCGGACCCGATTATCCGGATGTCTCGCAATCCGAACAAAATTGTAAGGGAACGGAATTATTGGACCAGTTTATTGCAGACGACTTTTGAAAACATTGTGGGTAAAGGAGAAATTGCTCGTGACGAGCAATTTCTCCTTTTCCCACAATGTTTTCTGCCATATCAGAAGATTATCTTTGAATTTCATCACGTTTTGATATGTCTTCTGCAAACTCTTTCAATTTGGGACGGTCGACAATTTGGCGTTTGCTAAAGGGTTATAACTATACACCGCTCATACAGACCGTTTATGTCTTAATGTGAATAAGAACATGCTCTGCTTGATTAGTCCGGATTATTCGGTAAACCGTACATTTTGTTTGGAACGGACGTGTTCGGATAAACGAGGGTTCACTGTATATACTATTGTGTATCCTAGTAGCTGTATTATAAGGACATTCTAGCAAAAGATGAACCTGGTTCACCTGGCAAAATGGCAACGACTAAGACCAGTGTGCCTATGTGTGTTTGTTTCTGTAAGTCCCTATTGTGAGAAATTGTTGACCCCCATACTCAACTGCCAATAAAGGCTGGTCCAGCCCCCGTAAAGCCATCGACCAAATGACCAAAACAATGCAGCAAAAACAAACAAATACATAACATGGTAAGCTAAAGGTAATTGGGTAAAAACCATCTTGACCAAATGGATAATTTGTTCATTATGAGTAATTTATTCTATTATTACAGTGGTTTCCTTATAGTCTTTGATAGTAATCCATCAACTTAAGATATTATGGAGTTAAGGAGGGTTGCATCACCTATACTAAATCTTAGAAGACTGAACCTTTTTCATTGATCTTAGTTGAATGCATCCCAAGAAAATAATTATTTATTAAATAACCTTTACAAAAAAACATGATAATTACAGCATGTAAATAGCCAAGACACATTTTGACTCAAAGAAGAAGTGGTCTCTATAAGCAAAGCTTTTATTGGACACCTGGTTTTTAATTAAATATATTTCATCTTTCATTTCATCTATCTCTATATCTCTCTCCGCAGGTGAATATAACCAAGTATACCTATGTAATGAGTATCAAGGGTTGCGGCTGTTTACATCAATTGGGGCAGGTTTATCAGTGATTTTAATGATTCCATATCATAAACAGGGTTTACCTAAAAATAATAACCAAACCACTGATTCCACAACAAAAAACCAAACCAAGATTCTCTCATACAACAACACAAATGTGATACTGGTTTAAACCATTATTTAATGAGTTACTTAATTTTCACAAAACCTACTGGCACTATAAGACATTTCAAAACATTGTAAGAAAGGGAAAAATGCGCATTATGCGCAGATTCTCTTTTGAAGACGTATTACTTATGTAGCGAGTTACTCAGTTTTCACACAACATAATGGCACTAGAAGACATTTGAAACCATTGCAAGAAAGGAGAAATATGCTCATGATGAGCAAATTCTCATTTAATTTGTTAATGCATAATTCGAAATATTTATCTTTGAATTTTCTCTTTTAAAGATTGCCAATTGGTTCTTGATGTATTTGATACAACATTGTCTTGAGGATTCAATTCAATTCATGTTGTAAGTATGGCGTTTATTGCTGTATCAACAATTTCTCTGTTATTTAGCAGCTTTCTTGGATTCACCAGTACTAGAATAGTAATCTGAACAGACTTGCCAAAAGTCTCTCTCATGAAACTAGAGGTGACGACAGGGCTTGAACCAGGCGCTGCCAAGTTCTTAGTCTGCCAACTTAGTCTCTGGGCCAGCCAGGAGCATCATTAAGTAAGTGTGATCTTGTTTGTGACAGACATACTATATAAAGTCCTGCATTGAACCTGTACAGTCTGGCTGACATTATGTTTCATTGTTGGCAATAGATAAACATAAACAGTTTCCGGAGGGTGTCTCATTCTACCTCAGGGGGGAATATTTTTCATAATTCAATTGAATATTGACAAGCCTATTTTTCATACTAACCAATTGGATTAAATGTCAAGAAATTTCAGACATTTCCAAGGAAAAATAAGGACTTCCTAAATAGGGAAAGAACCAATTTTCCCTTATTGGATTCCCTGAAATGGGAAATCTGTACTTGGTCATAATTGAAAGAAAGACATATCGAGGGTTCACTGCAAGACTATAGTAAGTGCTTCATAAACATGAATCACTTATATGGTATTGCACTGAACCCTTGATATGATAATTATACAGCACAATAAGCAAATCAGCCTATTATCAGTGTACCTTCCTATGGTCTTTGTCATGGATGTGAGGCATCTTTCTTCTCTATGCAAGATATAATTAGTTAATCTATACCAAATTATGGAACTTTTGATGGGTTTGAATTAATGAAAAAAGGACACACAAAAATTAACTATTCGACAAAACAATGTAAAATGAACCTTTTTATTGGTTTCACCAATTGACCAAAAGCCTCTAAAGGAATATTCATAAGAGTCAAATAAAATTATGTTTAAGTCTATAACAAACAAATGCATGTGTGTATCCTCTACCACACATGTATGATATTGCATGTTTACAATGGTCTCTCATTTCCTTTGGCAAGGTAACCAGTGTTTCTCTATAATTATATTTCTTTGATCTAGATATCATTTAAACATCTTCGCATGGGGTCCATTCCACCATTGTTTCAGAAGAGGATGTATTATCAATGTAGTTTTAGTACTTGAACTGCGAATTTATAAATTTTGATAGGAATCAAAGTGCTGCCCTTATAGAAATACTTTACCAACGTAATGTTACCATTCCCATATCTCCCATATCATAAATTACTTATTAAGAAGCAGCAAATACATATATGTATTTAGAAAATCATTTTCTTTTAGGATAACAAATATTGCTGGCCAACAGATTTGTTTAAATAATGTTTTTAATTATGAATTATGTCTCATCAACATTATTTCTTTCATATCATTAAAGATGCCTAATGTTGTCTGCTTTCCAAACCTTTAAATATCTGTTTAATTTTGATGAAGAAATATAGTCAGATAAGCAAACATGTTAGATCACTAGTCAGCTGCCAATTTACTTGGCGGCTGGCCTGGATCTAACTTGTTTGCATAAGCGTGAAGTCTGTTCCAGCACTATAAGATTTAGTGAGGTAAAAGGTTATTGTGTATGGATCTTCTATCTTCACATCAGAATCATTGGAATATCATTTGGCCCTGTAATTGGTGAAAGAGTATCTCTAGAAAAGGCCGTTAAATGTAGTTATCAAAGTCAGCCTGACCAATGGTGTCAAAAAGATATCTAGAAAATTAAGAAACTATCTTTGAAATTGGCTTTGCTTAAACATTTAAATTAGTATTAATCCATTTCGATACAACCTAAAGCAAGTAGGAAATATATTTGAGCCATTGGGACAAAAGAACAAGTTGCTCAACTTGAGAAAATTTCCTTTTCTGTAACAACGGTTGGTGCTTTATATTGCAAGGAGTATGATATTTTACATACTTTATTTTAATGACTTCTTCTGAAACTTTCAGACTTCACACAAAATTTCATTGGAAAGAAAAGTACAGAGTCAAAATTAAGTTTAAATAAGAAATGAATTTTGGTCATTCTTAACACTGTCTCAATAATTATTAAGAGAAGTGGTAAATGCTCATAAAAGCGACGTCAAAAATATGGCTCATCTATGTGACTTTTTTACATGTTGCCAACCAAATCAAGTCATTGATCAAGCCAGTATGCAAGCAGTCAGGTATGAAATGAGATGAATGATTTTGGTTACATACTTTCTGAGAGGTTGACAAATAATGTTAAACCCGTAATGACCCAGCAACATTTTTTTTCAGTGCAAGGTTGAATTTTAATTGGATATGCAAATATAGTGATGAAAAACTCCAAGAAAAGACTGTATGAGTTAAAATTGGCGGCTGGCCTGTGATCTAACCTGTTTGCTACTCTGAGTATCTTGCCTCATCAAAATTAAGCAGATATCTAAGGTTTTGGAAAGCAGACGACACAAAAATATATTTTTAGAAAATAACCCATCATTCTAAGCGTTAATCATGGAAATGTCTCTATATGAAAAAAAAGAAGGTAAAATACTTGATCCAAAATACTAACAGTTATTGTGATGATGATGATAAAGAATGAAGGTTAGAGTTCTGAAGTGTCTTTATCATTTTTACATTGCTTCTATTTAATTCCTTGCATGCCAAAAATATGCAATCTTTATAACATGACAGTGTCTAAAAGTAATTTAATTTATCACACTTTAAAAGTCCTTTAAAACCCTATTACATTTGAAAATGTTTAAAAGACATATTTACGCTCCGTATATGTTTGGTGTTTGAAATTTCATTAGATATCATAAGAAGCTTACATGTCAAAGGTTCAATGCAAGACCATAGCAGGTTCTCGAAAGCAAAGGACTTGCTATTAAGTTTTGAAATGAATCATCTATGTAGTAATGAAAAATATAATTGAACCATTGCAACCAATAATAAACAAAGATTGTATCTGTAGGTATAGAATTAATTAAAACAATATTCGTTATCTGTATTTTATCAACCAATTCCATACGGAATTCCGCCAGAATGAAATTGAAAACATCAGCAGACAACTAACAAAAAAGGATGAAAATAAAACACAATTTCTTTCAGGTATTGAGTAGAAGCAATAGACTCAAAAGGATGATTTGCTTGTAAAGAGAAATTTATCATCTTGACACAATGCTTTGTAAAAAAATCTATAAAAGGTATAACAAGGCAAGAGGTAAACATGGCGGTCTCTATCCTTGTAAATCATTGACCTATTGTGATACAAATTAATTTGTAATGGGTTATTGACAGTTAATTAACATTGTTGCTGGTTCATTGAAAAGGTCGCTTTTTATCTACTTTCACAATATCTTACCATCAAATTGGCTCGGTAAGTTGTTTTGATCCATTCCTTAACCCATTACCGAACAATTACGACATTTCACTTCTTTGTTGAGGAGGACTCTGGAAAACATTGTGGGCAAAGGAGAAATTGCTTGTAATAAGCATATTTTCCTTTTCCCACAGTGTTTTCTGCCCTATTAGAAGATTATTTTCCAATTTAATCACATTTTGAAATGTCGTCTGCAAACTCTTTGAATTTAGGACAGTCAAAAATTGTGCGTTTGGTAAAGGGTTAATTAAGACTGGCTAAATTGGATAGCAATGAGGGACATCAATCTTTTTTTCTTTTCATAAAGAAAACAAATTCCTTTTATAAATGATCTTGGGTAAAGCCAATGTGACAATAGAAGAACTATTGCTAAGAATTAGCCATTTCTGTTTTGGTCACAATGTGTTTCTAACAGCATCTGCTGCGAGTGCACCAATATGAGCAAGTCTCAACGGAATCAAAAGGAAACTCTGAAATTCCTGCAACTGTGATGTAGTCTTAAAGTAGAAAACCGATAATCAGCCATTTTGAAACTCATTCTGTTATCAGATTCCTTTGGTAGTTCTCAATTAATCTCTGTCGAGGTCCGGAACTATTTGGTTCCATGCGAATAGTTCCGGCCCAGACTGAGGTATACTGAGAACGGCCGAAGAAATCCAATGAAAGGATGATTTTCAAAATAACAGATCATGGGTATTCTACTTTAAAAGAGATTGGGAAATCAAAAAGAGACTCTTAAAGCAAGAAATGGATCCTGCATTGTGTTTTCAAAATCAAATTGTTATCAACTAATCAGTCTCTACTGACCCCAAAACTATAGAAACAACAGGTGAAAAATGAATTGCTCTGTTGGAGCGTCCCACCATCCTGTTTCTACACAATAATATTATGATTAAAACGTTATTTATCTTTTTTGAGCTATTTCTTCTTGCTTATTGTTTCTAGTTTGGACAAGTCACAAATTATTTTCATGATGGAGTAATACGTTCATTACCACCGTCCCTGTTGCATGAGAAATGATAGCGCTCATTTATCTTCCGTTGGGAAGACCTCTAGAATATTTAAGTCAATAACGGGGCAAAATCCATCAGACCAACATCGCCCTGATTCTAATACAAGCAATTTACTGGAGATGACTCGGTAGTGATCTATAGAAATCACAATTAATGTATATCTGTATATTGAGGGTTCAATGCATATGTGAAGTACTTACTATATAGCCTTGAATTGAACCTTGCCTCATTTTGTGGCCTCTCTGTATTGCACATATGTGAAGCACTTACTATATAGCCTTGAATTGAACCTTGCCTCATTTTGTGGCCTCTCTGTATTGCACATATGTGAAGCACTTACTATATAGCCTTGAATTGAACCTTGCCTCATTTTGTGGCCTCTCTGTATTGCACATATGTGAAGCACTTACTATATAGCCTTGAATTGAACCTTGCCTCATTTTGTGGCCTCTCTGTATTGCACATATGTGAAGCACTTACTATATAGCCTTGAATTGAACCTTGCCTCATTTTGTGGCCTCTCTGTATTGCACATATGTGAAGCACTTACTATATAGCCTTGAATTGACTCTTCACTTATTATGTGGCTTCACTGTATTGAACTTTTTTTGTGTTGTTTAAACTTCATTTTACATTGATTATGATGGAACCTTGAAGCTTATTAAATTCACTCTCAATAACTGCTTCCTGGATACTACACCATAACTCACACCAATTTGTGGGTTAGTCCAGGAAATTTTCACCTCACCTTATAGTGATTTGAACCTGGGTACAAGAGGCTGACGCTCTACCACTTCTTCACTGTCTGCAACTGAACAGTTGTGAAGGACATACTATAATTATAGTCTTAAATTTGACTTCACTGTTTTCACATAAGTGAAGCACTTACTATATAGTCTTGAATTGAACCCATGATGATGGTGTTGTATGCCAAACTGATGTTAACCTATCTATCTGCTTACGATACCTTTCTCAACATGCCAAAATAGGCATTTGACAAATAAATTGTGAGAATATGAGAACTCTTTCTTATATTAAAAAAATGTTGGGCAAATTTAAGGTTTTTACTGTTATCTCACTTTTGTGAAAGTATTATCAATCTAAAGTAAAGTATTTAAGGCATTAATTGTTGTAAAATGCTAAAATCATTTCTTAAAACATGAGGAACACCTAAAATTGTTTGTAGTCAGCAACAATATTATAGAGATACAAGACAGATGCTGTACTTGAGTTACAAGCATGATAAAAATTCGGTTCATTAGACTGAGATTGGGAGTTAGATATCAAATGAACTGTAACATTAAATTCATTTCTTGTATTACACTTGGAAAAGTGGTGTTCACAGGTCCTAATGTGGATGCTTCCAATAGCAACAGACAAATGAATTTACCAAAACATTAGTAACCTTCAATATTTACCATAACATCAGTAACCTTCAATGTATTTTGGTGTCCATAGAAATCAAGGTCATAAAAGCAGAGCAACATCATAATGTATAAATGAAAAGTAAAATAATATGCAAAGGATTCAAGTGATAAATTTATTATAAATTCATTCTTAACTGAATAATTGTTTAATCCATTCCTCCCTGATTTAGACATGAATTTTGGTGAGATTTGAAAGTAACAGCACATGGCAGTTGTAAACCTAACAAAAACTAATTTACGATGTGAAATTGGGTTAAAAAAAGTATTTTCAGCAAGAGGAAAAAAAGAACAATTAACATTAGTAAATATCTTTATATATCCGCTATTATAATATACAAAGCCCTTTGCAGAAAGTCAAGAAGCAGAAAGTCAAGAAGCAGAAAGTCAAGAAGCAGAAAGTCAAGAAGCAGAAAGTCAAGAAATATTATTTCTGGATTATCTGCAAAGGGTCTTTGTATCTTGCCAAAATGGTGAATAGCAATTAAGGCCAAGGTTTTCCAGAGCCAAAATGGTGAATAGCAATTAAGGCCAAGGTTTTCCAGAGCCAAAATGGTGAATAGCAATTAAGGCCAAGGTTTTCCAGAGCCAAAATGGTGAATAGCAATTAAGGCCAAGGTTTTCCAGAGCCAAAATGGTGAATAGCAATTAAGGCCAAGGTTTTCCAGAGCCAAAATGGTGAATAGCAATTAAGGCCAAGGTTTTCCAGAGCCAAAATGGTGAATAGCAATTAAGGCCAAGGTTTTCCAGAGCCAAAATGGTGAATAGCAATTAAGGCCAAGGTTTTCCATAGTCAAAATGGTGAATAGCAATTAAGGCCAAGGTTTTCCAGAGCCAAAATGGTGAATAGCAATTAAGGCCAAGGTTTTCCAGAGCCAAAATGGTGAATAGCAATTAAGGCCAAGGTTTTCCATAGTCAAAATGGTGAATAGCAATTAAGGCCAAGGTTTTCCATAGTCAAAAAGTATGAGAGAGACCTTGAAACGACTTGTTTGTGCTAAATTGTAACCCAAAGCATCCATAGACAATAAATCAAGGGTTCAGTGCAATACTATACTAAGTACTTCATATTAATGAACCTGACTTACTATAGTCTTACATTGAACTCTCAAAAACTTGACAATAAATCAAGGGTTCAGTGCATTACTATACTAGGCACTTCACATTAATGAACCTGACTTACTATAGTCTAACATTGAACTCTCAAAAACTATCTATATAACACCATCTTTCCTTCAACTAGATCAGCAGGCGTAGAAATATTTGTACATCATGTCAACAATATTGCATTATTTCAATATTACAATATGATATTATTAATATAACAATATTGCAATTTGATACCAATGATCAGATCCTCACTAGATATTATTAATATTACAATATTGCAATTTGATACCAATGATCAGATCCTCACTAAGTTGTGGAGGAAGACCTCAAACAAAACTTTCCATTAAGAAGGACTACTATAGGTCAAGCTATGTGGATCATTGGTATTTAATAAGACAGCTCACTGGGACCTCTATAGTGAATATGCAAATCTTCCAGTGTATGGATTCTTAAAGTTGCATAGTTACATTTGAGAACATCTTGAACTCAATATAAGATGTTTATAAAACAATACAACTTTTGTATTCTTGTAAAATGTACAATAAAGTAGCCATTGAAAGCGAAATGAATTCAGAAGGTATCACTATATCATCATTTGTTCATCCAGTGTGCAGGTAATCTTAAAACTGTTACAAAGCTGTTGGATTTAAAAACATGAATTCAGTTTACAGGCTCTAGACACTTAACCCTTTCCCAAACAACACATTTTCAACTGTTCCAAATTGAAAGAGTTTGCAGACGACATTTCAAAATGTGATGAAATTGAACAATATTCTTCAGAAAGAGCAGAAAACCTTGTGGGAAAAGGAAAAATTGCTCGTTACGAGCAATTTTTCCTTTTTTCACAATGTTTTCTAAAGTCGTCTGCAACAAAATTGTCAAATGTGGTTATTGTTTGGGAAAGGATTAAACGCAAACAAATTTTGCTTCCAGTGGCTTTTCTCACATGCATATTATACAACTGTACAGCTGAAGTACTGTTTTTAAGAAATACAATTATAACTTCCAAATTGTGTTACATCAAAAAGTAGCTTTAATACCCATGTAAAGACATGACTGGTGTTCGATATTCAGTACTTTAACCCATTACAGTACAGAAGTTTTAGTCCTAAAACTCTTAATCAAGGGTTTAATGCAATATTATAGTAAGTGCATCATGTTTTAGTCTTGCATTGAGCTTGCATTTAGTCTTGGCATAGGGGAATACCTTATTACCTCGTTGATGTGAAATAACTTAAGACTTCGCAGATTAAACAGATTAGGTTGCACTAAGCAGAGTATTTCTTTTCTTAACTTCCTTATTTCAGATTTAACCCTTTACCAAATGCAAAATTTTCGCCTGTCCCAAATTGAAAAAGTTTGCAGACGACATTTTAAAATGTGATGAAATTGGTAAGAAATATTCCGATACGGCAGAAAACATTGTGGGAAAAGGAAACATTGCTCGTTATGAGAAATTTCTCCATTTCCCGCAATGTTCTCCAGAGTCGTCTGCAACAAAGTCGTAAATGTCGATAGCGTTTGGTAATGGGTTAAACCCTCTATTCTGGGTACTCAATAGAATCGTCTCATCAAGATTTGCTGCAACCTTTGCAAAAACATGAAAGCGCCTCCATAATCTTGACCTTAACCCTAATAGTACTGGAACCGTCTTCATGCCTATGAAAACAGGTAAGATCCAGGCCCGCCACCAAGTAAATTGGCAGCTGATCTGTGATCTAACATGTTTGGTAATCTTGGTATCTTTCCTCAACAAAATCAAGTAGATATTAATTTTTTTTTAAAATTTAAGGTTTTGGAAAGCAGACAACACAAAAGTCTATTTTTAGAAAATTACCCAGCACTAAAAGGGTTAAGAAGATTGACAACATCCAAGATGTTACAGGTAAACAACAATATATCATCAGTTATTTCATGGCCACAAAAATATACATCTAAATGTTGTCGTTTATACAGCATTTCTCTTATATACTCTAACAAACATAACCTAAACGCAGATCACATTTGAAACATTTGTGAAAACAGGTGCACTTGCGGATGAAAAGCAAATTCCCATTTAATAAACTGATTCGAAAGTTCAAAAGTCAATTATACAAACTTCATTCATAAACATTTCTTCATAAGTTGTAAAAATGTCGTCTGCAACATAAACAGTCAGGTAGTTTTCAATAAGGGACAAAAAAGGAGAAAGATAATTCAGTTTAAGGGATAAGCCTTCAGTAAACATTAATTCATAAACAACATGTTTTTCTGAAAAAAAACTTCATGACAATATCTCAGTCTGGCAGGTAAGACAAAAAAAAAAATTCCCTTTATGTAAATATAATCCGTCTGCGTCAGATTGTCCAAACAATTTCATTTATAATCACATCAAAAACGGGTCCAAATGGCAACTTTGCATAAGAATGTATCATCTATTTTTGGTGTAGAACTAATTTAAACCTTTCCCAAACAACAAATTTTCGACTGTCCCAAATTGAAAGAGTTTGCAGACAACATTTCAAAATGTGATGAGATTTGAAAATAATCTTCTGATAGGCCAGAAAACATTGTGGGAAAGGAGAAATTGAAAGGCATCACATCATGAATTGTCGTCTGCAATCTCTCTCAATATGGGACAGTCGAAAAGTTGGCATTTGGTAAAGGGTTAACCATGGGGCCATAGTAAAAAGACCTATCCAACAATTCATCTCAACACTGGTGTTTCATTTGCTAAAATATTATTCCACATGCAAAAGGTTGACAGCCTTTAGTGTGAACACTATCTATGATAATGGTGATGCTATTACAATATTGGGGAACACTCAATCCCAACGGACAAAACGATTGATTTGCAATAAATTATTCAACACCATGACCATTGTTTTCCCGTTTATACATCAAAAGTCAGCTGGCTTTTCACTGTACATCACACTCTACCTCTATTTACAAATCTGCCATAAAATCAACATTAACCGTTAGTCCCAATTGACAAATAGTCCATGTCCAAAATTGAAGGCAGCCCATTTGTAAGAAATTGAATATAATAATGACTGAAATCACGATGATTTGTGACTTGGATCCTGTCGTGATAAATACAATTTGTAACAATAGTCTTTTATACATCTGCATCACTAATAAAAAAGTTGTTTGAATATTGGGTTTTCTCTCGATGACTGCTTCCTGAATACTAACCTAGTACTCTCCCAGGTTTGTTGGAGAGTACTGGCAATTTTAACCTCTTCATTAACTTGGATCAAACCTGGGACCCTTGATACAAGAGGCTGTCAATCTACCACTGCACCACTGTCGTCCACAATACTAATGGAGTGATTGCTTGGGGAAGGGAGAAACAGGTTATTTTCTATTCATTTCATTAAACAAGACATTAAATTGCAGTTGATGAAAATAACAAATACGGTGTTCAAAATTCATGGTGCAAAAGTGACTATTTTCAAGTCAACAGTCAGCAACTTCATTAGGTGGCATAATCATGTGTACATGAAAACTGGAAATATACTGTCATAAGACATGTTAACCTTTTACCAAGCGCAACATTTTCAACTGTCCCAAATTGAAAGAGTTGCAGACGACATTTCAAAATGTGATGAAATTGAAAATTGATTTCCTGATAGAGCAGAAAACAGTGTGGGTAAAGGAGAAATTGATCATTAAAAGCAATTTCTCCTTTTCCCACAATGATTCCAGAGTCATCTTTGTCAAACTGGTCAAATGTCGTAATTGTTTGGTAATGGGATTACTGAAAATCTGTTGAAAGCCTTTTAAAAAATCCAATCAAATCAATTTATAGGACAAGGCAAGTGTTTATTCAATACAAAATCACAGCTAAGCATCGAGTATTGAAATTAATGACATTTGAGAACCACATGATTTATTCTGAATTTCATAAAAATGGATTTGTACCCATTGATTGCTTCATAAACACCCGGATTATCATACTTATATACATTAAAGAAGGTCTGAATAGATTTGATGGCTTTTTAAAGAATGCCATTGACAAACCAAATGGCTGGATTGAGGGGCTATTAAAGGCCAATTAAGTAAGATGATTCTTCAACATTTTTGATTTTCAAAAAGGATTACTTTACAACAAAGCAATATTGAACTTTTGAATGTTTTCTTTTTTTAGAAAATTACCCAACATTTTAAGAGTTTAGCCTGAAGAGCTTTCACCCCCTGGTAAGGATGGTCCGATACAATAAAGCTTGACTGTAGCAGCCTTTTTTTTGCTTGCGACATTGGAGCAATAAAATCACAATGTGGCATTTGTGGGCAGGGGTTTTATTCAATCAACAATTCTTGGGATTTTACAAGAACTGAACAGACTTTATAGTTCTTCAACACCAAAACATATTTCTCAAAGACACAATTCTAATGACTTCCCACATCACTGAGGTTTGAAAGAATGCTAAATCAGCACAAGGAAATACAAAACACAAAAAAAAACATTCCAGGGTTCAATGCAAGACTATAGTAAGTGCTTCATAAACATGAAGCACTTACTATAGTATTGCATTGAACCGTCACATTGCCAATTGTTTAGGTTCACTACCTACTGGTCAATGTACCCTGATATACAAAAGCCATTCAGACTTCAGTCATAAAAAAAACATAAACAAAAACACTTCAGACGAATTAGACAATGAGATTATGTTCAGTCTACAAACTATGTATGTCATGGTATTAATACATGCAACCCTTTACTGAACACCAAGTCATTTATCTGTAAATTTTTTCTTAACCCTTTCCCAAACAACAATTTTTCGACCGACCCAATTGAAAGAGCAGATGACATTTCAAAGTGTGATTAAATTTGAAAATAATCTTCTGATAGGGCTTAAAACATTGTGGGAAATGGAAAAATTGCTCGTTACAAGCAATTTCTCCTTTTCCCACAATGTTTTCTAAAGTCGTCTGCAACAATTTGGTCAAATGTCGTTATTGCTTGGGAAAGGGTTAAAAAAAAAAGCGTGAATAGTCAAGGAAATAAAAAGAAGAGTTGCAAATTTTTGTCTGAAAGAGGAAATTGGTTTCAATGAGCAATTTGTTCTTTATGCACATTGATTTCAAAAGTTCCATGCAAAAGACTTGATAAAGTCTCACGATTTCTTTGGAAAAGGATTAATTAGATTATCCGACACCTCATTAACAAAATCATTGTTACAGATGACCTTGCAAAACTTTACCCTTTTTTCCCCACACATTGCAGTTTGTAATTATCCCATAATTGGAAGCAAGGACAAGCAACAAAACATGACATGAACACTTGAATTTCTTTTCTGATATTGTGTTTAGACCATTGTGGCACAAGGAAATATTTTCACATGAGAACAATTTGCATTTAGTCACTGATTTCTATATTATTTCTACAGACTTTTGAACCTGTTTAGTCAAACCTAAATCTTAACATATTAAGCGAAAATAAAGAATTTCTGCAGAATGTTTGTATGTACATTGAAAATTGGGATGCAATATCACGTCACCACCTAACCCAACATTTTTGCGACTTTCAAAAAGAATGGTGGCAAAAGGAGAAATTGCTTGTCACAAGCAATTTCTCCTTTTGCCACAATGCTTTTTCAAGCTATCCACAAATCACAATAGAAGAAGTGTTAAGTTATTCACATCTTTACAAAGCTTTTCTAAAAGTGTCTGCTTAATGTAAAAGAAAATTGTCTGCAGGTGGTAAAGAATTAATAAGACTTTGTTCACAGCTTTCAACTGTAGGCTGAAACTGTGATGTTAAAATGTGAATCTGTCAGGCAAGAGATAACAAAACATTTAAAAGCCAAAATGTTTGAAGGTTGTCCTATCGATTAATGGAAGACTTACATAAAACTGTAATTTTCTTTCCTTTTAAACTGTCAAACAAAATGAAACATTAAATTCTTCCATTTTCAAGCATTTCTTTGGAATAAAGGTATAAGATTTAATTGAAAACTGAGCTTTTGTTTCAACAGTATTAAAGTCATGTCTATGGGAAGTTTTTTTTCGTAAACACTGGGAAAATATCATTTGATCAGTTAGTCTTCTAGGCTAAACCAGAAAAACAATCTGAATAGACCAACTCCCTAATTGGCAATAAAGACAACTGTGTGACTAAAGACCGTAGGGCTCATTAGCATCATTTTATCTCTGGTCAGCCCGTTTCTCATCATAAACTTACATTAACCCTTTAACAAACGCCAAATTTTCGATTGTCCCAAATTGAAAGAGTTTGCAGACGACATTTCAAACTGTGATGAATTTGGAAAACAATCTTCTGATAGGGCAGAAAACATAGTTGGAAAAGGAGAAATTGCTGGTTTCCAGAGTCCTCTGCAACAAAGTGGTTAAATGTGAGTGTTGTTTGTTAAATGATTAACCCATAACCCCATATGACAATTTGGTACGGGTCCAAATTGATAGCAAGTGCAGATGACAAAAAGAAAATGCATAGAAACAAAGTGTTTCATTGTGATTTTAATTAGAAGCCATTGTGACAAAGGATAACTTGCTCATCATGTATAATTTATCATTTTGTCAAAGGCGTTTCTGCAGTGTTCTGCAGCAGAGACATCATACTGAGGTATTAAGAACCAGTAGAAGGTCCAAGAAAAAATTGTAAACAATAAATAAATGTGTTTTCCTATTTCTGCATGCTTTCATCGTGACTTCTGATGAGAATGGTCTTCTTATGAAATTATCTAAAGCTTCTTCATTTGCACTAGTTATAAATTAAGACTATTATCAAAAGTTGTTTTAATAAGAACTTTTCATAATAAGAAGTTTGAGAGTTAAGGATATTGAAATTAACTCTCAGTGTTTACCAAGCATGAATAAATCTTGGAAGTTGCTGGCCTAAATCTCACGAAGGTATACATGTATTAGTCAGCACATCAGCGCAGAACTTATTTCGATGAAGACGAATAAATGACTAAAATAATGGTTTCAATTAAATATATTTTCGAAACTGTTTTATTTTAAATTATTTATTATGTCGTCTGCTGCTGCTTCTAATTTGGACCTGCCACAAATTTTCAACATGCTACTATGGGTTGGATGAATGTGCTTCATTGGGCTTTATGAGGGTTAAGTGGTATTCTGGCAATTCCCCCCAGTAGTCACATGGAATAATGATGCCAACGGTGATAAAGACCTAATTGTCATTGCCTACTAGGTTCATTATAACTCTGGTATTCCTCCAATCATTCCACATGTATGCCATTGTACAGGCCTTCCAAAGGTTTCAAGAATTGCTTTCTTGAACTTCCTGAACAGAAATGAACGGAAATAGCCGTTCATGAAAACAAAGTGATTCTTAAAGTTGATAATGAATTTCAATTAAAGGTTCATGAATGAATTCATAAACCTGTTCTTGTTGTTCTAGAACATTTCCTTGAAATTGAAAAACAGGTTTGTGTTCATGAATGGCCATTTATCATTTATTTATGTTCATGAACACAATTCTTATTATTCTTTTATCAACACAATTAAAATATGGATATCTTTTTTTTATCACAAGGGTCATTAAACAAGGAGTTTTTCTGAATTATACATGATCATATTTGTTTTTAAATAAATAATTTGAAATGTGTGTAGTTACCAGTAAGTGAGGGCCTTTCTTGACCCCCTCTCTACCGATATAGACATGATATGAAGGTATGAGAAGATCTGCTTTTCAACAGAAACCTGTATGACCATTAGCAGGCAGTCTAAAAGGTAATGAGCACAGCAATGGAGTAAAGGGTAAATCATGCAGGTCATGAGTATGAATATGTCTCAGGTCCTCCAAACTATTGCTGGAAGCTACTCAAACGAACAGTGAGGGCTGTTTGTGACAGTAAACCCTAATCACAACCGTTCAACCCAAGACTATAGTAAGTGCTTAATAAACCTTATATTTCATGACTACGTATGAGTTACTGACCAAAATTAATGGTTTTAAATGATGTTCAAAACTTCCATATACTTTCAAATACTCAATGTGGCCCCTCATAGGAAATTTGTTATAAGCCAGGGACAAATAGCACAGAATTTGTTACACTACACTTATGTAAAAGGCATATTTCCCAGGTCACAGAATCGCCCAAGTAGTTACGATTGCATGCAGTAACAACCCCTCACTGCATAATACCTTGCATTGATGCATCTGTTGAACTGGAGGCTTTAGAAACCTCAGTGAAAAACTTGTCCTAATGAGCAACTTTTCATTTTGTTACAATGGTATAGTAAATGTATAAAATATAAAACCTTCAAACTTAGAGTGCAGGGTAATTTTCTAAAAATATACTTTGCGTATTCTGCTTTCCAAAACCTTTAATATCTGCTTCATTTTGATGAGGAAAGATACTCAAAGTAGCAAACAGGTTAGATCACAGGCCAGCCGCCAATTTACTTAAGCTTAGTAAGCTTAAGCATGAAGTTGGTTCCAGCACTATAAGGGTTAAAAATACGAGCAGCAAACTGAGCTAAGTAGACTATTTGACATTCTGTTAGTTGGCAGCAGACAGCGGCTCTAGGTGATTCCCCATCTCTTCAGACAATGCTTTCATGGATGGACAAGAAAATTTGATTCAATATTAAGACCAAATTTGGATCATGCATTTTTTAAGCAAACTCATTTAAGAAATGCCTGCTAAAACAGAGTTTCAAATGCCAGATAGTCACAGAACAATTCTATCAAGTTAATTGACAAATGCTCAATCAAGAAATCTTCAGCTAGAGTTTTTTGTGTTGATTGTACTTTATTTCAGTTTAGAGACACAATGTCTTTATTAACCTTTAACATGTTTTATAAACACTTTTCATTTTCTTGGTATTTTGTAGCAGACAGTATCAAATTGAAATTGCCAAGTGACAGATTCATCAAATGATTGATATACTAGCGTTTTTGATTTAAACATTGAAATTAATTGGCAAAAGATATATTTGGTCATGTTTAAATGTCAAATTCTGTGGCTGCAAATGGTTTCCCGATCGCTTCTAAAAGGGAAATTTGGTGACTAAATTTATCACAGATATGCATGCTTCAGTAGCAAATATCCTTTTTGAGAAATATTATGAAATATTATGGAGTAAAAAAGAAATCTATTTCAAAAGCAACTTTTAATCCTCATTGTCACTTGTCATAATTCATTACTGTTGTTATTGACATATCACAGACCTCTATGTTAGAATTCCTGATTGCCCAATTTTCCAAAAGCCGAGTTTTTACTGATATTAACTACATAACTATAATACGGACAAGTACAAGAAAATATTTGGCATTTGCAGACAAGTTAATGGGGGAAAGAACCCAAGAAAAAGTTAGGCATTGACCTTTAGGCCTATGAAAACTTGTTTATCCCATTACCAAACAATAACGACATTTGACCAGTTTGTTGCAGACGACTCTTGAAAACATTGTGGGAAAAGGAGAAATTGCTCGTTAAGAGCAATTTCTCCTTTTACTACAATGTCTTCTGCCCTATCAGAAGATTGATTCTAAATTTCATCACATTTTGAAATGTCGTCTGCAAACTCTTCCAATTTGGGACAGCCGAAAAATTTGACGTTTGGTAAAGGGTTATGTCCACATCAAGATCATTGACCATTGAAAACTGTGAACACTTTCAACACTGACAGGTCAGTTGCATTCTTGGATCATGATATTGAAGGTTTAAGGCAAATCTATAGAAAGTGCTTCACAAACATGAAACACTTGCTATAGCATTGCACTGACTCCTCGATATGAAAAACTGATATTTTTGTCACAAAGGGAACTACAGTACAATGTACTCTGTTTTCAGAGCTTTAAAGTAAGATTATATGAAGTAACAGTTTAATTAACTCTTTGAAGGATGCCTGTACATTTCTAGATTACAGTCACAAACACACGAATAACAGTTTTACTAATCAAGTGTTATCAGATTAAAACTAAATCACCAGCGGACTGCCCTTGGCGTCTTAACCTTTAGAATGATGGGAAATTTTCTAAAAATAGATTTTTGTATGGTCTGCTTTCCAAAACCTTAAATATTTGCTTAATTTTAAAAAGGATGATACACAGAATAGCAAGCAGGTAAGATCACAGGTCAACCGCCAATTCACTTGGCAGCTGGCCTGGATTTAACCTGTTTGCATAAGCATAACGTTGGTTTCAGCACTAAAAGGGTTAATCCACCATCCTCCATAATAAATCAATCTTCTGCACCTGCTGCAGGAACCTTCATAAACCAGTGTGAAAAAAGAATAAATTGCTCATGATAAGCAAATTATTCATTTGTCACAATGGTTTTTACCCAACTTGATACAGAAATTGTGTTGTTGTTTTTTTTTGCAGTCTGTTGTTCCTTTCAATTTGAATCAGTCAAAATTCCCATAAGGAGAAATGGGTTAATATGCATAGGACTTGGTAATCTAGAAAATGAACCCAGTAACAGATAAGTGCAGAGGTCATCTCTTGTTGGCCTCAAAAAGTAATTTATGTTTGAATTAAGGTAAAATACCCATAACAACGCATCTTAAAACATTTTCTTTTGTTGGATTACTTTCGTTGTTCTTGGTATACATTAGTCTGTGCTGGAACTTTTTGTGTTGAATCAAATAGTTCTGGCCCGATCAGTGTACTATGCCGACAGAGAATGACCAAAGTAATTTGAAGAAAGAAAATGTTTCAAAATGGCGGATTATGGGTATGTTGTCTTAAAAAGACTATCTCACAGAAAATGTTATGTGAGTGACAAATCGAGGGTTTCAATGCAAAACTATAGTAAGTTCTTCACATGCGTGAAGCACTTACTATAGTTTTGCATTGAACCCTCGAAAT
This sequence comes from Cerastoderma edule, assembly GCA_947846245.1. Taxonomy (NCBI): domain Eukaryota; kingdom Metazoa; phylum Mollusca; class Bivalvia; order Cardiida; family Cardiidae; genus Cerastoderma; species Cerastoderma edule. The sequence goes on along the minus strand of OX401404.1, from coordinate 20,532,286 downwards.
ATTAAAAAGTATCTGTAAAACATCATTTAGGTCATAAAAAATCTATACAAACCCATTACTCCAAGTGAACTTATTGCAATGTATCTTGAGGTCTTCTCAAGACTGCATAAACCATTGTGACAAAGTAATAACTTGTGTGTTGATAACGCTTTCATCGTTCATCAAGATGCTAATTCTACAAGTTCAAATGTCAAGTTCAAAAATTTAACGTTAATGCCTCTCATCTATCATACATAAGTTTTGTCAGCAGCTTTTATAGTTCAAAAACAAATTCACCAACTTCCAAAATGAGGGAATGGGTTGGGAGAAAAAAAAGTATCCAGTTGAATACACAAGGTGAAAAAACATTGATTCACTAATAAGATAAAGTGGCCAGCTTTCATTCATATCGCCCAAAGGGGAATTCACATTAAGGATTCACAAAGATAGATCAATCGTTCATTGCAATACTACAGTAAATACTTCACGTTTGTGAAGCACTTACTTTAAAATTACATTGGACGCTCTATGCAAGATTTTTGCTTACTTTCTTAGTTTTCCTTTCCATGTTTGTTTTGTGTTACAATTGGTGCACACCGTTAGCACATGCTTGACCTGCCAATGAACTCTCACCTCTGTTAACCCTTTACCAAATGCCAAAGTTTCGACTGTCCCAAATTCAAGGGATTGCAGACGACATTTCGAAATGTGATGAAATTGAAAAGGAATCTTCTGATAGGGAAGTAAACATTGTGGGAAAAGGAGAAATTGCTCATTTAAAGCAATTTCTCCTTTTCCCACAATGTTTTCCAGAATCGTCTGCAACAAACTGGTCACATGGCTTAATGGTTTGGTAACGGGTTAAGTGACCATTCACAAGTCTATGCCTAAACGCTTTCTATCATGTACCTGCATAACACAACTTCATTAACTCATTACCACCTATCACCACATTTTTGCATCCTGCAGCAGATGACTTTCAAAAAGCATTGTGGCAAAAGGAGAAATTGCTTGACCCTCCCTGGTCAGTGCATAACATTGATTTGAGGCTGGCTACGCCCCTGATAATCTTGCACTATTCCAATCCAACATTGAGGTTACTCTACTAAAAATTTGAAAGCATCCTCAATTGAATTTCGTTTGAATGGCAAAAAATAATTGAACATTTGAACATTGCTCTGGCAGGAAAAACATCATTGTTGGACAAAATGAATGGTTTCCAACATTAATTCAGAATTGATAAGACTCTTAAAAGCTCTGAATCATTAGTGAGAAGGTTTTAAGGGTTCAATGCAAGACTATAGTAAGTGCTTTGTCATCTCTGCAAATGCTATCAAGAGGTCACTCTCTGCATATAAATCTGCTAATGAAAACATACTGTATCTTAATGGATTGATAGAATAAACCCATCTGTCTGAATACAAAGCCTTCACCAAAGAAAGCCATAATCTCTTCCTTGCTCGAAAAAAAGGAAACCTGTCGTGGCATGGCGTAGATGTTGATTAGCATAAGGAATATGATTCCTGACAACTGAAGTTCAATTCCGCGTAGATGTTGATTAGCATAAGGAATATAATTCCTGACAACTGAAGTTCAATTCCGCGTAGATGTTGATTAGCATAAGGAATATAATTCCTGACAACTGAAGTTCAATTCCGAAAAAGCTGCTTGTCATATCACTGAAGTCTCCTGCGAAGGATTCAAGGGTTGTGCTCATGAACCTCATGAAGAGACATAAAAGACAAATGGTTGTTCATGAACAAATGTGTTCTTGAATTTCAAGGATATTTTCATGAACATCAAGTACAGGTTCATGAAAACATTCTTGAACCTGTTCTTGATGTTCATTAACATGTTCTTGTAATTCAAGACTCTGTTATTTGAATTCATGAACAAGTTCAAGAAGTTATGGTTTCATGAATGGCCATTTGTTGTTCACATCTGTTCATGAACACTGCTCTTGAAATCTTTGTAAGGGGAGAGTCCTCAGACAATACATTGTTCCCAGGCCAATTACAAATGGATTAATCAGAAAGCTTAAATAAACAGATAGTCTTTGTCATATAATAGGAAAACTGTTGAAAACATTGTTAAACATAAAACAAACAAATCATTCTAAGAGCAACACTTGTGGCATCTTTGTTATAGAACTTGTTTAGAACATTACCAAAATAAAAGTATTGCCTGCGTAGGCCAGATTTTATCAGGTCAATTATTTAAGCAACTCCTCATGGAGAGTTTATGCGATTCTAATTTGAGTTTAAATAAATCTATAATCTATTCTCTAAAAGCAATTTCTTTTATGGTTGCCACCTTTCCAAATAGACTCACACAAATCCTTTAACTCATTACCAAACAATAAAGACATCTCTGGAAAACATTGTGGGAAACGGGAAATTGCTCGTTTGCTCTTGACGAGCAATTTCTCCTTTTCCCACAATGTTGTCTGGGCTTGCATAAAATTCCTTTTCAATTTCACACATTTTGAAATGTCGTCTGCAAACTCTTTCAATTTGGGTCAGTCTAAAATTTTGCCTTTGGTAAAAGGTTTCTATTGAAAATGGCTCTTGAAAATTAATTGACACAAGAGACAGTGCAAATAATATGGTAATATAAGTTAACCATACACCATTAGGTCAGCTGACCAATGTGTCTAGGATTAAGCTGAGGTCAGGGACTTATGGGAGGTCAAGCGGGCAGACAACAGTTTAAATGATCGAGTCTAGACCCTAACACTATGTAAACAATGTCCTTAAACATGGGACATAAAGTTTAACCCATTACTCCTCGTCAATATAATCTGATGTCAAGATTGCCTTTTATTTTCTGATAGGGCAATCTATTGCCAAATGCAAAATTACCTCAAAATTTCCCAATTGCATCAAATAAGTTTGACTACCATTACTCCAAAAGGAACTTCTTTTAACCCATTACCAAACAATAGCCACATTTAACTTCTTTGTTGGAGAAGACTCTGGAAAACATTGTGGGAAAGAAAGAAATTGCTTGTGACAAGCAATTTCTTCCTTTCCCACAATATTTCCTACCCTATTGGAAGATGATTTTCCAATTACATCACATTTTGAAATGTAGTCTGCAAACTCTTTCAATTTGGGACAGTCGAAAATTTGGCGTTTGGTTAAGGGTTAAAGCATATACACCAGAAGTCAAAGGGGAAAATATACTTGTGACAAGCAACTTGTATGCTGTTGTGGGAACTTCTCATATCAAAACCACTCCCTTCATTTATACATGTACAACAGAAGTCAAAGGGGGAAATATACTTGTGACAAGCAACTTGTATGCTGTTGTGAGAACTTCTCATATCAAAACCACTCCCTTCATTTATACATGTACAACAGAAGTCAAAGGGGTAAATATACTTGTGACAAGCAACTTGTATGCTGTTGTGAGAACTTCTCATATCAAAACCACTCCCTTCATTTATACATGTACATCTTCGTTGTATATCGCAAGCAAAATTTACTGTAACTGAAACGTATGAAAACTATTGTGGTCAAATATGAAATTGTTATCAATATGCAATTGCCCCCTTTGACAAAAGGATCTATATGCAATATTGCGGAAAAAAACACCATAATTTACAGAATTCATGGTTAAAGTCTACCGTTATATTCCATTTGGACCCAAGTCTCAGGGAATTAGTTTAGTCTAGTCTTAATTTTAAGCATTGATTGTGGTGGAAGCTTGAAGCTTATTGAATTCACTCTCAATGACTGCTTCCTAGATACTAAACCAGTACTTACGCCAATTTGAGCGCTAGTCCCGGCAAATTTCACCTCACCTTACGGGGATCAAACATTGAACCCTCGGAATAAGAGGCCGACATTCTACATCTGCATCAATGTCGCCCTAATTGATTACAGACGTCTTTCTGCAGTCACAGTTTCACATCTAAACTTATCATTTAACACCTTAAGGGGTAAAATTATGTGTTCATTTCAAAATCACCTGATCTGTAAAGATGTTTTTGTCAATATAAAATAGAGGTGCGGATTTAACTCTTATCCTAATACCATGGCCTTTAACAATTATGCGGAAGAAATATTTCATGCCATACAGATTTTACCACTTTATATAGAATAAACTTTTGATGACATCTTTGAGCAAGAGGGAAGGAGAAAATGTTAATAATGACACATTTCTCTTTTTCTTACAGTATTTTATCCTAACTAGGTTTGCATTCTAGGTTCTAAAAACATTGTTTGTTTGCCGTCTGTAATCCCTTTTAGTTTAGGATAATCAAAAACTGGTTGTTCGGTAATGAGTTCCAATTTCGTGCTAAAGGTTCAAAATCTTATTCATGGACATGATGAATATTCACGAATGTTAAATGACCATTCATGAAATTCAAGAACATGTTCATGAACATCAATTACAGATTCATGAATAAATTCATGAACATGCTGTTGATGTTTATAAACATGTTTTTAAATTCATGAACAAGATAACGTAAATGACCCATGAGAGCTACTGTGATAGATACTCCAGATTTGTTCCGCAAACGAATGCTGCTCCCAGGAAATCTGAGACCAATTTCATGCGTGTAGGGGTCTTGATTTACAAGGTAAAGTTGAGTGTGTAAGCTCAGTCGGTACAGCATTCACACTGTTTGCTGAAGTCCTGGGTTTGAGTCTCCGTCTGGCTGCATATTTTCTAACATTATCACAAAATTTACTAAATAGATCTTAAAATATTATGCACAACCACAAGTTTGACATATCTACATGGAATCTACCACATAGTATTTAAAATATTGCATAGACACCCAAATACTTTAATGACTACCTATAACATGGGATTTTACAAATACATTTTGACTTTTATGTCACTTGTTGAAATATTGCCAAACCTGGGAACTTAGAAAATGACTCTCACAAAGAACAATCAGCATGCTATATACCTGGGTACCGTTTTAGTAAACAATTTCAGGAAAATATTTGCATGAGTCATATCTGATACACATGGACAGTATCTTCAATGAAAGTACAATATTGCAATGAGACACGTCATTGGAAGCGTCTCGGAGAGACGATTCCAATGATGTGTTTCTTTGCAATATTGCTAATTGAAATATTGAAATAAGAGGGAATGTTGTTTTAGACTTACGCAAATCTTAAGCGTAAACTGTTAAGTAAAACAGTACCCTGTTCCACACATTTTTACAATGTACAAAATGCTGTTAAAATGCATTCATACCTTTCATGTTACTTAGGTGGCATGATCATGTTGGATGAGTGGAAATATGCTGTCATACGACATGTCAACCTTTTTAATAAATGCCAAATTTTCTACTGTCCAAAATTAAAAGAGTTTGCAGATGACACTTAAAAATGTGATGTAATTGGAAAATAATCTTCGGATAAGGCAGAAAGCATTGTGGCAAAAGGGAAAATTGCTCATGACGGGAAATTTCTCGTTTTCCCAAAATGTTTTCCAGAGTCGTCTGCAAAAAAGTGTATAAATGTCTTTATTGTTTAGTAATTGGTTAACATAGAAAATGTCAGCAAGGTTATCTCTGCTTTCCATGTACCATCTTTCCCATGAGTAGGGTTGTCATTAGTTTTAGGAGTAAGAGGTAAACGTTTGATTTGATGAGGTCAATTTGAAGCAAACACTCAACAAAAAAATTAGGTGTTACTTATGACTACCTTTCACATATTTTGTTATTTCATCAGACCAAAGTCATTTGAACTGGTCCAATTGGCCTGCAGCCGCCTCTAAATGACAACCCTGCATGAGTATTCCCTATTTCATCTCTTGTACTTCCTAATATCCTTTCCAAGCTAACAATACGAGGGTTCAACGCAAGACTATAGTAAGTGCTTCACAAACGTGAAGCACTTACTATAGTCTTGCGTTGAACCCTTGAATAGCTTTCAACCATGAACACAATATCAATTTGATCAAGATCAGATCCTAACACATCCTTATATCAAGTGCTTAGGGGCTATCTTACAAGAGCCTTGAAAAGATTCATTGATAATCTGCATTAGACATGTTGTGGGTTTTATGCAAGACTATAGTAAGTCCTTCAAAAATGTGAAGAACTTACTATAGTCTTGAATTGAACCCTCAATGAGTGCCTTGGTTATTTCAGTCCAGACAGTACAGTTACGTAAATGTTGTCGGCTTCTGCTGGCAATTTAGATGATCATCAAAACTGCATCATGGGAGAATAGTATATCCAGAGAGTATCTAAAAAGGGAAGGTCTAAAAAGGGATGAGCCAGAAAAAAATGCCCCAACAACCAGGTATTTACAGTGGGTTAAGTTAGTACAGCCCAATGAAAAAGGGGCTCCACACTCATGGATTTTTTTGTGACCGCAAGATAGGGGGGGAAATAGGAAAGATTTCGTAAGGGATTCGATTTCAAAACCCATTTAAAAGGATCCATTTATCTTCTATATTATCAGTGAAACACTCCAGGCAGTTATAAAAATGACCCTCAATGTTTGCAAACCTCGACTACTGCAGGTGTAAATAAGACTCAATGTCTCAATTTAAATTGGATAAAAATCCCTGGGCTTAAAGAATCTGAGATGCAAAAAGCATTATTTAAGTGACCAAAAAATCAGCAGAAACACATCATTCAGTAGCTAGCCGATTAATACCGTAATTATTGCAACCAATTGTGGCTAAAAAAGAATTAGGAAGTGGTGAGAACATTCCCATAATGTCAGAAATTCATACACAACCCCTAAGAAAGATTTAAAAATTTGTTCATGAACTTCATGAAAGCTAAATGGCCATTCATGAACAAAGACTTTTTTCATGAAATTCAAGAATAGGTTTATGGACATCAAGTACAGGTTCATGAATACATTCATGAACTTGTTCTTGATCTTCATGAACATTTTCTTGAAAGAACATGTTCTTGAAATTCATGAACAAGTTGAAACAGCTTTGTGTTCATGAAGAGCCATGAACAATCGTGAATAAGTTTTTGAATCTTTTGCAGGGGAAATATCATCTTCTTCAAAGGGCCTGGCCACAAGGATGTTTTTTTTTATTAAGGACAATGTTTAACAGGTGTAAAAGATACTCTTTTTTGGAAATAATACCGTTTTCGAAACTATTTCAAAGTTATAGGAGACTATAATTAAGGAAAGATATTTCAGTCTAACACTCTTTTATGTGAATTTGTAACACCAGCAAGTAAGCACAAATGAGAAGAAAGCAATTTAACAAACAAAAAAAGAGAAAAAATGCTCATCATATACATTAATATCTTCTATAGGCCCATGATGCAATAGTTAAATACTGTTTATTTATTTGTCTATTTGTTTGTACATTTAGTAATGTATAATTGGCACTTCAAGTCTTCCAAGTTAAAATACAGGTAAATATTCTCTCTGTTGAAAATCACTGCACAGTTGTAAGGAGCATTTATCCTTAAACATACATACTGCATGCTGCAGAAAGAGAAATCTCAATAACTAATTGGCTTAGTCCACTAAATCCAAGGTTCAGTGTGATACTATAGTACATGTATGTGCTTCATATATGTGAAGTACTTACAAATATAGTCTTGCATTGAACCTTCAACTTACAACCTGTGTATTCTAACTCCTTATTCGCCATATCCCAGCTTGATTTTTGTATTTACTAAGTTTGTCCGCTATATATACCGCTATATATACTTCCAGAAGAAAACTTAGAACCACTGTGACAAAAGGAGAAATTGCTCATGATGAGCAATTTTTCCTTTTGTCACAGTGTTTCAACCCAGTATCACATAAAAAATGTCTGTAATCCATGATTGATACCTTTCATGATTGTGTTGTTGGTTTTAATTTTCACCTGTCATGCAAATCAAAATATGGCAAAGGAAATTGAAAGCAAGCCCTGGTATATAACTGTCCTTAAGGGTTTGGGTCAAGCCAGGGAAATCTGCATGTACAAGTATCTATTATTCTTCTGTCAGCCTCCCGTGGAATGCCTCACATAACAACATGTTTCTACCCCTGCTCTGATTTGAACATCTATGCACATATAGGTCTCAAGTTCAATACTCTAGCCACTAGGCCACAGATATCAAAGGAATAATATGATCTCTGACAGGAAGGGGCCTCCTTATTTCAAGTTCAGTGTTCTTGCCACTAGTACAAAGAGACCCCAGGAAGAATATGACCTCTCACAGGAAGGGGCCTCCTTATTTCAAGTTCAGTGTTCTAGCCACTAGTACAAAGAGATCCCAGGGAGAATTTGACCTCTCACAGGAAGTACAAGAGACCCCAGGGAGAATATGACCTCTCACAGGAAGGGGCCTCCTTATTTCAAGTTCAGTGTTCTAGCCACTAGTACAAAGAGACCCCAGGGAGAATTTGACCTCTCACAGGAAGGGGCCTCCTTATTTCAAGTTCAGTGTTCTAGCCACTAGTACAAAGAGATCCCAGGGAGAATTTGACCTCTCACAGGAAGGGGCCTCCTTATTTCAAGTTCAGTGTTCTAGCCACTAGTACAAAGAGATCCCAGGGAGAATTTGACCTCTCACAGGAAGTACAAGAGACCCCAGGGAGAATATGACCTCTCACAGGAAGGGGCCTCCTTATTTCAAGTTCAGTACTCTTGCCACTAGTACAAAGAGACCCCAGGGAGAATATGACCTCTCACAGGAAGGGGCCTCCTTATTTCAAGTTCAGTACTCTTGCCACTAGTACAAAGAGATCCCAGGGAGAATATGATCTCTCACAGGAAGGGGCCTCCTTATTTCAAGCTCATTGTTCTAGCCACCAGTACAAAGAGACCCCAGAGAGAATATGATCTCTCACAGGAAGGGGCCCCCTTATTTCAAGTTCAGTACTCTTGCCACTAGTACAAAGAGACCCCAGGGAGAATATGACTTTACACAGTTAGGGACCTCCTTATTTCAAGCTCATTGTTCTAGCCACAAGTACAAAGAGACCCCAGGGAGAATATGATCTCTCAAAGAAAGGGGCCCCCTTATTTCAAGTTCAGTACTCTTGCCACTAGTACAAAGAGACCCCAGGGAGAATATGATCTCTCACAGGAAGGGGCCTCCTTATTTCAAGCTCATTGTTCTAGCCACTAGTACAAAGAGACCCCAGAGAGAATATGATCTCTCATAGGAAGGGGCCCCCTTATTTCAAGTTCAGTACTCTTGCCACTAGTACAAAGAGACCCCAGGGAGAATATGACTTTACACAGTTAGGGACCTCCTTATTTCAAGCTCATTGTTCTAGCCACAAGTACAAAGAGACCCCAGGGAGAATATGATCTCTCAAAGAAAGGGGCCCCCTTATTTCAAGTTCAGTACTCTTGCCACTAGTACAAAGAGACCCCAGGGAGAATATGACTTTACACAGTTAGGGACCTCCTTATTTCAAGCTCATTGTTCTAGCCACAAGTACAAAGAGACCCCAGGGAGAAAATGATCTCACATGGGTAGGGATTATCAATTCCAAGTTCAGTGTTCTAGCCACTGGGCAAAATTTAATATGATCCAACATGGGTAGGGTCTTTCAATTTCATGTTCAATACTCTAGCCACTAGGCCACTGAAACACCAGGGGAAATATGTGGTGTCTATTTATTACCAAGTCCAGTATTTCTGCAACTAGCCCAGAGACCCCTAGGATCATTTGTACATTACAAGAGTTCAATAACCATGACATACAATATTCCCGATCTAATCAAAAAGATATTTATCTATCATGCAATTATAACTCTATAAATATTTATTAGTTTAGATTGCTCAGCTTTAATGGATGCTATTAACAATAGTTATTTTCAATGCAAGGTTTTTATGTAGCTGATGGACACCCCCATTAACCATTGTGTTGTCCAAATGTTGGAAAATCCTTTTTTAACCCTTTCCCAAACAACAAATTTTTGACTGTCCCATATTGAAAGAATTTGCAGAAGACATTTCAAAACGTGATGAAATTGAAAAATAATCTTCTGATAGGGCAGAAAACATTGTCTAGAATGTTTACTGCATCTGCAGTAGAAAAATAACTGCAACAGCTTTCTCAATATTTTGCAAAAATATAACTCTTTATTTTCAGACTATGTCAGAGTAATCTGGTTTTGCTCTCAATTTGGACAAGTCAAAAAATCACATGCAAATAATTGCAATAAAATATAAACAGCTATCTATCCGTACCTTTAAGCTTTTGAGCGATATGTCCATTTGTTTGCTTTTTCCGTTTCGAGGTTTGCTGAATCCTGGATAAATCCGCAAATTTCCTTTTCACACTGCATCTTTCCGCTAGATGCATTGTAAATGGATAGCCACTCTCTGTCGCGGATAAATCACTGATACTCGCACGCACCTCCACTACTACTATCTCTCCCTCCCAATACAGTCCCATGCACTAGAGTGAAATATTACCCAAACACAACCTGCTATATACCGGCTCACTACGCTAAATATAGATCCTGTTGTCGGAGGTATTTTGGTATTGGGAAAATCCTGGTTCATGTACCGTAACAACAACAAGTGTATCTGCACGTAGTTTTGTCCTGTCCCGTGTCCCGAAACTGGGTCACTCATCCAGAACGTTCCAGATGAGATAAAACCAATAACCCTCCCCCAACTCATGCCTCTGTATATATATATGGAGATGATAATTTTTACCACTCCTTACATTTTATCAGGAGATGATAATTCTGATCAATCCTAAAAGGAATATTTCTCAGATTTGGATTTTAACTTTGAAAAATAAATATTCTTCTAACGATATTAAGATGACAACATGGATTGCTTCAGTAACATAAGACTAGATAATTGTCTGCTTCCCAAACCAGTTTATAACCGTACAGAAAAGATAAATTATATAGATTATTAGAATTTGTATTGCCAATATTGCAAACCGTTTCAACAGGTTTATTTTGCAAATAGGGCTAAGCTTAGAGAAGAGGTGCTATTATTAGATACCATCGTCATGTGGATCTTCGGAAACGTTTAACCACTCGTGCGCAAGAAGGAATTCCTGCCTTTATTTAAAAAACAGCATTCTCAAAGAAAGGCTGATAAGCGAAAAGGCTTACTTCACCTAGCTCTTGTATCACCATAATAGGATCCTCTTCATAAAGCTATCCCAACAAAGAATGAGATGACTCCAGATTACATTCTATAGGCATATCAACCTCTACTCCATAACTTATTGATTTGTATATCTATAAAACTTAAGAAACCACTGTGACAAAAGGACAAATTGCTCAATGATGAGCAATTTGTCCTTTTGTCAAAGTGGTTGCTTTAAAATATAAGCTTCTAACTCTTTTATTCCATTTTTGGCATATCTGAAAAAGGAGACCTTTAGAAACCACTGTGAAAATAGGTCAAAATTGCTCATGATGAGCAATTTGTCCTTTTGTCACAGTGGTTGCTTTAAAATATAAGCTTCTAACTCTTTTATTCCATTTTTGGCATATCTGAAAAAGGAGACCTTTAGAAACCACTGTGAAAATAGGTCAAAATTGCTCATGATGAGCAATGTGTCCTTTTGTCACAGTGGTTGCTTTAAAATATAAGCTTCTAACTCTTTTATTCCATTTTTGGCATATCTGAAAAAGGAGACCTTTAGAAACCACTGTGAAAATAGGTCAAAATTGCTCATGATGAGCAATTTGTCCTTTTGTCACAGTGGTTGCTTTAAAATATAACTTCTAACTCTTTTATTCCATTTTTGGCATATCTGAAAAAGGAGACCTTTAGAAACCACTGTGAAAATAGGTCAAAATTGCTCATGATGAGCAATTTGTACTTTTGTCACAATGGTTGCTTAAAACTAAAAGCCCCTAATTCTATTATTCCAAATTTGGCATATCTGAAATAGGAGACCTGTAACAGTATACACTGCAACTAAAGGGCAAATTGCTCATGATGATATGTCCTTATGTCACAATGGTTGATTAAGACTATAAGCCCCGTTCTCTATTATTCCAGGTTTGGCATATATGTCAAAGGAGACTTTAGAAAGCACTTTGACAAAATTATAAGTTGCTGATGGTGAGCAATTTTACTTTGGTCACATTGGTTGCAACCCAATTTCAAACTATTCTTAATTTCGTCTGGAGTTGCTTTCAATTTGGACCGGCCATACAATCCAGAATGACTTATGGTAATGGGTCAATTCTTGATTTAGCTTTAAGCACAACAATCAAATGAAAAATGGATGAGTTATTGATTGCCTTTATTCTCTGGACACAACAACACTAGTACCATCTTCAAGTATTTTCCCTTTATGTTTAATACTGGTGGCATTTAGTGCCTCATGAATTACTTTCTTTTATTTATCTATCTATTCATTAATAAGGGTTTTACATTGCAACAACATTATTTCAGTTGTGTTGCTATGCTCAAATCATAATGATGGAACAAGACACCAAACTGACTTTAAGGACTGGTCAAGCCAGATAAAACATAGGCTTCCCTTAAAGACATACGCGCTCAAATGAAGTTTAAATAAGAAGTCTTTGAAATTTGGCAGAAATGTAGATTAAACCTTTACAAATACCATGGCAAATTAAAAAAAGTACCTTACCATACTAAAATTTTTACTAGAAGGTCTAGAAAATATGTATCTTAGGCATATTTTGGCCATTTTGAGTGGTCAATCTCTGAGAATTTCTATTATTGTTTGTATATCAGTTATTTTACACAAATAAAGGTTTTTACTATTTTTAGACTAATAGTTTAGTTATATTGCACTAATGAAGGAATAAAACTAGTGAAAATGAAAATTATATGCACTTTCAGTGAATTTTTATTCAATAATGTAAGGTGGTTCGATAAATGCGCAAACAGAGAAATTGTCCATTTTCGGCATATTTTGTGTAAAAAAACTGATATTTTGGAAAAAGTATCAATAAGAAATACTTCAAAATTAATATACATGTAGTTTATCATATACTGAATGTAAATATACAAAAAAATTGATAGGTCACCATGCATCTAACAAAACTACAGCACAAAAAAGACCCACTCTCCACCCACTTTTTTCGGCGTCTATCGGATCGTTTTCAAGCTCAGAAAGATTGTTTTCCGTCTCATTTATGTTTGATGATCGACTTTCGGATAAAATGTTCAACCTGGAGTGCTTCCCTTCCTTTATAAACCTCCCTTTCCATCGTCTTTTCATTTTTTCTGGTGATTTTGTTACGAAAATTTGCTTTTTTTTCCAAACCGAAAGTTAGAGAAAAATGCTAAGGGGAGTAACTCATAGTGAAAAATACTGTATAAATTTTTGACAGAGTGACTGTTCTTGGTTTAAGACGCTAGGTGCCGCATGAATTGCGCGAGTATGTCTTTAAGTCAAGCAAAAAACTACATATCATGAACATTAAGTTCAAATTCCATCCCACAGGTTTGAACCCACAGGGAGAGGGGCCATGTAATTTCAAGCCCTGTGCATGAATCAATACGCCAGGAAGGCCCAATTACTTCCTTCAAGATTGTGATGAAAGGATCCATTTAATGAGCTTTCTTTTTTTGAAGAATTGTTCCCATCTAAACATGTTTCTTTGTGTGATATGTTTCAAAGTGTGTAATTGTTCAAAGTAATAGTGCTTAAAGTTCATATCTTTAGTTAAAATTCAAATATTCCAACTGCTTATAGCACCTACGCTAACTAATTCATTGAAATAGAACCTGGCGCTTTATTCAACTTTAAGCAAGTTAGCAACAATACAAACAATGGAAAAGAAAATGTTTCAAATTGTATGCATGAAGGAAATATCAAACAGAAAAAAGACATCAATGTCCCTGTGAAAGATTCAAGAATTTATTCATGACATTCATGAACATCCATGAATGTAAAATAGCCTTCCAAGAACAATTAGCAGATATTAACTTGTTCATTAATTTCAAGTGCATGTCCATGAACATCAAGAACAGGTTAATATATGTTTTCATTAATCTGTTCTTGATGTTCATGAACCTGTTATTGAATATCATGAAAATAATCTATGTTCATGAACAGCCATTTAAACTTCATGAATGTTAATGAAGTTAATGAATAAGTTGATTCGTCCGCAGGGGTAGTATTGGAGGACAAGGATTTTATCTCTGAAATTCAGAGAAAGACAAGTTTATTTTGAGTATGACTGTTGCATTTGCTTTAGAAGGCATGAAAGCTATGTAGCAACCCATTTTGCAATAAAAACCTGTTTTGCAATAAATTCATAAAATTATTCATTAATTTATAACAAAACGGGTTATAAGAAAGCCATGTACATCAGTCTGAGAGAGCTTAATCATTTTTCAGCACATTAACAAAGAAAGGGATTGTGTAATTATTGATTTCAGCATCTTACTTTAACAACCAGAGCCATTCAAATTCAAATCCACAGATTTCTGAAGTGCAAGACAGATGAAATTACATTTCTTTATCAATTTTATGTCTAGCAATTTCTAGGTTAGTAAAGAATGATTAGGGGTTTGAGATTTGATTCAAAGTAAGCTCTTCTCCCATACATATGTTGTTGTTGGTCCGATTTCAAAACATTTATACAGTAGGCAACAACTTAAAAGAATAAAACATTTATTTTAAAGATTTATCCAAGGTGACATATCATTGTAAGCATTTTATCCTTTTGTAACTGTTTAGTTTTTGCTGCAAGAGTTTCAAAACAGAACATGCAAAATAAAGTGTTGAAGCCCTTAATATACATGTTAAGGGTCAAAATCTGTCCCTTTAACTCATAGAATGCTTGGTAGTTTTCTAAAAATAGATTTTTGTGACATCTGCTTTCCAAAACTTTAGAAATCAGCTTAATTTTGATGTGGAAAGTTACTAAGAGAAGCTAAATCATGAAGTGGGTTCAAGCACTATAAGGGTTAATCATTCAAGTTGTTGACCTTTTTCCAAATATCTATGACAAACCAATTTAAGGGTTCAATGTTAGACTATAGCAAGATCTTCACAAACACTGATAGACCTACTTTAGTATTGCATTGATATTGATCTTTAAAGTTAATGAATATAAATAAAAACCTTTACCCATGAGAATATAACGATGTAAAATAGCTTTCCAGCAGATCACATTTAAAAACATTGAGATAAAAGATAATAAGTTATGGAGTAGAGGTTGATATGCCTATAGAATGTAATCTGGAGTCATCTCATTCTTTGTTGGGATAGCTTTATGAAGAGGATCCTATTATGGTGATACAAGAGCTAGGTGAAGTAAGCCTTTTCGCGTATCAGCCTTTAGTCATGATGAGCAGATTTCCTTTAAATGTCACTAATTTTTAGTTGATTCTTAATATATGTAGATTTTCAAACATGGCTTTTTGTAATTTTGATGATAACTTTAAAAATCTGCTGTTAATGAATGAGTATGACTGGTAGGCATTGATACTATTCTTAACAGACACTGGTACTAATAAATCAATTTTTGATCAATGCCCTATTCAATAAGAATCAAACCACTGAAGTATAGTATTATCAAACTTGGCTTCTTTTCCAAAGAAATAAACATTTAAAATACTTGGGTCACAGTTACAAGAGCTGTATACAAGCATTTCTATAGCTTTACAGCGACAAATATTTTGCATAAGTCATCAACTCTTCACTATAGAGCTATTTGACCATTCCTCATTGAAAATATTTGTAGTTAACAAATTTGTTTGTAAACATGGGGTTAAATGCTGTATCAACAATTTTTCAATCCGATATAAGGTACATCTTTTCTAGATCCACCAGTACAAGGCTTGGATTCTGATGTGTTGCCGAGGACACTCCAACAAAACCAGAGGTATAGATGGGTCTCAAATCATTAACCCCTGGGTCCTAAAACAGCCACCTTAACCACTAGGCCATGCAGAACCTAAATTGGAAGGCATAATAAGAAACATTTTCTTTCTTTAATCAATTGTAATATTCAAAATATTGTAACAAAAGACACATTTCTCATTAGGATTCAAAAGATGTGTACAAATTAAATTACTGCTTTGAAAAAAAATAACCTGCTGACATAAACATACAAATTCAACAAGCTAACTTGTAAACTTCCCAGCATTCGGAGTATGATAATAAAAGTAAACCTTGCACGTACAAGCAACACTTAAGTAGTATTTTGGATTTACAAAGGTTTTTTGATTTCGTCACAATGATTTCTTTAGCATTCAGCAACAAATGCTTCAAATGAATGAATGGTAATTTAAGGCGCATCGATAGCTAAGGTCATTTAGCGCAACAAATGCTTCAAAACTGGCAAGTCTGAGAGAAGGGGTAAAGAAAGTTCCATGTTCGCAATATAAGAGATTTTCAAGCTCATTTCAAACAGAAATCCTCACTCTAGACAACCATAATTATAGCTGCTAATTGGTGCCTCACAAGAGCTTAGGCTTGCCTCAGATCTCGGTATGGGGTAAGAGCTTGAACCTTTTACCTTTATGCAGGAGGTATTTATGGAATACACCAAGAAAACCAATTATCACTTTGTTATTACAATAAGAGAATTTACATGAAAAATTATCTTTGAAGTTTTAGTAATCTACAGGTGCATTTTCCTTCTCTCTAAAGCAGGAAACTAAATATACTCTAAGCATAGAGTAGTAAACAAAATTTTGAAAACATTGTAACAAAAAAATAAAATTTGCTCATGATGGCTGTAAATCCCAGTAATTGTTTCACAAAGTATCCAGCACGGAATTTTGCATGGTAAAATAGGGTATTAACTTTAAAGGTGCTTGACCACAGATATAAGGAAATTTAGAATAACCAATTTCTTTAAAATTGTACAGCAGCTGTATTGTTATATTGTACCCACTGAAGGAGAACCATTGGAATCAAAATTAGATCATCTTTAACATTGAAATCAAAATAACACGAATGAAGTTAGCAAATAAAAATTCCAATCCAGGAAGGATTCTTATATGAAACTTTATTTTAAAATGACAAAGAGTTCCATGTTTATTTATAAACCAGCTTTCCAAAAGAAGAACAGCCAGGCATGAATGCTCACTTCATGTTAATTATTGAAAGCATGGGGTTTTAGCAACTTTTAAGTAAAGAAATTGAAATCAATGATCTTTGATTTAGTGACAAGGATTGTGAATATCAAATTTTTAAGAATTATGACGCCCAATGCACAAATCTCTGATAGAGTCTCTTTAAGTAGTTACGGTTGTGTTGAACATTTTTTGCAAAATGCTAGAGTACAAACAACTCAGCTGTGACAATTAATTTCCCCAACCCTTTCTAAATATAGTCATACATTGCATGATGGATAATTAACCCTTAATTATAGTTTAGACTTGGAACACACCAAAATCAATTTTAGATACTTTGACAACAAAAGCAAATTGCATAAATCAAACAATTGCTCCTTCTGTCATAATAGTTTCAAACAATCTTCACATTCTATGGCCCTCTGCTGAACATATACAACTATAAATTGCTTTCCATACCTGAATAATATGTTTAATGGCAGAGTAAATTTGGGTTATAAGTTCAACGAACCTATCTATCATCTAGTAGGGTTATCCTTTATAACCCATAAAGTCACGCCACTCTGACAAAATCATAACATTGAATTGGCTTGGCTTGGATGGTGTATGATGTTTTAACCCTTTCCCAAACAACAAATTTTCACCTGTCCCAAATTGAAAGAGTTTGCAGACGACATTTCAAAATGTGATGAAATTGAACAATTTTCTTCAGAAAGAGCAGAAAACCTTGTGGGAAAAGGAAAAATTGTGTTGTCTGCTTTTCAAAACTTTAAATATCTGCTTTATTTTGAAGAGGAAAGATAGTCAGAGTAGCAAACAGGTTGGATCAAAGGCCAGTCGCCAATTTACTTGGTCAGTTCCAGCACTATAAGGGTTAAAGGGGGTTAGAAACCCTGATAAAAAAACTGATTCAAGATTATTTCTACCAATGGTTTAGTTCCCATGCACTGCTAAGATTTGAAATTAATGCTGCTTATGGAAAATCACTGAATACAAATAAACAGACATAAATGTGACCCCCTATACAATAGCAGAATCAGATAAAATAGTTCTCATCACATGGAGCTTATCAAAAATCTTTGATAGAGAATGAACACATTTCATTTTCTAGCTATAAATATGTTTGCCAATTTTTCAAGACAATATTCAGAAACAAACAGGGTTTTATCTTCATAAACAATTGTAGATTCCTAACAAAGAAATTATACCAATAGATAATTACAGCAATGAAAAGAGTACTATGAGTGGCCTTGTTTGAAACCACAGAAAGTGATAAAATTATAACCATTACAATGCTGGGTAATTTTCCAAAAAAATATTTTTATGTCGTCTGCTTTTTGAAAGCATAAATATCTGATTAATTTTGTTGAGGAAAGATACTCAGAGTAGCAAACAGGTTTGATCACAGGCCAGCCCCAATTTACCTGGCAGCTGGCCTGGATCCAACCTGTTTGCATAAGAATGAAGTTGGTTCCAACACTATAAGGGTTATAACTCATATATCCACCTGCTGAAGAAGACTTAAGAAACGATAGTGACATAAGGAAAAATTTGCTACTAACAAGAAACTTGGCATTATATCACAAAGGTTGCTTTAAAATGTAAAGGTTGTCCATTCTTTTTATGTTTAGAAATCCATACATGCCTTATCAACATTTATGGTAACATATTTATAGGCCAACCACAGTGTGAACCCATGAAGTTTCGGGTAACATCCCATGAAGAATATTGGCGGAAATGGCTCTCACTAGAGATCCATTGATTTCTCGACCAAAGTATCTTTATACATCGGCATTTCCTGACAGGAATATCAATGTCATTTCCCTCTCTTCCAATGATTAATTAAGGATCCTGTGGAAAATATTCCCCTGGACGATACTATGCCTTATATGTGCTTGTTCACAGGTGAGATTTGAAAGTCAAAATCAAATGTGTACACCTGATTTACGGTAGATCTTCATATCAATTGCAATGCTTTTGAAGACAAAAATACATATCAATTTATTGTATATGCACTCTTATTACGTAACCCTTATAGTGCTGGAACCCACTTCATGCATATACAAAAAGGTAAGATCACAGGCTAGCCGCCAAGTAAATTGGTGGCTGGCCTGTAATTTGACCTGTTTGATATTCTGAGAATCTTTCCTCAGCAATATTAAGCAGATAATTAAGCCTTTGGAAAGCAAATGACACAAAAGAAAATTGCAAATTTGAAGCTTAACCCATTCCAAAACAACAAGTTGTTGACTGTCCCAAATTGAAAGAGTTTGAAGACGACATTTCAAAATGTGATGAAATTGGAAAATAATCTTCTGGTAGAGCAGAAAATCTTGTGGGAAAAGGAGATTTTGCTCGTTACAAGCAATGTCTCCTTTTCCCACAATGTTTTCTAAAGTCGTCTGCAACAAAGTGGTCAAATGTCGTTATTGTTTGGAAAAGGGTTAAGAAACCAAAGCTCTATAATTTCAAGGGAAATAATCCATAGGGAATTACATGTGTTAAGTCTTGTAAGAGTTAACCTTCTTATTCTATTAATATACCCGGTACTCTCAGAAAAATGCTTTAAAACTACTGTCAAAGAAGAAAGATTTCAACTATCATAGCTCCAGATAAATCTGGATTATTCGCCATCCGGACAGAATTTGTAGGGAAATAAATTGTACTGTCAAATACGGAAAATCTGCATTCCGACTGTAGACAATTAAAGTTGGGAACCAAACCTAACTTTTAATAGTATAATGTGTACAGCTTATCCGGAAACCAGTATTATCGTTTATTTTACGATTACCTAAGTGAATTGATGATAGGGTTATCCATCTGCTATACCAGACAATATTCACATCTTTTGCAAACTGGGATGAATGCTTGATCATAACATGTCACCCCGTGTAGAGTATTGAAAGGTGTTGATTGTTTGTAAAACGGTCATTCTGTCTGTTAAAATTAAATGGTATGTCCTGATTGCAGTTATCATTGTTAGAAGAAAGTCGAGTTTGTAAAAGGTGCTAATTAGCAGAACAAACAGCTGTCAGGAGGCAATGTCTGGCAATCAGAAGAGTATTTTCAAAGTCATGATACACGGTGTATGGGTAAACACTGCACAGGAAATAACAAACTCTGTGCAGGAATACTTCCCTTTGTTACACTACAGTACAGTACCACTGCCATTATAGAAATTTACTTGGCGGCTGGCCTGGATCTAACCTGTTTGCATAAGTATGAAGTCGGCACTAGCACCATAAGGGTTAATGGACAAAGCTTTGACAAGTATTTCCTGGATGTAATCATTATACTTCGGTAGCCATTCAATAGAATTTTCACAACATCTGCTACCATCCTTATTCTTTTTTTGTAATTAAATATTACATGTTTGTATGAATGTTGCTATACACAACTCACTAAGTTACATAGAGGTTATTGAGAGAAGATGAAGGATATTGCATCATAATATATTATAGTATCAATTATCAAAATGTAAACATCAACTTTTAAAAGAACTATCTAATAAATTGGGATTTTAGCTTTTTAAAAAATGTTTTACAAAATTTTAATAAAATAAATTGCAAAAGAAACATAAAACCAAAATATTGACAGCTTCAAAACTCAGTTTATAACACTCAGTTTATAACTTTACAGAAAAGATATGGGTCATCTGTATTGCAGTTATTGTAAAATGTTTCTGCTGGTTAATTTCGTTAACTTAGAAGTAAAAAAATTGAAAATGGTATTTAGTTAAGTGGGAATGATTGTTAATATCAAATTTTTAACTTTTATTTCTCCCAGAGCTCAAATCCCTGAGCATGAACCTTTCATTGAGAGTGGAATAGATTTACAGCAATGCACTGTAGATCATGTGAAAAGAGTTTCAAGGGAAATAACTGAAGTAAACTGTGGGAGGGTAAGAGACACGTATTTTGACAGTGTTATGTCCCTTGAATATACTAAAAAAAAAAAAAACTCTGATCTTTCTGTTTCCAGTGCCAAGAAATGACAATGCGTAGATTACACAACTATGCCTAAGTTTAACATATGATATTTCCTTCCTTGAGTAGCTCTTGGAACAATGTTTTTCTTACATCTGGTGATAGTGAGGAATATAATTAATTATGTGGGGGTTAAATGATCACAATGATAGAACAAGTTCAATTAGTATTCTCCTATTATCATAATGGTTGACACATTTATCATTGCTCATAAAAAAGCAATGTCTACTTTCATAATGGTATTGACCAAATTCTAAAGGGGACATGTTCTCATTTTCCTATATGGTGTTTAATGCCATGTAAACAATTTTTCAATTATGTTACGGCTTTCCCAGATCAATCCAGTACTAGGCTAGAGCTCTGAAATGACTTGCCAATGACCACTCCCTTGTAATGCAGGATCATTGCGTTCGGAGTCCACCACCTCAACCCTTTACCAAATGCCAAATTTTCGACTGTCCCAAATTGAAAAAGTTTGCAGACGACATTTCAAAATGTGATAAAATTAAAAAATAATCATCTGATAGGGCAGAAACATTGAGGGAAAAGGAGAAATTGCTTGTTCAGAGCAATTTCTCCTTTTCCCACAATGTTTTCCAGAGTCTTCTGACTGGTCAAATGTCGTTATTGTGAGGTAATGGGTTAACCACTTGGCCACACAGGACCCTAGAGGACATATTTATTTTCATTAGGCAGGTTTGTTTTTTACTAATTGTTTTATTTTCATATCATAACAAAAATGCTGCCGCATCTAAAATACTCAACACCTTGAGGAGGTTTTTCAATTAGCAGCCTATTAATACATTGTTATCACAATTACTCAGTTTATAACATGTCTGCAAGCAATCCGAAGAGGGATTGTGTGCATGTTAACCCTTTAAATCCTGGGTAATTTTCTAAAAATAGATATTTGTGTCGTCTGCTTTCCAAAATCTTAAACATCTGCTTAATTTTGTTGAGGAAAGATACACAGAGTAGCAAACAGATTAGATCAAAGGCAAGCCACCAATACTTGGCGGCTGGCCTGTGATCTAAGCTGTTTGCATAAGCATAAAGTAGGTTCCAGCACTATATCGGTTAAAGACAACATACTTGTTGACTCAATCCCACAAATAAGAAGAAATATCAAATTCAATTTTTAGTAATCAAAATTATATTCATTGTTAAAATGGTTAGAAATGGTTGTTGAGAAATTGCTTGCTATGATCAGTGCCATCGTTTGCCTTAGTTATTTCGTATTATCTTTTGCTGTGTGTGGCCTTAACCCTTTACCAAACACCAAATTTTCGATTGTCCTAGATTTAAAGACTTTGTTGCGGATGATATTTCAAAATGTGATGAAATTGGAAAGTAATCTTTTGATAGGGTAGAAAACATTGTGGGAAAAGGAGAAATTGTTCTTTTAGAGCAATTTCTACTTTTCCCACATTGTATACCAGGGTCGTCTGCAACAAACTGGTTAAATGTAATTATTGTTTGGTAATGGGTTAAATGAGACCTTTCCTTTTTCATAAATGTTGATTGCTGTTCGTTTCAATTTGAACCACTCTCTCAAAATCATATTTAAACAAGAGAGTTGACCAGTCTGTTAGGTTTGTATGTTCTTCACGAAGCTTTCAGAAGTGCAATTAAATTAAAAATTGTGGAAAAAACTTTGATAATGCTTATCAGTTAGACTTTCTTTAATATATCAACATATATGATTTTGTGACTTTGAGCTTGTAAATACTTCCCAAGCAGTCAAATACATCACAAAGGTTGATTGCAAGATCCTATTGGGTGCTCCAAAAAGATGATGTACTTGCTATCGTATTGGACTGAATCTACCACCAGTCTATCACAAGTTTTGTACTAGCTAAACTTACTAAAGCATTTTCCCAGACGAATCTTGTATTTTGATGCAATTGGAATGCATAAGCTTGGATGGCTGTAGCATAAGTTGGAGTTAACCCTTATAGTGCTGCAACTAACTTCATGCTTATGCAAACAGGTGAGATCCAGGGTACCGTTTTACTTAACAGTTTACGCTTAAGATTTGCGTAAGTCTAAAACAACAATTCCGCTTTTATCCATATTGGGCAAAGCTATAATGTAAAGTAACACATCATTGGAATCGTCTCTCCGAGACGCTTCCAATGGCGCGTCACATTACAATATTGTACTTTCAATGAAGATACTATCCATGTGTATCAGTTATGACTTACGCAAATATTTTCCGAAACTTGTTTAGTAAAACGGACCCCTGGTTCCTTAGAATTGCCTCAAAGGGACAATGGTTATGCTCACCAACAATAGAAGATTTTAACTAAATATGTTTCAAATACTGCATGAAAGGACTTCAGATTAAACACTCTACATTGTTTGTGAAGCAAATTCTTACAACCTATATGACTCACTCAATTCTGCTTTCTCAAAACACCAGGGTACCATTTTACTAAACGTCTTCAGGAAAACATCAGTCGAAACTGATAAGCATTGATAGCATCTTAAATGTAAACACAATATTGCCATGTGACACATCATGGGAAGCGTCTTAGAGAGACAATTCCAATGAAGCGTTACTTTGCGATATTGCTTAGCCAAATAAGAGGGACTGTTCGAACTTACACAAATTTTAATCATAAAATGTTTAGTAAAACGGTACCCAGCACTCATGCCAGATGCAGATTTAAGAAACCTCTTAAGACAGGTCACAGGTCAGTGAAAGTATTTCTCTAAGGATTCAAACCCAACACCATCATGTCAAGAGGTCCGGCTCTACTCCTTGACCATGGTCTTCACTAAAAAAATGTGATACATCTTCTATGCACAATAATACCACCTACCTTTCTGTAGAAACTGTTTGAGCTTGATGTAAAATATTGCCAGCTTGATAACTGAGGCCTTGTCCATATGGCTGAGCACATCATTACAAATGGGTAGTTCGGACACCAGATTGTTGTATGCAATGTTCTCCTTGTCCCTTCTCGTTTTTGCTGCAATCTTTGACTTTTCACCCCTGAAACAATAGCAAAACAGGGATGTCAATCAACAGTCTTAGACTTTTCATCTCTGAAACAATAGCAAAACAGAGATTTCAACAAACAATCTCAGACCCTCATCACTGAAACAATAGGAAAGCAGAGATGTCAACAATCAACCTCAGACTTTTCACCACTAAAACAATAGCTAAACAGGGATGTCAACTAACAATCTCAGACTTTTCACCACTGAAACAATAGCAAAACAGGGGTGTCAACAAACAATCTCAGATTTTTCACCACTGAAACAATAGCTAAACAGGGATGTCAACTAACAATCTCAGATTTTTCACCACTGAAACAATAGCAAAACAGGGTGTCAACAAACAATCCCAGACTTTTCACCACTGAAACAATAGCAAGAGAGGGTGTCAACTAACAAATTAAAACATTTCAACAATGAAACAATATAAAAAAGGGGAGTCAACTAACAATTTTAGACGTTTCACCACTGAAACAATAGCAAAACAGGGATGTCAATGAACACTTTTAGACTTTTCACCCCTGAAACAATAGCAAAACAGGGACATCAACAAACAATCTCAGACTTTTCACCACTGGAACAATAGCAAAACAGGTATATCAACTAACAACCTCAGAATTTTCATCCCTGAAACAATAGCAAAACAGGGATGTCAACAACATATCTTAGACTTTTCACCACTGGAACAATAGCAAAACAGGGATATCAACAAACAATCTCAGACTTTTCACCACTGGAACAATAGCAAAACAGGTATATCAACTAACAACCTCAGAATTTTCATCCCTGAAACAATCGCAAAACAGGGATGTCAACTACATATCTTATACTTTTCACCACTGGAACAAAAGCAAAACAGGGATATCAACAAACAATCTTAGACTTTTCACCACTGGAACAATAGCAAAACAGGTATATCAACTAACAACCTCAGAATTTTCATCCCTGAAACAATCGCAAAACAGGGATGTCAACTACATATCTTAGACTTTTCACCACTGGAACAATAGCAAAACAGGGATATCAACAAACAATCTCAGACTTTTCACCACTGGAACAATAGCAAAACAGGTATATCAACTAACAACCTCAGAATTTTCATCCCTGAAACAATCGCAAAACAGGGATGTCAACTACATATCTTAGACTTTTCACCACTTGAACAAAAGCAAAACAGGGATATCAACAAACAATCTCAGACTTTTCACCACTGGAACAATAGCAAAACAGGTATATCAACTAACAACCTCAGAATTTTCATCCCTGAAACAATCGCAAAACAGGGATGTCAACTACATATCTTATACTTTTCACCACTGGAACAAAAGCAAAACAGGGATATCAACAAACAATCTTAGACTTTTCACCACTGGAACAATAGCAAAACAGGTATATCAACTAACAACCTCAGAATTTTCATCCCTGAAACAATCGCAAAACAGGGATGTCAACTACATATCTTAGTCTTTTCACCACTGGAACAATAGCAAAACAGGTATATCAACTAACAACCTCAGAATTTTCATCCCTGAAACAATCGCAAAACAGGGATGTCAACTACATATCTTCGACTTTTTACCACTGAAACAATAGCATAACAGAAATGTCAACTACCAATCAAAACACAATGTCAATGAGTATCTTTGACTTAAACTTCAGAATGTAGAAGCTGTATTTATGTAGAAGAAGCTTTTTGCAGCTTGATATTTACAGAATAAGAAAGGATTAATGTGAATCTGGTTATATTCAATTATTGTTCTGTGTCCTGCATAATGTGTTAACCCTTTCCCAAACAACAACAAATTTTCGACTGTCCCAAATTGAAGAGTTTGCAGATGAAATTTCAAAATGTGATGAAATTGAACAATATTCTTCAAAAAGAGCAGAAAACCTTGTGGAGCAATTTCTCCTTTTCCCATAATATTTTCTAAAGTCGTCTGCAACAAAGTGGTAAAATGTCGTTGTTGTTTGGGAAAGGGTTAAGCGTTGTCTAGTATAATCAATTCATAAATGCACTTCAAAGAATCCAGTGCTAATTGATACAACAGGAGACATGAACGTGGTTGATTAACATAACTTTCCATAAATCATTATCATCTATACACAATATGAGGCAGAAATATTGACAATCTGGGGATGGATCTCTGTAAATCATCTTGAAAACTGACAAATAAAAGTGTTTGAGAAGAAGTGCTAATAAAAACCAAAACTACTTCTGTTGGATAAGTATTTTTTTTTAACTTAAATAATTGGTTGTGTTGTCCAGATCCAAGCCATTTTTGACCTGAAAACTGCTTTTTAAAGCATTTCTTTGTCTCTTATATAAAACTCAGCCTGTATATCAAACATGAAACCTTTCTCACATGAGGTGGGGTGTGGGGCTCTGGTGTGATGGTGGGGATCGCTTTCTCTGGGGCATCTAAGTAGTCTTTGCCTTTGGATAGACTATTTGAACGGGAAAATCACTTGTTTCCAGCATAACCATAACACAAAATGGTTTAATGCAAGACTTTTGTAAGTCCTTTACATGAAGCACTTAAAATAGCCTTACATTGACCACTAATTCTAAGCCTTTAAACTGGTGGTATGTTGTACAGATGTGCATTGTCTTTGGACTGGCTGTTTGAAGGGAAAATCACATGCTTTCAGCATTACCAAACTCTCTGCACAAAAGGGTTCTCTGTAAGACTATTTTAGGTCCTGCACAAATGTGGGCACTTACAATAACCTTGCATTGACCACTTACGCTAAGCCTTTAAACCATGAAGAGCTGGAACTGACTTCATGCTTTTGCAAACAGATTGGATCCAGGCCAGCCACCAAGTTAATTGGTGGCTGGCCTGTGATCTAACTGGTTGGCCACTTTTGAGTATCTTACCTCATCAAAACTACTGGTAAGCAGATGTTTAAGGTTTTGGAAAGCTAAAGTTTGGGAAAGCAGACGACAAATAAATTAAATTTTTAGAATATTACCTAGCATTCTAAGGGTTAAACTGTGGCTACAGATGTATTACAGCACTTGAACCTACTAACTCAAGTATAATTATGGACTTTGTTTTAACCCTTAGAATGCTAGGCAATTTTCTAAAAATAGAGATTCTTGAGTCGTCTGCATTCCAAAAACTTAAATACTTGCTTAATTCTTATGATGTAAGTTACTCAGAGTAGCAAACAGGTTAGATTACAGGCCAGCTGCCAATCTACTTCGCAGCTGGCCTGTGATCTAGCCTGTTTGCATTAGCATGACGTCGGTTCCACCACTTTAACTCACAGCAAAAAAAAATAAAGAAACCACTTTAATACAAAAACAAACAAATTCACAATATGAACAATTTCTCCTTTCATCACAATGTTTTCTACATAAATGAACAACAAAAATGTCATTCTTTCAAAGTAACACTTTATAATTATCATCAGCTGTTTACTTCTGTCAGTCACAAATTTCAGCAAGACGTAATAGGTAGGTGTAAATATAAATATGTTTTGGCAAGCCGAGACATAGACATACACACTAGACTGAATGTGTGGGAGACACAGACACAAATAAAATGAGACCCATCAGCGCCAAAATGTTTTTATTAACCCTTTTCCAAACGCAAGATTTTCGTCTGTCCCAAATTGTATGAGTTTGCAGACGTCATTTCAAAATGCGATGAAATTGCAAAACAATCTACTCATAGGGCAGAAAACATTGTGGGAAAAGGAAAGAGCAATTTCTCCTTTTCCCACAATGTTTTCCAGAGTCATCTGCAGCAAAGTGGTTAAAAAAAGTTTTTTAATGTTGTTATTGTTTCGTAATGGGTTAATACTGTATCAGAAGTCCCTAAATCCCTAACCTTTTTCCATGTGTTAACAAATATTCAATTAGTGTAAAAGCATAAAGTATGTTCTTAACCCTTTACCAAACCAAACAATAACAACATTTCACCAGTTGTTGCAGATTTACCAGCAATTTCTTCTTTTCCCATAATGTTTTCTGCCCTATCAGAAAATTACTTTCCTATTTCATCACATTTTGAAATGTTGTCTGCAAAATCTTTGAGATATTGAGATCTACTGCATACAAACTGTACATACCTACATAAATTGACACTTCCTAAATCAATTATGCTTTCAATAGCTATTTATAGTCATATATCAAGCGCCTTTAATTCTGAAGACTAAATGCTTCTGTGTTAATCTTTGTTTAGTTAAAAATAATAAACAACATAAAAAGGGGAGATTATGTTTTGCAATGAAAGGAATTTGAAATTGTATGTGAAACCTTATCTTGATCTCTGGTGTGCATTCCTTTCCATGTTGGTTTTACATCACATCAACAATATTTCATTTATGGTACATGCCTTACTCATGATAATGGAGGAAGACCCTAAACTTAATCGCCCATGTGGGCTGGTCAAGCTGGGTGGAATCAACGGCATTTTATTTGGGAAAAATTCAGTTGGGAAACTGCCTTTTAAATAAATCAAAATGTTGTCACTTGAATTTAAACTTACGTGGAGAAGGTCCATGTGATTTCAAGCTCTGTACTCTAACCACAAGGCGTTGGAGGCAAGGCTGATTTGTGATACAAAAGCAATGGAACATACTGGTAACCCTAATGATTTAAAAGGTTTAATTATTCGCTATTTATTCTGTTTTATGTAGACCAATAAGGTACGTGATATTTTGGTATCACTGCATACTAGACACTCTGAGAACCAAATTTCGAGGGCTTAGAGCGATACTGTTACAAGTGCATTTTCACATATTTTTCAGGAGAAGGAAAAAACTGTTTCATTTGAGCAATATAGGTTACAGAGCTGTGTAATTTTATATGGATGTTCAATTTTAGTTTATTTATTGATATATCAGAACATACTTCTAAAATTTTAAATAAAAAAAGAGATATTAGGAAAAATGTTACTTGGAACAGTATCGCACTGAAATTGGACTGAAAACATGAAATCATTTGGGAGCGATACTGTTACAAGTAACCAAAATGTGAAATTTTAGATAGAAAATTTCAATTTTTATTCATGTATTGATTAATTCATCTGAAAAAAACTGTGTTTATGATAACATCTATTGTTTATAAGGAAATTTGAAATGTTTTTGTTACAGTTCTGCAGAGATTTCATAATATTGTCAAGTTCTGGACAATGAAAACAGTTGTCTGCTGTAGCTTTATATTCATACATTTCTCATTTTATTCTATACTATTACCTTACATTCAGGGGCATTCTCATAGCATTTTGTTTTCATTCACAATGACTTTCTGACAAATCCACTTAGGTCTGTTGGTCCAACCCCAGTGAAAAAAAGTCAAAATGAACCCAATGGCTACCATTTCTAGGATATTTGCACACATTTTACAGAGATGTATGCATGTGAATTGGTTGCCTATAGGCATGCACCCCATTGACATTTTATTTGTTAGCATCCAAACTTTGAAAAGGTTTGTCTAAAGTTAATTCTCTTTCATAATTTTCAAGCTGTTGAACTCTTAGGCCAGGTTTATATATATTTGGATGATATTGGCTTGTAATTCGGGTTATAAATGTTTGAACTATATCTGAATAAGCATTGAAATCAGTGTAGTTTCTCATTAAATGAGTTTTCTCAAACTAAAGGAAGGATGAATAATGACACAGATAGTAGCATACTGTAAGAAGTTAAAGAGTAAATGATTTTTAATATAAGTTATTTGGAATGCATAAGATTTTTTACTTAATTTACTCTAAATCAATCAAGCCGAAATCAATTTTAAATCAAGTTATTCCATCTTAAATTATCTTTTGATAAATATTTGTGAAGACTGATAAATATACAATATCAAAAATGATCTTTTCATTAAAATTTTGTTCCTAGTAATAGACAAATGACTAAAATTAAAGTTGAAAATGTATAGACTAAAAGCAGACACAATTCATCTCACAGTTTTGATAAATTATCAGAAATGATAGAATCATAGCATGACATAATGTCATGATCCTGCAAAACTAACCATATTCTGGTCCCTGCACAAATTGCCATAAAATAATACTGAAACCAGTAAGATGATGCAGAAGAATCACTCTTTTATCATCAGTCAGTATAACACATTGATTTTCTCAGAGATTAAATCTATTTTTCGTTTTCACTTCATATATTAAATGGGTTTTTTTTTTCTTACCCTTACATTTTTCAGTTCTTGTATGAATTAATTATTTGGAGAAAAAAGATTACCTGCATACAGGACCTATAAAGGCCAACCTATATAAATGAACACATGATACCTCAGAATAATACTATCAAATGATACAGGTCAGCCTGCACTTTTACTGATGGACCCGATTAGTATGAAATCAATTATTCAATTAGTTTGAATATATTTGAAGGTATTTCCTAAGTATGATGTATGAACAAAATAACTACAAGCATTCTTTAGTAGGTATAAATTTAAGATATTGAATTTGTGGAATACAAATAGTATGTCTTTTTAAGTTAGTCCATCCTCCATAAAATTATAATCATTATTTGTCAATAAGGAAAACATGAGGGTGGTAGTGAAGATGCATGCATTTACTGACAAATTAATGTACAGTTCCAAGTCACTGGATGGATGTATCTGCACTAGAATATCTATGGTCATCTTAAACAATGTCAACAATGATATGACTAATTATGCAAAGAAATGTGTTATAGTCAAATAAAACAAACATCCCTGATGTTAATCACAGTAAGCATTTCATAAGTATGTTCAAATACTTTCCAAAATTGCTATTCTCTATACAAGAATTGGTTTTCATGTGGCAACAATGCAAATAAACCATGCAGTGTCCTTTCAATTATGTTTTGTAAACAAAATGATATTAATTCATTGTATTTTGCAACTTTGATCCAAAGCCTTAGAGCGATACTGTTACAAGTGCATCACTTGTAACAGTATCGCTCTAAGTTTTTAATGCATTTGCACTTGTAACATTAGGACAAATATGCAATAAATTCTTTATTTTTGGTTTCTTGAACTTAACATTTACAGGGTAGATGTATGATGTGTTAAGGACTTATTTTATGTAAAAAAGTGACTTTGGACAAAAATGTCATTTAGAACAGTATCGCTCTAAGTCCATTGAATGGTCTATTTAAACAATTTCATAGTCTACAAAAATCAATCAACATCATTCTTCAATGAATAATCAAACCCAACATAACACAAATACATAAAATCTTAACTTAAAGCTATACTTGCACTCATTTACTCTTAAATTGTTAATAAACTTAAAAGTACTTTAAATACCCTTTTACAGAGGAATTGAGACTGTAACACATTCACATGATGCTTTTAAAATAGTGAATATTATAAGGTTTAAATTGCAACAAAAACAAGGTCAGCCAAGAAATGTTGGGAACCCAAAAAAATCCAGAAATTCTCCATTTTGAATGTTCACACTGTTAATATTGTTTAAATGAAAGTAATTTTATGTACCTCATGTGATTTTGCTAACCAGGTGATCGCCACTCGTCAATAGGAATGCTCCTTGCTATTTAAGACGTTACTCGAATGTAAACAATGAAATTAAATTGGTGGGTACAAAATCTTAGAAAATAACACCTAGAAAAATAGATACTCAATAGTGCAGGTGTTATATTGTAATGATCCTATGTTTCAACAGATTCTATCATAATCTATAACTCTTTTTTCCCAGTTTTGTAGTTTTTCTGAGCGTTTGTATGCTTTTAAATGTTTTTCTTACTCATTTCATCTACTCTCAATCAGTTTCAGTGAGCAACCTTACACAAATAATTGTTTTTAAAAAATTGCTTAAAATTTAGTAGCAAGTTAAGATCAGCTTTTTGTTTATGAATGGCCATTTAATGTTCATGAATGTTCATGAAAAAGTTCTTGAATCTTTCACAAGGTCTGCTTACAGGATTCTAAGAAGAAAAAAAAGAATCCATGTCCTGAATAATCGAGATCAGTACTTAATAGTTGCCATTGCTTGTCTAAATTGGTTTTTAAAACCCAATATCCCAGAAAGTATGTTTTTGTAAACTATTCTGAATGTTAATTGCTGTTGTTTTAATTGGGACTATTCAGAAAATTAAATTTCATAAGAGGGGTCAACTCATTTGTTGCGCATGTGTTGAACTTGAGTCATCATTGAGTGAAGGATTAAAATTCATATCATGTTACAAAAAAGTTAATAATGTGCACTATCATCATGACATTGGCTTAATCCTTTCCCAAACAATAACGGCATTTGACCACTTTGTTGCAGACGACTTTAGAAATCATTGTGGGAAAAGGAGAAATTGCTCGTGACGAGCAATTTCTCCTTTTTCAAGAATGTTTTCTGTCCAATCAGAAGATTATATTCCAATTTCATCACTTTTTGAAATGTTGTCTGCAAACTCTTTCAATTTGGGACAGAAAAAAAAGGTGTTGTTTGGGAAAGGGTTAAACAACAATTTTTTTTTAATTAACTTTACATCCTTGAACAAACAAGCTTAATCAATTAGCTCAGAAGGGACATTATCACTTGGCCAAATTGAAAGTAAGGGGAAAAATCATTTTGATATTGGAAACTAATGCGACAGAACAATAAGTTATTCTTCATCATTCATTTCTCCTTTTGTTACAATGGTTTATTATACAAACCTTCTGTGGCAGGTGTGTCAAGAACGAGGATGTGTTAGTAGAAAAAAGGGTTTTGTCACTTGAGGATTAATCATTTGAATCATACTATCATGTTTAATTAAAAGGAAAAACTTCTAACAGGAAGCAAATCGAGGGTTCAGTGCTAGACAACAGGAAGTCTTTCACAAACATGATATTATTACAGTAGTATAGCTCTGAGTCCTTGACATGGTAATTAACGCTTAGAATGCTGGGTAATTTTTCTTAAAATAGATTTTTGTATCGTCTGCTTTCCAAAACCTTGAATATTTGCTTAATCTTGATGAGAAAAGATACTCAGAGTATAATACTAATTCACTTGGCGGCTGGCCTGGATCTAAACTGTTTGCATAAGCATGAATTCTGTTCCAGCCCTATCAAGTTTAAATGTTTTCCAAATGTATCTGTCTCGAAAAAGTATGTAAGAAAATTATTAATAAGGACATTAAACTCCTTAAAAGGATTAACACTAAGATTAAAACTTTAATCTTTCTAAAATAAAAGTATTCATGAGCCTGTTCTTGATGTTCATGACCATTCAAAGACATGATTGTGTTTGTAAATGGCCATTTTGTCGTTCATGTTTGTCCATGAAGATCATAAACACATTTTTTGAATCCTTTTCAGGGATAGCCTCTCCTAATGTCGAATGCAATCTGTCCAATCAGAATCTTATTTACACATAATAGAAGCAGCCAAAACTGTTTTGTTGTAAAAAAAAATTTTCATTAACAAAAAAAGACTGACAAAAACCATCAAGTCAATGGGTGCAGAATGATGTATGTTGTTAGGGATTTTGGACGTGATAACATGATCAACTCCCGGATAAAACAGGCCTTTACACAACGCCATAAACATCTCAAAGATCTATCGCATCAATTAAATTTCTTTGTAGCATGACATTTGGAACCATTGTGGGAAAAGGATATACAATTCATGCTGAGAGAGCTTTTTTATTACAGGGTCTTCTATGGAAATCAATCATTTATGCATTTTTTCTTTAAAGATTTTATGTCAACGTGATTTCAACTGATTTCATTAGTTTTTTCACAATAAATAAGAAGCATTTCCACTGCAATGATATGAAGATGGTGAGAAAGAAATGATAACATCTTCATGATTAGAGAGATCATCACAACATCAAATGGGTCGATAAATCTTTTTCTAAAAACATAAAATTTTGATTGTTTGATTGTTTTGTTGTCTGAAAACATTACTTGAACTTGAAGAGATGTATCATTTCATTTAGATGACCATTTGGGATTTAACATTGCATCACCAGTATTGCTGAGTTAAACTAGATATATCTGTAAATTGATTTTCTGTCATTTACAGTTTCCTGTATAATCAACCAGTATGAAGGCAGGAGAAAAGTCATGCAAAAGGAAAATCTGAACTCATTGGATTTATCCGATGAAAACACCTCTGAAGTAATATGGAAGCTGTCATATTGTTTCTCGCGATACTTTTTTCATTGTACTTTGGTTTTCAAATATAGATCTTAAATGTAAAATCTGTAAAGTCATTTACTTTGATTAAGAAAACAAATGTATATCACAACTTATAATTTCACTAATATGTGTGAGTTATTGATCAAAAATAATTATTTCAAATGATGATCAACACCTCCATATATATTTAACTACTCAAAATGTATGAACATAGGAAATGTGTAATTGGCCGGGGACGGTTACTAATGCATCATTGAATAAGAGCATTCAAGCCATACTAGTGCTCAATGTACACTAAACTTGTGTAATGTCTAGAGTAATTGATAATTAAATCAAAAGTACATTAAATTCTCTTTTACAGAGGAACTGGGACATTAACACAATCTCATGATGCTTTTAAAAGAGTGAGACAAGGGCACCCGAGAAATGTCAGAAACCAAAGAAAATTGAGAAATTCTCCATTTTGAATGGTCACATTGTTTGTAAATGATAGTACTTTTATGTGTATCACGTGACTTTTTTAACCAGGTGACCGCCACTTGTTTATCTGAGTGCTAATCGCTATTTTAGACATCACTTGAATATGAACAATCAACTCAAATTGTGGAGTAAACAATTTATGAAAATAGCACTTTGAAACATCAATAATAAATAGTGCAGGGATCATATTGTCATGATTGTATGGTGTTTCGCTATGTTTAAACATATTCTATCACAATTTATAACTTGTTTTACCCAGTTTTGCAGTTTATTGAGCGCTAGTATGTGTTTAAGCAATGCCTTCCAAAAAGTCTGCCAGAAATTTGCTCACTCATGACACTTTGTCAAATTCCAATAACAAAGTACATGTACTGGCAAACCACAGTGCCATAGTATTAGCATATTAATATCCTCATCAACGCAAATATTCATGTCAAATTCATGAGTAGTAAGAAAACAGTCTGTAACCCATTCCTCCATATGGGATTTCAATGTGACTGATCCAAATTGAAAGAGCATGTAATTGCAGACGACAGTAACAAAGAAATGAAAATAAAATTTTCTTTATCATATCAAGTAGAAACTTTTGTGACAAAAGAAGAAATTGCTCATATTGAGCAATTTCTTCTTTTGTCTCAATAGTTTTTGAGACATTGGGTTAAGGTGCATTTAAAGTTGCTTATTCTTAGATGTGAGAATACTTGGATATTAAAATTTTGTTTCTTTAAAACTGTAAAGCAACAGTTTACTGTACTGTTGAATGACATGTACTAGACAAAAGCCATTGGTAGTAGATTAGTTTGTATTCAAGAAATGTAGAGCCTGTAAACAATGAACAAGAGGGCCATTATGGCCCTAGAACCGCTCACCTGAGATTACCACCTATCTGAAGAATAGTTAGAAACATTGCTTTTACTTTGTTTTTTGTGCTTCTATGCATTGAACTTTTTTGTATTCCCATTTTACAAGTTGGACACTGTACACTTGATGTGGGACATTGAAATGGTACAGAATTCTTTCAATGCGGAACTGAATATTTTACTTTTACAGATTGTATGTACGAAGATCAGGCCTGCACTTTTGTCCAGTATGATCTGTAGTTGCAATTTTGTGGTTATCATTTTGGCATACTTTGCATCAAAATTGATATTGATGTATTTGTTAAAAATTCTACCATACATGTATGTATGTATAGTGAAAACAAAAAGGCGTTCAAAGTTTAACGCACCCTGGCGGCCATGTTTTTTGAGATATCTAATTTTTTTTAGCAATCTTAATAGAAGGGCCCTCAAAGAACATTCCTGTAAAATCATTTTGAAATCTGAACAGTGGTTTGTGACAAGAGGATTTTTTTAAGGTTTTTACAAAATATGGGCTGATGGCAGCCATTTTGGTCACATGACTAATTTTTTTTGACAAATCTTTCTCCCCTCTAACTAGGGATGCTTCACATGACATCTCATTGAAATTAGCCCAGAGGTTAGGAAATAAAAGATGTTTGCAAAGTAATAAATTTAAACATTCATGTATATAGTGAAAACAAAAATGCATTCAAAGTTCAACGCAGCCTGGTGGCCATGTTTTTCGAAATATCAAAATTCTTTGAACATCTTTTAAAAAGAGGCACCCAAAAATCATTCCTGTGAAATTACTTTGAATTCTGGTATCAGACACGAAGATTTTTAAAAATTGCAGAAATTCCCCTTTTTCATGACACGGCAACCAAAGTTCTGCATGGAATCAATTTCTTTGAACAACTTTTGAAGAGCATCACCCAACAGACATTCCTGTGAAGTTGGGTTAAGATTGGCTCAATGGTTAAGGAGGAGAAGATGTTTAAAGAAATTGTTGACGGCGCACGACGCACGACAGACATTGGGCGATCACAAAAGCTCACCTTAAGCCCTTTGTGCTCAGGTGAGCTAATAATTACGATTTAAATCCAAGAGCATTGCAAACACTTTTGAAATCCATCGCTTATAGTGTATTCATTACTTAGACATATTGACACCGTCTGAATCAACTCAGAGTTCAGTAGCTAATTTTCATTTAATATTATATTGCAATACCTGAACTGTATGGTTTCAATGACATTTTTCTTTGACTTGCAAATTATCTCAAGTGTGAACACGCACATTCAAAGGTCCTTATTCACCGATTAGACTTTTAGCAAGTCAAAATAAAATGTTGAAACAATCATTTATGTGTTGTTGTATAATTTATACTTTAAGATTGTATTTGAAAGCATACTTAATTCAGGAAGTGGCAATATATTGAAGTATGTACCTTCTATACAGGGTAATTCTCAAAACCATTGTAACCCTTTTGAATATATTTGCATATCAATTCACTGTGTGGAGACTCTAAAATATTTGATAAGGATTTATAATGGCTCTTCTCCAGTGCATATCATACAACAGTACAGCAGCTGTTGTACAATTTTTGAGAAAAAAACTATAACTTCCAAATTTCCTCCTGTCTGTGAACAAACACATAATTATGACAGAAAGGTTTAAATCTGACCTTTGTTTCCTTAGATTATGTAAGCCGTGTGCCTCATAAATGCACTACAGCAGGGGTTGAAAGATAGCACCATAATGAGAAAGTTTGTAACTTTAAAATTTCATCCTTTCTGTGAACAAGTACCTTTTAATGCACATTTATGACTGAAAGGTTTAAATCTGACCTTTGTTTCTTTAGAGTGAGTAAACCATGTGCCTCATAATTGCACTACAGCAGGGGTTGAAAGGTAGCACCATTTATAATGAAAAAGTATTTTGAGAAGTTGGATGACATTTAGAATTGTCTGTGTTAATTGATTGGCTATCATTATTAAACCTGAGATGCTGCAAAAAGTTCTTTAAACAACACAACATGATTTAATAAAAGGAGTGTTCATCTATTTCCCTTTACTTACATTTTCTTTAAACTCTTACTACCAGACGACAATATTTTACTTGAAGCAGACGACTTTAGAAAGACTTTGTAAACATGTGACAAACCTATTAGTTCTGCTGTGGTGGAATGTGAATAGATTGAAAAAGCATTGTGGCGAAAGGAGAAATTGCCTGTGACAAGCAATTTCACCTTAATTGCCACAATGCTTTTTCAATATCGTCTGCTGCAAGACGCAAAAATATTGCGTAAGGTGGTAAGGTGTTAACTTTTCTTTCTTTCAAATTGGCGTTTAGAACTGTTTAACAATTTTCATATACGTCTTCCTGGTTTAGATAAAATACTAGTACAAAGCTTTAGGAATTGTGTCGCGCCCTAAAACACTCATCAGAAAAATAATAAACCTTTGTCAGGAAATGAATAACATTACCATGTCTCAAAATCATTTATTCTCCAAAATGTTTTTATGTGTGTGAAAATCGTGGTGAGATCATCTCTTATAGTGAGATCATCTCTTATAGTGAGATCATCTCTTATAGTGAGATCATCTCTTATAGTGAGATCATCTCTTATAGTGAGATCATCTCTTATAGTGAGATCATCTCTTATAGTGAGATCATCTCTTATAGTGAGATCATCACTTATAGTGAGATCATCACTTATAGTGAGATCATCTCTTATAGTGAGATCATCTCTTATAGTGAGATCATCTCTTATAGTGAGATCATCTCTTATGAATATGCCAATGTTTCAATGCAGGGGTTGATTCATCAAATGTCTTAAAAGCACTTAGCTAAGAGCGATTAAAATCACACTTATGACGTTTCTCAAGTGCGTTTCTTTAAACAATCACAACTGCTTATGACGATCATAAGTTAGGAGCGAAATCAAAACACTCGCAACTATCTCATATTTGCCGAAATGGCCGGCATAACGTAAACTTTCCTGCATTGTACCGAAATTTAGGCATATCCTAACCGTCCTTTTAAATAGTTTAAACCTTGATTAAAAAATATTTGTCATTTAATACATAACATTTACGGGTTATCATAAACATAAGGCATAAAAAGGAAAAAAATACATAGAAAAAATTTGGTTGCATGATGATTTTTCCTGGCTGAACATAAAATGCGTGATACCGGTAAACCGTGACTTGACATTTTTCGGGCCCTCGCTTCGCATATTTACAACTTGTTTAGAGGTGAACTAGTACATATTGTCGCGCGTCTCATTGTTTAAAATCGATAATGTACATGTGCGAATGGAATAATCCATGTTTTGTAATTCTAGATCATTTATAAACAGTGTATATATCTCGTTCTGAATGAAATAAAATCTTTCAAAATCTTAGAAAAATGGACGCCATTCTTTTAGAGTTAAGAGCGTTTTTCGCTCGTGACTTCTAGGAGCGAAAATTGATGAAACGCACCTGAGACAGAAAATCTAACTTAAGAGCGAATTCACACTTAAGATCGTTAATGAAACGGGCCCCAGACTATAGCAAGTCCTTCACAAATAACAAGCAAATTCAATAGTCTTGCACTGAAAACATTAGTCATAATATTGGATTTGATATTTAAGTTTTTGAAGTTACCTTTGCAATAGATGTTGAAACGCCCCTCAGCAAGACATGTCAAGAAAATGTTACATCAAAGGTGATCAGAAAATTAGCTCACAACCAGACTTAATTGCTATCTTGCTGCTCATTTTTTACACAAAACAAGGTATAACATTTTATTCAACTAAAGTACTTGAATTGATTTAAAACATGACTTTTGTTGAACTGAGGTTTTCTTCTTTTATAATATACTGAATCCTTTCCTTAAGTCGAGAAAATTGATTTACACATATATGTATATTTTATACAAAAAAAATAAAAGAAATAACCATTGGATTCTCTACCTTCTATTCAATATAAATACTTGAATTGATCAAGTACATGAAGTTGGTTGCAGTTCAGGGGTGGAGAAATCTGATTTGATTTACTTGTTGGTAGACGCCAAACTTTTTCTTCACTTGTCTACGGTATCATGGTAATATAGTACAGTAAAAACTCACTTCTCCTTTAACCCTTTCCCAAACAATAACGGCATTTGACAACTTTGTTACTGACGACTTTAGAAAACATTGTGGGAAAAGGAGAAATTGCTCGTAACGAGCAATTTTTCCTTTTCCCACAAGGTTTTCTGCTCTTTCTGAAGAATATTGTTCAAATTCATCATATTTTGAAATGGCGTCTGCAAACTCTTTCAATTTGGGACAGTCCAAAATTTGTTGTTTGGGAAAGGGTTATGGGTTTGGGACGAGCTAGAAAATACGGACAAATGATATGCCATCGCTGCAGTTTTTCTAATAATAATTAAAAGACAGATTTCTTTCCTTAATTCAAAAGAACTAGAATCTGTATTCAACCTTCGATTTTGTATTTTAAAATGATCAATCTTACCACAAATATTAGGTCATCTTCTAAGCCATGCTTTAATAGATTTGGTGAATTGTATTTATTGAAACCATTCCTTTCTAGATGAATTTGTTTAAAAATGTGTTTAAAAAACATTTCGACAGTAGGAAAAAATGTTTCTTGACAGGAATTTCTCCTTCTGCAACAAAGATTTCAAATGAGTCTCCTTCAAAAGGTCATTACAAGTGATATGATGTAATAGGTGAATACTGTCATTTATCATAATGTAATATTAAAAAAAAATATCAAATGACAAATTACATGAATACATTTACCCCTTATTCCATGATGCCTCAAATAAAATCACCTGCTACAAAATACATTTGAAACCACAAACAAGCAATGTATCCTTTGTCACAATGGTTTCTACCTAATCTTAAAGAGTAAGTATTTTTTCTACCTAATCTTAAAGAGTAAGTATTTTTTCTACCTAATCTTAAAGAGTAAGTATTTTTTCTACCTAATCTCTTATCTTAAAGAGTAAATATTTTTTCTACCTAATCTTAAAGAGTAAGTATTTTTTCTACCTAATCTTAAAGAGTAAGTATTTTTTCTACCTAATCTTAAAGAGTAAGTATTTTTTCTACCTAATCTCTAATCTTAAAGAGTAAGTATTTTTTCTACCTAATCTTAAAGAGTAAGTATTTTTTCTACCTAATCTTAAAGAGTAAGTATTTTTTCTACCTAATCTTAAAGAGTAAGTATTTTTTCTACCTAATCTCTTATCTTAAAGAGTATTTTTTCTACCTAATCTTAAAGAGTAAGTATTTTTTCTACCTAATCTTAAAGAGTAAGTATTTTTTCTACCTAATCTTAAAGAGTAAGTATTTTTTCTACCTAATCTTAAAGAGTAAGTATTTTTTCTACCTAATCTTAAAGAGTATTTTTTCTTGTTTCATTTTTCTTTTGATGAATTGTTACTTTCATTCCCAACTTTTCACAAATTCCTTATTTTTGGGAAATGCATTTAAGAATTATTCCATACTAGCTACTAAACTTCATTTGGTTTTTCACTTCATCAACAGACACTGTACTTAGAATTAAAAATGGTTGAAAAGATTGTAAAAACAAGAAATTGTTCAAAAAAAGCTATTTCTTCTTTTGTCACTAACTTTTCATATATATATTATAGTCTTCTGTCCAAGTTGTTTTCAAAATCAAATGCATGTGAATAAAAGAGTTTTAAAAAAGATTTTAACTTAGTTGTTACCAGTAGTATTGTTAGCCATACCGTGATCAACCCAATTCTTAACCCGTTATAAAACGCTTCAATGCACTGCTGTGTC
Source organism: Cerastoderma edule (assembly GCA_947846245.1). Lineage (NCBI taxonomy): Eukaryota > Metazoa > Mollusca > Bivalvia > Cardiida > Cardiidae > Cerastoderma > Cerastoderma edule. Next base: position 20,491,157 of record OX401404.1, on the reverse strand, counting down.
CAAAAGCTATTTCAATGGTTTCAACATATCAAATACTGCCTCAGTTCATATGCACTAAACCCTTTACCAAACGCCAAATTTTCGACTGTCCAAAATTGAAAGAGTTCGCAGACGACATTTCAAAATGTGTCGAAATTGGAAAATAATCTTCTTATAGAGCAGAAAATATTGTGGGAATAGGAAAAATTGCTTGTACCAAGCAATTTCTCCTTTTCCCATAATGTTTTCCAGAGTTGTCTGCAACAAACTGGCCAGATGTCGTTATTGTTTGGTCATGGGTTAACCCTTTGCCAAATGCCAATTTTTGCCTGTGCCAAATTAAAAGAGTTTACAGAAGACATTTCAAAATGTGATGAAATTGAAAAATACTCTTCTGATAGGGCAGAAAACATTGTTGGAAAAGGAGAAAAAATGCTCGTAAAGATCAATTTCTCCTTTTCCCATAATGTTTTCCAGATTTGTTTGCAACAAACTCATCAAATGTCGTTTGTATATTGTTTGGTAATAGGTTAACCCATTTACAAACACAATTAAATGTTTGCCAAATGGTGTTGTCAGACAGTTTTCTCAGAATGGCCTCTACTGCAGGTGTATTAATTGTAATGATCAAATATGAAGTAATAAGCTACAAGTGTAAACCAAAACTCCTCACAGTGATCTCCTTTTATCGGACAGATCACTGCCACCACAATTGTCAAATGACCATCAGCTTAGATATGAAAATGGTGTTCAAAGATGGCGGGAAACACCAAAAAAACAGTCCTCCATTTGTGCCTTAATTTGAAAAGAAAATGAAATATTTTTCAATTTAACTTGTCAGAAATCAACACAAGAAGACATTATTACTATATTAACTACGATATCCAGTAAAAACTAAAAAAAAACATCATTTAAAGTTTATCCAAATCTGGATGAAAATCTTGTGGTGGCATTGATTGATGCAGCCTAGTAAGGGAAGATAACTGCAATATGTTCGGTGTAAACTTGCCTTTACACTTAAATATTTCAAAATATATGAATGAAACGTGACGACTGTCACACCCCATGATTACATAATCTCTTTACTCAATGAAATGGAGTAAACAAAAATGACAACACCACTTTACCCATTACCAAACAATAACGACATTTTTCCACCTTGTTGCAGACGACCCTGGAAAACACTGTTGGAAAAGGAGAAATTGCTCGTAACAAGCATTTTTTCCTTTGCCCTTAATGTTTCTTCTCTATCAGAGGAATAATTTCCAATTTCATAACATTTTGAAATGTTGTCTGCAAACTCTTTAGATTTGGGACAGTCGAAATTTTGTTGTTTGGTAAAGGGTTAACACAACACAATTTTATAAATTTGAAAGGTGTTTGTCTGGTAGGATGGAAAATATTGTTGATACTGTTGATATGACAAAACATAGCTTGTGTGCAAAATTTCTCTTTTTTCACTAACTTAAATGATCGTTATCATTTGCCTATCATTTGTAAACGTACATTCATAGCAATAAAGAAGCAGGTTGTGCATTACGCCTCTTATAATGTTTTCAATGTGTACTTTAGAAATCACAACATTTTGAGATTTTTCACAAAGACTTTTTACATTTTTAAAATCTATCCTAGTGTTCAATGCAATACAATAGTAATTGCTTCACAAGTCAAGGGTTCAATGCAAGACTATAGTAAGTGCTTCACAAATGTGAAGCACTTACCAGGGTTTTCTTTAAGAGGTGGCTTCAGGCAGATTTGACCACCTCAAATTCTTTTCTAGCCGCCTCAAATTAAATCATTGGTATCTAAAGAGGATTAATTCATTTTCGACCCATTGGCCCCACACATCTTTGCCTCCTTAATTGTTCTTTTGGTCTTCTTCTTCAAGCCTTATGGAAAACTCTGTGAAGCACTTACTAAAGTCTTGCACAGAACCCTTGTAGTGCTAATTTACTAAAAAAACCAGGGAAAATGGAAGGAAATGCCTACTTAACAAACTAATGACAGGTATAAAATCATGTCCCTGCCATCGGAGATAACATTATGGTTAGCATGTTTATAATGGATGGAATAATAACCTGGTAAGGTCCGTTTTGTTTTTTCCATTCCTTTGGGGGCTTGGTGCGTCCACTTCCATTAATTCATGCTGTTCAGACATTTTATCTCCTCTGTCTTTGAAGTAATGGCTTTATTCTGGAAATAAGAGAGAGAAAAAAACACTGATAAATACACTTATAAAGGCTAAAAGTCTTGGTCACAGTTTGATTAACAATTATTGTTTTTTTATGAGACTATTTTTGATTGCTTTTGGAATCATTGTGGGCAAAGGTCAAATTAATGATTTAAAACATTTCCTGTTTTTCCAGCAATAAGTTATATGATATATAGTTTGTTGTATCCAAAGTCGTCAAATTTTGAACAAGATAAATTTTGTTGCCATTAAAAGTAACTATGTTACACATAAATACATCCATGAACCTGTTATTGATGTTCATGAACATGTTCTTAATGTTCATGAATAAATTCAAGAAAAGCTTTCTGCTCATCTGTTGCTCATGTCTATTCATAAAGTTCATGAACGCAGTCTTTGAATCCTTTGCAAGGGTAGAAATAAATCCTGGATCAACGTCTGTTTACAACAAACTAACTTGTTACCATTGTTGAGTGTTTGGTGGCAAGGCAAGTCTTGCTAGTCTAGCATGAAAAACATAGAGTAGATTAGTAACCATTATTATAACTAAAGGACTGCAGATTGGGCTTTAAACCGTGTGTTGCTTTTAATTGGGCTTATTTACAAAATACTTCATGAGGGAATCCAGGTTGAAGAATTCAAGAACTGTGAACATGAGCTTTCATGAACAGACATGAAAGACAAATCTTGATGTTCATGAACACGTCCTTGAAATTATGAGCAAGTTCAAGAACAGCTTTGTGTTAATAAATGATCATTTGTTGTTCATGTCTGTCTAGGGAGTTAATGAACAAAATTGTTGAAATCTTTGGAGTTAATAGATTACTGGTAAAGCCAAGAAAGATGTCAGTCCTCTCTGCCTATCCCTATCAATTAAGGTAGAATACCCATAATTGTCATTTTGAAATTTATTCTTTTGTTGGAGTGTTGTAGTTCTCGGTATACATCGATCAGGGCCGGAACTTTTTGGATTGATGTAAACAATTCATGTCCGATCCATCTATATCGAGAACAACCAAGGTATTCCGATGAAAGAATAAGTTTCAAAATGATCATTGGCATTCTATCTTATAGGTGCTTTCTATCTAACACATACATTTCATGCAGTTTGTGACAGTTTCAAATTGAAAGATACTGAAATTTGAAGTTACAAAAGAGAAATTAACTTTATTAGGAGAATAGTGAGCATTGTACAAAAAGCACATTAGAGACAATTTCTCAAGTTGTTCTCCTTTTAACCCATTACTAAACAACAATGAAGATTTGAACAGTTGGTTGCAGACAACTCTAGAAAACACTGTGGATTATTTTTCAATTCCATCACATTTTGAAATGTTGTCTGCCAACTCTTTCAATTTGGGACAGACGAAAATTTGGCATTTGGTAAAGTGTTAAATGATAGTTTGCACCTACCCTTTTCACAACAGTATTTCACTGAACCCTCGCCATGAACTAAGAGATTGAAACAACAACCATTGTAGAAGGTCACTCTATGTGTCCATATAAAGATTATTATCAAACAGTTATTCATTTAATTGTAACACACAACTTTCAGACAAAATGGGAACAAAATGGGTACAAAATGGGAACAAAATGGGACAGAAAAGGCAAACAGCTGCAGGTGCTATATTTCTCCTCATGTCACATTTCTCTTCAAGGAATCAGCCTGAAGCCCATATTAAAGGCATATAAACATTTAAACCCCTTACAAAATAATAACGACATTTGACTATTTCATTTGAGACGACTCTGGAAAACATTGTGGCAAAAGGAGAAGTTACTCGTAACCAGCAATTTCCATTTTACAACACTGTTTTCTGCCCTATCAATAGATAATCTGCAAAGTCTATCAATTTTGGACAGTGAAAAATTTGGCACAGTGAAAAATTTGGTGTTTGGTAAAGGGTTAGAGAACTTTAACATACAACCAAGGAAAACATTCTAATAAGGGTAAAAATGATTTCAAATCCACAAAGAAAATTCCTTGTTGGACTAAGGGTGGGTCAGCACCTTATATAGTCCATTGAATTTACATACCACTTTTTGAGGGACTGTACTTTATCGATACACAAACAGCGGTCTGACCCCAATTACTCATTAAACATCCGCCTTCACTGTGAGGACTAATACATTATTGGAACTAGGAATGTAGTCCAGATTTACTCGCTTTGTTTTGCTCTATATCATTATAACTGTTGCCTCATGGAAAATCGTAAAATGTCCAGATGTTCGAAAAATAGACTATTGTTCAGTCTCAGTTCACAGAAATAATAATTATAGTAATGGTGGTAAAAGGAGCAGCTGTTTTCCTCAAGATGTTGCCCAAAGAAATTTTCAGAGGTATCCTCAATCATCTTGCTTTAAACGCACCTTAGTCCTTCAGCGCTATCAGCGCTTTGGTATATGTACATGACTTGTATACAGTAATATCACGTTAACACTAATACGTCCGTTCCCAACAAAATTTACGCATTAACGAATAATCCGGACTAATGAAGCAGTGCCTGGTCTTAAACATTTTTCAACATAAACAGTTTATATGAGGATCCTCAAATTTTCCCTCCAATTCCATTTCACGAACGTTTTTCTCAAATAAAATTCAATATTAATCTTCTGATATGACAGAAAACATTGTGAGTCAAGGAGAAAGCACGAGCAATTTCTCCTTTACCCACAATGATTTTGAGAGTCCTCTGCAAAAACTGGTCAAATGTTGTTATTGTATGGTAATTGGCTAAGCAAATTACTGCACAATATTCCGTTCCCTTACAATTTCGTTTGGATTGGGAGACATCCGGATATTCGGGGTCCGGATAAACGAGGCTTCACTGTACATGAACCTTCCATCTGCTGTCAGGTCTTTATTTAGAAGAGCCCCAAAACCCTTATATTGAGAGTTCAATGCAAGACTATAGTAAGTGCTTCATGTTTATGAAGCATCATGTTTATGACGCACTTGCATGTCCATGGTCTTGCATTGAACCCTTGATATAAGGGATGGGGCTAAAGCTCCCAAAAAGGCAAATAGAAATATTTGATCTAGTTCTCAGCTAAATACTAATTATAGGTCTTACAAACAGATGGGACAGAAACTCTTGCCATGCTTATGAATAATTACTATGCATTCATTATGCAATTGACATTTAGCAAAATACTTAAAGTAATACTTGCGCTCAGTTACCATAAATTTGTGTTTGTTCTTAAATAGTTTACAATCAACATATAAATACATTCAATTCCCTTTTAAAGAATAGCTAATACTGTAGAATGCAAAATTATTATGCTTTTAAAAAATTCAATATGACGAGGTCTGTCAACAATAAGTGCTTAAACGAGGTCAGCCGAGAATTTCCGGGATAATCTTAGTTTAATGGCGGCAACCAGTAAAATCGGAGAAATTCTCCATTTTGAAAATTCTCATTGTAGTGTTAGATAAATGACAGGTATTGTTTTGTGTGTTACATGATTTTTCTAAACGGGTGACCACCACTTGTTCTTCCAAGCGATCAACGCTATTTCTTGACATAACTCGGATGTAAACAATAAAGTAAAATTGTGTGCTACACAATTTGTGAAAAAAGCACTTTGAAACATTGTTAATAAATAATGCAGATATTATATTGTCATGATAATTAGGTGTTTCCCTATTTATAACGCATTTTAACCATTTTTTTTTTTAGCGCTAGAATGCTTTTATCTCTTCTCCTAAATGTATAAGGCTTGAAAATTCCTTTGCATCAATCAAATCTTAAAAAAAACATTTTGCCCATAAGAGAAAACAATTATCATAAGCAAATACAACATAATATGTTACAATGCAAGTTAATCTATGTGCACATCCAGTTTTATTTATTTAAGTTTCTTGGTTTCCTAATTCAGCAATGCCACAGGTTTTTTTTATCCCTTGAATTTGGAAGCGGCCAAGGCCTGGTCACTTCTGGGACATAATGTCAATGTAAACTCTTGATTGGGAACCCAAAAAACTGGTGGGAATTTGATTTTTTTGGAAACTGCATGATTTGAAAGAAATTTCAAATAGGGAAGGCGCTTTTGTGGGCCCCTGTTATACAGCTAAAAAAAACCTGTTCCAGCAAAACTTCTTCCAAATAAACACGCTTAGGCATGTCTCATAAAAGAAAACAAAGAGAGCAGTGCTGGCCCATTACTGCTCACCTAGGTACATCCATGATTATAAGCACAGTTTGCACTGATTGTTTCTCTTTAATTGGTCTCATCATCATTTTCTCTTTAAAGAGGCAAACTCAAAGATCTGTGGTCTGGGAGGAATAGACATTTAATGTTTGATATGAACAATCGTTAAACCAAGGACCATTTTCAATTTCTCGTTGAAGGTTTATGCAAATTAGGAACTTAATGCATTGTTTGAGAGAACATGCTGGAATATATATAGACAACACAACAGCTCAATGTACGACAGCGTTTTTCACTGATTGGATGTGTTTGTGTCTTTGAGAGGTTCATTTGCTTGTAGCATTACATTAGTGGCCGCGGAGGAATTAAGACTTCTCCTTCTATCGGAGTTGCCTTCCCCACGTGTTTCCCAAGGGCCAAGACTCGGGACGAGTCTTCTCAGAAGTGACAGTTATGTAACGTTTGTTTAAAGTTTATGCAAATTAGGAACTTAATGCTATGTTTGAGAGAACATGCTGGTATATATATAGACAACACAACCGCTCAGTGTATGACAGTGTTTTTTACTGATCGGACGTGATTGCATCTTTGAAGAGGTTCATTTGCTCGATTCGTTACATCTACTTCTAAGTTGCTAAATCACATTGTTTATGTTAAATAATGTGAATTGAGCCTTCGCTGACAAAAGTGGTTAAATGTTTCCAATAACCCACTTGACTATGGTATCTTAAAAAGCACCTCTGTTTCTTAGTTTGGCACATTGTTTACGAAAATAAACCTTTTTGAATGGTTTGAAATATCTGCAAAATAAATATCTTTTCTGTACAGTTAAAAATATGCTTGGAAAGGTGTCCATAAAAAAGTCTTATGTTACTTCAGAAATTTATGTTATCTTTTTTTATTGGTAAAAGACAATTTATTTTAAAAAGTTAAAATCCAAATCTGTGAGAAAGTCCTTTAAAGGCCCATTAAAGGAGATTAATGCTATACCGAACTATTTTATTTGGTAAACTTTTGGACAGATTCAAATAGTTATATCACCAGAAAACATCATCAAAACAACTTAAATGTAAAAGTAAACCAGAAATAACCCAGATTAGCAAGTTTTGTAATTCAGATTTCCTGATTCTTCACCTCTGACCTTGACAGTTGATACACACATTTTTGAACTGACCAATCAGAATACGATATTTTGAATATGTAAACAAACAGCTTGTTGATAAGCATGATTGAATTGGAGACAACTATATTTCAAGCACAAAATAACTTATTTTAAATGAGTCTATTTAATAGGGTCTCAATGCATTCCTAAACTAATTCTCATGACTTTTATGAACATAATAAAAGAACTCCATATATTTTTTCAGTAATTTATTTGTACTCCTCTCCTTTGATGTGCCTTTAAACATGTTGAAACATTGAAAGATTCATCTTGCTGAGAATGAAGGTTTTTAAAAGCTTTCTGTAACAGACTATAATACCCACTGACTAGATGTTTTACTGGAATCAGGTATTTCACAGAATCAACTAGAACCCACTTCAAATTAGCTTAATTGGCCTGTATTTTTATTATTTTTATTTTATTAACATGTATAAAATTGAGTAAAAAGACTTCTGCATTTTAATATTATATAACTTAATGTATATTTGTTATCTGGAAGTAACTACAAATAATGCATATCATGGAGTAGGTGACTGATTACATCAATATGATTTCGATTCCATTAAATTTCAACACAGGTGTTTGAAGCTTTCAGTAACAAAGGCTATTAGTACTTTCACTTTTTATATCCTTATTTAATCAAATGCATCCTGGTACAAAAAGTATAAGTATTGTATTCTGTAGAATCAATTATATGTTTAGAGAGGAAGTTTATTGGAGATTTATTTGTTCTGTTTACATGTAATTTCTATACACTTATCAAAATCACTTGGTTAACGAGATAAACCATTTAAACAGTTTACTAAATCTACCAGACAGATATGCTGAATCACCAAACATCCATTTACAGGGTTGAGAAGCCTATCAAAAAAATCTAATTTCATGTGACTTGGTAGTTCTTTGTTGTCATTTTACTAGAAGAAGATAGTTCACTTTGAAAGAATGACAAAACAGTTTAACCAGTTACCAGCAGGCAATATAAGGATAGTTAACTAAACAAAACAGTGTGCATACCAAAGAGGAAATGACTCATTTTTGTCACAATGTTTTTAGACTGATCTTAAAGAATTTGTTCACAGTAAAATAGTCTTTGTCAATAATTAATCATTTTTATGTTAACAAGGTGAACATTGTAGGAGTTTGGGTCCAATAACACTACCCGTAAACTATTTAGGTCACGGACTACTGAACCTGGTCACACAATATAGGTCACAACGTACTCTTACAAAAGAGAAAATAAAGTTCGTGTCATTTCAAATCGAAACAACTCTCAAAGACAACTCATCCTCCTTCCCAATTAGAAATAATTATCTGCGACAACTTCACTTCATACGTCAAACAAAATCAAGAACAAAAATACAGCCACTTTCACAGGGTTATATTTTGGTCTTAACCAATTAGTCAATGCGATCATAGTTTTTAACGTACAATATCTACATTATGTTTACGCTTTAAATACGAGTATTCCTATACAAACCTCACTAACATTAAGGTTTTTAATCCCACTGATACGTTAATCCATCGGTATTTAATAATGACACCGACAAGTGGTGCATTAAACAAACAACTAAACAAATAATAAACAATCTACCTGTACATATCTATAGCCCGGATGTATGTATAACTTTCTTCCAGTACAACCCGGTAAAGTGCCTGTCAGAGCGAAATCAACCGTTTTACCTACACCGATTATATTACTACTCACAGGTTCGCAACATCCATTCCTTCGTGTCTATATCAATAGTTTGTTCTTGGCTCTTGGTTCTGGTTGTAATTGTTCTTCTTGTTGTTCTTGATCCTTCTTTTCTTGTTCTTGGTTCTTGTTCTTGTTTCTTGGTTGTTCTGTGTTCTTGGTTGTTGTTGTTGTCATATAGCTTCCATCATTACTACTTTTTAATCTCTGTACAAGCTGCAGACAACACATTTCATCATGCAGTGGACGACTTTTAAAGTTATGTAAACATGTATAGAAAAATATCAATTCTGTGAAGAAATGTAGGAAAGATCTATTTTGAGCAAAAGTGATACTGACCTTGACCCAATTAAGAATACTGTTCGATGTGAGTCTGAGCACTTGGTGACAATGATTATGTGAAAGTTTCATCAAAAACTGTTGAAGAATGAGAAAGGAGTTGCATTCGGAAGAATTTCACGAATCAATATATTTCAAGCAAAAATGACCTTGACTAAAGTGACATTTGACCCTATCAAATAAAGAGGAAAATAAGAGGTACCTACATAGCAATAAAGGAATGTATAGTTGAAATAATCTACATTTAGCCAAAGTGCCCTTGACACAATCAAAAGTTCGATATGCGTTAAGGAACTTGGTGGCTATCATTATGTTCAAGTTTCATCAAGATCTGTTGAAGAATGAAGGAGTTGCACATGGAAGGATTTCCCAAATAAAATCTATCTTTAACAACAGTGCCCTTGACCGAATTTTAGATGCCCGACAATATGCACCAGGGCACTTTGTGACATTCATTTTGTGAAAGTTTCATCGAACTCTGTAGAGAAATGTAGGAGGAGTCGAGCTCGGAAATTGTTCACGCCCATCCACCCGCCGGGGTTCGCCAATCTAATAAACAGAGTTTTCCTTTGAATGAATATGTAATTTATTTATCCTAATTTTTCGTCTGCTGGCGAGTTGACTGGTCTGGTGTTGGAACCTAGCCATTTTGAGTAAATGTTCAATTCTTTCCGACTTATCATGAATTCACAAACGTAACTACTCAGGTATTTCCGTGACCTGAGAAATAGCACTTTCATTGGATAAACCATTTCTAGTCCGAATGATCAAGACGTAGATATTTCATTCTAAACAGTTACAGCTAAGATCATCCTAGTAAGAGTAGTTCAGATTGATAATCATCCCGAACTCATCGGGATTTATCCAATGAAAACAGTGTATATCTCAGCTCACGGAAATACCCGAGTAGTTACGACTGATTGATGACGTCACTACGACATCATTCATTCCAATCGGAACGCCTTGGCCATTCCTTCAAATCTACCGACTTGTGCCGGGTATTGCCGAGTGGATACGATTGCATTCATTATTCGCTCACCACAATCTACATTCGGAACACCTCGGCCATTTCTTAAAATAACCTCGGAGGTAATGGGGAGCCATTTTTGAAAGTAGGTCAGCAACGAAGGGCCAATCGTATCTACTCGGCAATCCCCGTAACAAGCCGGGGATTGCCGAAAAGAGCCGATTGACAAAATATGAAACAAAGATGTGTTGATATGATCATCTTTAATGAAAAGGGTAAAAAGCCCATTCAATTGTGATATATAACTAATTTGTGTGTATTCAGATACATATTTAGTACCTGTGTGCATTTTGCGTTATCCGCCGGAAGTAAGGCGAATTACCCCAGGATTTCTGGTGTATTCATGTACTGCTTACGAGGTATATCTACCGACTTGTTACGGGGATTGCCGAGTAGATACGATTGCACAATCTACAATCCATTCGGAACACCTCGGCCATTTCTTAAAATAACCTCGGAGGCAATGGGGAGCCATTTTTGAAAGTAGGTCAGCAACGAAGGGCATGTCCGTTTGCAATCGTATCTACTCGGATATCCCCGGCACAAGCCGGGGATTGCCGAGTAGATACGATTGACAAAATATGAATCAAAGATGTGTTGATATGGTCATCTTTAATGAAAAGGGTAAAAACAAACATTCACTTGTGATATATAACCAATTTGTGTGTATTTAAATACATATTTAGTGCCTGTGTGCATTTAGCGTTAGCCGCCGGAAATAAGGCGAATTACCCCAGGATTTCTGGTGTATTCATGTACTGCCTACGAGGTATATCTACCGACTTGTTACTTGTCTACAATCGTATCTACTCGGCAATCCCCGTAACAAGTCGGTAGATATAAGAAATGGCCGAGGTGTTCCGAATGCACAATCTAATCTATTCGGCAATCCCCGGCACAAGCCGGTAGGTATAAATGAGGTTATTTTGAAGAAATGGCCGATGTTCCGATTGCGCTCACCACTGAAAACATTTCTGTAAGCGGGGATTCAGTAATTAAAAGAACGATGCATTGTGTACAGTTCTTGTTATACTGTACAAGGAGCATCAATTTACGCCCTGTCCTTCACTATGTGACTTCATAGGCGTAGGAGCGTTTTCAATATTGGGGGGGCCAACTTCAGATGAAGACCGGTCTAAGAATAAATGTTCCTAAACTTTTTAATGACTCTTCATGCATTTACAAATTCAATAACATTATGAGAATTAAAAGAAAGCGAATGAAAATGTGTATCTTTAATAATAATAATAAAAAAAAAAGGGATATGCCAGGTCTCGATCTCACGCGGAAATCAAATGTATTGATTTAAACAAAAAGTAACAGCGACCTAACTGTCACAGCCACGGATTCATCTCCTTTAGGAAAGAGAATAAATTATTTTTCAAGCTTAAGCTAACAATTGAAGACAATATTGAGTCTGACTTCTTAGAACAAATTCTATTACACCACTGTTTTTGTCAATCAAAACTTCGCGGGTATTTTTGTGAGATCAGTTTTCATTGGATAAACCCGATGTGTTCAGATTGTCATTTGCGATGATGACGTCAAAAAGATTTTGGTTATTGTTCGTTACAAAAGGCGAATTGGAATTAGATAAAGCACAGAAATACACATTTATTTTTATTCTGCTGTTAAATTTCGTTTCTTTTCTTTTTCTTTTCAAATATCTTCATTTGCTATTGTGAATATATTGGGGGGGGGGGCCAAAGTATAGTCTGGCCCCCCGGTCTGGATATTGGGGGGACCGGGCCCCCCCCCCTGGCCCCCCGGCTCCTACGCCTATGGATAATGGTTTGAAAATATATTTTAATACTTCTATAATTCAGATTCTTGAGAAAAAATGTTTTATGACCATTTCATTTTACAAGTGGGGAATTGTCCTATTTGACACAAATGTGGGGTATTGTCTGGTGGGTAATTGTCCAGTGGGTAATTGTCCTGTGGGTTATTGTCCTAGTGGGTTATTGTCCTAGTGGGGAATTGTCTGTACCCCAGTTTCAATAGCTATAATCCAAATATTAAGATGGATGAATTCAAAACCTCTTGTATTATTTATAAGATTAACATCTGGTGCAGATGACCTCTGAAAACATTATTTAAAAGAAATTTATAAATTGCTCATACAAGCATTTTAGCGAAAAAAGGCTTGAACAAGAATCCTGCTTTATTTTTAAGACATTTTCTTTTCGTCAGAATTTCATTTATTGCCTACAAATGCTTTCAATACACATTGATAGAATATAAGGCAGAAAGATATAACTATTGATATTTTCTTCATTTCTTGGGGGTCTAGATGGCCTAATGGTTCTTAACCCATTACCAAACAATAACGACATTTAACCAATTTGTTGCAGACGACTCTGGAATACATGGTGGGAAAAGTAGAAATTGTTCTTAACGAATAATTTCTCCTTTTCCCACGATGTTTTCTACCTTATCAAAAGATAATTTTTCAATCACATCACATTTTGAAATGTCACCTGCAAACTCTTTCAATTTGGGACAGTCAAACATTTGGCATTTGGTAAAGGGTTCTGAGCTTGATTGACCAACAGAAAGACAATGGTTCCACCATCATTACCATGAAGGGAGGGTATATGGATAATGTGATGAATCATTCTAAACAATTGAATTGAATAAGGGACGCGTTCTGATAATGACATAGAACGCAAAATATTTTCTAATACCTGTCATTTTCCTTTGTTTCTCACTGACCAACTACACATGACTTCATTGTATTTTGCTTTCAAAGTTTTAGACGTTATATTAATTGAACACGCTTACAATCCATTCTTTAATCGGATCCTTCTTTCTTATGGATCATTTTTGCATTTAATTGTGAGTTCGGCGAATGACTGTTTTGCAACTTGTCAATATTGAAAAAGATTATCATGTTTATGAATGGAAACAATTCAACACAAGTTCTGTCTTTTCTATTTGTCTTTTCATCATTGATTGTCCTGAAAATGTTTGTGTTTTGCTCAAATATGTGGGCGACAACTTGCGGAAATCAGACGACATAAGCCACAGCAGCCTAGTATTAAAACTCAAATAATACACAGGTTTTATCCGTTGACATTGAAATTGTTAAGCATACATTGCTTAAAGGTCTTCTCTACCATTCATTGTCTGTTATTATCTGAATATCTTAATAGAATACAGTCAATTTACAATACACTAACAAAAGGTATTGCAAAGAATTACATGAAGTCAAAACCGGAAGAAAGTTTACACCCTCATTTAAAATGGTTTAGATTGCAGATCATTTTGGCCCTGTTTTGCGCATGCGCAATGGAAGGTGAAAAACCTCTATTGTGTTCAGGGTAATAATTCAAGGTCCCTAACCAAGTATCAAAATCTTGTATCATCCAATTGTAGCAATTTATGCAGCCTTTTGTAATTAAAATTATCTTGGTTAAGTTTTTGCGTGCAAGTTTGTATTTCATGAACCTCTGTATGAAATGGGTTGATACTTCACATGTTTTTAGGGTCAAAATCTAAGGTCCCTAACCAAGTTTCAAAACTCTTGTTTTGAATTTAAGCTAATTATACGGTCCTTTGTACTTAAAATTCTTGGTTAAAATTTTGCATGCATGTTGGTTTCTCAACAGCTATTGTAGGGAATCAATGTTTCACCCTCATATTTTAGAAACAATAATACTTCATTGACCTATACCTCTCTCAGATATTACCGGATAGTCGAGCATTTTATCAAATGATTAACGCAAAACATTATGATTATTCAATTTTGTTTTTTATCTTAGCACTAAGTCAAAGTTATCAGCTATCCACTAACATCTGTTACTGCAGGACTGCCTGTAGCTCTAATTCAGAAGAGGGGAATTTTGCATAATTCTTGCTTTTTCCCAATAATCATTAAATAGACTCTCCCAGAAGTTAGTGCTTTGGGATTAATAAATGTTAAAGATAAGATATTCATAATCCTTGCCACTATACCAAAGATCACTTTCATTTTCTTTACTTATAAGTTGCTTAAACCTGAGCTTTCTTTAATTAACATGAAGTGAGAATTTGCGCCTGTCTGTTCTTGAAAAAGTCCGTTTATAAATTGGGCAGGGGAATCCCTCTTTGCGTTTTTAAAAGGTTTGTTACTTTCATGATGGCGAAAAATCAGAAAAGTCAGAATAATAAAATTAAAGATTATATAGAACGAATATCATTTTTAAGGACATTCTTGGTACTTTTTCCTGGGCACTTTATCTGTGCATCCAAGGGAGATAATAATCTGATACAGAAGAGGTACTTGCATAGTAGTCGGATAAATGTTTTTATTTGGATGAAATTTACTGTATGCAATTTCTTTCAAAGAGTAATAATATTATCAATTAAACTATGAAAGATAATAAACAATATTACATATTTCTCACACATATTAAGCCCCCAGCTTCTTTTTTCAAGTTAAAAGTTATTTTAGTCGTTTTTATAAATGTTTTCAATTACGGTTACCATCGACATATAATTTTTTTGCATTTTGTATTTCAAGATTAAAATATGCTTCACATGCTGAAAAATAGAAAAAATCTATGGAAGGAATTTTTAGATATCTTCATTTATTTGTAATATATATCAATTTTCATTGTTTTTTGTTGAATACAAAAACTAATGTACAAATTGTTAAGATTGTAATAATTTAAAATAACATTGAAATATTAAGTATTGAATGTACGAATCCATGTTTTTTGTATTAATAAACCTTTCAGAAATAATTTAATTACCTTTGAAGATGGTATGGTCATTTTGTCATTTTTGTCCCATGCTGTTACCATGAAAACTGTCATTTTGCAAAAAAACTAACTTGGTGGCCTGTATTTTTCTTTTCATTTTTGAATTCACAATAAAATTTTAAATAACATAACGAAATTCAGAAAAGGATTTTATTATAAAACTAGAAAATGTCCTTAAAATCAAGTTTCATTTGATAAGAATCTTTCCTGGATTGGAATGTTTATTTGCCAACTTCATTTATGTAACTTTTAATTTCAAAGAGAAAATAAAAAATTGAGGGGAGGTAATTTATAGGAAATAAATAACACGACGTTATGGATGGAATACCATCACATCCAATGTAGAAAGTATGAGTATTTTTCATTAATCATTATATTAATGTTTGTTTTTTTCTGTTTGTAATCACAATTTGAAATTTCGTCTGCAAACTCTTTCAATATGGGACAGTAGAAACTTTGGGGTTTGGTAAAGGGTTAAATGATTGTTGTGATTTTATTATTTCAGAACCATAAAACCCTGAGGATGGAAGACACAGAGCCCATTGAGAGCACTGAAGGGGCAAAAGCAGAAAGTCAACACCAATGTAGCACAAGTTCTCATACAAACCCCTGTTCTAAGGGTTTGAAAGAGAATGGTACAACACTTGTTCCTGTTCGTCAACCAGAGCGGGTTCAGATTCCCGGGGCTGCTGATGTGCCAAATGGTGTGACACAATTTTCTGGTAGTGACACATCCGCTAGTAAACCTAGGGGACTAGAGGAGGATGGGTTGAAGGTTACAAAAACGGATGATAAACATTCGGAAGAGAAGGCAGTATACAATCATTTTGTTAGTGTAAACAAGGACAAAAAAAATCCTTGTGAATCTTCAAATTGTGACAATGATGGAGAAAAACTATCCATTCAGATTGATGAAGAACGAGATGAAAAAGATCCTTCAGTCCCAGCTACAGTAAAACATGATACTTGGGTTTCTGTTAAGACATTTTTCAAAAATCAGGAACAAATTCGGTATGCAAACTATAAACAGTTTGGATCTGGAACTAATGCCATCAAAAGTCAATATGACAAAAGTTACTTATCAGAATGCGCTGAGGAGAGTGGAGAGACTTATCCTGATTATTTATACAACCCTAAAGATTTCAGGGTTTATCAAGAGGTACATGTTTATCGTGGTTCAACTCATGATGAAGTACCTGATAACAGGGACGCACCGCCCTCAGTTCCGGTGACTCATGATACAACTGATCAGCCTGACCTGGATAACAATGTGATGAGTCTAAATCCACAGCGCATAAACTCTCCAAATGTTCCTCCTGTATACACCCAGCAACCCAGAGGAGAGGTATATGATTTGTCTGTGTCAAACAGAGTGAGACTGCGCTCTGATCAAGGTGGTATGGTTCGTCGTAGAGAAGGCAGAGGTAGAAACATAAACAATGATGGTGTAAGACCAAGTAAGATCATGGTTTAAAAATATCTTTTACACAGGCGTTATCATACATTAGTGCTTTTGTATGAGTTCCCCAAAACAGCGTATATTGTTTGTATTGTAAAATGCAACAGATCGGACCTCAAATAGTATTGTATCATATCATATTGCATTGAACCATAACATATTTTTCATTGGTTGCACATGTTTAATGTAAATTATTAAGCTATTCTTTGCCAATTGCTTTTGTAAGTAAATCTTATCGACTTAATTGCTTCAAAGTATCTGGTTATTTGTAAACAAGGGGACTTATATAGTTATACAAATCAATTTCAATTTTAATCAATCAGAAAAGGGTTACTTAAAAAGGTTCTCGGTACTTTTTTCTTCGCACTTTATCAGTGCATCCAAAAGAGATAAAAAATCTGTTACTGAAGAGGTCTGTTGTGTTTATAAACTTTTCAGGAATAATTTTTATTACCTTTGAAGATATTATGGTCATTTTGACAATTTTAAATAGCATTAAAAGTTAGGAAATTTGTCTGAAAGGATTGCTTTCTGATAAAACTGTAGAAAATGTCTTCAAATAAATACAATAACATAACAACTAATCAATTTTACTTCAGACAGAGAATTTAGGGGCCAAAGGGATAGAGTTATTGGAAGAAATTCGAGACACATTGAATGTGGACCAATGGTAAACCTACATCCAAGTAAGTTTTTTTGTTTAATTAAGATAGCTTAGGTATCAGGCAATGTTAAAATGTCTTAAACCCATAGGCAAACAATAACGAAATTTTTAGCCAGTGAATTACTGACATCTTTGGAAAACATTGTGGGAAAGGAAGGAATTGCTGGTAACAAGCAAGTTCTTCTTTTCCCACGATGTTTTCTACCCTATCAGAAGATTATTTTTTAATTTCATCACATTTCATCTCTGGAAAACATTGATGGAAAGGAACAATTGGTTGTGACGAGCAAGTTCTTCTTTTCCCACAATGTTTTCTACCCTATCAGAAGATTATTTTTTAATATGAAATGTTGTCTGCAAACTCTTTTGATTTGGGACAGTTGAAAATTAAGCGTTGGTAAAGGCATTAAGAATTTTACAATTAATTTCAATTGCAATCAATCTATTCTAAACAGTTATACGTTAGATGAATGCAATAACGACTAATTAATTTTACGTCAGGTCGAGAATATAGAAGCAATAGGCACAGAGATGAGATTGTTGATCGGCCAAGAAGATCTTCCTCCGGTCAAGGAGGAGTTATTGTTGACCTGAGAGCTGCAATGGTAAACCTACACCCAAGTAAGTTTCTAGTTTGAAATGAGACAGCTTAGGTCATGAACAATTTTGAAATGTCTTTAAAAACAAATGTATCTGGGGGTTGCTCTTTGAAATTGTCTGACAACCACAGGCTTAGAGGGGATATGTAAATCATCCCTTGTTTTAAGGAAGATAATTAGATTAAATCTTTAGAAGTCGTGTTCAGTGTTCAGCAAACTTTCATTGAGACAAAACTAGGCCATAATTTGAAATCGTATCAACCAGTGTATATAGCTTGTTCACCATAACAGAGGTCTGTGATTTGTAAAATTTAGTCCTTCAGCCAAGTACCAAAAATTGAGGTGAAAGTCATATTCACCGGAATTATTCGCAAATTTTAAATGTTTTTCTAACAGAAGAGGTCAGGACAAATTAATATGCATAGAGAAGCATCTAAAAACCACTTGTAACGTCGTTTGTCTATCTTTTCACAAGGATAGCCACATCCAAATTCGTCCATAACATTCTGTTTGCCTATGGCTATCCGTTCTATTGGGACGGATCCATTACCAAACTCGTGACCAATAACACGCGAAGAATATCCTGATTCTAACAAAGAAGAAAAACTTGACTAGTTCCTCTTTGGAGACAATTTTGCCTTTTATGCCAACATGATGGCGAAGAATGGGAGAAAAAAGAAAATCTATATGGTTTCGAAGGCTTTAATATGCTTTGTTTGTGAAACACATATTACTCCTCCAAATTACTTATGAAACTTAAATGTATCCTCAATCACCCTCATTAAGGTCATTTGCATTAAATATACTGATTTACCCTTTTTATTGGTCAAACAATTAGCAATTAGCATCTGCACAGTAAACAATATTTGAAAATGTTCTAATAGAAGGAGAATTCTCCTTAGGTAATTTCTCATTTTTACAAAAAAATCCAATTGTTGGAGATAAAAATGACAAAGACGTAATTGACTGGTTAAGGTGGTTTTTTTAACAATGACTTTGAAGAAACAATTCACCCACATTGTTGTGGAAACAACATATCCTGGAATAATACAATGATTATTAAGTTTGTGTGAAGGATGAGTGTCTTATATGTGGTTTTTTCAAATCGACAATGTCTTAATGAAAATACTTTTATTCTCGGGATCTAATGCTTACTCGTACATAAATATTATGTATTTAACTCGAAAAAGTGTCATCAATTTGCTGTTTTTCGAGTTGTTGGTCAGAAATGACCACTTCACTAATGTAGCTTGTTATGAGCGCTGTTGAATCTTTCTTTAAACGCACTTTCTGGGGAAGACCCTGGAACCCTGCCTTGCCTACTGGTATTCAGGAGAGACCCTGGAACCCTGCCTTGCCTACTGGTATTCAGGAACTGAATATAACTACTCTGAATTACATACAGAAAGTCATGTGGTCAAGTTTTGCATTTAGGTCTACCTCCCCACTAAGGTTTTCCTCTTTTTGTTGTTCAAAATGATGCATTTGAAATAAGAAATAAAGAAGTTAACTATTTGTTTCTCATTTTTGCAGGGGTTTGCTTGGTATGCAACTATCCATGTGCAAGAGTTTTGTGTGAGACTTGTGACCACTATTTTTGTCCTGAGTGTGATCAAAGCCACCATGGTGCCATGGGAAGACAAGGTCATCGAAGAAGGTTCTTCTAAACCTTTCTCTGATATGGATCTTTGCAGTTTGTCTGAAATGGTGGCAACAGCATGTGACGAAATAAACATTGGGAAGAAACATATTTGGCAAAAAGAGAAATTGGTTAATTAGAAAACACACCAAGTAATATGCAGGAAGGGTTTAGCAGTTTACCACCTAAAGCAACATTTTTGTGGTTAAAATTACTTTCAAAAAGCATTATGACAAAAGAAGAAATTGCTTGTTACAAGCAATTTCTCCTTTTTGTCACAATGCTTTTTCAATCAATTCACTTATCACAACAGTAGAAGTTGAACTGAAAGATTTTTCACATGTTTACAAAGCTTTTCGAAATGTCATCTTCTGGTGGTAAAGAGTTAAATAACTCCAGAGCTAACAGTATCAAGGGTAGCTTTTTACTAGACACTTGATGCTAAAAATGTGCATAAGTTTACATTTAAGTTAGACAACATTCCCTCTTATTTCAATATTGGGTTAAGCAAATTTGCAAAGTAACACATTAGAATCATCTCTCTGAGACACTTTTAAGGATGTGTCACATTCCAATAATGTGTTTTCGTTTAATATGCTATCCATGTTTATCAGTTTTCACTTGCGCAAATACTATTCCTTAAGTCATATAGTAAAACGGTATCCAGATGATCACAAGCTCTAAGGAGGAAACCCAACTTGTTGAAGTTTGACGTTCAATGAGGATCCCACAGTTCATTGCTGTCACATTGAAATAAGTGTGACAAATCAAGAAAATGCTCCCTAATGAACACATTCTCAATGTTTTCACATATAGTCTTGCACAAGGACTTATTGAGTTGTCTGTATTAGTGTTTAGACAAAAGTTTTAGAAAATGATTTAAAATGACAGAAAAATGCTAAACCCTTAGAATGCTGGGTAATTTTCTAAAGATAGATTTTTTGTGTAATTTCCTTATCAAAACCTTAAATATCTGCTTAATTTTGTTGAGGAAAGATACCAAGAGAAGCAAACAGGTTTGATCACAGGCCAACCGCCATTTAACTTGGCCTTGATCTAACCTCTGCATATGAATGAAGTCGGTTTGAGCATAATTAGGATAAAGATAAGGATGAATCAAATATGTCCCTTATGAAGACTCCCATGACACTTTCAATGAATTATTACCAGCCCAAATAGTGAGATGTAAGCAATGATGAACATCTTAAAATCAGACAAAATGAAATAATACAGTTTTAATGTTTATCAAGGTTTGTGTGGTGTGTGGGGGTTGTTTGTGGGGGGGTTGTTTGTATGGGTGTGGGGTGTCCGGGTTTGGCCAACTTGTTACGAAATTTATTGTGAATCTTTTTGACATACATGAATTTGAATTGCCCTTCTGTAAAAAATGAACCGTCTTTTGTTGATTCATTGTCATTATAGCTTTTGTTTATTACATAGATTTTGTATCCCTAGTGATGTTAGAATGCAAATGAATTTATTCAGCAATAAGTTTATTGAGTCTTATTACATTAAATGTATTCTTACATACTCATTATTACTGTCAAAATATAAAGAAAAAAATCATATTGCATCTCATGACATTTCTATAAAGTGAAGTGGTCTATACATGGGCATGGTTTTATTGAGTAGGCTTAAAACCAATGTAGTCATATATGTATGTTATTCTGATAAAATAACCATTGAAGAATTGGTGTTGTTTGAAGTGTGTGTAAAATGATATATATCATTTTGTATGTTAGACTGAATAATTAGTTCATGATTACTATTTATAGAATGTCTGTTATTGAAACTCAGTGGGGCGTTGAAGGGCATGCATGTAAACTACAATGGCGTTTACCGTTGATGATAGCTGGTCCGACTGTTCGCAATAATAACCGACGTTAGCTGAACGCCAGATGCATATCCGTTGAATATTCAAAATGAGTTGTTCTCTTCATCATCATAGGCGTAGGAGCGTTTTCAATATTGGGGGGGGCCAACTTCAGATGAAGACCGGTCTAAGAATAAATGTTCCTAAACTTTTTAATGACTCTTCATGCATTTACAAATTCAATAACATTATGAGAATTAAAAGAAAGCGAATGAAAATGTGTATCTTTAATAATAATAATAATAAAAAAAAGGGATATGCCAGGTCTCGATCTCACGCGGAAATCAAATGTATTGATTTAAACAAAAAGTAACAGCGACCTAACTGTCACAGCCACGGATTCATCTACTTTAGGAAAGAGAATAAATTATTTTTCAAGCTTTAGCTAACAATTGAAGACAATATTGAGTCTGACTTCTTAGAACAAATTCTATTACACCACTGTTTTTGTCAATCAAAACTTCGCGGGTATTTTTGTGAGATCAGTTTTCATTGGATAAACCCGATGTGTTCAGATTGTCATTTGCGATGATGACGTCAAAAAGATTTTGGTTATTGTTCGTTACAAAAGGCGAATTGGAATTAGATAAAGCACAGAAATACACATTTATTTTTATTCTGCTGTTAAATTTCGTTTCTTTTCTTTTTCTTTTCAAATATCTTCATTTGCTATTGTGAATATTGGGGGGGCCAAAGTATAGTCTGGCCCCCCCCGGTCTGGATATTGGGGGGGGCCGGGCCCCCCTGGCCCCCCGGCTCCTACGCCTATGGACTTTTATTCCTTTTGAAAACGAAAATAGATTCAAATCTACCCATGTAATTTAAGGTAGAATACCCATAAATTCCCCATGTTGAATCTTATTCTTTCGTCGGATTACTTCGGTATGTCTCGGTATTCATCGGTCTGATCCGGAACTATTCGAATTAACGCGAATAGTTGCTGCCCTGACTGATGTATACCGAGACTGAAGTATTCCGACGAAAGAATAATTTTCAAAATGGCGGATTATGGGTAATCAACCTAAAGACTAATAGTTTCTTATGCTTGCATCTGCAGTTCACGTTAATACTATATACAAAAGTTATACGTGGGTCTAATGTTGACAAATCCATACACAGGGCAAATATGAGTATTTTGTAAGGTGAAAGTTGTTTGTTTTGAATACGCGTATTGTCATAGCAACATATGCGTGGTCAGCAAATAACCAAAGAACTGTCAACTATTTTGTCCTTGTTGAGTACGGACGTTACCCCTGGTGTATTTATATCACAACAGCTATTAAAGGTGTTTGTTCACATATTTGTGGAAATTTGGATGTTACAAATCGATCTCTTGTTCACATATTTGTGGAAATTTGGATGTTACAAATTGATCTCTTTAAAGCTGCACAACAGCTACATTATTACATGTTACGAACTAAAGAAATAGTCAGTGGAAGCAAAATAAGACCGTCGCAATTCTTTAAAATGCCTATACAGTAGGTCAACACGTATTTCAATCCCAATACGTTACATCGCTTTTGAGATCAACCACATATAAATTGTACATACACTGTACTTGATAAATTTACGCTTCTTGAATTGATTATTCTTTCAAAAGCTACTTTTAATAAGTATGTCAAACGGCAATACAAGAGTTGTATTGTTTCAACGACAATTTATTTTGACCTACATATTTCCTCACATCTGTGAACAAGCACCTTTAAACATGGGGGAAACCGTGGTAACATTTCCTGTCCATAGACCGAGGGTTCATTGTAAGACTATGGAAAGTGTGTCTTATTTGTGAAGTATTTACTATAGTTTTGCAATGGACCCTCAAGACATCCTATTAAAAACAGTGTCAAAACATGTTTACGGAAATTGGCGAGCCTGGAAAATGTACTTGGGTTTCTATTATCAGATTTGTTTAAAATCAGTATGGAGGTGGATAGGCTTGTCTAACAAATAAAATTGATGATCAGCGATATTTTGGGAGTGCTTTTGAAAGATATAGCTCTACAAAACGGATATACCAAACAAAGCATTTGTCTAAAACATTGACATGTACTGTACTTTGTGTCATTTAGATAACAAAGAAATTATACTCATGTATCTCAAAAACGACATTTTATTACCCAAAATGTTATGCAATGTATGAATATAAAAAAAAAAAAACATTAGAACAGGTTTTTTATTTTAAATTTCTACTACACAACACATATTTGTTTAAGTGTTAATGTAATTTCTAGTCGAGTTAAGACTTAAGAAGTGCATGTTGAGTGATTTCAAAATTTGCTGATATGCCAGGTTTAGGCTTTCAATACACCCATCTAGTGATTTCAGAGTAAATTTTGTGTTCAGAACTCATCTAACAATCAGTTAGCACCATTAGATGCTTATAAACAGTTGTCTGAGTCAATCTTTCCACGTTGATTTCAAATCGGGTTCTCCCTAGTTTAATTTCAAAACTCCTTATTACAATAGTTGTAAGACAACGCAACCAGTATTTACTTCAAAGTTGCTATTTTATTTCAAAAATGGTTGTAACACTGTTTTTCGTTACCTTAGTATTGAAAAAGCAAGCAGGCATAATCTATACTAGTACGGTAAGTTAGAATTACTAGAATGGTCCTCAGACATAAGCTCCTTAATGCTTTAAGATTATGTCGTCATTTCAGTCAGTAATTCAAATCCATATTGTATGATGTAAAACCTCGTGTTTTCTTTGATACAGATTACAGATGGTATTACTTATTTTGAAGATGACCCCCTCCCCGTTTTAAATCAAGATAAGAACAAAGTGATATTGTATAAGATATGTCCCTATTCTTTCAGCTTTCATATTGTTCCGTTGTATTGCGAAAACAAGAGACGTCTCATTTTCGAATTCACCGGTTCATTAGAATAAGAGATGCTTTAGTGATTCTTTTGATTCCTCTCATATAAAGTACCAATTGGTGTTAGCCCTTTATTGAACAACACGGTTTGGGTGTCCAAAATTGAATAATATTGAATACGCCAAGTTGTATGGTAGTTAGTGTTGAAATAAAGCTTTAGTTTTCACCATATACGCTATCAAAAATTAGTTTTGGTTCGTTTTGTTTTAAAATCATTTACTGGTCATATCGTTGTGAAACAATTTCTCACATCTTAGCTTAATTCCCCTCAATTCTGCTTCTTGTATACACAACAAGTACTTGCTCCGATATACAAGTCCCGGCATCATCACCCTACCGATAAGGGAGAACGAACCCAGGACCCTCGGTACCAGATCCGATGCTCTACCACTGCATCACTGCACCGACGAGTTTTCTTTGAAGAGGAGAAATTGCTCCACGATGACATAGCCCATTCATACAACCACCATCGTTTTACAGCTGTCAGAAGGTGGGTCAAAGAATCGTTTTGTCAAAGGTCAATGTTGGTTTATCACTATCAGTCGTCAAATGAGTCATGACACAAATCCTATAAAGGAACAGGATTTCTTCTACTACTTTTAAATTTTGTTTAGCCCTTCTCTTAGAAACTGCTCGTAGGTGGCACTACTTGTTTCCCTCCTGTAAAAAAAAAATGAGACTGAGATAAACTAATGTTCGAAAAGTGGATGTCTTTGATATACATGTATAGTTAAACTAAAGTATCGATCACAACTGGTTATAAACGACAAATTGGGAACTCCATGAAATGATGTTCCGATATCCTTATGTTCATTATACATGTCAGTATTCACAAAAGAAAATATTTTTAACCCTTATATTCTAATGCAAAAAGGCATTGCTTATTATAGTGACACCCCTAGTGAACGTGTCAGACAGTTTGGCTTATGCAACATTTTTCACTTATAATACATGCACCAAGTACCTCCAAACTTCTATCACAATGACATCGAAATGATTTGCTATGCATCTATTTCGGTGGACGGCCTTGGAAGCATAGTGGAAAAAATGAAGAATTATGTCATATAAATACTAGGGGTGCTCCATGGCTTGATATACTTTCCAGGTTTTGACACAGAAGACCCATACTAAACAAACTAAACATAGTCATTGTGACTCAAACAAGAGACACATTTTCATAACAATCAGGCACAAAGCTGCCTATGCAAGAGTACACGGCTGAATCCAAATGATTATGACAAAAAGAATATCAGGAATGTGCTTTGAAATCACAAAATTTTACTTCATTAATGTATATACCCATGACCCTTAAATGTATTCTTTTTGTCCATATTCATAGGCGTAGGGCTAACTACGCGCATGTCAATCAACTGGCAAATATTTACCCGTTTGGCATGTTAGCCGTCGTCTGAAAGAAAGCGTTTCCCGCCATTTTGTGTAAGACAGTACCATCCGCCTTGGAGATGAGCATGGTCAACGGAAACTCGAAATGCTTCAACCAGCGAAGCGCCAACTTCGACAACACAGGCTTAGTATGGGTCTTCTGTGTCAAAACCTGGAAAGTATATCAGAAATCATTGCGACAAAAAGAGGCAATGCTTGGCATTAGCAAGTTCTCCAGTTAACCCAGTTGTTTCGTGAGAAATGGTGTTTAAAGTACCCGCCATTTTCATAACAAGTAAAGGCTTTTCCTGGGATTCACCCATATATGCTTGTCTCTCAAGGGTTTGCCGAAGTACACTCACAAAAAAAACATTCCATTAGTGGAGGTCAAACCCGGGACTTCCTGCTTACAACATTATCACCCTAACCTCTAGGCCACATAGGGCCCTTTGTATATATCCAATGCATAAGTGATCATATAACTATGACACGCCTTTCCATCGTTTTATTCGAATTAGTTTGTTTTTGGCAATCATGTAAAAGTTTTGGGATACTTTTCCGATTTTGAACAATGATTGATTTGCTTGAGATAGCAAATAGATACACCAGTGTCCGATTTGTATTAAATTAAATGTGACAGAGTGGTCTAGTCGCTGGATTCATACTCGAGAAATAAGGGTTTGATTCCCGATTTGTTGGTAAATCGCCTATTTGTCTAGATAATTTATCCTTAGCAACGATTTGCGACCGGTTCCACTACAAAAAAAAAGCTATGTGTGGATATAGGAATAGAGGCAGACAATGACATGTAACTCGAGTCCCACCTTAAGGTCCCGGTATAAGCACCAGTTGCTGACGAACCGTTCACGCAGGAGGTCCATGATGGGCGCACTCTGAAGGACGTTGTCTCGCAGAGTGCGCCCGGAACCTCAGCAGCTGTGGTCATCTAACGCTCCCCACAGGACGACGGTGTGAATCGGCTTGTCTTGTAATTCGGCGATCCGCACCGCCTCCGATAGGTTATAATACCCGACCTGTAAAACAAGGGAGAGTGGAATTGTAGGTTGAAATCAGAGAAGTTGGGAAGAAAATCAATTTAATTAGTTTAATTTTCAAACGTATTCATTTTACATCGATTATGCTGGAAGTTTGAAATGGATAGCCGTGGTCTAATGGGTAGAGTACCAAACTTGAAACCACATGGGCCCTATTTGTATGGGTTCAAATTCCAATGACGGCATGTGGGCTATCATGAGAGGTAGTCTCCTGACTGACTTACGGAAAGGCGATGATTCTACCTAACTTCACCAGTCCTTATGTGAAGATGAATACGGGGACACCGTCCATCACTAAGAGTTGGATATCTTAACATAACTGAAATAATGTTAACACTGTGTAAAATATATAAATAAATAAGGACGAGTTTGCCTTATTGAATACATTCTTGCGACTGCTTTTTTGGATACATGACAAAGATTTGCGCTGAATTTATGTGTTAGTCCCGGTACTTTCATTTCTAACAGAGGTCTACGCTCTTTTAGTGTACCACTGGCATGCATCAAAAGCAGCTAAATAGGAGGGAAAACTTGGTAGGGGAATTTGCATGAAACCAAAAAATGGATAGCCTCAAATTCCGTCGTATTGGTCGGCAATATGTTTCACTACATTTACTACATGTATATTGAGTTAGTGCATAACACTATTACGAATGATGCAACATCAAACACCGTGACGCCTTTAAAACGGGTCATTTTATGATCATATTCAATCAAAATAACATAAGATAGAAAAAGTTTCGTTTTGTCAAACCTCATTAAAATTTGTAATACATGTAACTCAACTGAAAAATGGAACTGTCATCAAGCTTAATACGTTCATCGTTTGTAGTACCAGAATACTTTTCCGAGATGTGCCACAAAGAAGAGATGTGTAAATCAGGCTAGAAGTTTACAACTTTAGGACAAGCTGAGTTTTGTCACCCCTGCCACTTACGAGATGGCGCATACTAAAACATTACAAACAAATCCCTCAAACCTGTTTAAAAGGGAACATCTTCCATTCCAGTCGTCTATTTGCCTCCTCCAGTGATATCTCGTCCGTCCAGTGAATCGCCTCGTTTTGGTCACGATCAAGGTCAAGGTCATGTGATGACACCACGTGACTACTGCCTGTACCACGTGGCACGGATGGGGATACCGTCTCGAGGGACATTTCCCGGATATATCCGAGGTCGGCCTGCATCCCTCTCACGGGATCAACCCATTCTAAATCTAAACAACAGTAATACATATAGTATGATTCTCAGGGGCGTAGCTAAGCCATTTAGCAAGTTACACACGCCGGCTAGGGAATTGCGTTATGCTCTCCCGGAAAAATATTATTGCCTGTGTCCCAACTTGTGCAATCCAATAATGTTTCTAACAAGGATATATGAATAAAACTTCATAAAAAATCATAGAATTTATGCAAGACGCAAAATGTAGACATTAGGTTTTTATCTTATAGGGACATTGAATACTAGTACGCAGGTGCCTAGTCTGTGTGCAGATAGCGACGCATCTGAATACACCGGGTTCGAGTCCTATGGTTTCGTGGGAGTGGACTTTGGCAAACCACTTCAAACCACCTCAGAGTCCTAGCCTAGTACTAGTGGCTCCAGGAAAGCCGTTACAAAACTGAAATATTGTTGATACGGCACTGGCGAAGAGGACCCGTATGGGACCTTTGTCAGAAATAACCATTACTTAACTTAAAATGTACAGGTTATTCTCTGGTGGAGAAAATATTTGAATGGAAAATATATCTCGTTCTTAGTGAACTCTCCAAGTAAAGAAATCATCTATTCCGTAATCGAAATTGATGAGCCCTATATCTCCTTATAGAAAATGGACAACATGGCATACCGTAGATTGTAACTCTCCTTTTTGAGGAATTTTACAATCCGTTTCACTAAATTGTTTGTAATGTATATATAATGGTGTTTGTAATAAGTTTAAACTAAAAATGTTACACTCAGATGAATCGATGTCAAATTTGCAATTGGCACAATATAAGATGGTATAGCAAGCCAGTATCACTCAGAAATACATGTGTGTTATTCTAGAATCTTCAGCATCTGTTAAAGTGCAACATACCAACATTCAGCCGTCTGCCGGACGGAACAAACATGCGGAAGTGCCGGATGTGTTTGTAGTCTCGCGAGATGACGAGATTCCCCGTGAACTGTGCCGGTGTAAACCAAAACGGAACATTTCTGGCATCATTTAATTGAAATTCTGCATGAAGCCTGTAAAGGGAATTCATTGTTGGATTTATAGTTTTACGTTTGAATGAGGAGCATTCGACCAGATACCATATTCAAAATGGTTTAGAAGCGACTCATGTTTGTTTTGTATGCGTTCCAAACAGGATAACCACCAATGTAAGGTTTGGTCTAAAGTGCGCTGTACCATTAATGTCATTAATTGATTTATTAAGGTTTAGATTTCCAAGACTATTCATGCCCAACCCATACCCGGTTCGCCTGTTCCAACGCCCTAATGGAGTTGGAAACATCATAAAGGTTCTCTGTTATGACATGACGTATAAAATATCTTGCGTATAGTTAAAAATACCTTTTGCTCTTGTAATTCGATATTATAAAGTGTAAAATAGAAACTGCTTTGCCATATATTTATTTCTATAAATAGTATAACTAGTGCTTTGTTTGTCGAGTGCAGTTGCGTGTACATACTGACGAAATCAACTCTGTTTTGTAAGTGCGTTTCAATCAAAGATCTATATATATAAGAACCTGGTATTTATATGTTTTGTTTCAACGAATGTGGACTTGTTAGATGGACCTCAAAGGAAATTAATAATTTTAATATCTTATAACGTTACCTGAATATAATTTCTACGAACTTCTCATTCCATGCCCTCAATATGGCCACACACCCACGAGGCATAAATCGTGTAAATACGAAAGCATTCGGGTGGAACATGGACAGCAACTTGTAAATGGCGGCGTATTTCTTGTCCACGTGATCCGGTGTATGGCGGTGACTGGAGAGTGGAGAGTTGTCTCCCCTCTCACTGGCCATTTCTAATTGGACAACCTCGAACACGTGACCAAGTGACTTGTTCATGGCGGCGGGTGGAGGGAATATACGGAAGTCGTCTACATCGAAATGGGCTGACTTCTTGTGTGGTTTCTTCCATGATTTCAAACCAGAGAACCGATCCGGCGTCTGTGTATCCTTGGTGATAACGAAAAATAACACATTATATCATTTATAAACATGGGAACAACTAATCAATCTAAATCAGGCGACATTATTAAACAAGATTGTGATCTAGTTAGGCACGGTAAAGACATTGGTAATTAGAGTACTTCGGGAAAGTAAAGTATGAATCAAACCATTATCATTTGTTTACCCAAACACAACACAGTCGTTTATCAATCACTACTACTGCCATAACGTTACAATTAGGCGAATTTGCTGTAAATGTTTTAAGTTACAAATGTGGCAGACAGTCAAACTTCTTTTTACCTAATATCACAAAAAAAAACAAGCATTTCGCTTAAACTGTTTTTATCGTCTTTTTTTCATTGCAATTTGGACCAGTCACTAATTGCCATATGGGAAACATTCTGGCCACAATGTAAATCTCAGAGTGTGAATCAAAGAAGTTTTGCCTTCTCTTGGCTCATAACTGGCCTAAGTCCAATATTGAGCTTACATAACACCAGAACCACTGACTTACCGGAGTACTGATAATGCTGACCATATTCAGTGAACCCTCGTTTATCCGGATGTCTCGAAATCCGAACAAAATTGTAAGGGAACGGAATTATTGGACCAGTTTATTGCAGACGACTTTTGAAAACATTGTGGGTAAAGGAGAAATTGCTCGTGACAAGCAATTTCTCCTTTTCCCACAATGCTTTCTGCCATATCAGAAGATTATCTTTGAATTTCATCACGTTTTGATATGTCTTCTGCGAACTCTTTCAATTTGGGACGGTCGACAATTTGGCGTTTGCTAAAGGGTTATAACTATACACCGCTCATACAGACCGTTTATGTCTTAATGTGAATAAGAACATGCTCTGCTTCATAAGTCCGGATTATTCGGTAAACCGGACATTTTGTTGGGAACGGACGTGTTCGGATAAACGAGGGTTCACTGTATTTAGTGCGAAAAGTCAAAGAACACTTAACCATCGTATCGAAACGTACATTTTTCGAGAGAACGAACGATATAAAATTGAACAACCTACCACTTTTTGATAAAGAATTGGTCAGGATTATCAGCATCCAAATCAAACTTTGTGATAATTCCATAAAGTATGGCATAAGCTGTTTCCTCACAACTTGCTGTAGTCCTTTTTACAATGGTCTGCTCTAAATGGGCCATTTAGAAGACCAAGTACTGATGGTGGAGTGTTTCCTTTTTTTTCAGAGTAAATCTGGTGTACGCAAACCAACTGTTGTCAAACGTAGGAGAGTAAGTGTCTACATCAATCGGAACTACTCGGGTATTTCCGTGAGCTGTGAAATACACCTCGGATATAAGTGTAGGGTTACAATTTTTCGGGTAAATCGGCATCCGCCAATTAACACATTTTCTAAGCGTGCACGTTAAGTAGTTCAATGTGTATGGAGGTGTTGGGCATCCTTTTTAATCAATCTTTATCAGTAACTCATACCAAATGGCGAAATTGTTGTTGTGACATGTATAGTTGTTTCCTCAATCAAATTTAACGACTTTTTCGATTTCACATATAAGATCTATTTTTAAACACGAAAGTGAAGTGACGTCATCCCGCTGGGAACCAATATGGCGTCATCCCTATTATTTCAGAGGTGTTTTCATTTGATAAACCCGATGTGTTCAGATTGACATCTAGCTTCAAGCGTACTATGAATAAAGTAAACCGTTTTAGACACTATGGCACTGTTCTATACGGAAATGTTTCTTTATTTCAAAGATCTGTGCACGCTATCGGCATTATTTTTAAATGTGCTATTAGTCCAATGTTTCGCATTTCAAACGGATCAGTATGGCTATGTTAATTTGAAAAGGTCAACAATGTTTACCAGTTTAACGGTTTGTCTCTTTCCCAAACACCAAATTTTCGACTGTCCCAAATTGAAAGAGTTTGCAGACGACATTCTAAAACGTGATGAACTTGAAGAACAATCTTCTTATAGGGCAAACAACATTGCGGGAAAAGAAGATATTGCTCATTGTTAGCAATTTCTCCTTTTCCCACATTGTTTTCCAGAATCGTTCTACAACAAAGTGGTCAAACGTCGTTATTGTTTGGGAAAGGGATAAACAAACCAGAGATATTTAATTGTTATTTATAGGTTATTGTACAAACTGACGAACTCTGGACCATATCAAGAGCAATGACCGATAACAAGGATAGTTAAAGCATCATCCCACCTGTATATGCCTGTATACTTCCTTCTGAAAGGTCAAACTTGAAAGGTTGAGTGGTGCGAACCGCGCCTTAATGGTCACAAAATGGCGTCCTTCTTCACTCCGTACATGTAGTTCATCAAGAGTATCATCTGTTAGGGGCGGTATCTGAAATCATACATATCCAGTGGTCTTGTTAAGGGCTCTATATGGGTCTTTTGTGTGCAGTGTTTAAAAAACAACAACAAAATCTTAGTTGGTTGATACTGACAATAGACGTTTCCAAAGACCTAATAAACACAGATATCTGTGTTTATTAGGTCTTTGACGTTTCTTATGAGCAGTCACATCATGCGGTTTAGATAAGCAATAGCGAAATTATTTGAAGGAATACATGTATACATCTGTACCTCTGCATACCATTGACTATTTTTTCATTTTTATCATATTTAGATAGCTTGGGGTCAGTACTATTTAATAGGATTGTATTACATGACCCCAGGATAAGTATTGACCCCTGTGCTTGTTAGGGGGTAGCTGAATCTAATATGGGTGTGGGAACTATGCTATGTTCAACCTAGTTTCACAAATGTACTTGGAAAACGTCCAACCAAATTATCTCGCCATCCTCAATTGTTATTCGCTAGTCATAACATTGAAAATAAATCATTTGAATGGTATCAGGGACATGGATGTTATCTATGGCTCTGATGGATTTAATACAATTGTCAAGGGATTAGTTCGATGGAATAGATTCAAATGTGAAATTCAATTACGGGTAAATATGTCCATTCGTGGCGCAAATGTTACGTAAAACAAAACTTACGTTGACCATGCCCGTCCCATCCATCACAGTTTTACATGCATATCCAATCACCGACTGTAGGTGTCCATTTAAAGTGTCCAAGGAAACCCATGGGTTATACAGCACAATTGCCATGCCCACCACCAGGCATGCGCATACGAGGTACCTTCCCCGTCCGATGCGACAAACGCCGTTCGCGTCCTCTCGACCCATGCTTTATATGAAGTTAAAAAAGTCATTTCCCAATCAAAGAAACATATCGGGGTTTCAATGCAAGACTATAGTAAGTGCTTCACAAACATGAAGCACTTACTATACATATTGCATTGAGTCCTCGAAATTGTCTATGTAGGCGTTGTATTCAAATAATATATATTATATATAGCAAACTATTATCTTGTATGGATCTTGTTGAAGTTGATACCATCTACGCGTGGCAAGATGTAATCATTAAGTGTACTCAGCATTGTGAAAGGTATGACACAAAAAATCAGAATGTCCTAAATTATTGTCATGCAATATGAAACAATACTATCATATGAATGAGATAAAGGTAGAATACCCATAATCCGCCATTTTGAAATTCATTCATACACCAGATTACTTCGGTCGTTCTCGGTAAACATCGGTTGGGGCCGGAACTATTCAGTTTTACGTTGGGAAAACGAACCATTGTGTAAAATCCATTATCAAAATTACGTTAGCGAACACACATGCATAGTATATCTATGATCGAAGTTCACTTTCATTTTGTTCGCAACTTGCTCGGTCAGAAGAAGAACCAAACTTACGATCAAACCCTTATATTTGATTCAAAAGGCTTTTGTCACAATCAACCTTAAAATATTTAGATTACACTCAGTCGTTTTCTTTCTGTCTCGGTTTCAAAAAGAAATAAGGTATTATGGCTCAAATAGGATCAAAACGAAGAATAGAAAGATTTCTTACCTGGGATCAACACGGTCTATTGGAATCTATAACCATTTCGAAACAGTGTTTGTA
This sequence comes from Cerastoderma edule, assembly GCA_947846245.1. Lineage (NCBI taxonomy): Eukaryota > Metazoa > Mollusca > Bivalvia > Cardiida > Cardiidae > Cerastoderma > Cerastoderma edule. The sequence goes on along the minus strand of OX401404.1, from coordinate 20,457,155 downwards.
AATATCTTTTGTTCCACAGGGACCAATGTCGCTTGGTTTGCATATACTATCCATATATGTCCCAGTTTTATGTTCAATGGGTATCTTTAGACAGTACGGCTGATCAAAAGGCGACTCACTTTAACCCTTTACCAAACGCCAATTTTTCGACTTTCCCTAATTGTAAGAGTTTGCAGACGACATTTCAAAATGTGATGACAATGACAAATAATCTTCTCTTAGGGCAGAAAACATTGTGGGAAAAAGAGAAATTGCTCGTCCTTTCCCAAAATGTCTTCCAGAGTCGCCTGCAACAAAGTGGTTAAATATCTATTGTTTGGTAGCGTCGGTATACAAAAGCGTGAAACATGATCCTTCTTCTCGTACTTATGAAATTGTTCTATGCTATCGAAATGTCTCTCACTTTTGTGGATAAGGTTCAATAGCGTTGTTTTAAATATCGGTGATACGTAAAGCAAATGTCATTATGACGGAATAACTTGCAACGGAGGGTAAATAGTTGGAATGGGGAGAAAAGTGTTTAAAAGAGAAGTTGTTTGTTTAATTCATTTTCTTCGGAATTTTGGTTGATCGTTGTACGATTTCCATCTTCTTATGTAACAAACGCCCAAAAATAAAGAATAATTCAAAATCAAATGCTTCTTGCTAGCTGAAACATTTCAGAAAACAAACAGAAAACAAAATCTACGTAGAATCTTGTCCATTAACTCTCGTTAAGAGCAATTTCTCATTTTCGCAAAACGTTTTCCAGAGTCGTCTAGAGCAATTTCTCATTTTCGTAAAATGTTTTCCAGAGTCGTCTGCAAGAAACTGGTCGAATGTCGTTATTGTTTGGTAATTGGTTAAGGGTCAGTGACAACCGCTAATCAAGGAAAATGGCCAGATTACAATTTTTCAAGAAAGTCTGCAGCAGACATATAGAAATATCAGGACAAGGCATAATGTGCTACGACAAAATGTTTAGTTATTATATCAATTTAATGGAAAATATATTAATAAAAGAAGGGTTTTATCATAATGTGGCAATGTTCTTTCACTTTTTTTGAATTTCACATAGGTGTTAAATGCCGTGAGCTATTAAAGGAAATGGCAATCATGACTACTCAGGTATTTCTATGGTCTGAGAAATACATTTTTATTTTCGTTGGATAAATCCAATGAGATTAGATTGGGGAAATGGTTCAGTATCTGTTTTTATTTAGATAGTTGTTCATGAAATGACAAGGAAATGTTTCTATGGGCAAATCTTAATACAATATCAAAAGACAAATACATTTAACAATTTATAAATTTTACTACAAAAGAGCAAACATAAATAACACATAGTATATCTGCGTTTTCTAAAAAACTAAATAACAAAATAGATCTATCTTTTAAGACAAACTTAGACACATAAATAGTAGTTCTACCTTGCTGAATAATACCTTTCACCCTTAACTTTTTACCACCTGTAAACATTTTTTTACTTGAAGCCGACAACTTTAGAAAAGCTCTGTAAACATGTGAAAACCTTTCCATTCTGCTTGTGACAAGCAATTTCTCCTTTTGCCACAATGCTTTTTGAAAGTTGTCTGCTGCAAGATGCAAAAATGTGTGTGTGGGTTAATTTGTATTACATGTATATGCATTTTCCTATATAGGCTACATTAAAACATTTTGATAAATATTTTTTTTCAAAAGAAACCTATGCATTTAATCAGAAATGAATAATACAGGTTTGGCAAAGGGGTTTGTGACATGACAGAAAGTATGAAAGAGACATTCTTAGTAAAATCTTGTCTAAAGTTGCAACAAGACGCAGGTACCAACAGCTGAGAAATTGTTTAAGATGTCCCAAAGCTGTCGGTCCTGCTATTTTCCCAATGGATAGCTATGAAAACATTGTTACCAAAGATGTAAAAAAAAAAACCCATCATTTTGAGCATTTTTCTCTTTTGTCACATAGTTCAAAAACAATTTGCATAACAGAAAGCATGTTGTATTCAACCATTTCTACTTACAGCATTACAATATTAGCAGCACCTTTGCCAGAATCATCAGATACACAACACATAGTAAAAGTGTAGACCTGGAGACAGCAATGGATTCATCAGACCGCATCAAGTGTACACACTTTTTGATGATGTCATCATATATTGCTCTCTTCAAGTCGGCACCTCTACAACAGTTCTGTTCCCATAATGCAAGACAGAGTGCTGCTTAAACATGTACGTTGGAATAAAAAGTCATTCTGATTTTTTATGGTATATAAATGGAAGGGTTTTAAGAAATGCATAAATAACATTCAATATCTATTGATATCTATTCAATTATATGAGTGACAAAGAATAAAAGTATACTATAACTAGGATGTTGTTTTTATCAAATATATCATTAATCTCATCAAAACTATCAATATCTGATATTGAAGCATAATCCAACAAAAAACACAAACATCATTTTCATAAAAAAACCATTAAATTTACAATTCAGTAATTAATACAATTGCTCACCTAACCAATAACCAAACGATAACGACATTTGACCTGTTTGTAGCAGACAACTCTGGAAAATACTGTGGGGAAAAAAGAAATTGCTCGTAACAAGCAATTTATCCTTTTCCCACAATATTTTCTGCCCAATCAGACGATTGTTTTTTACCTCCATCACATTTTGAAATGTTGTCTGCAAACTCTTTCAATTTTGGATAGTCGAAAATTTGGCGTTTGATAAACGGTTAATGTTCATTTACTCCTACATTTTCAAGGAAAACCTCAAATTGAAAATTGTAAAAACCATTAATACTCAATAATTCTTAAAAAAAAGAGAAATTTGCGCAGGTTTAATTTATTGCTGAGGCATTAATATCTACAAAGACAAACATGTTATGCAGTATCTAATACACAATTAAGTTTATCAAAATACTTAAAATGCTGTAGACATAACGGAAGACATGTTAAAAGAATTTACACACTTTGTGTTTATCAATTTGAAACCAAAGCATTGCAATAGTATCAAAACACTTTAACAAATGGAAAGTCAACAATTAAACTTTAATGCTACAAATTCTATTTGCGTTGATATGCATTATGGGCTAATGTATAAAATGCTTTAAATCTCTGCTATCACACCAGCCTCAGCTTTTCGGAGTCCCTCTTTCAGAAAGTTGGCATATCTATCTCCGTGAGGAGTGAACCTGAAAACAAACCAAAATACAGTCAATCTTATGTTTAGATATTAAAACAAGACGTTTAAAAATGTGAATGGACATTGGTTGGACGCCGAACAGAATGCGATCACAGAAGCTCACCCTGAGCCTTGCTATGGTGAGCTAAAAATTGAAACACTATCATTTATTTTAGTGATGAGATTTTCTAATACCTTTTTTTAATTTTGTTTAATACCAGGCCACATTCTGTGAGAGTGTCCTGTTAACCCATTACCAAACAGTTATGACATTTGATCACTTTGAAGCAGATGACCTGGAAACCTTTTTGGGAAAAGGAGAAATTGCTCAAAAAGAGCAATTTCTCCTTTTCCCACAATATTTTCTGCCCTATCAGAAGATTACTTTCCAATTTCATCAAATTTTGATATGTTGTCAGCAAACTCTTTCAATTTGGGACAGTTGAAAATGTGGTGTTTGGTAAAGGGTTAAGAAATGATTTAGACAAAGTAAGCAATTGCTCTCGTAGAACAAATTCTTCTTCTCTCAGAACGGTTTCTGTTATATTTTAGGATTAATTATTGTTAGCCATTATTGATTTCAGTTCAGAAAAGAGAAAACAACCCATATTGATGGTTCAATGCAAGACTATAGTATGTCTTTCACAAATGTGAACCCTTGATATGAAAGAATGATTTTATTGCAAGGTAACAATTAATCACTTTGTTCAGTTTAAACTTATTCATTTTACATTGATTTTTACACCAGTTCCTACAACTAAGATAAATCACTCTCGATTCTGCTTCCTGGATACATAACCAGCTCTTGCACCAAATGTGGATTAATACAAGGTCGCAAGGGAGATCCCACTACGCAAGGGATTCAAACCCACTACCCGCGGGTCCAGAGGCCAAAGCTCTTCCCCACGACCACTGTCACTTACATTGATCCCTCTGAATCCCCGTCTAGATAGTCGTTAGCGTTAATCTTCTCTATCACAGTACCATTAGGGTGGGCCACCATCATCATAACGGGAAATTTATAATGGGCGAGTAGGTGACGGGCAACATCTGACATCTCAGGCTGGGTCGAGTCCTTTTTCAAGGCCTGGAATGAAGTTAACATTGGTTTATCACATGTCAGAGGACAAAATGAAATAAGCTGCTCATCTTTGATATAAGGTAGTACCAAAGACATAAAAGCATAGAAAAAGTATCCATTTCTACATCTATATGGTTACCTTGATCCGTCAGGCTTGGAAATTCTTCAACGATCAGCTTAGAAATATGAGATTAAGAAGAAGAAAAAACTAGTCGAAGTATGCATCGATATGACCAGTTTAGTCTTTTATCAAAGTTATTTCTACTAAGTCTTATACCCAATAGTGTCATTTTTCTTGGCAAAGTCATTCCTTAATTCTTCTGTGCACAGCAGACAGAGACAAATCAAATGAGGTATCATGAAATGAGGCAATTTTTGAGCCAGCAATACCTCCAAAATATCACCAAGATATTAGAGGGGTTTTGGCCTTTTCTCCAACTGAATTCTGCCATATAATTATGTATATACGTTTTTCCCTTTTAACATGGGCTTCTTCTGTACATCAAAATGAGGTACATGTATCATGAAGTACAGAATTGACGAGTCAGCAATACCTCCAGATCCGCAACGAGGCACCAGCTGCTGATGAACCTCTCCTCGAGGAGAGACAGAACGGGCGCACTCTCGAGAGACGACTCTCTCAATGTGCGCCCGGAACCTCAGCAACTCTGGTCATCAAGTGCACCCCACAGTAATATTGTGTGGACTAGCTTCTCCTCCTTCTTGGCAATCACCAGAGATTCTGTGATGTTGTAGTATTTCACCTGTATAAATAAAGGATACTGTTTGTTTTTTGTTGAGATATCTAATTGATTGATTTTGCCCATATGAATTTTGTTTGTATGGTGGTTAATGCCTTATCAACAATATTTGGGTTGTGTATTGGCTTCCTGGATACCAGTACTAGGCTAGGGCTCTGAAGAGATTTGCCAAAGGACTCTCCAACGAAACAAGGTGTTGGTGGGGCACAAACCCGAAACCCCTGAGTTATTAGTCCACCACTTTTACCACTTGGTCATGCAGGACCCTTGCCCACTTGAAAATTTGAAAGCAACAGCAGATGACAACTATAGCAAAAGAAAAATATACATTTTGTCCGATAAATTAAGTGGGAACCATTGGGGCAAATGACATATTGCTGGTTTTTTAACATATTCTGTGGTAGATTTATTAATGGGAGGTAAGATGGAGTAACAGGTGATTTAGCAGATATTTAAGATTTTGGAAACCAGGCGACACAAAAATCTATTTTTAGAAAATTACCTATTTTTAGAAAATTACCCAGCATTCCAAGGGTCAATATAATTAAGTGAACTTCCTCTAGACTACTTGGAGTAATATTGCCAGGTATTAGACTTAAGTGAGATATCATGACCACAAAGGCTTTCACAAAGTTTGGTAAAGATTGGATGAAAAGGTTTCAAATTGAAGAACAAACATTGTTGAATATTTGTGTTCATTTGCATTCAAATGGGTTTTACATTGAATCAATCAACATTATATCAGTCATGTTGCGATGCCTGACTCATAGTTAAGAAGGAAGTCCCAGAACTTAACTGCCCATAAAGGCTGGTCAAGCTGGGTAGAACCATCAGCATTCTGTAAGTCAGTCAGGAGATCGCCTCTCATGAAAATCCAAATGCTTTCACCGGAATTTAAAACAACATGAAGGGGGCCCATGTGATTGCAAGTTCTGTACTCTAACCACAAGGCTTTGGAGGCCCCTATCAAAATGTTATGATAGACTGGAGGAAATACAAATGTCTCGCCATGGTTTATCCACAAATTCTTTTTCACATGCGACATTTAACATTTACATATTTAAAATACAAAGTAAATTAAATAAAGGCCAAAGAAACCCTCTACATTACCTTTTTAAATGGATATAGTTTTAATTCTAGATCTGCAAGAGCCTTTTCAAGCGTGATTTCCTCCGTCCACTTAATTTGGTCTGGATTGAAGTCTTGCTTCGCAATTTTCTCGTTTACATTGAAATCTTTCACTGCCACAGAAGGTCCCGTACTGATTATTGACATTTCTGGCATGAAACCAATATCAACTTCCATCCCACTGTTGCCCTGCAACCATTCCATATCTGGAAGATATAGTGTATAATAGAGTAGTGGCATTAATATCCTAACCCTTTACCAAACGCCACTTTTCCACTGTCCCAAATTTGCAGATGATATTCCAAAATGTGATGAAATTGAAAAATAATCTTCTGATAGGGCAGAAAACAGTGTTGGAAGAGGAGGAATTGCTCATTATGAGTTTCTAGTGTCGTCAAACTGGTCAAATTACATTATTGTTTGGTAATGGGTAAAGTATTTTGAGCAAGGCATAGGAATTGCTTTCGGCTTACCCAGGAAATGCCAAAGCGCAGGCTTAAAAGCTTTTCATGACAAATCTTTTATTCTGTTTATACAGCCCAAAAAATTTCAAACCATCAAGTTTTACACAACAACATGGGAAACAATTGTTAAGCATTGTGAATGAAAAGGTTAAAATAAAAAAAAGCATTTTGTTTTGAATATAGAACTATTCTTTGGTCCAAATATACATCGAATACTTCCAAGAAATACATACAATTTCTTCAAGTTTAGTAGGCATCCCATGGTACAATTGAAATATTCAAATACTCTTGTACTTCAAAAAAACATATCAAGTAAAGCAAAACTACCCCAAAGGTAGCTTTGTGACAACCAAATTCTTCATTTGTCAATGTCACAAAGCAAAAACAGTTGTTTAAATTTATGTTACAGCTGTCATTGATTCACCAGTACCAGACTATGCTCTGAAGTGTCGCGCGAAAAGATACTCCAATGAAAACAAGAGGTAGCAGTGGGGCTTGAAAGACCCATAAGTACCAACACAGCCACCTTAAACCACTAAGTCATATAGAAAGGGCGCTAGCTCTTATCTAAAGTTGCAAAATATCATATAAAAAATATACTAAATTGTACTTACCTACATTGAGCCTTTTGTCAGAAGGTACATACATGTTGAAATGGAGAATTTCTTTAAGATCTTTAGAGATAATGAGGTTCCCTGTAAACTGCCCAGGTGTAAACCAGAATGGATGGTTTGGTGGCTCATTCAGTTGGAATTCTGCATGAATTCTGGGGAATAAGAATAATGTTCTAAATGAAAATCTAGCATTGTATAAATGATTCATCTTCATATCTTTTAACACATTAAGAACAGGAAGACTGTTAAAAGATATCACTGTTTCAAAAGCAGAACACTATCATCTTTTGAATCAAGAACCTTTTAAAACAAGGACTTCTACTTAGTTTTCAAAAGTTTATGCATATTAGGATAAGGGTAACAGTAAACTTCTGTTCGCGAAAAATATATTTGCAAACCATATTTTGCTCATAAGAAAATTTGTTGGTAAAACAAAACATATTCTTTCTTTTCTTAACAGTACCACAGAGAAACAGAGTGTATGGTCATTATACATCTCATATAATATATTTATATGGGTTTTACATCACATCAACATTATTTCAGTTATGTAGCGATGCCCGACTATTAATGATGGAGGAAGACCCCATGCTCAACTGCCCATAAGGGCTGGTAAAGGCGAGTAGAACCATCGGCATTCCGTAAGTCAGTCGGGAGACTGCCTTTCATGAAAATCCATATCCCTCTCAGGATTTGAACCCACTCGGAGAAGGGCCATGTGATTTCAAGTTCTGTACTCTAACCACTAGGCCATGGAGGCCCTGGTAAATAATCTAAAACTGACTCAAATTGAAACAATAAATAAATATCAAAAGAGTAAGTCATTTCCAAGTATTAAACCTCACAAATTTGATGCCCACGCAAAAACTATTACAATGAAACAACCATTGTTAATGCAGACATCACTTGTAACAAACTAATCTTTCTTTCATTATAATCATTATGATAGTAATCACTGTCTGGTGTAGGGTTTTTATGTTTGCAAGTTGCTAAAACACATGCAACAAGTTAGCGGTAACTAGTTTTAACAGGCATCTTTATTAACCCCTATAGTGCTGGAACCCAATTCATGCTTATGCAAACAAGTAAGATCCAGGCCAGCCCCCAAGTTAATTGGCGGCTGGCTTGTCATCTAACCCGTTTGCTACTCTGAGTGTCTTTCCTCAACAAAATTAAGCAGATATTTATTTATTTAAGTACCCACCTAAAAACAATATGAAGGTATTTCTCGTTTGTTGCGCGTAGAACACCAACAGACCCGCGTGGCCGGAACCTGTTCATAAGAAACGGTCGCGGATGAAACATTGTTAACATACGATGTAAAGTCACATATTTCTCATCGACATGTGGCGGGAAGTAGCGATTACTTGATAAGTCTCCCGTCAGAAAATTGAACATGCTGGTTTGCTCCTGTGTTATATAATACACCTCCCCTACAGAGTTATACATGGACTCTGGTGGCAGGAATGTTTCGAAGTGTCGGACAGCAAAGTTCATCCATTCTTTATTACACGTTAGCCAGGAGTTGAGGCCTTCAAGGGGATCAAGCTCACCATATCCCTGTAAATAACCATTTATAAATCAAGAAAGTGGGAGAAAGCAACATAAACAACATCTAAGCACTTTGAATATAGGTAAAAACTGACTATTTTGGGGAGTCTATGAAATTTTGACAAAAAGGAAAGTTTTTTAAGAGCCTGCTTCACATTTTTCTTAATCACATAGAGGTCTATATTCATCCGGTGTTCAGTAATAGGGTGAAGTATATTTCTAGAACTGACCCCGGGAAAAATGTAGACCCCTATACTTAAAAACACATGTGTTTCATCTTTGACTAATGACCAATTCCTTCTTTTGGTATAAATGTGACAATTGAAAATCATAAAACTTATACATCTTTTTAGATATTTTCTTTTGTCTGCTGCTGTAATCAATTTGGACTCTTCACCAATTCCCAGATGGGGGTATGACCTAATGACTTGCTAATGGGCCACAGTGGTGCAGTAGTAGAATGAGAACTCTTGTACAGAGGGTCCTGGGTGCAATCCTTGAAGTGAAAATTGACTTTAGTACTGATTTATCCAGAAAGCAGTCATTGAGAGTGAATTGATAAGCTTCAAGCTTCTGTTACAATAAATATGAAATAAATAAGTTAAAATTAATAACTTGCTAATCAAAAATCAAATGAGATGTTAACCCTTTACCAAACAATAACAACATTTCAACAGTTTGTTGCAGACAACTCAGGAAAACATTGTGGGAAAGGAGGAAATTGCTTGTAACAAGCAGTTTCTCCGTTTCAGACAATGTTTTCTACCCTATCAGAAGATTATTTTCCAATTTCATTACATTTTGAAATGTCGTCTGCAAACTCTATGAATTAGGGACAGTCTTAAATTTGGCTTTTGGTGAAGGGTTAAGCAAACAATTGCTTTTAGTGGCTGAATAAATCAAAGCGCTGATAGCGCTGAAGGACTAAGGTGCGTTTAAAGCAAGATGATTGAGGATACATTTGAAAATTTCTTTGGGCAACATCTCGAGGAAAACAGCTGCTCCTTTTACCACCATTACTATAATTATCATTTCTATGAACAGAGACTGAACGATAGTCTATTTTTCGAACATCTGGACATTTTACGATTTCCCATGGGGCAACAGTTATAATAATATAGAGCAAAACAAAGAGAGTAAATCCGGACTATATTCCTAGTTCCAAGAAGGTATTAGTCAGCACAGTGAAGGCGGATGATTAATGAGTAATTGGGGTCAGACCGCTGTTTGTGCATCGATAACTTACCGTCCCTCAAAAAGTGGTATTTAAATTCAATGGACAAAAAATCCCATTTGAACCAATCCCCAATGCTCTTTCATAGATCAGTGGAGTAGGCATCTCATTTAACCCTTTCCCAATCAACAAATTTTCGACTGTCCCATATTAAAAGAGTTTGCAGACCACATTTCAAAATGTGATGAAATTGGAAAATAATCTTCTGATAGGGCAGAAACATTGTGGGTAAAGGAGAAGTTGCTCGTCACGATTTCCCAAAATGTTTTCTAAAGTCGTCTGCAACAAAGTGGTCAAATGTCGTTATTGTTTGGGAAAGGGTTAAAAAATCTTAAAAAATAGATCCATCACTTACAAAGAAGGAATTATCAAAGTCTTTCGTCATGGTAGACTGGTCCAGAGGTTTAAAGGAAGCTTCAATAGTCACAATGGTGTCAAAGTCTTCTATTGGTTGATCATACACCTCTGTCTCAAAACTCATCTGGAATAACAAGTTAAAATATCAAAATCTTAGTTAATTTGTTTAGTTATATGGTTAAAGCAGTTTCAACAATGTTTCAGTTATGTAACTGTTTTCCTGGATTTCACCAGTATTGGGTAGGGCTTTGCAGTGTTGAAAAATCAATGAAAAGCTTAAGTTTTGCTCTTAGCTAGCACAATTCTCAGGGTACACACTTGGCACATACTTGGAGTATATAAAGATAATCATTTCCTATAGTTTCTGAAAAATAAAGAAAATGTATGAAAATTGGCAAAATTATACCTATCAACAAATAAACAAGGGGGCATAAACATGATATAAGATAATTGTACACAAAATGTGATCCTAGTTCAAGTTGTGTCATAGAGAACAACATTTTATCCATAGTTCACATGTATTAAGATAAAAAACAAATAATATTTCTTGAAGATAACTTCTAGTTATGTTCTTAGGATTGTTATGATTGCTATCAAGACAATGAAAGCAGAAAAAATATTAATACATTTATAACGATGACCAGTGAAACCATGCAATGTTGTTTGTCTACCCACTATCTTATGTTGCTTCAGGGAAACTTTAACAAGTATTTTAACTCCCTTTTTAAAAAAAACCTCTCCCCTTTGAATGCTTTCTGCAGTAAATGAAATAGTAGCAAAAGGGAAATGAATTAAAAAAAATAGACATCTCTTCCAATCAATTTTAAAAGTTTGAATCGCAAACATACAATTTGCAAACAATGTTTTTGTCTTTTCTTTTCAAAGTTTCCTTTATTGATACCTGTTGCAAAAAACATGTGACATGGTAAGAGATATTATAGTAGTTTTTACACATTAATTAGTTGACATCTGGCTACACAATACCTTCTTTCGACACATTTGACTCAAAGAAGTCGAAACCATTTTTGGCTTCAGGATAAATTGCTCCTAAAGAGTAACTCATCCATATGGCACAATAATTTCTATCCAATGTTATTAAAAAACGTGTCTTTTTCAGGGGTGGCAAAATCAATTGTCCATAATACACGGCTTGTCCAAAAGCCTTAACAAAAAAGGGAATTTTTACTTAAATTTACAATATCACCATTATATAGACATTAGCAGATAAAGCTTTGACATTTACGGACAAGTTAATACAAATCAGATTTCGCTATCCCTGTTTTCCATTCTATCAACTATTATATGCTGTAGATCTCAATTTGAACCAAGGATAATTTCTTATTGCAAGTAATGTGTTTATATCAAATGGCTTACATTGACAGATTTCCCCACTATTCGATGGTAAAGGGCCTCATATTCCTTGATATCCAGATACCCATCTCCATTCCGGTCATGGGCGACAAACATTTGCACGCCCTCGAGCCCCAGGGTCTCATACACCTCTCTCGGAATCACCTTCTCGCCCAGGTACATGTACACATACCCGCCCAGAATGGACGCAAGGCCAATCACAATCGCTCCGGTCCAGAACAGACACTTTAAACAACCACATCGTTTACGGGTGGTTGTTGGGGTTATATCATTGGCGTCCCGTAATTGCTGGGTATCCCCTGCATCCTGATCAGTGTTGTTGACTTCCATTTAGCTAGGATTTATACATCATCTTCACATTGAAATAGCTGATATAATATCTGAATAAAATAAAAAAATAATTGAAATATAATCTTTATTATGACAAGATTTAATCTGAAGAGATGTATTCACTATTTAACAAATAATGCTAATCTTACAATTCCAGTAAAGCTCCTTCATATCATAAATAATTTTGATGCCTGTTTGAAGCTGAAAGGAACGGCAATAATAAAATATAAAGATAAGCATTAAAGAAAAAACAGACCTCTTAGATTGAAAACAAAAAATTGTGATAACAGCTTTTGTCTTACACACCATGGGAATGATTCAAACTTTGCAACTACCGCTTTTTCAAATGTCTTCTGCATTCTCAAATTATATGGAATTAAGTAAAATTTGGAGGCTATATCATTTGGGCGACATTGGTGCAGGGGTAGAGCGTCAGGCTCTTGTACCGAGGGTCCCGGGTTCGAATCCCTTTTAGGCAAGGGGAAAATTTCCAGGACAAACCCACAAACCGGCGCAATTACTGGTTAAGTATCCAGGAAGCAGTCATCAAGAGGGGCTTTGAACAAGCTTTAAGCTTCCTTCACAATCGATGTAAAACAAATATGGTGGATACGGTGAAGTTCCAAATTGAACCTTAAACTTATTTTAATCATAATGCACAAGCTACAGATTTGAGAAAACATTTTGACAAAAGCTATGAAAACTCATTCAAAAGATATTTGACAAAATGATTAGATCTACCACTTAAATTTACCAAAAAACACCACTGTTTGAACTCAATTTGCTTTCATTTTTCAATATGAAAATCTTAATTGCTGAAATTAATTAACACATAGAGATATCAAGATCCATATCAAGTGCCGATGTTCACTTACCTTAGAAAGTTGACACGTCATCACTTCAACCGAAAACTATTTGAGCACGTACGCTAGCCCGTGCAATTTAACTTCCTCTATGAAACGTTTGTTTATGAATATGCTGTGTAAATTATGCCGGTTAGTGTAGACGAGATTGATCGGTTTGTGTGAATAACAAGTCGACTTTTTGCATATAAACTGCACAAAATATATATCAAGGAAAATGATATTATCAAAGAAAGGCTAAACCTCTATATCCTCTAAATAACAGGTTTCTAATGAATATGTGCTACAATAATAAAACATTGTTTACTTTTTTACGCGTGCCTAGTGAATCTCTGTCTCAAATTACTTTCGCTTTTGAGAGTCGAACCGAATACTCGAATCTTACTATCTGAAAAGTAAAGCATTTTTAATTTCAACTTGGAAACAAAATATCGCATCAGATAATATCTAAGGTGTTTAGATCTACTATACAAAAAAGATGTACTATTTTTACTCTGTATCCCGATTTAGCTCGAAACTAATGCTAGCAAATAATTGCAAAGTATGGTGGCATATTCGGGCCACAGTGATAAGAAAGCTGAAGGTTCGACAATGGAACGATGATTCAAGTTAATATCACTTACAAATGTTATACTACCACAGAAATTTGATTAAAACTATTTAGTTCCATAGAATATTGATTTAAAACAAAGTCCAAATAAGCTTTAGAACGATACTATCGAACGCGTAAACAAGATACACCAGTATTTAACTTGCCTTTTTCTTAATGTATTTAGAGACATAGATAACATGCACGATGTATTCAATCACAGTATTTACGTTAAATACCAGTTCTTGCCGTATTTCCAATTTTTAGAACATTCAAATGATTTACATTATTATGTTATAATGTACATGTATTATGCATGTAAATTAAATTTGTACATAGTGGGTCAAGATAATTATTTTCGACATGTTCACACCCTGTTGTTGATAATTCTATACAGTATACTTTTTTGGGGGATGGGGGTTGGGAATCATTCATTGTATTAAACATGTTAGGTGTACGGCGTAAGCCAGTCCCCACAAACCTTTCTTATTCCTCTAAGTTCGCCTCTGGTATATGACAGGATAGCACGTGACAGAAACGTAACTTCTTGCAGTTGTCAAAGTACATGAAAATACGTTCCGAAAGCTTTTCCTGTGTGCGTTGATAAGGACAGTTCGACCAAAACATACCATATATGACAAATCTATCATAATTAAAGATTTCTATTTTCTTTGATTGGAAAGTCTTGTTTTATATTTACACGTGCATCACATTGTTAATGTTGATAATACAAATAGTTAAATAGATGAGATATATTTTCTGATAGAATTGAAAACATCGTTGTCAAATTGGTCGCAGAAGCAAACACATATTTTTTTTGTGAGTTAGTTACTTAAAACTTAATCACTTTACGTCAATAATCAAACAATTTCTTGAAATTAACTTAGATTTATCGCTGTCAAATCTTCTTCTCGAATACACAACTGTACAACTGTACTCGCACCGGATCTGGATTAATGAAAATCAGCATAGTCATAGGCGTAGGAGCGTTTTCAACATTGGGGGGGGGCAACTTCAGATGAGGACCGGTCTAAGAATAAATGTTCCTAAACTTTCTCATGACTAATCATGCGTCTACAAATTCAATATCATTGAATGAATTAAAAGAAAGCGTATAAAATTGTGTATCTTAGTTAAGACAAAATAACCAAAAGAAAAAGAAAATAAGATAGGCCAAGACTCGATTTCACGCGGAAAGCATATTGTACTGATACTAACTAATAGTGACAGCCACCATGCTGTCACAGCCACGACTTCGTCTACAATTCCGAACAAAAAATGACTATATGTAAATACAATATAGAGTCTGACTGCTTAGAGTACGTTTTGCATCACTGTTTTCGTTAGTCGAAACTACTTTCCGTAAGCTGAGATTTCATTGGATAAACCCGATGTATTCAGATTGTCATTTGCGATGATGACGTCAAAATGTTTTGGTTATTGTTCGTAACAAAAGGCTAATTGGTATTAAATAAAGCACAAAATACACTATTATATTAATTTTGCTGTTAAATTCCATTTCTTTCATTTTTTCTTTCCAAAAATCTTCATCTTTCATTGTGAATATTGAGGGGGCCAAAGTATACTCTGCCCCAGTCTGGATATTCACTTTGTGAACACTGGGGATCTACCAGTTCCGAGCTATTTCGAGCAATGGCATCACTCTGATAATATAACCTCAAACTATCAAAGCTAGATTTTTGGCTTCAATAATCGAGAGGACCCATTCACTTGAATATAGGCAGCTATATCGACGCCATAGCCTATTCCAAGCTTTGTCAATTGATTAAAAAGAGTATCGATGTAACTTATGACAAAAGAAATATTTGCATTTGACACATGTATTACCTTGGATCGTCTTATCTGGCTAACATAGTTCCATTGATCATAGAAATAGACATGTCTATGCGTTGACTCTGCCTATCTCGTGCGTGACGTTTCCAGTTCGCGAAAAGCACACGAAAAGCAAGAACATGCACAAATTATAATTCTAAGAAAATGACGATCCGTAATAGTATTTGGGCCATAGCTCTTTTTTTGATAACTCATAAAACATCATATCTGAAAGATAGCATTGTTACAAAGGATAAATTCAAGATTAGTATTTCATTTAAAAACTGGTTTATATAATATATATTTTGAAACATGGCGCATATGTAAAAGAAGTGCTTCTTTGTCCAGATTCACAAGTATTATTGGTGAATTGCAAGACGAAAAGACAGTATCATAAGAACACATTTTCCTTTTATTGAAAACCTAAGACCTTCCACATGGTATCCTAAGCCAATCACAGAAAAAAACACCAAGCATACATTTATTTTTTACTAAGCTCTATTCAGTTACCACAGGTCCAATGGTTTGTCTATATAAACTACCCAGCAGGGGTCACGAAATCTGATTTTGAAGTATTTGTCTGGAAATATCAATTTTTTTTCATATGATTGTCCGACTAATGGTTTGTCTATATAAACTGCCCAGCAGGGGTCACGAAATCTGATTTTGACGTATTTGTCTGGAAATATCATTTTTTTTTTATTTGGTTGTCCAACTAATGGTTATCTTGTAACTTGCGGTAAAGAAATCACTTGTACGTTAAAGCTTCTGGACAAACTGGGAAAACGGACCACTATTTTGCCACCCAAGTCCCCATGCTGGTCCGGTAAAACCCTGCATTTTTAAACTTTATATTTTTGGGCATCAACCTAAATGAAAGCAGTCCTGAAGCAGTGACCACTCAACACTTTCCTATAAAATTTTAATAGACATCTATACTCTTCAATAATGTTGGGACCTCAATAACTCAGTCAGTAGCAATTTTGAATTCAGATGCATGGGTCACGAGTTTGAACCATATTTTGACCTATTCCCTTTTCAAATATTGATAAAGTGAAAACAACATGCAGGATCTACCCAGTCTTCAACTTGCAACCCTATACATTCTGTTTTTTTTTTAAATCCAAAATAAAAAAAACGCCGAAAGGTAATGGATACCCTAAACAGCCTACATGGACACTGAAGTGGCTGACGCCAGCATTTACCTCGGTGTTATACTTTCTGAAGACCTCAGTTGGGGAAAACATCTAGGCCTATACAACATTACAAGCAGAACCATAGGTTTCCTCTCAAGAAACCACATATAATGCACTCCATCTATCAAGGAACTTGGAGGAAGGTTCATATAATGCCGTGATTCGTCCCAACCTTGAATGCGCAGCACCAGTGTGGGATCCTCATCAACAGAAACACATCAAATGTCCAGCGCAGAGCAGCCCGTTTTGTTTTCAACGACTTCTCAACAAAAACTTCAGGTTGTGTCTACAATATGATAGATGACCTATCGATGGACTCCATCGAACTACGTAAAAAAGGCAGGCTATCAATGACGTACAAAATCCACAACAATCTGGTGGACATCCAAGCAGACATTTGCATACAAAGCGGAAACAAATGAACTTCATGCCATTTTTTTCACAGGAACATATCACAGACCAGATGATAGCCAACTAGTCCTTCCCTAGGACAGTCCGAGAATGAAACCTTTTACTCACCAGCATTGTGTCTGTACCCACATAGGAAAGCCTTATTGGTAATTTGTCATTTCTACACAGACATGACACTGTAAATAGTTTCAAAATAGTTTTACACAATAATCTTTGCGCCACCACCATGTTCAATTTGAGCCTATTACGTGCCTTTGAGAACCCAGCTCAGTATCAAGAAGAAGAAGAAGAAATGAGATGCACTATTTATTTAGGGTTGTACAAAGTATTTTAGTTTCTTTTTTTATACAAACTTAATTGGCCGTCGAGGTGTAAGAAATCTAACAGCCACGTTTTTGAAATTTGAAAGAAAGACAACTCGTCACGGATTGAATTCTTTGTCCAGATTAACGCGGTAAAGTTCATTAGAATAGCCTACCCTTTGCGTCATTGGCAGCCGGCGGACTATTTTCGGTAATCATAGCGCACCTGTTCAATAAAATAGTTCCAAAATTTTCTTTTATTATAAGTTTACTATACAAGTATTTTTGTTAAATAACCATAGAAATAACAACATGAAATCAAATACAGTATCACATCGAATAATAACCACTGAATTATTACAGTTCTTACTTTTAAATACATTTGCGGATTTTTTGGTCCTCACGGGTCATAGGTCACATTCAATTGTATTCGGTGAAGTGTGACGGATCAATCAGATTACAATGACTTTAGTACGTCAAAGTTCCGAACATGTAGTTTGTTCTCATAGGTGACAGGTCCCAAACTGAATGTGTCTGTGAATATTGGAGGTTATGTTTATCATTAAATAAAGTTTGAAAGTGTTGTTATTAGAATATGTAGTGGGATTTTGGATTCAAAATTTCACTTGTGGATTTGCGTGCCTGCGTTATTGAATGCGCCAGTGTGGATTATTTACCGATATTGACCGTTTTGAAATTAAAAAGTTGAGTGAAGGAATATCAATGTTAAATAAGTTCTAGGTGCGGACACAATGGCTACGGAGCCTCAATTCACGGACTGTCCACTCGTTGTTTGGGTTAGTATTGTTGTTTGTTGGTTTGTTGGTTTGTGATAATATGTACAAAGTTTTGTTATAAAGTTCGTCGAAGAATTATCGACACCCTTTGACAAATGTCGGCGTGCTATTTTTATCGTGACGGGTGTAAGGAATTTCGACACACGTGTAAATAAAGCTGTGTAGTACCCAGGTGAACCCTTTTGGCTTGATGTCATAATTGGACATTGTGGCAGGTCCAAACTCAAAGAAAATGCAGACGACTTTTGTTTTAAAAGGGGTTTTAAAGAAATTGCTAAAATGAACAATTGACAAAAAGCGAAATTGTTTGTTTTCAACAGTTCTTCTTTTGTCACTGGTTTCTAGAGATACTGTATATCTTGTGTATTGAAAAGCAATTCATATGAAATGGTGAGCATTTTTTCCACCAATGCAGACGACAATTTAACCTTTTAACCCTTTACCAAACGCCAAATTTTCGACTGTCCCAAATTGATTATTGCAGAAAACATTTCAAAATGTAATGAAATTGGAAAATAATCTTCTGGTAGGGCAGAAAACATTGTGGAAAAGGAAAAATTGCCTGTTTAGAGCAATTTGAGGGATCAGTGCAAATCTATAGTAAGCGCTTCATAAACATGACGCACATACTATAGTATTGCACTGAACCCTCGAATTGTTCTTTTACCACAAGGTTTTTCAGATTTGTCTGCAACAATGTGGTTAAAGGTTGTTATTGTTTTGTAATGGCTTAAGCCTACAAATCACAGTAAAAAAAACATTTTGTGGACTAGAAGAAAACTAAATGAAATAAACAAATATTTTGTCTAAAGATTCTGATATAGGTTTTTGTGCAGTTTTTTGCAAGTTTAGTTCATTCAATCATATTAAGGTATTTGGTTTATTTCATTTCTAAGGGTTAAACATCTATGTTGTCATTTTGGCATTTTAAATGGTAGAAGACAATTCAATTTAAAAGTTAAAATCCCAATCTTTGAGACAGTCCTTTTAAAGGGACCCTGCTCTTAATTGGAGAGGTTTCTTTTATAAAATCATAAAGTTTTCTTAAAAATGCAAATATACATGTAACACTAGCTTTTGGTTTCCCGATTCAGCAACTCCACCGATGCAATTTTCCAAAATTTGAAAGCCTGTGCCTCTTTTCAATTTAAGCAAAAAAAGCCCTGGTACTGGTGTGAAACTTGGTAATTTCATCTTGCCCTGGTACTGGTGTGAAACTTGGTTATTTCATCTTGCCCTGGTACTGGTGTGAAACTTGATAATTTCATCTTGCCCTGGTACTGGTGTGAAACTTGATAATTTCATCTTGCCCTGGTACTGGTGTGAAACTTGGTAATTTCATCTTGCCCTGGTACTGGTGTGAAACTTGGTAATTTCATCTTGCCCTGGTACTGCAGATTTCATATTAACTTTATTATCTTTATCAATATTTTCAATCATTAACTCTGGTGCAAATTTCATCAGATATTGGTTCAACCTGATTTGTTACACATGTGTCTCAGTGTTTCTATGGCGATACAGGATGACAGATGCTCAATCCAGTCAGCCATTGAGGACCATGCATGAATAATTATATGCTTGAACATGTCAATAATTCACTTGTTGAAGTTCATAACCCCCATGTGCAGTCTTTTAAGATAAGTTGGAGAATTGTCTCTTTTCAGAGATCTAGATAAGCCATAAGGGGGTTAGTCTCAATAATGATCTGTAAACGAAGCTTTCTTCATCATTTGGACATTTATTGTGATAGCAATAGCCTTCGAGACCAGTTATCTGGACTATAAGGGGGTGTAATTGGGTCTTGTTTTAGGATACACTTTAGAATTGTCTTGGAGTGTATTTCTAATGAGTACCTACAATATAGGACTTGAAGTAACAATAAAGAGGTTGGCTAGGGGAATTGCTCACCTTTTCTCGCATTGTTTAACCGTTTACCAAACGCCAAATTTTAGGCCACCCTAAACTGAAAGAGTTTGCAGATGACATTTCAAAATGTGTTGAAATTGGAAAATGATCTTCAGAGAGGGCAGAAAATATTGTGAGAAAGGAGAATTTGCTTGTTACGAGCAATTTCTCCTTTGCCCACAATCTTTTCAAGAATGGGCTGCTACAAAGTGGTTAAATGGCGTTATTGTTTGGTAACGGGTTAATAAATGAAAAAGTGATAACCCATTCCCCCATGTTAGAATTTATGACTGGCAGACAACCAAATTTGACTAGACAAAAATGTATTTTCTTTATGAAATCATGAGTTGGGTAAAAAACATTGTGATAAATAGTTATATTGAACAGTATATGCTATTAATCCTTTTATCACAGTGGTTTCTTTAGACATCTGTCGCAGACGCTATAGGTATGGTATTGTTGCGTTTAAGCTTGAAGCTTTACTTATGCTCTTATTTGCTTGAATTGGGATACAGAGAAATTGCATGTATGCAAAATTTGGATCTTCAATTCTTTTCATATTTTTATAAACCGACAAGGGAAATGTGTTCCATTAATATCTCTTATTTTAATTTATAATTGCAATGGTCAAGATTTTATTAGATATCTAAAAGAAATATGAAAATATGAGATCTCAGACATTATTCATGATTGTATTTGCAGGTGGAGACTTTCCGAAAGCCTGGGTCACCAAAGTTGACATACAAAGACTTGTATGATGGAGTATTTCTATGTGATGTAATACAAGATATGTAAGTATATTCTCAAAATAATGTTATCAATCAAATTTGTATTCATATACAAAAGTGCATATTTATTTATCAATGAGTAGATAGCATTTGAGTGTATTTATTATTGACTATAAATCCAGTGATATTTTATTTAGTTTTTAAGTTTTGGGAATGGGTCTGATACCAGACAAATTGGGGAAAATTGCAGCGTTCTCTCTGAAAAAGGGAATTGTTCATGTATAACAAATTTCAAACATAAGCTTTTAGCCAGAGTACCCAAGATGATGATTTGGACCAAAGATATTTGATGTCATTTAGCTATCTATTTAGAAATTAAACATGAAGTTTGCATAAGTCATAAACTGCATTTCTGTTAAAACGTGTGATACATTAGGTTTAAGAAAACAATATGACAACAGAAACTTCTTATGAAGAGGATCAATCTGTGCTGTTATTGTTCATTGTACTTTAAAAATGTCATAAAAGCATGTTATTTTTCATACTTTAACCCTTATCATGCTGGGACCGACTTCATGCTTATAATTAATGCAAACAGATATTTAGGGTTTTGGAAAGCAGATGACACAAAGATCTATTTTTAAGAAATTACCAAGCAATCTAAGGGTTAAAGTTGATGTCTGCTTTTGCTTTATATCGAGAGAAGTTACAAAACTCTATCCAGGTGTATTTAAAAAAGTCTACAGGTTTATCAAGCAACTTATCAATCATACTAGCAGTGAAACACAGTTTTAATTATATGTTTAACCCCTAGAATGCTGGGTAATTTTCTAAAATTAATTTTTTGTGTCATCTGCTTTCCAAAACCTTAAATATCATCCATAATTTTGATGAAGTAAGATACTCAGAGTAGCAGTCAGTTTAGATCACAGGCCAGCCGCTAATTGACTTGGCAGCTGGCCTGAATCCTACCTGTTTGCATAAGCATGAAGTCAGTTTCAGCCCTATAAGGGTAAAATGTTTAACATAGAAATATTGAGAACTTCATTGCTTTGTTTGATGTGCATGGTCAGGAATTTTATGGTTATAATTAGGTTTTTACAAGGATAAGATAACAAACAGAAAAGATCTTTGTGTACACAAAAATGGATGCAATTTATAAAATTATGGATAATAGCTTGTCTGCACTGGTTGAAATCTTCCACCTCCCTTAACCCCTTACAATTATGCCAAACCCATTGAGAACACCTTGCGGGAAACATTTAGATCTACAGGAAGAGATGTTGTCTAAAGGAGTTATATTTTTTTGAAAATATGTCTTTCTATTTTCACCAGGTTTTGTTTAATCTGATGAAACGATGTCAGACCATGTATCAAGGTGACAATCTCAGGGATTTGTTCCTTTTTTTGCATGAAATATTCATATCTTCTATAGTATTCAGCTTCATTATACTGAATTACCGATATGCTTCTAAAACTTGTTCATACTTATTTGCTAAAGGTATAGCTTATTCTTCTGGCAAACTTAGTTAAAAGTTTAAAAAGTTTATTTTCTGAAAAAAATATCTATTATTTTCGTTATGAAAAAAAATCACCATGGGTAAAAGCATCTTGTACCAAGACTAGGAAATGAGTCAACCCCTAATCACATGACCCTAGCAGGAAGCGTAGGATAGCAATCAAGGACTATTTATAAACAGAGTCTACCCATCAAAGTTTTGAAAAGTATGATTGCTCATTGTTTTTTATTCTTATACATAAAAACTCTAGAGGTTTTCATTATTTGTAGAACTTTTCAGAATTTTTAGAACAAAGAAATTGTAAATCATCATTCTGTTTGGTGATGAGGATTCTTTAAATCACTTTTTTAAAATTTGGTTATTTACATTTACCTGTTTAGTACAGTACCGGAACTGACTTGCTCATGCAAACAGGTTAGATACAGGCCAGACGCCAAGTAAATTGGTGGCTGGCCTTTGATCTAACCTGTTTGCTGCTCTAAGTATCTTTCCTTAACAAAATTAAGCAGATATTTAAGATTTTGGTGAGCAGACAACACAAAAATTGGACTGACTTCATGCTCATGCAAACAGGTTAGATACAGGCCAGACGCCAAGTAGATGGTAGCTGGCCTTTGATCTAACCTGTTTGCTGCTCTAAGTATCTTTCCTTAACAAAATCAAGCAGATATTTAAGATTTGGGTGAGCAGACAACACAACAAATTATTTTTAGAAAATTACCTAGTTTTCTTTGGGTTAAATTGGTATAGGTGTGTCAAATTCAAAAACTACAACATTTAGGTTCAAGGGAACATGAAGGGGAATGTTTGGAGAGCTGTTCTTCAGGCGATAACTATGGGAAATGACCTAAATGGTTTACAATCTGATTGAACAATATATCTTATCAGTAACTCTCAATCCCCAAATACCAGTGGAGATAATTTTGGTATGATTTAGTAGGGCTGAAGATCTCAGTGTGGATGGCTTTCCCAATACCCTGTATGATTATCAAATTTGTAGAGTCCAAAGTCCTGATTACTATGTAACAAAAACAATCAGTTTGAATTCTACTTTCTCCATCAATAAAAATGCCAAACACACTCTGTCAAAAAGTTTGCAAAAGTTTGGTACCACACACCTTTTTAAGACTGGCTAAACAATTTCTAAGTGATACTTTGATTTGCTTTTAAACCTTCCATTTGCTTAGTAAGAACAGGCTATAGTAAATATACGACTGTTTCAGTTTCAAACCTTTGTATTGTCAAGTTAAAAGCATTGGTAGTCCTGGTTTGCTCAGTGTACATTACGGAGCCTAGGCCGCCCAAGTTAAGAGTGCTTATAGATATGATAGACATGCCAGGGCCCTTGATTTCTTTGCTATGAGTCCATCTAAAAAAGTTAATATGTGCCCATTGGCAAGCAGTCAATGCTCAGCTCAGAGTCTTCATAGTTCTGCCAGGAGCCTGAGTTGTACAGCCATAAATCTTCAGACAAAGTTGAGCCATTGGCCAAGTTGCTTAGTCCAGAGTTCCTATAGACAAACTAGGTTTTTAACTGCTCAATCTTAAATCTCTGTAGTCAAGTCAGGTGGCTTGATTGCTAAGCCATGAGCCTTTATGGACAAGTCAGAAGTCTTGGCTTTTTAATCACAGTGACCCTTGAAGAGTCTTTTATTCATTGTCAAATTGAGAACTGTTTTAGATTGATCTTTACTATTATTTACGAAGAACAGAGAATACATCATGTCAATATTAAGTTCTATAAATGAAAGGAAATATTTGTATTTTCTTTTTCAATATAGACCAACCACCAAGTTCTACATGCAGCGATTGGTTTAATAGTAAATGTAATGTTCAGTTTATTAATTCTGAAAAGGTGGCATGTATTTAATTTCATTCAATCATATAATCCCCAAGATTTATATTGATTTATATTGAAGGCATTCCATTTGTAACCTCATTGACCTTCTGTTGCAATTAATTATTCATTTTACAACTATAACATTACTCAGTGGTTAAAGGCACATCAAAGGAGAGGAGTACAAATAAATTACTGAAACAATATATGGAGTTCTTTTATCATGTTCATAAAAGTCATTTGAATTAGTTTAGGAATGCATTGAGACCCTATTAAATAGACTCATTTAAAATAAGTTATTTTGTGCTTGAAATATAGTTGTCTCCAATTCAATCATGTTTATCAACAACCTGTTTGTTTATATATTCAAAATAACGAATTCTGATTGGTCGGTTCAAAAATGTGTGTATCAACTTTCAAGGTCAGAGGTGAAGAATCAGGAAATCTGAATTATAAAACTTGCTAATCTTGGTTATTTCTGGTTTACTTTCTCATTTAAGTTGTGCTGATGGTGTTTTCTGGTGATAACTATTTGAATCTATCCAAAAGTTTACCAAATGATATAGTTTGATATAGCATTATTCTCCTTTAATGGGCCTTTAAGATGGTGGACATAGAATTCGGGGGTCCTTGGTACGAGCCCCTTAACACCTTTGGTTTCATGTGAGTCACTTTAGAACCCTAGCCTAGTACTGGTTGATACATGAAAGCTGTAGGAGTCACAGGCTTAGGTCTTTAAGACTTGTCAATGTTAGATTTTACCATCATGGGTGAAAGTGTTCAGGATCATTCCTGATTTTCAGGATTTGGAGACTTTTTGTCCCTATATAATGATATAACAAACATGCCATTTCAGGATAATGAACTACACATTTTTGTTTTTGGAAATTCTTCAATTTTCACTCATACACTATTATAAATACATATGTACTAGGCAAATTTTGAAGTCACTTGGGATGGAAAAAATACCTTGCAAAAAAAATAACACCGGATGAAAAGACTCAGCAGCTGGAAATTTGTTTTCTTTGCAAGAATGGGATAAGTTATAATGAATTTTATGTTTGTATCTCATGATGCTTTTATCTTGAAAATACTAAAATTAAATGCATTTTGGACAAAAATAAAGTTCGGTAAAACTCATAGATCACTCAGGTCTGTTGGGAAATTGGCAGAAATTTAGCCCAATAATCTATGTAAAGCTAATGATTAGTGTAACGCAGAGGAAGGAACCCTTATAGTGCTGGAACTGTCTAAATGCTTATGCAAACAGGTTAGATCCAGGCCAGCCGCCAAGTAAATTGGCAGCTGGCCTCTGATCTAACCTGTTTGCTATTCTGAGTATCTTTCCTCATCAAAATTAAGCAGATATTTAACGTTTTGGAAAGCAGACAACACAAAAATCTATTTTAAGAAAATGACCAAGCATTCTAAGGGTTAATTTACTTCTATCATGACATTATGGTGTCTCATGTCAATAATATCAGTCATGTAGCCCACAAATCAGGGATGTCCAAACACTGTATTGTACACCGAAACTGCACTCAAGAGTGTGTGAGATTTTTAAAGGTCACATATTCAATATTGTCCCTGGCATGCAAAGACTTTGCTCATCATCCATGAGAATCAAGCACGATTTATAGAGGAAAGACATCATTGAAGCAAAGGAGATGATGACATAATGAGCAGTTTGTCATGATTTATAAATGTTTTCTTAATGTCATCATCTGCATTGGTGAATGTCTTCTGCACAATTATGTGTGCACAAATATGTGTGCGGTTTACAAGCAGTTTATAGTGTTTAGGGTTGGTTTTTCCCTCCACAACACGCCAATACCATGGCTTTAATGATGGGCGATATTGGATAGGTTGAGGACCAATGGTTTGTTTATGACCCCAAATTTGGGTCGTAAAGTTTAACCATGGGTATATATTAAGCATCTAATCACCCCTTCATGACCATATTAGAACCCTGTCATCATAGAAGTTTGATATTAGCCTGCCACAAAATTTGAACCAAACTAAGCTTTATTATCTAAGGTCCTCCGTTTCCTAGTGGTTTTAGTACAGAACTAGAAATCTTTAGGCCTCTCTCTCCATGTTGGTCACGGAAGTGGTGGATTTTTATTTTCATGAAAGGCAGTCAAATGGATTGTTGATGGTTTTACCTGGCTTGACCATGCAGCCCTTGGGTAGTTAAACTTTGCATCTTTGATAACCGATAACGAGACAGGCATAACAATATAACTGAAATTTAACCCATGTTAACCCTTTCCCAAACAACAAATTTTCGACTGTCCCGAAAGAGTTTGCAGACAACATTTCAAAATGTGATAAAATTGAACAATATTCTTCAAAAAGAGCAGAAAACCTTGTGGGAAAAAGAGAAATTGTTCATTACGAGCAATTTCTCCTTTTCCCACAATGTTTTCTAGAGTCGTCTGCAACACTGTCGTCAAATGTCGTTATTGTTTGAGAAAGGGTTAATGGGAGTGAATTTGGCAAGTCACTACAGAACCCCAGCCTATAGTATTGGTGGATCTAGGAAAGCCATTACATAACTGAAAAATTGTTGATAAAGCATTACACAACTTAAAAAAAATGAAACTACCAAAAAAGTGAAAATAGATAGTGTCTTTTTTACAGAATTTTCAATGAATCCTCTGCAGTTGGAACTCTTGAATACAAAACCTCTTTTTATTGGCATCTTATTGTCAAGCAAGTTTTAAAGTTTTAAAGATGCTCTGCACCATATTGTTTGGGTCAAAGCACTTTTTGTAATATAGATATGCCAAGTTTATTGATCCCCCCATGAACCCAGGGGGCTGTTTTTGTCGTCTTTATTTGATCATAAAAACTTCAATATACTTACAGTGTGCATTCAGTGATCCACTGTAAAATGAGGTTTACAATGGTTGTTTCAAGTGCAGTATTCAATTAAAGGTTGAATGCAAGGTCAATTATTTATATGGAGAAAAGTTAACAATATGAATGAATTTTAAAGTGATAGTTTTCGGATGAAAAGTCATGGTTGTCATATTGAATTAACTCTTTTCCATACGATAACGGCATTTGACGACTTTGTTGCAGACGACTTAGGAAAACATTGCGGGAAAAGGAGAAATTGCTTGTAATGAGCAATATTTCCTTTTCCCACAATGTTTTCTGCCCTATCAGAAGATTATTTTCCGATTTCATCACATTTTGAAATGTCGTCTGGAAACTCTTTCAATTTGGGACAGTCGAAAATTTGTTGTTTTGGAAAGGGTTAATGAAGGTTTGTGCATATATCTTGATAGCTTGACACAAATTCATAACTGAATTTATCTTTATATGCATGAGGTAACTTGGTCATAAAACCTTCAAGAAATCTCATTTAAAAGGAGCGAGAAAGGAACTCACCTGGGAAAAAGGGTTAATGAGTTAGACCTGGCGAAGGATTTGTTATTTATGAAAATAATCAAAAAGCTAGAAATGCATCAGATATCACTGGTGGAATGAATGGTGATTACAGATCAGGCCTGTGTTCCACACCAGTTGCTTTGAACATATTGATTAGATTTCAAGGTACCGTTTTATTAAACATTTTACGCTTAAAATTTGTGTTTAAGTTCAAAACAACATTCCCTCTTATTTCACTTTTGTGCTCAGCAATATTGCAAAGTAACACATCATTGGAATCGTCTTTCTGAGACGTTTCCAATGACGTGTCGCATTGCAAAATTGCACTTTGATTAAAGATATGATCCATACCTATCAGTTTAGACTTACATCATTTTTTTTCGTAAGTTTTTGGTAAATCAGTACCCAGGTCGTTATCAAAATAACTAATACATTGTGAAGGATGGAACAATTGAAGTTTTACTTGTCACGAGCAATTTTGTCATTTGTAATATTATGGTTTCTAAACCCATCTATGTGTTATTAAAAAGATAGAATTCCCATAATCCACCATTTTGAATATTTCCTTTTGTTGGATTACTTTGTTTGTTCTTGGTCTGAGCTGGAATTATTTGTATTTAATTGAACAGTTCCCGGCCTGGTTGGTGTTGGTGTTTGCCAAGACTCGACAGGTGTATGTCCAGATAGATCAAATTAATCTGACAAGATGTAGTGTTTGAGAATGGGGGATTATGGGTATTGTATGTTAGCAGTAAATCATGCAAATAAAAAGGAAGGTCTTTCGACACGATTTCAGTGACTGATTATTTAGCAAGACGCAAATTTGAAAGAAGCCTTCTGCATCTCATGGATATTGTCTTCAACACTTCTGCTACATTTTTTAAAAAAAAAGAGAAATAAATATTCATAGAACAACAAAACAGTTTTCGGAAATACTTGCACAAAAGGAGAACATTATAAAATATCCTACTTTTGCATTAAATCTTTCCTTATAAAAGATTTATTGTTAAAAGATTAACAGGTGAGTTACTAATTACACCAGGAATTTACCTTTAGCCTGTCTGCCCAAACACTAGTATATCGAGTGTTCAATGCGAGACTATAGTAAGTGCTTCATAAACATAAAGCACTTTCTATAGTATTGCATTGAACCCTTGATATGGCATATTAATTAGGCTATGCCTGAAGATTCTCCAGGACTGTTTCCAGACTCATGTTTAACGCTTGATTAACACTTTTGAAGAGATGAGCAGAATAAATAAATTCTACTTCTTTTGTACAAATAACTTTTTTTGCGTTATATAACAGGGTTGGATAAGAGGCACCTTCCCAAATGGAAATTTCTTTAATATCATGTTGTTTTCCCAGAAATTCAAAGTCACACCAGCGTTTTGGTTTCCCAATTGAACAATTTCAGCGATAAATCTTTAGAAGGCCTATAGGCTTCTTCCTAATTCAAACAAAAGTAGCTCTAAAATTGTTATCCGGACAATTTACAGAGTCCCATAAATGTAACCAAGAATTAGTTTAACCGGTTCATCTATAATACTTCTCTTTGATGAATCTCTTGCAGAAGTGTTTATAAAACATTATGACATAAGGATAAATTGCTCCTAACAAGCAAGTTATCTTTTTGTCACAGTAGTTTTTAATAGATATCACAAAGACAATTATTCCTTTCTTGCTGTTGTTGCAGTCTGCTTTGGCTTGAAATCAAATTTGGAGCTGTCACAAATTTCTGTTTGGAGGAATGTTTTTAACCCTTTCCCAAACAACAAATTTCAGACTGTCCCAAATTGAAAGAGTTTGCAGATGACATTTCAAAATGTGATGAAATTGAAACATATTCTTCAGTTAGAGCAGAAAACCTTGTGGGGAAAGGAAAAATTGCTCGTTACGAGCAATTTTTCCTTTTCCCACAAAGTTTTCTAAAGTCGTCTGCAATAAAGTGGTCAAATGTCGTTATTGTTTGGGAAAGGGTTAACATATAGTCCTAACACTATAAACTTTTGTTGGTGCTTGTAACTTGTATTAAAGTGTGAATTCCTTGGGTAAATATGCCATTTTGTTCTGGCAAACTGTCATACATAATAGTTTACCCTCTACACCCTCCTCTAATGATCTGTTTTTTGGAAATGAATACAAATTTATCCGATTTAAGAATACATATATATCCTTATCATAAACTTCTTTCATTGGTAATTCTGGTTTCCTGTCTCATTGTTTATCGGTTGGTATGTTAATATTGGATTCATTTTAGCTTTATATGACCTTAGATGTTGATGCACCATAAATCACCATTCATTCACTTGAGTCAACTGATCACAATGTGGAATGCGAATGGTTTTAACTGCCTTGACCAGCCCTTATAGGGGCAGTAATTTTAGGGATTTCCTGCATTGATTGTGAGCCAGGCATCCCAATATAACTGAAATACTGTTGTTGCAGTCAGGGATAGCAAATTCTCTTGTCCGTATTGCCCAGCTTGTCCAAAAGCCTCTATGGACAAGTGAATTTTACAGAAATTGACTATATAACCGTTATACGTACATGTGCAAAAGCTGTTATGGTATTTATGGACAAGTAAAACAAATCAGATTTCACCACCCCTGAAATTGCAATACAAACCTCTAGAACTCAAATTTGTAAGGAAAAACCCATTATCAAACAATGATGACATTTGACCAGATTGATGCAGATGACTCTGGAAAACATTGTGGGAAAAGAAGAAATTGCTCGCCATTTCTCCTTTACCCATCATGTTTTCAACCATTTCAGAAGATAATTTTCCAATTTCATCACATTTTAAAAATTGATGTCGTCTGCAAACTCTTTTAATTTGGGACAGTTGAAATTTGGCGTTTGGTAAAGGAATAAACTGAACCCTTAATCCCAGGATGATGAATTTCAAAGTTTTTTGCATGCATTATTTTTAAACAATCACTCCAGAACACCTCTACATAAGAAGGGTTTATGGTAATGAGTACCTACAATGTTGGTTTATCTGATGGAAGCAAGAAAGTTGGTTTGGAAAATAGCCCGTTATCTAGCTTGTACAAATTGATATAAATGAGAAATGCAGATTTTTAAGGGTATTGTCTCTATAATAAATGGACTTTATTGCTGTCTGTTGATTATTACTTCATATAGAATGTGAATACCAAAGCCTTGGCAAAGTTATATCATTAAGTCTAATTGTAAATACCCTGTAAGCCTGAAATTTAACCCTTCCCTGGTTGGACGAAAATAAAGAGCAGTCATTAAAACGTAATAAATAGGGAATATCATCAACCAACAATAGAATATCATCAACCAACAATAGAATTTCATCAACCAACAATAGAATATCATCAACCAACAATAGAATATCATCAACCAACAATGTTATAATTGATTGTATTTGTTAGGTTCAAGCTGGAAAGAACCAAATCTGGTTTGCCAATTCTTAGAACAGCTTTAACCTTTTTTCTTTTTTAACATTTTCAGCTATAAAGGTATTCAATATGATTTATAAAGGGAAAGGGTTGTAATGTACTTTGGTATTGTATAAATAAATCTATTACTAATTACACCAGCTAAACTAGGAGGGTATCTCCCTTTTAAGTCTTAATTAAGACCTATTAGTTCATTCAGTATCATATTTCTGATTTATTATAGTCAATATATCTACAGGGGATAATGTTGGTCAGTGGTCTAGATAGAGGGCATATTCGGGTCTTCAACAAGAAATAATTCAAAAGCTGAAAGAAAAATCCTAAATTGTTGGTACTCATTAGACGCGTCTTGACGAGACGATTCTAATGAGTACCAACATTATAGGGTTTAGAGAAGTAATGAAGAAGTAAGCCATAGGAAAATGTCTACCTCTGGATGCTCAATTCTGGGAAAAGATTGATGGGTCTCGAACTCGTGTCATGTGCAGTGCTCTCAATAAGAACAGGCCGCACAGCAGGCCTAAATGACCGCTTCAAATTATGTTTTTGCCTGTTCATATTTGCGAAGACATTGGTCACCCCCATGGACCCCCCTCCAAGTGGCCTGTTCAGATTTTGTTTTGGTATGATCAACCAATTCTTATTGAGAACACGGCATGTGTTGGTTAGCTAATGTATGTAGGTTCCATTATAAATTGTGTGTCCTTTGGCAAGATACTGTAGACCCCTGCCCTAGTATTGATGAGATGCAGGATGCTAAAGTTTTGTTGCATCTGTGAACAAACTGCTATAAAATCTCTATGAGAGACTAGATTTATAAAACATAACTATTGAAAATAATTATGAGCTGGGTTTTTGTATGGAGCCATTCAAGTCATTATACAAGTGACCAAATATTGCAATGCTGTGCAGCGTAAACCTATTGTTGAGTATTGTGAAATTGTGCATAGCTGTGAAAAATAACTGAAGCCTATAATCAGTTTAGACAAATCCCCCAAGATTAGCGCTATTTACAGTATTATCCCTTCCTCCTATTGTACTAGTATATTTTGAGTTGTGATTCTCCTTGTTTATAGCAGAATCCCCCCTCAAAAGAACTATAAAATTGTGAAAAATGGTGCTCTCAAAGAAGAAAAAGAGAGTTGAAAACACTGGCATAAAAACAACATTTTGCTTGATACAACTACATGTATAGCATTTTATTTTGTTGGATCAATTATTTCTAATGTCATTTTGAGTGATGGGTTTTAAGAAAAAAACATGAATCATGACTTGTGACCATTATACAGTTAAGTCAATATGATGAAAAGAAACTTGTGAAAAACTATATGAATAACATACGCCACTAGAAGTATTCAAAATTGATGCTAGTTTGACTTGTTTATAATGAATCTTTTTCTTATGATTTCTGTTGTAAAATTTCAAGAGACAGTGGCGTTTTCTCTTTCTGTTTTTTTGAGTGCAATTATAGATAAGTACGGAAAAATTGAGTTTCGTGTGAGACCATGGCCTTGGAAAAGTTCTGTCTGATGTTTGGTGATGTAAAAATCTATTTTTCCCTCACCACAGAATAATTATCACCATGTGGGAAAACAGTCATCAATTCTTAATTGAAGAACTGAGTGCACTACTTAGGAGGATGTACCTATGTATCATTTTACTAAACAATTTATGGAAAATATTTCCATAAGTCTAAACTGTAATACTCAGATATTATATTAAGCAAAAGACTATGTAATGATGTGACAAGTAATTAGTGGTGTCTCGAAGAGCCTGTTCCAATGACTTGTGACTTTGCAATATTGCCTTTCTCATTAAAGTAGTAAAAGACAGTTTTGTTCAAACTTGCACAACTTCTTAGCATTAGATGTTTAGTAAAAACACTACCCAGAAGCATTGATTGGTGCACTGACCACAATATGGCTTCCTCTCTTTGAAGACATTACAATAGATATTTTCATTATGTTCTTATTCTGTGTGAGTTTTATTCAAAAAAGTTTATCTAAAGTGTAAAAGCAGGTTAGGAGGGGGGGGGGGGAGGTCTGGCGCCGCCCAGTGGTAAAGGTTGCATTGTTAGAACTGTTTCTCGTCCACCGGTACCTTTGGTTTTAATGGGATTGTCAGTTGGCAAGATGTTTCAGAGCCCTAGCTTAAAATTAGTGAATCAAAGAGAGCTGTATTATCATGAAAAATTTAGACATTGTGTTAGATCCAATAAAAACACAATAAAACAGATATAAAAAATGAATAAAGCAACATTTTCTTTAACGAAGCGAAATAATAGTAAACCCTTTGTTAGAATGGATTACTGCTGGCATTGGTGTGTCATGTTATGTATTGAATATTTGTTAAGCCTTTGAATAGTAAACCTTCGATCTAAGTATTATTATATCGATAAGGTGAACTATTGTAGCGAGTTTGTTTTCAAATACTTTTTATCAGGGGTGCTCCCACCTTTACAAAATTAATCAGCTTCGAAAGAATGTTGGTAAATAAAAGGATTAAGTAATGTTTGCTTTTCATGAAAAGAATCTTTAAAGACAGGTAAACAATAGTTTTAACAAACTGGAGCTTTTAGTAACTTGACAGAACATTATTATAATACTGTTAACGACTTTTTTGACTGTACAAGTAAATAACTTTATTGCTCCATTACCATGTAATGTCTAAGGGTCCATTGCAAGACTATACCGATATAGCAACTCATTTATTTTTGTGGAAGAGCTTTTTAAGTCTTGCATTGAGTCTTCAATTTTGAGGGCTGCAAAGAAGCCTATAGAAAGTGCTTCATATACCTGAAGCACTTTCTATATAATATTGCTCTGAACCCTCAATAGATACTCATTCCAAGGCAGCTTTACCAGTTTCAAAAGCTCCACGATTGACTAACGGCATGCCAATGGTTTTACCTGGCTTGCCAGGTCTTTGTAGGCAGTTGAGCATTGGGTCTCTTTCCATTACTAAAAGTTAGGCATCACAATATAATTGAAAAAATGTTGATGCGATATAAAAAAAAACTATAGATAAATAAATATATAAATGAATTGATTTTCAAGCTGCCTGGAAAACTGGTACCAAAAGTAGCAAAGATGATGATGTGTTACAGACAATTAACATTTCAACAATCAATATTGAACAATGAGACTTAAAACAACAGGAAATTGCCATTCAATACTCATTGATTATTCTATATTTGAAATTTGCTGTTTTCCTTTGAAGCAGTTTCTCTTTTAAAGAGCAGCTGATAAAACTTTTTCAAAGGATTCTATATTTTAGGTCTTATTCCATTTTCAAGGATGGGTTTGTTAGCAATATTTTCAGATTAGACTACTTTTATTCTTGATGAAGTGTCCACTAAGATTGCTATATTTAGACCTAACGCGGATCTAAACAATGAAGTCAAATTGTGTGCTACACAACTTGTGAAAATATCAATGTTTCCAAACTCTATTTTCACAAATTGTGTAGGTCACAATTTGTGAAAATAGAAGTTGGAAACATTGATAATAAAATATGCAGGCATTCTATATTCCTGATAATGTTGTGTTTCACTGAATATGATTTAATATGTTGTTTTATAGTTTATAACTGATTTTACCAAGTTTTGCAGTTGTTTGAGTGCTAGTATGCTATAAAAGTTATTGATGTCAAGGAGTAATTAGTCTTTTTGAAAACTGAACAATAGCAACTTTATAATACCAAAATGAAATAGCTTGCTCCAGATACTGCATAAATCATCTATTAATTAGAACCCATGATTGTGACGAAGTGATAAATAGGTCACAAAGTGAGGTATGATATTTACTCTTAATAACCAAAGGTCTTATTCGAGTGGGTACCAACAATATGTGGTAAAAAATAAGGACACTACAGTTATCTAGGGTTCATTGCAAGACTATATTATGTGCTTCACAGGTATGAAGAACTTATTATTATAGAAATGCGCCAAACTTAAGATAGTGTAAGGCTTTGCTCGACACAAGTCATTTTTAGGCTGTTTCAATAAGACTTTAGTGATATATTGAAATTTGTCATGAAATTATTATTTTCTATTGTCATTAGGGTTTTCCTTGTGTGATCACAAAAATATTAATTATTTTGGTCTTTGTTACATTAACCCTTAGAATGCTGGGTAATTTTCTAAAAATTTATTCAGCTATCATCTGCTTTCCAAAACCTTACATATCTGCTCTATTTTGATGAGGACAGATACTTAGAGTAGCAAACAGGTTATGTCACAGGCCAGCTGCCAATTTACTTGGCGACTGGCCTAGATCTAACCTGTTTGCATATGCATGAAGTCAGTTCCAGCACTATAAGGATTAACAAAAATATAAACAGTAATGGGTAAAAGTGAAAAGTATTGAATAATTACATTTGACTATTTATGCATTCCTGAAATAGTTTCAGTGGAATTGCTTTGTAGTACTATAATATGATCAAGTGATTGATAATTGTACTATGTAGGAACACCCAATACCATAATACAACTGTGACTAATAAATCTTTTTCTGACCATTATTCACTTGATTTTCTGTGTGAGTGAAGACCAATAATCAAAGTTGAAAAATAATTATAAGTAAAATTATTTACCGATAATATTTCATGCGCTTGTGTAATAGTAATAGTGTCATAGTATTTATATCCTCGCATTTACTGTGAACATTTTGTTAACTCCAGAATGTGATTCCCATGCAGCCCTTGTGTCTATTTTTCATACAAAAAATAATCCATTGGGGTAAATATATAGATACCTCTTTAAAACGATTAATTTGTATCAAGCTGGTGCATAGCCATATGTTAACTTATTTGGTACAAATATGAAACATCATTTGCATAATTTTTTCTATTCATTTGCTCTATACCACAAAAATGCCTAAGAAAATTAATAAACTCAGAAAAATTTTGAGAAATGTGATAAACTCGATATTCTATCGTATACCTGCGAAAATAAGTCAAAATGCACTTATAAACTTTGTAAACTATGTAGATGTATATAAAAAAAAGCAGGGCTGCACATTCCTATTCTAACTGATCAATGTTCACTTCTGCATTTTTACATGTTCTTCACAGAATTCATTTCACAAAATATCCTCTATCTCTTTTCTCTTTCTCTGAACTAAGCATTTTGAAGTAGAGGCGTTTTATCACCATGTTATCATAATGACAAATTTTGAATATCCAGGTATACATGGAGTTAATAGGCATGTTTTCCTTTCTAGCTTTTTGATTTCTCCTTTTTTTAACCCTTTCCCAAACAATAACGACATTTGACCACTTTGTTGCAGACAACCTTAGAAAACATTATGGAAAAGGAGAAATTGCCCTATCAGAAGATTATTTTCCAATTTCGTTACCTTTTAAAATGTTATCTGCAAACTCTTTCAATTTGGGACAGTCAAAAATTTGTTGTTTGGGAAAGGGTTAAATCTAACTTGTGGTTGTCACAGGAGGCCATTTTGATAAATCTTTGCCAGATTCAATTTCTCACACACAGGTCTGAAATGTTAATTGGATTTCTGTGAAAATTACAGGAATTACTAGCACTGACAGGGTTAGAGATTTGACAATACCCATAAAGCCCTTAATTGCCATGCTCTGGGAAGCAAGTCTTAACCCTTAACCAAACGCCAAATTTTAGACTGTTCGAAATTGAAAGAGTTTGCAGACGACATTTCAAAATGTGATGAGATTGTAAAATTATCTTCTGATTGGGCAGAAAACATTGTGGGAAAAGGAGAAATTACTCTCTAAGAACAATTTCTCCTTTTCAAACAATGTTTACCAGAGTTACCTTTAACAAACTGGCGAAATATTGTTTGGTAATGGTTAATGTGTTACTAAACATGCTTTGATTTGCATGGTGTGCAATTCAAAATATTGCGGTAAAAAAGCAATCTTCTAATACAAGAATAATCTCTTTCTTTTTTTTCAAACAATGAACAATTTAATCAAACCAGATTTATGATTCTAAATTCCATCTGGAAATTATTTGGCGTTTCCCAAATCATTTAATGGAAGACAGAAATATTTTTTTAATTGATTGGTAGGGTTGATAGTTTTGCATCCAGAAGACTTTGTTATGTTTGTAAATCTTTGCACCAGAAAACAATTGAAACCATTGCGAGAAAAAAGATAATTTGCTCATGGTCTGGCAATTCTCCTTATATCATGATGATTGATATGCTAAAAGTCTTTTATGCTGTCATAGACTTTTTAATGCACTTTGATTATAAGTTGGAATCCAAGGTCTGTTGCAAAAGTCTTAAAACCTTTGAATAATTCACCCAAGGTAAAGGGATAGAAAATAAATAAGCTATTTGAAGAACCTTTGTGACTTCTCCCCAAAATTGCCTGGGTTTAAAGCAATTTGTATGATAAAATATTGCAGACTGTGTCTCTGACCCAATTCTTGCTCTATTACAATTTTGAATGTTTACAATCTCATTTTGAAAGCACACAATCAGTTTAACACTTCCCAAGGTTCTGAAGATTATCAACATTTCAAATTAATTCTTTTAATATAAATTGATTTTACATGAAACTACTGGTTGATTTTGCATATAAGGATCAAATTGCACTAAACATGCCATTGCTCCATTTGCTTTTATGCTTTCTTTAGGATTTCCAAAATGTGGCACAAAAAAACAATCCATTTACCCATTACCAAAAAATAACGACATTTGACCTGTTTGTTGCAGACGACTCTGGAAAACATTGTGGGAAGTAGAGAAATTGCTTATTATGAACAATTTCTCCTACTCCCTCAATGTTTTCTGCCCTATGAGAAGATTATTATTCAATTCCATCACATGTTGAAATGTCGTCTGCAAATACTTTCAATTTGAGACAGTCGAAAGTTTGGCGTTTGGTAAACGGTTAAGAGCATTTAGGTCAGAATCTATCATCTGGAGTTACCATTGGCCCTATCATCTGGACTTACCATTGGCCCTATCATCTGGACTTACCATTGGCCCTATCATCTGGAGTTACCATTGGCCCTATCATCTGAAAGACTAACTATCCCCCTCCTCTCTCTCATGAAAATCTGAACCCTCTTTATAATTTGGGCATTAGACTAATATGTTAATGGCTTGATCATAGCCGGTAACCACTGGGCCACAGCGGCTCCAATAAACTTTACTTAAGTTTATCTCTCGCTGGAAGCAATTAAATTGCTGTTTGTTAACAAGTGGTAATTAAAATATATCGGTTGCACATTTCAGTTTTATTAGGTTCCCACACTTTCGAACCTGGCAATAAAGGCAACATTTCATCGACGATTATTAACCCTTAGAACGCTGTGTCATCTGCTTTCCAAAATCTTAAGTATATAGTTAATTTTAATTAGGAAAGATACTCAGAGTAGCAAACAGTTTAGATCATAGGCCAGCCACCAATTTATTTGGCAGCTGGCCTTGATCTTAGCTGTCTGCATAAGCAATAAGTCGGTTCCAGCATTATAAGGGTTAAGTTCATAACAATCTATTTTTTAACCTTTTACCAAACGTCAAATGTTCAACTGTCTCAAATTGAAAGAGTTTGCAGACATTTCAAAATGTGATGGAATTGAAAAACAAGCCAAAAATCTTCTAGGAAAAGAGAAATTTCTTCTTTTCCCACAATGTTTTCCAGAGTCTTCTGCAAAAAACTGGTCAAATGTCGATATTGTTTGTTAATGGCTTCAACTAAACCATACATGGTTGGTACTGATATGACCCACCAGGAGGGTGTCTATTGTTTAGTCTTTTGATTAGACAGCATTTCTATGAAGGCTGATCAAAGGCTTTACAGTATACAAAAAGTGTGTCTGTAACCTTTCCCTTGATGTTTAATTGTGATTTATTGTATTTATTTTTACCTGGCAGTGGAGAAACGCAGCCTTTTTCATGGTGTTAAAGCTTTGTTATTTTGAAGTTGTTTATGTTGTTGGTACCTACAAGCACTACATATTAGATACGCAGATTGACCCAGTTATTGTAAAAATCAACCGTGCTTGTTCAGTATGGTGGCGATTTCTATATTTGCGTTGGTTTTTCCTTCTCTTCCTCGATGCAACCTTTATTGTAACGTTGTCAAACGATCCGACCACATCCCAGCAGTTTGTTTACATCCGCAATTCATGTATATTACTACGTTATATAGTTAGTTAGGATTACAGGTCACAGCTTTAACGATTGTTCTTACCTTTCGAATCATTCATGAGTCTCAGAGTACCCACAGAACGCTATACTTTCCGAAATACTCTGCAAATTCTGTCACCTTGTGCAACCAGAACGGCATGTTTACCTTAGTCTTACGTCTACTTCCGCCTGGTCTGTTCTGTACAGGGAATTCTTCTTACTCATCGATCAGGAAAGACCGTTTATTTTTAGCTGTAAGACCTTTACTTTTGTTAGCACCCTTCACGTATATATGGTTAATTTCAGTTTTCCATATGCATATGGATGGTTCTTTTCATATTGATATTTCTTGTGTCGCAATGTTTCCAGCGACCTTTATCGGCCAGATATTTTGGGTCGTGACCACTTTTTATTGGTCTTGGACAGGTTTGCGGCCAGTTTTTTGGTTGCGGCCAGGTTCTGTTGGTCGTATGGTCACCAGTTTGGTCCTTCGACAGCATTTTGATGGTCACAGCCTAAGATTCACATGCGCGGCTAATGTTTAGTATATAAAGGCTGGAAATTAGTGGTGGTGGATTCAGTCTGGCTCTAGAAACTAAGAACCCAAACTCCAAGCCTGTTTACTTTGCGAAGGTACGAGATGTAACTTTAACCCCAAAATCCTCAGCTTCTTTTACTACGAAACCTTTGCATCTAATCTGTTTTATATAACGAATTGCCTGAAGTATATATATATACCATTCACAGTTGTAGAGTACCAACAACTTAGTCCTGTTAGCATTAAGATACCGTTACTGATACCTCTACCGTATTAATTAAAGAGAGTTTATAACCGCCGAAACAAGTTTTGACCGTTTTGATATTCAAACCCATTGTTACGAAGACACTCTACCAACGAACCCGTAACAGTACTAACCATACACCACACTTTTCTAATCAGTTTATTTGTATATTTCAGTGACCCTCGGCCTGCTCATCAGGATGTTGTGCGGACGGTACGAGATGTCAACATTCGTCTACAGAACTGGGATATTCTGATGAAGAACATTCGGGCTTACTACTCGGTAAGTTGTAGACTTTACAAAACATCGTATGCCCTAGGCTGTTGACTGACTGAAATCCCTGGGGTGTGACAGAGACCCTCTTTGGTTTGACAGATGTTTACATAGACAAAGAAGAAAGTGTTCAGTTCGGTCCTACTGGGGCTCTTAGAGTCTAAGGAAGTCTGTAGTTGGTCAGATTCTCTTGTGAAAAATTCAAGAACTTATTCATGAATGTTAAATAGCCATTCATGAACACAGAACTTTTTCATGAACATCAAGTAAATATTCATGAAAATCAGGAAAATATTATGAACATCAAGAAAATATTCATGAACATCTAGAACATGTTTATCAATAAATTCAAGAACAACTTTGTGTTCATGAACAGCCATTTTTTTGTTCATATCTGTTCATGAAGTGTAAGAACCCAGTTATTGAATCCCTTATACAGAATCTTGATTTGAGGCTGGCTACACCTTAATTAGTTACTCACCACTGAGCAACAGTGTTCATAATTGTGTTCAGGTGGGAAAGCAGTCATCAGTTTAGAAACTAATATTTAGGACTGGTGAGGAAACACAGTAAAATGGATAGGTGCTCTGAATATCTCGGTTTATGACTGAAATACTGTTGAAAATGACAGTTTCAAATTATAAAACCCTTATTTGCATTTGGTCAAGGGTTGATTGATTTGTGGATACCATTGTAACTACATGTATATTATTGATTGACAGATTATGGAGTTTCCTGATTAATTGTCCAGATACTGTCTTAATTGTCTTTCAATTAATGTATCGAATAAATTAGACCATGGTGTATTTCCATGAATTTAACCCTTTCCCAAACAACAAATTTTTGACTGTCCCAAATTGAAAGAGTTTGTAGACGACATTTCAAAATGTGATGAAATTGAAAAATAATCTTCTGATAGGGCAGAAAACATTGTTGGAAAAGGATAAATTGCTGGTTACAAGCAATTTCTCCATTTCCCACAATGTTTTCTAAAGTTGTCTGCAACAAAGTGGTCAAATGTCGTTATTGTTTGGGAAAGGGTTAAGCTGGATCATTGATATTTGGCATTACCAATACAAGTCCTTGATATGCCATATGGACATGTCATTTATTCACTGAATAGTTTCCCTCATGATATACCAAAGTCCAAATTGAAACATCAATAAACTACAATAATAATCAAGTATGTGGCAAAGTGGTTAAATTGTCAGATATAGAACTCTGAGGTCCAAGGTTCGAGTCCTATCTTTACATCTGGTTTCGTGGGAGTGACCTTTGGCAAGTCACTTCAGAGCC
Source organism: Cerastoderma edule (assembly GCA_947846245.1). Lineage (NCBI taxonomy): Eukaryota > Metazoa > Mollusca > Bivalvia > Cardiida > Cardiidae > Cerastoderma > Cerastoderma edule. Next base: position 20,415,811 of record OX401404.1, on the reverse strand, counting down.
CTAGCCTAGTATTGGTGAATTCAGGAAAGCTGTTACATAACTGAAAAGTAATAAACACCATACTATCAAACAAATAATAAAGTATTACAAATTAGGTTTTCCCTGTGATGTTGGAAAGAAACTATTTTGATTAAAGAAAATATTGCTCATGATGAGCATTACATCTCTTCTTTTGTCTCATTTGTTTCTTAAGTTCTGTGCTGCCGGCGAAAAAACCCAGCACAGTTGCTTTAATTTTAAGGCACATACAAGGAGATGAGAACAAATAAATTACTGAAAAAATATATGGAGTTCTTTTATTATGTTCATAAAAGTCATGAGAATTAATTTACTAATGCATTGAGACACTATTAAATAGACTCCTTTTACATAAGATATTTTGTGCTTGAAATGTAGTTGTCTCCAATTCAATCATGAATGTTTATCAACAACCTGTTTGTTTACATATTCAAAATAACAAATTCTGATTGGTCGGTTCAAACATTTGTGTATCAACTGTCAAGGTCAGGGGTGAAGAATCACACAATCTGAATTATTGAACTAGTTAATCTGGGTTATTTCTTGATGGCTTTCATGTTAAAGTTGTGCTGATGGGTTTTTTTGGTGATAACTCTTCTAATCAGACCAAAAGTTTACCAAATAGTATAGTTTGATAAAGCATTAATCTCCTTTTATGTGCCTTTAAGAAAGAAGCCATTGGGATCAAATTCTGATTAGATTACTCATAAGGAGCAATAAATTGTTTTGTCACAATATTTTCTTAAGTCTTCATTCAAAGCTTTTGGAAAGATAAGGTATTATTAAGTAAGGGTTAAGCAAAGTTGTCTTATTTTTGGAGTGGTCTTATTACTGAAAGGTTTTTGCTTTCATATTTTTACTTATTTCTATTTTTTTTTGTCATTAAAGTTCAGCCATGAATTTAACTTTGAATCTTACAAATTTGCTTCCCTCATTTCAACATTTATTTAAATCAGACTGTCTTGTAAACATGGCTGACAATCTTTTGATCAATAACAAAGCACAGGGTTCAAACTACTTTAAGACAATTACTGTCAATTTAGAACCAATTACTTTAAACATATTTGTATTTGGTTCATGCTAATTTCACCCTGTACATAACTTTTGTAACCTGGTCAAACTTTGAACATATAGTTTCTCTGCCAAGCAGCAAACTTTTCATATGCCAAAATTGATTGGAAATAAATTTTCATTGAATGATTTCTGTCTTTTGTTGGTTAGTCTGCAAGATATCCGTCTCTGAAACTTTGTAAAGCATATACCCCCTGCGAATATTCAAGAGCGTGTTCATTAACTTCATGACCATTCATGAACCTTAAATGACCAGTTATGAATACAAAGATGTACTTACCATGTTCATGAACAACAAGAACAGGTTCATGAATGTATTCATGAGCAGTTTGCCTGGATCTAACCTGTTTGCATAAGGGTGAAGTTGGTTCCAGCACTATAAGGGCTTATAGCTTAACCCATTACAAAACAATAATGACATTTTGACGACTTTGTTGCACATGACTCTGAACTAAAATATGTGAAAAGGAGAAATTGCTTGTTACTCAAGCAATTTCTCATTTGCCCACAATGTTTTCTTTCCTATCAGAACATCATTTGTCAATTTCATTGCATTGTGAAATGTTGTCTGCAAACTTTCAATTTGGGACAGTCGAAAATTTGGCATTTGGTAATGGGTTAATTCAATTTCGAGGCAAGGGTATTATACATGGGCCCAGCCATTACATTGAATGTGGACACATTTCAAAAGAATTTCTTTGTCAATAAGCAAGGGCATGGTAGAATCTATGTATTGGGTTTGTTTGCGATCGTAACATTTCAAAAAGATCAATATATAACAAGCGCAGAAATATGAAGTTAACGGTAAGTTAACAAAAGGCAGTCATTTGTCAACCCCTTACTCCTCTATATCTCACTTTGATGAACCTGCTGCAGAAGACGATGACCGAAGACAAAAGTCAAAATCAAATGTCATTGAAACAATTAAGTTTTTGTATTGTTGTTTGATATATAAGTAAAAGTACTAATTGATAGCATATTTAATGCAGGAAGCATTTATTCACCTTAGTAAGTACATTTTATATGTGGTAGATCTCAAAAGCAATGTCATGCTTTTGGATAAAAATGCATATAAATTTACTATATAAACTTGCATTTTATTTGGTTTTATAAATATCACTTTTAGCACTGGATTTAATTACCGAACACTCCCTCCCATGAAATTTAGAAGGAACATATTTTTCTGGCAAAGGACTTGAGAGCCATAGCCTGGTAGTGGTGGATTCCAGGGAAGCTGGTCATGTCAAAGATCTCTAATGAAATAATGAAAGCCGTGGAGATTGAACCTGGGATTGCAAAGTTTCAAGACACGACCTTAACCACAAAGCCATGCAGGACCTGCAGAGGTGTTAAAATGAGAATAAATACTACAATTTTTTTTTAATTTTAGGTATGGGGCTGGTACAAGACAAATTTGGAGAAATCATGGCATCTTTCTCTAAAATTTGGTATTTTTAAGAAATAACTAAGTCTTAACATAAAATTTTGAAAAATAGTCAGTTAATATGATTCGAAATGTACCAAATATGTAAGGAAAAAAAATCACTGAAATATATATTAATGCAGTGATCATTTTTTGCCCCCCAAAAATCATAAAAATTCCTCAAAACTCATTTCTTTCATTCATTCTTATCATTTTTCTATATAAAATCCCATTGTTTTTTAAGTTTTGGTCAAAAAAGCCCATTGATTTATTTTAGAAAAAAATCACTGTAAATGGTTTTAGAGTAAAATGTGCGTAGTGTGGGCAAGACATGAAGTAACATGATAAGTTTGATCGAAAACTCAACAAATAAATCAATGTGCTCTTTATATTTGATGTAAATTAATTTAACACTCCACCCTTGATTTCTCCAGTTACTAAAGGAAGTGTGAAGCAGGCAAATCAATAATAAAATCATCAATAACTTAAACTCGCAAATAAATGGTTTAATAATTGATTTGATAATTCAATGAAAAATATGTGACAAAAGGGCAGTTGATTTGCTGTAAGTTTTTGTTAATGCCTCCAGAAAAAGGAGCTTTCTCTATCTTTTAAATATACTCATTTAATCTACAAACAGTTCAATATATAATCAAATACTGTGACAAAAGGGGATATTGTAATTTCTTACAAAGATAGATTTATAATATAAGCATTTTACATTGCATCAACATTATTTTAGTTTTGTTGCGATGGTTGACTCTAAATGATGAATTTTCGCCTGTCCCAAATTGAAAGAGTTTGCAGATGACATTTCGAAATGTGCTGAAATTGAAAAATATTCTTCAGAAAGAGCAGAAAACCTTGTGGGAAAAGGAAAAATTGCTTGTCACGTGCAATTTCTCCTTTCCCACAAGGTTTTCTAAAGTCGTCTGCAACAAAGTAGTCAAATGTCGTTACCTTGGGAAAGGGTTAACTGCCCAACTCAAGCGGGGTAGAACCATTGGCCTTCCATAAGTCAGTTGAGAAATTTAGTGACCTCTCCTCAAAATCCATATCCAGTCCTTCATTAGGATTTAAACCCACGCAGAGAGGGACCATGCATGTCAGTTAAGATACAAAAACCGCACAGGTTCTTATAGTTGTAAATGTCATCCCCAGTTCCATTTGATTGGGACCAGTTATACATGAAGGAATGTGTTAAATATTATCTCAACATCCATCTCATTTCAGTATGCAAGAATAGATTATCATTAGCTAAGTCAGTCGTGTGTAAGATTTATGATACAGTGGTCCTGAGTTCAAGACCAAGTTTGGCTAACATTCTTCTTCGATTTTAATTTCAAGTTTATGCTCTTATTATTCTTTTATCATTGATCTATATTATTCATGTGAAAAAGTGGAAGGCTTGCTTGGAAAGAATATTGTGGAATACAGTGAGAAAATATCGAAAGCATGATTAGGTGCACTCATCACAGTGATATGGCTGAAACACTGTTGAAAACAGTGTAAAACCCCATTTCACCAAATTTTATGTTGGTGAAATATATCTAAAGTGAATTAGCTATGGAGCCAAGGGATAATGGTTCACATTGTGTTATATTGACTCAAAGTTTATCACTCTCTCTCCCGCTCTCTGTCACAGGCAGTTACTTGCAGACTTATCTTTTCTATTCATTGCTCACAAGTTTAGTTTAAACTTGTCCATTTTACATCAATATTATGACTGAAGCTGGAAGCTTATTGAATTCGCTCAGTTTACCTACGCACATGATGACCATAAGATAAGGTGTGAAGAACTGACCACATGCTTCATACATTATCAACAGCTGGTATCTATTTTATGCCTCATTTCCTGACTTATGAACACTTTTACATGTCTTCACCCATTGCTGTGGCAATTAACCCTTAGAATGCTGGGTGATTTTCTAAAATTTGAATTTTGTGTCATTTGCTTTCCAAAACTTTAAAATATCTGCTTAATTTTGCTGACAAAAGATACTCAGAGTAGGAAACAGGTAAGATCACAGGCCAGCTAACAATTTACTTGGCCACTGGCCTGGACCTAACCTGTTTGCATAAGCGTGAAGTTGGTTCCAGCTCTGTAACGGTTTACTTGAATGCAAGATTGGCTGTGTTTCGCTTTCCTGTACTGATCGTTTATATTGTTAGGTTATTTTCTTCACCATCTCTTTGAAACTGAGTAAAGGGGAGAAACATATTCATTAGTAATTAGATACCTGAATTCCTTACTTTGTTTATTTTCACCATGTTTGTCTATGCCTTTGGTTAGACTTAAATGCATAAGCTTCTGAAAGATAAATTTACTTCACCATTCCGATTTGTAAGAAGACTATACAAGGACTTATTTACTTTGAATGTGTGAATTGGTTAAAGCTGTAAAGTAAACCAATTGACAAACAACTTTGTGAAGAAACAAATTAGTTTGAGCATAGGAAATATGACTACAATTATAAAAGTCAGGAAGTCAACATTTTGAGGTAGATAACTTGATGAAGCCATTATGACAAAGGAATATTTCATGAATCCATTCTAAGAACTTAATTCATGAACAAGTTAAGAACAACCTTGTGTTCATGAATGGTCATTTAAGCTTCATGAATGTTCATGTTTAAGTTCTTGAATCTTTTGCAGGGGATTGTTTCAAACAATTTTTTTCTTTTATTTCAAGTCATATCTATTGCTGGATATAAGAGATGAGGATCTTGCGCGGCTCAGTGGTTAAGGTGTTGGATTTGCTACACATGGGTCCTGAGTTCAGGCCTCATCACAGACACTGTGATAATTCATAGTAGTGTCCATGGGAAAAACACTGCAGAGCCCTGCCTTGTAATGTACTGGTGTAATCTTGGAAAACTGTAAATTAACTGAAATACTATGACACAGCATTAAACCCTTTAAGGGGTTGCAAAATCAATTGTCCATATTGCCCAGCTTGTCTATAAGAGTTAATTGACAATTTAAGTACTGTCTTCCTAAAATCTACTAGAAAATCATTATACGGACAAGTTCAGAAAAAGTTTTGCCATTTGTGGACAAGTTAGTGAAAGAAATCATATTTTGCCACCCTCTCTATATGAGATAAGATGTCTGAGATGTTTTAGATTAGGTGTTTATTACCACCTTTAGAGAATGGACTAATAGCTTTGGTCTTTGACCTCAGGATGGCAAAGAGTGAATGCCATTTAGATGGCGTTGGTTACATTAAATGCTTTGACATCAAAGGCTTACTTGATATCCAGGTTAATCTTCTGGATAACTTACTCATTAATTCTATACTTAATCCTTATAGTGCTGGACCCGGCTTCATGCTAATATGCAAACAGGTTAGATCCAGGCCAGCTGCCAAGTAAATTGGCGGCTGGGCTGTGATCTAACCTGTTTGCTACTCTGAGTATTGTTCTTCATCAAAATTAAGCAGGTATGTAAGGTTTTGAAAAGCATACAACACAAAAATCTTTAAAAAATCTCTTGGAAAGTTACTCAGCATTCTAAGGGTTAATCCTTCAATCCATAGTACCTTACTTACATTCTGAACACCTCGGCCATTTCTTAAAATAACCTCGGAGGTAATGGGGAGCCATTTTTGAAAGTAGGTCAGCAACAAAGGGCATGTCCGTTTGCAATCGTATCTACTCGGGAATCCCGGCACAAGCCAGGGATTCCCGGCACAAGCACAAGCACAAGCCGGGAATTGCCGAATAGATACAATTGACAAAATATGAAACAAAGATGTGTTGATATAATAATCTTTAATGAAAAGAGTAAAAACAACAATATTCAATTGTGATATATAACCAATTTGTGTGTATTTAAATACATATTTAGTGCTTGTGTGCATGTTGTAATCATGTGCGTTATCCGCCGGAAAACAGCCGAATTACCCCACGATTTCTGGTGTATTCATGAACTGCTTACGAGGTATATCTACCGACTTGTTACGGGGATTGCCAAGTAGATACGATTGCCTTACTTACAGTCAAAAGGATGAATCACTCATAATTACACATTTTTCTTTAGTTACAAATTTAAAGTTTTTATCAAAAACTGTATTGAAGACTTTGTTTTCCTTGCAATGTTTAAGTCATTTGCTGTTGCGTTCAATTTGTCCCAGTCTCAAGCTGCCATAAAGTGTGGTGTCATGTGGAATAATTCTTTTGTCCTGAATGGATGTTGATGCAAGAAGTTCTCTATGAAACAGAGTCGTTTCTACATGATAATGAACTCAATGCCTGAAATATTTGTGTAGTATACAGAATGCTGGTTATGACACTTTTATTTTCATTTCTGGAAGTTATTCATTTTCAATTTTTGGCAAGTCATTTCAGAGTCCTAGCCTAGTAGTGGTCAATCCAGGAAAGCCGTTATTTAGCTGAAAAATTATTGATGCGGCATTAAACACCATACAAACAAACATAAAAACACTAACAAGATAAATTAGAAACAGATTGCAGGCTATTTAAGGTGAGCTTGTTTAAGGTAACGATTTCACATTACTGCAGCAAAGGTAATTTGATATACATATTGATTTCCAAGCCATACCAGACTAGCAGTCTGCAGGCTCTTTTGAAAGATTATATTTCAAATGAAGTTATTTTTCACAGACGTCGTGTGATGTTTGGATAAAAAGTATTGTGGCAAATGAAGACATAACTTTTTTAGACCTAATTAAGCTTTTGAATGATCACCTGCTTGCAGTCTAAAGGTCTGTATATGGTATGTATAACTAATTATAAGACAGTATCATTCTGTTTTTCTGAAGCTGTTTTGCCAAACGGCAAATTTTCGACTGTCCCAAATTGAAAGAGTTAGCAGACAACATTTCAAAATGTTATGAAATTGAAAAAAAATCTTCTGATAGGGCAGAGAACATTGTGCGAAAAGGAGAAATTGCTCGTTAAGAGCAATGTCTTCTTTTCCCACAATGTTTTTAGAGTTGTCTGCAACAAACAGGTTAAATGTCATTACTGTTTTGTAATGGGTTAATCCTGTATACATAGTTTTGACCCCTTCCTCCATATATTACTTGAAACAAGCAATTTCTCCTTTTGTCACAATGATTTCTACCCAATGTATACCACAAAGATAAAGTTACTTTTCCTAATTTTTGATTGTCGTCTGCTGTTCCTTTGAATTTGAATCATTCAGAAAGCCTTGGATGAGTAAATGGATTTAACATGTCGGATAGAAATCAATAGATTCTAAGACCTATTCAATGTTAAACAACAGAGGACCATGGCAGGTATATTGTTGTCATAAAGTTAACTTAAATATTACCTGTACTTCATTTCTCTTTACATCCAAATGGACTTATATCACTTAAAGGGTTGTCCATTTCCCAGCCCTTCTCCGCATGGTCTCAAATCCTTGTGACTGGCAATTGGATTTCCATGAGAGACAGATTCCTGACTGACTTACAGACTACAAAATGCACCGGACTTTACCAACCCTTATGGGCAGTTGACTTTTAGATCTTCATCAATTTTTAAAAGTCGAGCATTGGAACATAACTGAAATATATTTAAGCAATGTGAAAACCCATATAAATGAATAAAATTCATATAAATAGAAAAAGGTTGTGAAAAACTGTTTTTAATGACCTCTGGGCAAGCTCAAATTCAGTAGAAGCAAATGCCTCTTTGTGATTAGTAACCTTATCATTCTAGGTCTTTATTTAAATATTTTTCTTTATTTGAAATGGTTTATTTTTAATATTTGTTCACTGTAAAACTATTCAAGTGATTTCTCCCATTATATGTTTATTTCTTAATAAAGAATTACATTTATCCTTATTATATCTAATTCTATGCCGCAGTTTGTATTGGATGCTGATATAAATTAGAAAAGAGTATAAATTCAAATTAGTAAAGAGTTAAAATGCACTGAACATTTTTAGCGCCAGATCATTTTGTATTGAATAAGAACACAAAAATACCAGAACACATTGACACTTTGATATGTAATTGGATACTGTAATTTTGATGGGACATTTATAAAACAGATCAAATGACACATTTAATAACGGATAATTGGGAGAGCCGCTTTTTATTGGCACTAGTGGATCTCTGCCATATTGTGTGACTTGTTCCTATTGAAGGCAATAGAAAATGACATGAAATATGGAATATATGATTTTTTTTTTTTCATATTTGGAACAATCCATGCTGTTACAACTTGGATTAATCACTCTCGATTCTGCTTCCTGGATACATAACCAGTAATCGCGCCAAATGTGGATTAATGAAAGTTTGCAAGGTAGATCCCGCTTTTCACGGGATTTGAACCCACGACCCTCGTGTCCAGAAGCCAACGCTCTACCTCTGGACCTCTATCCTCCACACAATTATGAATTTACTTGGCGGATGGCCTGTGATCTAACCTGTTTGCATAAGCATGAAGTCGGTTTCAGCACTATAAGGGTTAAAACAAGTTTGACTGTATCCATTAACAATTATGCTTTCACATGAACTGAAATGCTTGAAGAGCAAAATAAATATGTGTTATGTCCTCATGATTTTGTATGGGTCTTGTTATTTCTTTTGCTTTTAAGGAACAGCAGTAACAGCATTAACCCTTATTATGATAAAAAAGACTTATTAAAATAGGGGTTGGTTGAGAGCAATAACACTCATATATATAGTTTTAAGGGATATTTTGTCATTTTCATACAATAATTTCAAAAATTGACTGAAATATTCATCAATGTTTTATCCAAGCCGCACTATTATACTGTATCGTTTTGAATGTTTCAAAAATCCAGGTGTATTGATTTGAAGATTTCAAGATAAGATGGATAAAGTCTCGTTTATCTCTCATACCAATCAACCGTTGTCCCGATCTGGATCTCAGCCTGGCAACCAGCCAGACGCTGTGTGTGTATGACATTGATCACAATGACACTGCATCAAACCTTTCCGGTTCTCAGCAATTTGCTTAATGTGACATACATCTTTATTATGATGAAAAAAAAAAATATAAATGCAAGCACAGAAAGCACCAATATGGTACAAATGTCAGATATTTATATTCAATTATTTTACTGCAAAAGAGAAATGAAGGTTTTACAAACATTTCTGATTGATGATTGATTGATTGATTGATTGATTGATGATTGATTGATTGATTGATTGATTGATTGATTGATTGATTGATTGATTGATTGATTGATTGATTGATTGATTGATTGATTGATTGATTGATTGATTGATTGGTTGATTGATTGATTGATTGATTGATTGATTGATTGATTGATTGATTGATTGATTGATTGATTGAGTTTCTACATGCATCTATTTATCAATGTTTCAATTGTTTTGAAATGTCAGGCTTATGATGAGGTTAACCAAGTACCCAGAAATGCAAGTCTGCAATAAAGCCTGGAAGTCATCAGAACTATTGATTGACCGTTGGCCAGCCAACAGACTTTCACTTTCCATCTTTGGCCAAGCAGGGACTTAAACCTATGTTGGGAGCCTCAGTGGCCTAGTTGTGGTTACAGAACAGAACTTTACATCACATGGCTCCGCTCTAGTTGGGTTTAGATTATGATGACAACATTTCAATTTCTATGAGAGATAGTTTCCTGATTTACTTGGGGAATGCCGGCTGTTCTACCCTGTTTGACTATGCAGCCCTTTTGGGCATTACAAAAGCAATTGTCTTTATAAGGTACAAATGTCGACATGACAAAACAAAAGCTTCTATGCAAGATGTTTCTCAGATACTTGGAATGCATGGATACATTTATGGGTTGTAACAGCTTGTTGGTTATGATGTATGTTGTATGTTGACCTAGTGTCGGTATAAATTGTCACTTTTTACAGGGGAAAGTATGCAACACTTCAAGCTTTATAAGCTACAGATGTCTCTTAACCCTTTACTAAACGTCAAATTTTCGACTGTCCCAAATTGAAAGAGTTTGCAGATGACATTTTAAAATGTGATGAAATTGAAATATAATCTTCTGATAGGGTGTAAAACATTGTGGGGAAAGGAGAAATTGCTCCTTTTTCCACAATGTTTTCCAGAGTTGTCTGCATCAAACTGGTTAAATTTTGTTATTGTCTGGTAATTATGGGTTATGGGTCTCTCAGCATTGTAAAACCAATGTATTTCAAACACATTTTGTGTTTTGAAAAGATTCCATAACCCATTTTGCTTTACTCATTTTAAAAAGGGACTCTATGATTGGTAGAAATTGGAAGCCAAAGCAAATGACAATATTTTTTTTGGGATATTGTACAGAAACGTTTTTTCCAAAAGGAGAAAAAAGCCTGAAATAAGCATATCCATAGCAAGACTAGAATTAGTTTAAATAAAAATATTAAAATCATTTTGTCAAATGGGTTTTCTCTTATGATGAATATAGTTTTCCTTTCGTCACAATGTTTCACCTAGCATTTACTAATAATGATTTTACAAAAGGTGCTTGTATAAGGGATAAAGCCCAAATTAAGAAAGGCGTTATATAACACTAAAAACTGTTGATAGGGTATGAAACCCCAACACAAAGTTATCTAGGAGAAGGGTTCAGACAAAGTTTTCAAATTAATTCTTTAGCTAGTTCTACAGGTATTTTGAGAGCAATTTTCTAATTATTGAGAACAAATTGATTATAGGAATCGGCATAATAGATCCAATTGACAATTAGATTGATCCTGTGTAAAATTGATCAATTTGAAAACCTGCATGCACAATGCATTTTATGAATACATGATCATAAAATTGCCCATATCATATAATATAAATATTGATTCTCAAACCTTAGGGTATGTTATTCATGAAACCCTTTCCCAAACAACAAATTTTAGACTGTCCCGAATTAAGAGTTTGCAGACGACATTTCAAAATGTGACGAAATCGGAAACCAATCTTCTGATAGGGCAGAAAACATTATGGGAAAAGGAAAAACTGCTCGTTTCGAGCAATTTCTCCTTTTCCCACAATGTTTTCTAAAGTAGTCTGCAACAAAGTCGTCAAATGTTGTCATTGTTTGGGAAAAGGTTAAATGTACAATGTATAGGGTCCTGCAATTGGCTCATGCTGTGGTTAATGTGATGGAGTTAGAAATCTCGGGTTCATGGTTCAAGCCCCACATACACCTCTGGTTTCTTGGGAGTGGCCATTGGCAAGTCACTTCAAAGCCAAATCACTTTAGAACCCTCGCCTAGTTCTGATGGATCCAGGAAAGCCGTAGGAGTCACAGGCTTTTAGGCCTTTCCCTGCACCAAATGGTAAATGGTAAATGGTATAAGAAACCAAATTGTGAAAAGGAAAAAAATCAGATTGAATACTTACCAATGTCACAAAGAAACTGTTATTCATTCACAATTTTTAATTTTGCAGACTGTTGTTGGTAAATTTCTTATCTTGACTAGACTCAAAGATCCATAAGTGGAAGAGGGTTGAGAGGTACTAAACTGTTTCCATGGTGCATTAGCCTGAGCAATATTTCCTAAATTTAGCCATTCCTCTAAACAAGAGAGAAAAAATAATTGAAGTTGACCTGTGACCAGCAAGATAAAACTTTAAGGTAGAATACCCATCATCTGCAATTTTGGAACTCTATCTTTGGTTTTATTACTTTTGTTGTTTTTGAAATACCTCAGTCGGGGTTGAAACTTTTCGGTGTAAACTAAAACTAATAGTTTCGACGCATCCAATGTTTGCCAAGAAAGACTGAGGTAATCCGACGACAGAATGAATTTTGAAATGGCATGTTATGGGTATTCTACCTTAAAGGGTCTAGTACAGTTATCTGTACCCTATAATTTTTACTAACCCTTTACAAACGCCTTGTTTTCGACTGTTCCAGATTGAAAAAGTTTGCGGATGACATTTCAAAATGTGATGAAATTGAAAAATAATCTCCTGGGCAGAAAACATTGTGGGAAAAGGAGAAATTGCTCATAACGAGCAATTTCTCCTTTTCCCACAATGTTTTCCAATGTTTTCCAGAGTTGTCTGCATTGTTTGGTAATGGGTTAAAGTTAAAGGGAAAACATTGAATCATGTGAAATATTAATGACACTTGAAAGAAATATGTGGATGTGTTTGCAACCTGCCGAGACTTGCAGAGTTCACCTGGCCTTATTGAATAGGTCTCAATGCATTAGATATCAAGGCTTCAGTGGTAGGTAGACCATAAGTTTTCCCTTAGAATGCTGGGTAATTGTCTAAAGATATACTTTTATGTGGTCTGCTTTCCAAAACCTTAATTATCTTCTAAAATTTGATGAGGAAAGATACTCAGTGTAGCAAACAGGTTTGATTACAGGCCACCCACCAATTTACTTGGCGGCTGGCCGGGATCCAACCTGTTTACATAAGCATGAAGGTGGTTCCAGCACTATAAGGGTTAATCCTTCACCTTTTGCGATGATCTTTCTGTGGTCTTGCATCAAATCTCTGTATAGATATTTCTTAATCGAGGGTCAATGTAAGATTATATAAAGTCTTTCATTATCTTGAAACACTTTATACAGTATTGCACTGAAACTTCGATAGCATTGATTAAATGCAAGACTGTAATAACTCATCTTAAATAGTGAAACATTTGGTTTAGTCTTGCTTTTAACTTGCAATATGCTTTATTGCATTCCTTAGTAAATCCTTTTTTAGATTTTAAAAAGCCTTTCCTTGCTTGTATAATATATTGCGACAGATGTCATTCCAACTGTTCCTTATCGTTAATATTTGTTTTTAATGCACATACTTGGTTACATGTAACCCATAGAATGCTGGGTAATTTTCTGAAAATAGATTTTTGGCATCTGCTTTCAGAAACCTTAAATACCTGCTCAATTTTGATAAGGAAAGATACTAAGAGTAGCAAACAGGTTAGATAACAGGCCAGCCCCCAATTTACCTGGTGGCTGGCCTGGATCCAACCTGTTTGCATATGCATGAAGTCGGTTGTGGCATTATAAGGGTTAAGAATTACTGTGAATAAAAGGGGAAATTGCCTAGAGTAAGGTAAATTTTAATGGCAAATGATTTCACTTTTTCTATACTCATCATAATTGTTTTAGAATAATGTGCATAATGTGTTTGAAAGTCATTGTTGCATATCTTACCATTCCTTGCTTGTGGCATTTGATTGAAAGGCATCAGTCTGACAAATATCTGTGTGGCCTAATGATTAAGGTTGTGGTTTTTGAACTTGGGTATCGCAGGTTCAAGCCCCATTAGTACCTCTGGTTTCGTGGGTTTCCTTTGTCAAGACACTTAAGAGCTTTTAAGCTTAGTACTGGTGAATCCAGGAAAGCCCTAGCATAACTTTAAAATGGTTGATATGACATTAATCCTATGTCAATAAACAAACTCATAGAATCACAAGACCTTGCAGAGTACAGGGAATCTACTTAGTTAGGCGTGAAGTACCATGCAGTGTTCTGTGAATGCACAATACATCAGGAGGAACACAACTCTAATAGATAGAACTGTGGATGTTAAAATTCCACTTGACAGCCCATATTAACCCTTACAATGCTAGAACTGACTTCATGCTTATGCAAACAGGTTAGATCCAGGCCAGCCACCAAGTAAATTGGCGACTGACCTGCGATCTAACCTGTTTGCAACTCTGAGTATCTTTCCTGAATGAAATTAGGCAGATATTTAAGGTTTTGGAAAGCAGATGACACAAAAATCTATTTATAGAAAATAACCCATCATTCTAAGGGTTAAGCTGGCGTTAAGTTCTCGTAATTGAATGGCATTTGCCCTAAAGGGTTTATTAGCTGTTAAATATTGGAGTTGAAATATTTATGCCTGTATAATTGCAGTTGTAAATATGGTGTGTACATGTTAATTGTGGAAGGAAACACAGTTGTCAGATTCCATTGAATCAGCCTATGATCCTTACATTTAACCCATTGTCTACTATTTGATTTTGTAACAGGTCGAAATTGAAAGCATCATCTTAAAGTATGAAAAATAGTAATTTCTTTGTTGTACAAGATAGCAACCATGGTAACAAAAAGAGAAATTGCTCTTCTGCTATAAATGCAGTAGTTTGAAGGATAAAAGAAATAACATTTTTGCAATGAAAATGGGAAGAAACAATTCTAACATTTAGGAATTCAGTTGTCCTTTTGTCATTTCACTGACAAAATGCAGCCAATTATGCCAGCTTGTAAGGGGCACCCATGCCAAAGATTCAAGAACTTATTTCCCACAATGTTTTCCAGATTTGTCTGCAACAAACTGGTCAAATGTTGTTATTGTTTGGTAATGGGTAAAATTGTATGCAGAATTTATGACTTGAAATCAATATGGAAAGAAACTTTTGTAGGTAATGTTTAAGCTATTTATTAGCATGATTATAATGGTGAAAAGGATTATTATTTCCATTTAGATGATGCTAGCATTTTTATCTTCATGGATAAAGATTTCAACAATTTGATATTTATCAACCAATATGGCACAACATTAGGCAGGAGTTATGTCCTATAAATAATATAGAAAGAAACTTTATTAATTGTAATGATTATAATGATTAAAGGGATGATGATGATGATGATGATGATGATGATGATGATGATGATGATGATGATGATGATGATGATGATGATGATGATGATGATGATGATGATGATGATGATTTGATATTTATCAGGCTATGGTAAAACTGTATGCAGAAATAACCCTGAAACCAATTGATATGTCTTATAACTATTGGGACAAAACGTTGGGACTATTAGAGAAATCTATCATCATAAACAATTCCCATTTAAAATGGTTTCAAAATTGTTCGCTGGTCTTCAGTTACAGATACATTGTACAACTATTTTCATGAGGAAAACACATAATGACAACTATGAGACGACATTCTCAATTTCAATACGGCATTTACAATATTGGTGTATTACATCTTCAACCCATTTGTATAAATCTGTTTTTAAGGGAAACTTAATCACTAAATGTCAGCGTTCCAGGATAACAGTATTATTACTTTGTCCGATTCTGTTTTGTTATGCAAATTATGCCTTACGCTTTCATCACTAGGCAGGTATCACAAATTGACTGGCAATAATTTGATACCGATTCCCTCATTTGTACCTAAGGGAACAAGCTTTGGTTTAACCCATTACCAAACAATAACGACATTTGAACAGTTTGTTGCAGACCACTCTTGAAAACATTGTGGGAAAAGGAAAAATCAAGCAATTTCTCCTTTTCCCACAATGTTTTCTGCCCTATCAGAAAATTATATTTCAATTTCATCACATTTTGAAATTTTGCCTGCAAACTGTTTCAATTTGGGACAGTTGAAAAGTTGGTGTTTGGTAAAGGGTGAAGTATAATTGCATTTATCGTGATCTGGCAATCCTACAAATATAAAAAGACAAGCAATTGTTGCTTTTGGCACATTATTTTCTAAAATTCTGCCTAAGGAGACTGCGTTTGATTTTTGCTTTCAGAAGAAAAAGCTTGATTACTCATCATTGACGTAAAATGCATACCAACAATTCATTAATTATTTGTCTTTATGCCAGGAGGGTCAAAATCCTGTAAGAAAAGAAGCTTATTAAGATTCCCTCTTAAAGTAAAGATCTAAAAATGATGTCATGTCATTTCGGGCTGACCTGATATAAGGGAAAAGTTTACAGTTTTCTCTTTACTTTTGATCATGTAGAAAAAGAAGTGGTGAAAGAGGAAAATTAATTGTACACTATTTTCTTGTCTATAAAGTCCCTCTTTGTCTCAAGAAGAATGAAATATTGTTTGTTTGTTTGTTTAAGATGTAGGCTCTTAATTCTCTTTTTATTACAAAGATTTCTTTAAAACAAGACTAAGCTATTTGGTAAAGATGGGTTTACAAAAACATCTAATTCTATGTCTCGATATGTAAGGATGGTGAAGAGTGATTTTCGATGGATATTTCATGTGAATGACCAATAATATAGATAAGGAGGATTATCCCTTGGCATATATAACAGCATTCCAACCATCATGGCCAACTTTCAATTTAATCTGTATCCTCTTATAGGGTTTTATGACTACTCCAACTTAAAAGCAACAGCATAATGACAGTTGATAAGTATGAAAAATGTAATTTTATTTGATACAGTCTAACTTGTGTTAAGCAGCCACCCTTTTAAGCAGCTAACCTGCCTTAAACAGCCACTACAGAAAGTCCCATTGTTAGATTTACAGTGTACATCAATTTGTGTTAAGCAGCCAACCTGTCTTAAGCAGCCAATTTACTCTGTCCCATAGGCTGGCCTCTTAACACAAGTTTGACTGTACTTTTTAAGAGCAATAATAATAAATTTCGAGGGTTCAACACAAGACTATAGTAAGTGCTTCACAAACGTGAAGCACTTACTATAGTATTGCGCTGAACCAGAAAATTGAGACAAAAGCACAATTTGCTTTTTTTCAACTTTCTTTTATTGTTTGAATTGTTTCTTTATTCTTTTTCTACAGATAAGTTAATACATGTGTATGTTACCAACCTAGGTTCATTTATTTACCATGTGCAGACAAACTTAAGAACTGATCACTGAAAATAAAACAAAACCAAACACTCATTAATAATGAACAATTTCTCAATGGAAAAAATATTATCCTCATCAAGGTTTTCTATATTTTGCATGTGAAGGGTTCAAGAATCATGTTCATGAACAGACATGAATGACAAATCGTTGTTCATGAACTTAAACTTGTTCTTGAATTTCAAGAACATGTTAATGAATGTTTAAAGCACTGGTTCATGAATACATTCATTAACACATTCTTGATGTTCATGAACCTATCCCTAAAATTTGTAAACAAATTCAAGAACAGGTTTAATTTGTTGTTATGAATGCCTGTTTGTCTTTAATGTCTGTTCATGAACACAGTTCTTGCAACCTTCTCAGGTGAATACTCTTTAAACTCCCAAAACACTGCAGCAGTTGTCTTAACCCTTATAGTGCTGGAACCGACTTCATGCTATAATGCAAACAGGTTGGATCAAGGACATCCGCCAAGAATATGATGAGGGCTGGTCTGTGATCTAACCTGTTTGCTACTCTGAGTATCTTTCTTCATAAAAATTTAGAAGATATTTAAGGGTTAGAAAAGCAGATGACACAAGAATATATTTACAGAAAATATCCAGTATTCTGAGGGTTAAAAGAGTTTTTTTAATCAAGCAAAAAGATTTAGTGTATTTTAAACACTTCTATATAAGTCATTCGTTTTGGTCTCTTCAATTTCAAGAGTCTTTTTACTCTTTTAGATAGGTACCCCACCCACCCACTTCACAAGGTTGGGGAGTAATTGAATATTAGTGTTGAAGGTTGATGGGTTTATTGTGTTGCATATAGTCAAATCCACTTAAATTCTACTTGAAATAAACTATTGTTTGATTAACAGTTTTTAAAGCCCTACCCCTGAGTGACCCTTACCAAAAACTATTCCTTTAAAACCAGTTAAAACATCTGACTGCAGCTTAGAACACCAGGGTACCGTTTTTTCTGAACAACCTAAGGAACAAATCTGCGTAAGTCAAAACTGATATATATAAGAGGGATAATATCCTAACTGATAGTACAATACTGTAATGTGACACATCTTTGGAAATGTCTCAGAGAGCCGAGTTAGAGTACAGACCTTGTATTGAAATGACATGGCCCCTCTCTGAATGGATGTGAATCCCAGTGACGACATTTTGATTTTTGTGATCAAGTAGTTTCCTGGTTGACTTATGGAATGCCAGTATTTCCAACTTGACCAGCCCTTACTGGCAGTCAAGTTTGGGGTCTTCCTCCATCATTATGAACTTCAACGCAACACAACATTACTGAATCAATGATAATGTGATGAAAAACCCATATAGAAACACAATCTATGCTGTTTGGTGAGGAAAACATCCAGATAGGAAACCAACCCCATTATTGGTCTCTTCAATTGTACCGTGGGTCCTGGGTTTGATCCCTGTTAGAAGAGCGCGAAAATTGCTTGGACTACAAATTTGCGCGAGTACTGGTTTAGTATTCAGAAAGCAGTCATTTATTTTGAATTCAAAGACCTCCAAGCTACTGTCATAATTGATTTAAAATAAGTAAGTTTAAATAAAACTAACCCCATTATGGAGGTTTCTATTGCAAAAATGTCATTATTTAACTTATTGTAATTTTGTATATGTCCTGGCTGGTTAAGAGCAATTTTGACTTTCGTCACAATGATTTTTGCACAATGCAAGATTGAGTATATCTTATACCATAATGAGGCCAATGTTACCACTACAGACATTTATTGAATGTTTGGAAATATTTTTATGACTTAGGGCTTTCTTTCCTTGAATTTGGAATTGGCTCAGGCCTGATGAATTCGGAAAGTTCCATCACTGGAATAGCTGAATTGGGAAACCCAAAAGCTGGTGTAATTCTAAATATTTGGGGAAAACTGCATAATTTCAAAAAGATTTCCAATAGGGCAGGTGCCTTTTATAGGCCCCAGGTTTTATATAACACATAAAAGCCCTGCCATTGGTTTATCAGATCTTCTCCTCCTCACTCCTTAAGGACCGTAGGGCTGATCCCAAGGCTTCATCTGCTGCAGATGTGATAGAATATATATATATAATTGGAAAAAGGTAAACGATGAAAGGAAGGATTAAAGAATTTGTAAAAGCAGAATAACAATATTTACTAAACCCTCTTGTATATGACGTCAACTTATAGAACATTGAAGCTATGGAGAGACTTGACCCGTTTCCTCTTATGGATTCTTTGGACTTGTCCAGATTGATAGCAACAGCAGACAACAAATTTTAAGTATTGATAATTTCTTCCAATCAGTGAAAATAATTGTGGGAAAAGAAGAAATTGCCCAATTTAAGCAATTTCTTCTTTTGTTACAATTGTTTGGTTTGCCATCTGTTACAGGTAATCAAGTTGGCACAATTTGAGCAATTTCTTCATAAATGGGCTAGATTTGACTGATTTCTTCCTTCTCACAATTGAATTATTTGTTGTCTGCAACAGGTAATTAAATTAATTTGAATTTGAAAAATTTGTTATATTGTCACAATTGTATATTTTGTCTTCTGCTACTGGTGGGTAAATGGGTATATATTTGAGGGGAGAGTCTTATTGTAGATTTCATTAACAAGAATAACACTTGAGCACATGGAATAGTGAATGTACTTTTGTCAGAATACTGTCATGTACTGTTAAACCTTTCCATTATTAGAATAGGGTCACCAACAAAGACATTATAACACATTCCACCTGGCTTGACCAGCCCTTATGTGCTTTTAAGTTTAGGGTTTTCAAAAACAGATTAATCATGGTCTGATAACTCTATTAGTCTAGTCTTCATGAAATTTGAGACTGGCCAAAATTGAATGAATCAGCTGACAAAAATTAAAGAGTGTGAAAATAAACGTTTTCTTTTGTGACTTTTTAGTAAAAACTATTGTAGCAAAATAAGATATTGCTTGTTACAAACACTTTCTCCTTTTTGTCACAGTTGCATTTAAAGCCTTTTTTCAGCAGATAGGGTAAAAAGGGGTGTAAAGGGAGTAAGGGGTTAAGCAATGATAAGAATATGGCAAGCCCGGGGTTTGAACATGCAGCTCCCTTGTAATTTCAAGTCAGACTTCCTACGGATTCAGCTGTCCAAGGATAAGCCCAGTAGTTAAGTTGGGGAACTTAGAACTTGGGGTCCTGGGTTTGAGCCCCATCAACCCCTCTGGTTTTGTGGGAATGACCTTTGGTAAGTCACTTCAGAGCCCTAGCCTAGTTCTGGTGGATCCAGGAAAGCTGCTACATAGCTGAAAAATTGTTGCTATGGGATTAAACACTTTACAAAAAAGAATATCCAATGAAGGCCATAGTATTACTGACACATGGTTGACATGGTGTTCACCCAACACCATAATTACTCACAAAGTAAGTGAAGAACTTACTGTAAAGGAAAAGAGTTGAACCAGTTTATTGGGTGAGACATTTTGCATTTATTGAACTTCAAATAAAAAATCAATACACAAACTTATTTACCATCCTTATTCTAAAGTGGAAATAGAGATCAAATAAAGGAGTATATCAGTATTTTTAAAGCATTATTTTAAAAACCATTCATCAGATCCTATGTTGTAGGTACTAAAAAGAATCGTCTGGACAAGACGATTCTAATGAGTACCCAAAAAATAAGGCCTTATGTCATGAAATAAAGAAGTTATGATGTAGAAAAGGTCTCTTTGTTGGCGCCCAGCTTATTGTTTTGTAAACGCCAATGTGTGTAGAGTATTTTATAGTAAATATTTGATTAGGAATCAATTAACCTTTTTCCTATTTAAGAGACTTAGTTTATGACGTTTTTGAACCAATTGCCCCCATTGAACAACTTGTATCTGGTCCATATTCATTGCCCTAGCAGACAACCATTTGTGAATTTTTTTTATTTCGTTTGTTTTCTACAAATGACTTAAAAATGTTATAAAAAAAAGAAATTTCTCTCATTAGCTTAATGCTTTTATCTTGCAAGAGAATTTTTTTTTATCAATTTCAGTCATATTTGAACTCTTTATAGTTGGGAAATTAAGAGGTTATTAACTCTCCCTATCTTTTATTTATGAGCTTGTCCAAATGTATGAACATGTCAAGAATTTTTATTGGATCAAATTGAATGCATCAGTAAACAGGACTCAAAACAAGGACATACCCTATTTAGAGTTTGACGCAAGGTTGAAAGTTGAAAAACAATGCAACATCTCAAATTACTACCTACAATAAAGGGTTTGCTGACAAGATTTTGAAGTAGGGGACTGTATAGCTCCCCCTGCACGAAGATCTAGACTTTTAGTCCCATAAAACATTATAATTACTTTGATAGGTTTGCTGCAGAAGACAAGTTAACTGCTAAGACAAAATGATTGATGATTCAAATTTAGCAATTTCTCCTTTTGTTATTGTTTATTAGTTACTCCTGAAATCCAAAGATGAATATTATTTTTTCACATTTGGTAACTGCGGTCTGCTGTTGCTTTCAATTTGGATTAGACATTCTTGTATGGAGAAAAAGGTTAAATCATTGCCCATTTATTGGGTAAAGGACTTTCTTGTTCCGACTTGACCTGTTAATGTAAAACTTATCTACTGATTTGCTGATGGCAAAAAACGGAAATTCATGATAAAAGCAATGAAGCCTTTATTTTTTAAAAACATACTTCTGCTAATAGTTTTGTTGATGTGCACTGACCAGAATAAGCTTTTTGGGTACAGCTTAACTTACTACTTCATAGAACTTTAATCTTGACTCTTTCTGGTGTGCTATGTGCCCTGGTGGTAAAGATGGTAAACTTGTATCTGAGGTTCCTTGGTTCAAGCCAAATCCGGCACAGCTGGTTTTGAAGAAGTGTGCTTTGGCAAGGCACTTCAGTGTCCTAGCCTGTAACTTGTGAACCCCATGAAAGTTGAAGAATAACACAGAATTGATAATCCAGCATTTAACCCTATCAAAAACCACTTCTTTTTCTACAGATGTTTTTACAGCAGTAGAAATCACTGTGGCAAAAAAGAAGCAGTTTATGTATTATGTTTTTCAATATCATTATGATTTCTACTTAATATCATTATACTAATCTTGCATGTTCAGTGCAATACTTTAGTAAATGCTTCATGTTTGTGAAGCACTATCTATTAGTTTTGCATTGAACCATTAACTTCAGAGCCTTAGTTACATAACTAGAAAATTGTTGATACTGGTGTTAAACAAACAATCTCGCATAGACCATCAAATTACTTTTATAGTGTTCGATTTGGCTTTCATTTTGAACCAGACACACAGTCCCGAATTGGTTAGATTTAAACCTTTTAAACCTTTTGTAAACACAGACGACTTTAAGCACTGTTAGCGGAGACATTATTTACAAACATTTTGTAATGTTTGTTAACTGGTTTAACATGCAGTTTTGAAATGACTGTATCTATTTTTCCGCTTACTTTGATGGTTATTTCAAACCATTCCATTTTCAGGGCTTTTTCCTGGTATAAATCAGGGGCCTATCAAAGGCTTCTTCCCGATTAGAAATTTCTTTAAAATACTTCAGTTTTCCTAAAAATTGTGAGTCACACAATATTTGAGGTTTTCTAGTTAAGTAATATCGTTGATACAATTTCCCAAAATCGGCAGGCCTAGGCCTCCCAATTTGATGAAAAAAGCATTGACTCATATAATATCATGCAAAGTTTCAGTGCAAGAATACTGAAAGAACTTCACATTTGTGAAGAACTTACTTTAGTCTTGCGTTGAAACCTTGATAGATGCTTATTCAGGACCAACTGCCTACAAGGAAACTTGTCAGCACCATCAGCCTATTAGAATCCTGATTTCATTATTGGTTCCCTTTTCTATTTGCAGGAAGTACTTCAGCAGGTGATTATCATGAAGCTGCCCAACATTCAAATGATCAGCAGGGAACCAGAAAAGGGTAAGTTTTTTTCACATTCATCTTTGTCCGAAAAAACTTTTATCTCTTGTTAATTGTCTTTAACAGGTTCATGAAAATGAAATACAGGTTCATGAATACATTCATGAGCCTGTCCTTGAAGTTCATGAACCTGTTCTTGATGGTTATGAACATGTTCTTGAAGTTCATGAACAAGTGAAAATTAACAGGTTTGTGTTTAAGAATGGTCATTCGGGGAAAAAAAATGTTAAAAATATGCTTGACCAAGGTGAAACACATGCTGAAGGGTTAATTAATTATCTGCCCAATTTGTTCCACACGATTATCTCCAGAATTGATCTGGACTGGCCTCAGCTAGGCCTTTTATCACCTGGTCTTATAGGAAGCTGTTTATTTTTGCTCTGCTATAATTGCTATTGGACATGACATGCCAACAAGTTATTCCAGTTGTCAGCCCTTTACCTGGTACAGGTCGTGCTGAACCCTTTACCAAACGCCAAACTTTCGACTGTCTCAAGTTGAAAGAGTTTGCAGAAGACATTTCAAAATGTGATAAAATTGAAAAATAATCTTCTGATAGGGCGGAAAAAAATATGAAAAAAGGAGAAATTGTTCGTTGATTGTTTCCCACAATGTTCATCTGCAACAAACTGGTCTTATGTCGTCATAATGGTTTAAAACAGGAAATATAAAAGATTTCTATCTCCATTTACTGAGACAATTAACAAACTGATAGTCATAATTTTACATGATAAAAAAACCCACAATTTGCCTAAACAATTAAAATGTTTTTCAATTAATTGTGCATCTTTTAATCACTTTGATAGTAAGTGTTTATGTCCTCTGCTGCAAAAAATTCCAAGCAGTAAAGAGTTCAATGAACCTATATGTTGTAAGCAATCTATTTGTAAATGTTAAAAATGTTTTACCCCCTTACTGCATGATTTGTCACTTAACCACAACTACTTCAGAGGACAAAAGACTTTGACAAAAAGAGAAATGGATTGTGACAATAAATCATTCCTTTTGTAATAATGGTTGCTTTCTCAACTCAAACTCAAAGAAAATCTTGAGATTGTTCATGCTTTAAATTTGTCATCTGCTGTTACTTCCAATTAGGGCCAGCCACAAATGTCCACATGAGAGGAGTCGGTTGACTTGTCTTGCCAACTAGGACAATGTTCGCAAGTCAACCTTTAAATGATGCTGATGCATATCATTACATCCTCACAGATGACATCTTTGGATTTTAATTTGATGGAGAATAAATTGTTTATCAAGAATTTAGCGTCTTGCATGTCTTTCTGGGTGGTTAAAGTGATTGACATGTTACTCTTGAGTCCCATGTTTGAGCCATGCTGATATCTGATTACCTTGGAGTGTTCTTTGGCCAGACAATTTAGATGCTGAAGTTAGGAATTCCGTAATTTAACAGAAAAATGGTTGACACATTGTCAAGCTCCACATAAACAAATAAATAATAAAGCAGTGGACTTGAAACTCCCTCATTCCAGCCTCTCTGTTACGGCTTGTTTAACTTGAATGCCCTATGACACGTCACTTCAAAGCCCTTGCCTAGCGTTGATGAACATCCAGGAAAACCCTATTATAACTGCACCACTATTGTCAAGGCATTTCATTCCATATAAATAAATATGTTATGTAGAGTTTAGATGTTTGCTAAGCATTCTGATCTTGGTAATAAAGGTCAGTTAATTTAACTTGGTTTTATCCATACATTGTAGTCTTGTTATATTGTACTACTTGTTTCAACCTTAGCAGTGCTGGAACCAGCGTCATGCTGATGCAAACGGGTTAGATCCAGGCCAGTCGCCAAGTAAATTGGCGGATGGCCTGTGATCTAACTTGTTTGCTACTCTGAGTATCTCTCCTCATCAATATAAAGCAGATATTTAAGGTTTTGGAAAGCAGACGGCACAAAAATCTGTTTTAGAAAATTACCCAGCATTCTAAGGGTTAACCAATTGCAGTAGAAGAATGAAGAAAACACTTGTGACAGACCATTTCTTCCTTTGTCAAAATGGTTTTATCACAACTTTGCAAAAAGTCATTTTCTTCCTATTTCATGATTGTTTGTAATGACGATTAATTTGGACCAATTATAAAAAATTCAAGAAGGAAAAGTAAAAATATATACTGTAGAGCCTTTGTATCACTTATGATTGATGACATTGTGCTTGCATATGATGATCAAATGTCCTTTTTATTAAATATCGTTAATATAAAATCAGTTTTACAATGATCCAACTTTTCACAGGGCTGTTCTTGCATTTATGCAAATAGTTATAAAAAGGCATTAAGAGTAGATTTATTATGTTGTTGTCAATGCTATCCATCTCGTCATTTGGAAATGTTTGCTTTTATTAGCATTTTCAAGATTGTTTTGGCTGGTGTTGATTTCTTCAAACCTCTTCTATGATACCTCATTTTGACACACCTTCTGCAGAATGCGTATGAAACCCAATCTGACACACCTTCTGCAGAATGGTTATGAAACCCAATCTGACACACCTTCTGCAGAATGGTTATGAAACCCAATCTGACACACCTTCTGCAGAATGGTTATGAAACCCAATCTGACACACCTTCTGCAGAATGCTTATGAAACCCAATCTGACACACCTTCTGCAGAATGCTTATGAAACCCAATCTGACACACCTTCTGCAGAATGGTTATGAAACCCAATCTGACACACCTTCTGCAGAATGGTTATGAAACCCAATCTGACACACCTTCTGCAGAATGGTTATGAAACCCAATCTGACACACCTTCTGCAGAATGCTTATGAAACCCAATCTGACACACCTTCTGCAGAATGCTTATGAAACCCAATCTGACACACCTTCTGCAGAATGGTTATGAAACCCTTTAGTCAAAAGGATACATTCCTCATGATGAACAATGTATCCTTTTGCCATAATAGTTTCTCCTGAATACCATATAGAAAGAGCACATTTTTTCTTGTTTTTTATTGTTTGTCGTCTGCTGGTGCTTTCAATTGAGATCATTCTCAAACCATCATTTGGGTTCTGTGTGGCCCAGTGGTGAAGTTGGCAGACTTAGAACTTGGGGGTCCCGGGTTTGAGCCCAATCAACATCTCTGGTTTCGTGGGAGTGACCTTTGGCAAGTCACCTCAGAGCCTTAGCCTAGTACTGGTGGATCCAGGAAAGCTGTTACATAACTGAATAATTGTTGATAAGACATTAAACCTTATAGTGCTGGGACCCATTTCATACTTATGCAAACAGGTCAGATCCAGGCCAGCTGTCAAGTTAATTGGTGGCTTGCCTGTGATCTAACCTGTTTGCTACTCAGAGTAACTTTCCTCATCAAAATAAACTAGATACTTAAGATTTTGGAAAGCAGACGATTCAAAAATATACTTTTAGAAAATTTCCCAGCATTCTAAGGGTTAAACACCATACAAAATCAAACTATCATTTGGGGGATGAGTGAGGAGATAAACATTTTGTTTTATGATGAAATATCTTCACCGTAAATGTCTTGTTTACATTGTTTTCAGCTTATCTAAGATGTTTGTTACAAGCAAATCCTCTTTGATAAAAGGGTTGCAATGAGATTAAACATGAATTTTACCCTTTTGCTGTTTTGAGTTGTATATAACAGACATGTTTTATTTTTATATTGACCTGCTTTAAAACACCTGCAAAAGAAGACTCAAGAAAACAAAAAAGTTTCATGCCATTTTTGTCGCCAGTTGTTGACTTTAATTAGAGGAGTCACAAGTTACTATAGGTTAAGAGTTTGTTAATAAGTCTTGATTGAACTTGGGGCTGGCCTAGATCTAACCTTTTTGCATAAGCATGAAGTCTGTTCCAGCACTATAAGGGTTAATTGGCATATTTCAAGACAGATAAATTCTCATTAACCAAAGTTAATTAACAAGGGGTCTATTTTGAGTAATGCTAATTGAATTGTCAAACCCTTTTAATTGTTTTGATATGCTGTTTGAGGTCAATATAAGAAATGCAACTGACACAATATCAGATATCTTCCTTGTCTTATAGAAAAAATAACCTTTTTGTTGTTAATTTTTGATAAAATGGTTAGATCTGCGCAATGAGCACGTAATGCACGAAACATTCAGTTGCTGTATTATATCAAAACAGACCAAGATGTCCTAATGGGCTGTGAGGGTAACAGGGTTTTCCTGATCCCCAACTTGTAAAGTGGGCAACAGTGGTGCAGTGGTGTAGAGCGTTGACCTCTTGTTCCGAGGGTCCCAGGTTCGAATTGCTGTTAAGCGTGGGGAAGATTGCCAGGCAAACCCACAAATCGACGTAAGTACTGGTGAAAAAGCCAGGAAGCAGGCTTCGAGAATCAATTCACAATCAATGTATAATAAATATGTTTAAAACTAAATAACTAAAGTAAATGACCCCCAATTCCAGGATATGTCCGCTAAAGACCATCATTTGCCATTCACAAATCCATATTTATAAGGGGTCAAAAGTCAATCGAATCAACAGCTCAAGGGCACATACCCTTGGGTAGGGAGGTTGGGAGGACTTACCCAAGACTGTTTTAAGGAATATTTCAAAATTCATTTCAAATCCTATTGTTTTGGAATTGTCTCAATTCAAAGAGAGGGTTCAAATACCTCAAAATAGGGTTATGAGAAGAAACGAAGATGTCAATGGGATTGAGCCTCTAATAATCTGGATCTCAGAGAGATTAATTAATCGATTTCATGGCATCTTTTGGAGAATTGACAACTGAGGACCATGAGTATAATACCTGATGCACATTTAACTCGTTACCACCTGCAGACGACATTTTTTTACTTGAAGCAAACAACTTTAAGAAAACTTTGTAAACATGTGCAAAAGCTTTCAGTTCTGCTATTGCGATATGTGAAAGATTGAAAAAGAAGTGTGGCAAAAGGAGAAATTGCTTGTGACAAGCAATTCTTCTTTTGCCACAATGTTTTTTGAAATTCGTCTGGTGCAAGATGCAAAAATGTGGCATTAGGTGGTAATATTTTAAATTGAAAAAAATGACAACTTCAATTTTGATTGACAAATTACTATCTGTTTTAATTAAGCTGCGCTAAATGGCTCAGTGGCAAGGGTTCTGAATAATGGAATACCTAGACAGAGATACTGTTGTTAGAGTAAGCGCTAATTGTCTCATTAATATTCATGAGATGCAAATTTACCCAACCCTCAATTTGTCTTAATAGATTTAAGATCTCCTTACTATCTGCACAAATGTACAGTGATTCACAAATCAAATGTTAAATGCAAGACTATAGTAAGTCCTTCATGAATGTAGAGTACTTACTATATTCTTGCATTGAACCCTTCACTTGGTCTATTTAAGTTTATTTCGTTTTCACATGCTCAAAAGTAGTATAATATTTTCCGGCTCATTAGTGATATCAATAAATAGTTCAATTTTGTTTTAAGCCACCACAATAAAAGATGGGATTATGGTGTTATGACAGTTAACAACAACACCAATCATCCAGAAAGCTTCAGTAGGAGCTTTCTGTACAACTTTGGTTCTGTAGTAAGATAGCCTCAGCCTAAATAATTCTTCACACACTGATTAAGATTTGGTCCTGCGAGGTCCAGTGGTGAAGATGGCGGACTTATAGAACTTGGGGGTTCCGGGTTCGAGCCCCACCGACACCTCTGGCTTGGTGGGAGTGACCTTCAGAGCCCTACCCTAGTACTGGGGATCCAGGAAAGCCATAACTTAAAGAATTGTTGATACGTCAGTTAACACCATGAGGGTTCAACGCAAGACTATAGCAAGTGCTTCACAAACGTGAAGCACTTACTATAGTATTGCGCTGAACCATCGACTATACAAACATACAAACTGATTAAGAGTGGTCGCTTAAACAAGATTGGTTGGTTAATGCTGGGTAATACATTACAATTGGCATTCATTGAATCAGCTTTGAGACTACGATACTTCTCCTTAAAATGGAAATTCTATAGTAACAGGATTCAAACCACAGGGCTTTGTGATTCTGAGTTAAGTAATCTTACCATTGGTTCCCCAAACTATCTGTTTATATGAGATTTTCATCTTGCCACTTTTCTGAACGGACAAATTCAAGCCCTTTTGCATTTTTTTTTTCAATTTTTCTTTTATTTAAACCACAGTGTTTTTGGCAAGTGATAGATTTAATCCTTTTTTGACAATTCGGTAGATAAGTCACTGATAAAGGGAGAAATTGCACATACAAGCAAGACTTCTGATGAGAATACACATATTAAATAATGGGATATTACATAAGATACATGTACATTGTGTTCAAGTGGTTACATCAATTTGTAGAGGAGCTATCCATCTGTTAACATGTGCAACTGTGAGATGAATATCTTACACCATTCCCTTATGCTTAACGATTTTGTGACTACAACAAATTGAACGACGCAACAGATAGTAATTGTTGTTATGAAATAAAACCAATAATCATCTTCGATCAAGGTAGGAATCTTTGTGACAAAAGGAGAAATTGCTCATGATGAGCAATTTCTCCTTTTGTCTCAAAGATTCACTGGTATATTGAGGATCCTGCCACAGGTGTGTTCAGATGAGTTAATTGAAGGAAAAGGGACTAATTTATTCAATATACCGTTTAGGTTTTGAGAGCATTACCCTTTAACTCTTACACATGAGGTATAAAAAAATCATTGTGACCACAGAAGAAGTTGCTAATTCCATAGGGACCTATCCTTTTTCCACTTTGGTTTCTTAATTCTGATCAAGATAGATTATAGATATATTGAGGGTTCAATGCAAGTCTATAGTAATTGCTTTATATTTATGAAGCACTTATTATAGTCTTGCATTGAACCCTCGGTATGCTGAAGTCATTACAAAGGTAGGGGTGGAAAAGATGAAGGATTGCTTTTTATTTTGATACTGTTGTCTCGAGATCTTTCCTCACCATGCAGA
Source organism: Cerastoderma edule (assembly GCA_947846245.1). Taxonomy (NCBI): domain Eukaryota; kingdom Metazoa; phylum Mollusca; class Bivalvia; order Cardiida; family Cardiidae; genus Cerastoderma; species Cerastoderma edule. The sequence goes on along the minus strand of OX401404.1, from coordinate 20,385,911 downwards.
AAATTCTCAATATAGGTGTGAATGTACATAGGTGTGAATGTAGCCTCCTCCCATTATTTCATTGACAAAGGGAGATAGTCTATCCTTCTTCTTGTGTAGAACATGAATTACCTCCCTTGAATATGTGGCGTTAATCATTTTTATGATTTTTTGTAAATTTCTCATTATCATTAATAAGTATTCCTTATTAAGACTAAAGCATCTCATTGGAAACAACTCTGAGAGACAATTCAAATGATGTATTACTTTTCAATATTTTTTTTAGCTCACCTGAGCACGTAGTGCTCAAGGTGAGCTTTTGTGATACCGAGATGTCCGTCGTCCGTGCGTCCGTGCGTCCGTGCGTCCGTGCGTCCGTGCGTCCGTGCGTCCGTGCGTGTGTCAACAATTGCTTGTGAACACTCTAGAGGCTACATTTATGATCCAATTTTTATCAAAATTGGTCAGAATGATTGTCTCAATAAAATCTTGGCCAAGTTCGAAACTGGGTCATGTGGGGTCAAAAACTAGGTCACTAGGTCAAATAATTTAAAAAGTTTGTGAACACTCTAGAGGCCACATTTTTGGTCCAATTTTGATGAAAGTTGGTCAGAATGATTGTCTCAATAAAATCTTGGCCAAGTTCGAAACTGGGTCATTTTGGGTCAAAAACTAGGTCACTAGGTCAAATAATTTAAGAAGTTTGTGAACACTCTAGAGGCCACATTTATGGTCCAATTTTGATGAAAGTTGGTCAGAATGATTGTCTCAATAAAATCTTGGCCAAGTTCGAAACTGGGTCATGTGGGGTCAATAACTAGGTCACTAGGTCAAATAATTTAAAAAGCTTGTGAACACTCTAGAGACCACAATTATGGTCCAATTTTTATCAAAATTGGTCAGAATGATTGTCTCAATAAAATCTTGGCCAAGTTCGAAACTGGGTCATGTGGGGTCAAAAACTAGGTCACTAGGTCAAATAATTTAAAAAGTTTGTGAACACTCTAGAGGCCACATTTATGTTCCAATTTTGATGAAAGTTCATCAGAATGATGGTCTTAACACTTAGAAGAGTTTGAAACATACCAACCACTCTGTCTTAAATATACCTCTTTTTCAAACAGAACTCAGGTGAGCGATAAAGGGCCATTATGGCCCTCTTGTATTTCAATATTGCAATAAAAAGAGGGAATATTTTTTAACTTACGAAAATCATTTTATGATGTTTAGTTAAACGGTAGCCAACTCTATAATAAATTTTAAAAGTAGAAACTTAAAGTGAAAGGTCCCTCTAATTACTGAAAATTAACCCACTTCATTTAAACCAGCATAAGGATGTAGAAGCTGTTCTGTGAATGACATATTTCACACTAATACTGTGAATAGCAGAGTAGTTCAATCACAATACAGTGATTTCTCGTTAATCCGAACACGTCCGTTCCCAACAAAATGTCTGGAGTACCGATTCATCCGGACTAATGAAGTAGCGCATGTTCTTATACACATTAAGACATAAACGGTCTGTATGCACTTGTATACTTATAACACTTTAGCAAACGCCAAATTGTCGATTGTCCCAAAAGTAATCTTCTGATATGGCAGAAAACATTGTGGGAAAAGGAGAAATTGCTCGTCACGAGCAATTTCTCCTTTTCCCACAATGTTTTTAAAAGTTGTCTGCAACAAACTGGTCAAATAATTCCGTTCCCTTACAATTTCGTTCGGATTGCGAGACATTCGGATAATCGGGATCTGGATAAACGAGGCTTCACTGTATCTCATTAGATATGTATCGTTTTATCATGGAACATTTCGTGACAGCCGTCCTCCGTTTAGTAATTAACCAAATCACAGTCACTTGGGATGGTTTCACAGCATTTCCTTCCAGCAGCAAATCGGTTTCATCAATTATTGACAGTTGTAGGGTTCCCTTGTCCCCATTATGAACCCTTCTCCATGTATCCCAGAGGAGATTATGTACTAAAACTAGAACCTATTGAAAGCAATCGGACAGCTGCTGATTTTGCTCATTATCAGTAATGTCTGCAGATGTCCTGCATTGCCAAGTGGTTAAGGTGAAGGACTTGTGAAACAGGGGTCCCGAGTTAAATCCTCACCAGCAGCATTAAGATTTATTTGGAAGTGTCCTAAGGCAAGACTCTGCAGAGCCCTGCCTAGTAATGATGTAAGCCAGGAAAGCCGTAAAATTACTGAAATATTGTTGACATCCGGTAAAAGCCCATATGAGCAGTTTTGTCTTCTAATGTCAAAATTCGTTAAAGTTTAGATTATCAAATATCCAGTTCTTCAATCAAGTTGGGAAAACTTGGGAACAAAGAAAAAGTAAAATACTGGCTGGCGAAGGATCCCTAGACTAGGAATGAATTTGCTGCCCACAACTAAGGGAAAGTGCTTCATATGGGGTTTTGCTTAACCACCTCTAATTAAATTGCTTGCGGTTCAGCACTGCACACAAGATTTTCTGCAGATAATGAGATAGGTATCATTTTAACACATTACATCATACTGGATTTTCCTGTATCTTCAAACTGAAAACCAGGTCCCGCTCGGCTTAGCAGTTAAGGCAGTGGACTTAGAACTATGGTGCTAGGATTAAGCACCACGGATACCTCTGGTTGTAAATGAGCGTTCTTTTGCAAGACACTTTAAAGCCCTAGTCTTGTACTGGCGAATGCAGGAAAGTTGCAACATAACGGAAAAATTGTAGACACAGTTTTTAACCCTATATAGGCAAATTCAGATTGAATGCATGAGCTGGGGATTTTTTTTTACTCATATGGGATATTGTGATGGGTCCTGATTCGTAGCAGCTACATATCTAGGGTTAAATGCAGGATAGTAGCAAGTCCTTCATATATGTAAAGCACTTTGAGGGTTCAATGCAATACTATAGTAAGTGCTTCACGATTGTGAAGCACTTACTATAGTCTTACATTAAACCCTCAACCTACCATATAATTGACCTTACGACAGACTTTGATTGACAGCTGGAACTGACCAATCAGCGAACACTTCGGTTGCTATCCGCCATTTTCTCCGACACGCTATGCGACTCCGTCAACACATAGCACTATTGTGCTGTGATTTTTCTTCGCCAATACTGCTTAAGATATTGTTTAAGTATTTATTATAGAGAAATTATGTATAAGGAGAGACTTGTGGGTGAAGTAGAGTTTATCCCGTATCCAAAATCTGTCACATATATTGTGAAATGACTGAGAACTACACGCAATTAGTAAATATATGCAAACAGTTAATTTATAAAACGATGTAAAGAATAGAAGTATGAACTATTATTATTTTTTCTTTTTTTCTTTCACATGTTAGTAAATTTTTATTTTTGTCTTTTATCTTCGTTTGAAAATGAAAAATTGTTGTTTTTAAAAAACGGAATTGACACACACTGACGAATGTTATTAGTTGCATTTGATAATGAATCAAATGTTAACTAAAAATACAATATTGATCGATAATGTTGTGACAGGACATGGTTTCCAGTTGGACATAAACAAATTCTTCAAATTGGTTTTTAATTAATTGATTTTGTTTTTATATGGACCCTAAGAGCACCTTAAACAATTAATTAACTTTCTTATTACAGCCCATCAATCCACCTACCTGTAATGATCGATGTATCGTATCCAAATTTAAAAGCTATTAAAAACAAAACAAATCCATAGCTCCTTGTTGCAACTTTATCCGAATACCTTAAAGAATCTAATGTTGCTGTAATATGTTGTAAAACACACTCTTGGTAGCCAGTGGTTGATAACAAAGACCGCAGATTGGCTAAACAATAAAGGGTTTGTGACTTGACCATAAAGTGCAATTGTGTCAGATTGATGTTAATTAGCGTCGAAACCCTTAATCCTTTTTAACAATCTAGGTTTGTTAACCCTTTACCAAACAATAACTACATTTGACTACTTTGTTACAGACAACTAGGGAAAATATTATGGGAAAAGGAGAAATTGCTTTTAACGAGTAATTTAACCTTTCCAACAATATGGTCTGTCCTATCAGAAAAGTATTGATTCATCATCTTCATTTTAATGACGTCTGCAAACTCTTTAAATTTTGAACAATTGAAAATATTTCGTTTGGTAAAATGACCCTTAGTTAGTTATCAAGCAGCAAGACCGACAATCATCCATTGAGTAACATACAAAAGATTATGTTTGAAAGTCTTGATTATTAACTTATTTGACAACAAAAAAGTGATTGTTCCTATCAGCAATTGTTTAACACCATAATCTCAACATGACCAACACTATTATACCATTTTCAACATGACAAAATTGGTAGATCTGCGTTAAGAATCATTCAGGATATACGCTGATTTAGTAAAATAAAAATCTAAACCGTTTAAGAATGAAAATGAGATAATTTTGTTCGTAACCTGCAAATACTGCAAATTAACTGTTTTGAAGTAGTATGAAATACGGTCATTTTGAAGGTCCGGTCGAACCAGTGCCGAACGGACCAATATCGTTCGGATCCGAGTCTGATCGGACTTTGGACGGATCGCGTTTGGTGCCGATCTGACCCCACACTGCTGGGGTAAATCACTCCCCCAACGCCATAGAGATATATAACAGAGCTGTTATAAATGTCTCTGCTAACGCTCAAAATATACCATCTTCTGTACAAATTGTCATGCTATGTACATATTATCCAGCAATAAAGGCAGGTGCTTATTATGTAAGAATATTTCCGTTTTCAAATAAGAATATCCGAAATCATCGGCAATGTCAAACAGGGATCCTAGTTTGTGCATTGACGCTATTTCTCTCAGAATGTCGGAGAAAATAAGAGTGACCTCCCCTATTTACGGTGGGCGTGGTTAACTGCTCTGTGTCGTAAGGTCAATTGTACTTAACCCTTGATAATATTCTATGTAAAGACAAGAGTACCTTGTGATATTCAGCTAGAAATTGCCTTTTTTCTGAAATGTAACTTGTTGAGATAAATGATGCAATAAAGGTACACCTTCAGAATATTTTCTGTTTGATGTGTCATGTCGTTTTCAGAGAGAAAAACTTGAAAGTGACCTTATTCTTCAGGATACATTAGTTAATTAAAAATAAGCTAGAAACATATTAAGTTCTTGATCAAAGGGGAGGGGAGTAAGATGATTGCTTATTTCGCCTTGAACTGGTTCATTTCTTGTTTGTTCACTGATAGATGTGTTTATAGAATGGCATGAAGTGAATTGAAAAATTATATCATTTTATCTACACAATATATTGTTTTTTTTGTTTTTTTTTCAAATTTCCAGCAGTAACATGTAGGATATAGTCACATTGAATTTAAATGCAATGTATGGTTTGCAATATTTTTATTTTGCATATAAAACACAATTCATGATATTTATTTCTTTGAGCACACTTGATAGGTCAAGAAATCATGTCTGTGGTGCAGACCCACTATTGTGGAGAAATCTCGCCTATGTGACCAAAAACGTTTGAATGAGTTTCTTATCATCTAAATTTGTGACTTATTCAAATTGAAATAAACAGCAAACAAAAATTATAAAACATAGGCATATGCCAATGACCATTGTGGCAAAAGGAATAATTCCTCAGCAGTAGCTTTGTTTGCCATTTGACTCATAAACACAAGTATACATTCTAGGAGGTAGTTGTTTGAATAAAGCCGATCATTGGTTATTTTCTGAGACAACAATGAATAACAATAACAGTGCATTCTGTCCATGCTATTCATTGCCAACAATTTACCTGCATATTTACTTGTGATTAAATAAGTTTTGGAAGTTTTATCTGTTTCCCTCTGTGTGGTTTCTGTAATTGCTCCAAACTAAGAGCAATGGCAGACAAGAATTTAAAAGTTTTGGAAGTTTGTTCTTATGTTTTGTGGTGGTATTTGGTATAAATTGTTGTGGCTTAGGTGGAATTGCTTCGAACAGGCATTTTTACTTCTGCCACAAAGGTTTATTAAACTTCATCATCGTATCTAATCCTATCTAATATAGAAGGATAGATTTAGAGTTCAATGCAAATTGGCGGCTGTCCTATGATCTAACCTGTTTGCTTCACTGAGTCTTTTCTCATCAAAACTCAACAGACATTTAAGGTTTTGGAAAGCAGACGACACACAAATCTGTTTTTAGAAAATTACACAGCATGCTTAGGGTAAAGATCAACACAAACATTGACTATTTTCTGAGACAGAATTAACAATGCATTCTTTTCATGCCTCGCATTAAGAATATTGACCCTGCATATGAATAGATTGCTGTGGCTTAATTGGTTTGGTATTGACCAAACAGCTCTTTAATTGATATAATCATCATTATCTCGAAGACCTTTGGCTTGCTGTCCATAAGATCTGTAGCAGATGGCTAGATTTTGGAAATGTTTTGGAAAAAAGGAAGGTTTTTAGTTACATTGTACTTTCACCTTTCTTGGTGTGAAAACACGAGGTCATTTTGTTTTGATGGACTACAATGAAAATGTCATATTCCACAGTAACACATTTTAACAAAAATTTTAATGAGAATATCTTACAATAGAGTAGCATGGCAATAGCATTGTTTATTGAGGGTTTAAATGCAATAATTTAGTAAGTTTTGCATTGAGCTCTCAATAAGTAACATTGGATTGACAATTCAAAGCATGGATAAGACTCACATTTTTTTTGGAAATATTTATGAATTTTGAAAATTGTTTGATTTTCTGGAAAAAGAAATACAATGTATCATGAAGCAATATCCCAGGTTGTATGCATGTCTTCATAGAGTACTGTTATAGAATATTGAAATTCTCAGGATGTTAAGGGAACTTGTAAATAATTACTTTTCGTTAATTTTCTTTAGTATTTGTTCTTTGAAGAGCAAGGGCTTAATTGATTTCCAATACAGAGTTAATAGAGCAACTGGGCCAACAACTGTTGTGTCGTTTACTGTATTTACAGGTTCGCCCAAATTTCCTATATTGAAATTGTTGAGTTGTCCAAATTGAAAGCATCAGCAGGCAACAGTAAACCTTGTCCAGCTCAATAAACATTTTTACTTTATGACAGACGCCATTGTGAGAAAATAAGATATGACCAAGTAGATTATGTCAGAAGCATAGATAAATAAGCTTATGATATGAATTAGTGCATCTTTTTTTTAAGGACCATGAAGTGCTAACAAACTTTACTCTATCTTTAAACCATTTTTGAGATTAAGATGAAGATGATGATTACGATGTTGATAAATTGAGGGTTCAGTGCAAGACTATAGTAGGTGCTTCATAAACATGAAGCACTTACTATAGTATTGCACTGAACCCTTGAAATGAAGTTGACTATGTAATACATTTAAAATGATTGTCAAACCACTCAGTGAGGGTATAAGGAAGAACAATTTGATGAATGCTTTAACAGCATTATGGCTTCTATAAAATTTCACAATTTTCTTCTCCCGACTGACTTAAGGAATGCTGATGTTTCTTCCCAGCTTGACCAGTCCTTATGGGCAGTTGAGTATGGGGTCTTTCCCCATCATTAAGAGTTGGGCATCGCTACATAACTGAAATAATGTATAAAGTAAGACCGCATATAAACATAAACATTGCAATTTTCTTGATTTCAGCTGCTGGTGCTTCTAACTTGAATCAGTTCCAAAAGTCTAACAGTTTAGCAATGCTTCTATGATTTTGGACTTGATTATGATTAAATGATTGTTTTAAAGAACAATCTTGCAAATCGTACATTCCTTCATTTTATATTCTTTACTTTTTTTGTACTGTAGGTTTTTTTCTCTCACAATTTTTTAATACATATTCAACATGAAATGCTGCTTGTTGTCTTTCCCAGCCTTTAAATCATACTTGGGTTTGTTGCCTATTTCCAGATGCCAGTTTCACAGAGTTAAAGAAGGCATTATTGCTGATCCTGGGTTGTGCTGTACAATGTGAACACAAAGAGAACTATATCCAGACAATACAGAGTCTCGACATTGAGGTCCAACATGAACTAGCACAGAGCATTCAACAGGTATGTGGAACTCCACTTGACTATACAACCTTTCAGGACTACAATGCAAGCCTATAGCATTTCTTTTTACAAAAGTGAAGGACTTGCTACAGTTTTTATTGAACCTCTTTTAACCCTTTATAAACTTTATCCAGAATCCAGAGTCAAGGCATTGACATCCAAGAGAATTTGGCCGAGAGCATTCAACAGGTCTGTGTACCACTGCTAAGTCAATGATTTTTGAGGGGTTCAAAGCAAGACAAAAGTGAAGGTCTTGTTTTTTCTTGAAATTCTCACTCAATTCCTCTTTCATCAAAGAGAACATTGTAAATTAAGACAGAAAAGAGACATTGAGGTAAAACATGAGCCTTCAGAGAGCATTCCATGGTTCAATTGTTCAACCCTATGCTTTAGGCTGAACTATATCCAAAATCCAAAGTCTATACATTGAAGTGCAACATGATTTGGCTGAAAGTATTCAATGTGTATCACCTCTTAGCCAAAGAACCTTTTAGGGGTTCAATGCAAGATAATAACGCCTCCGTCACAAAATTGAAAGACTTTGCTATAGTCTTGCATGATATTCTTGCATTAAATGCCTTTTTACAGAATTAGTTAAATCCCTTACTCGACTTATCACGCCATAAGGAGAACAGTATATATAGAAACAAAAATAAAAGAGAGATATAAGGTCCAAGATGGGCATGCTAAAAGCTTCCAACTTGTATGTGGAACTCCTCTTGGCAATAAAGCTTTCTTTGCAGATTTTGCTATTCTCCTTACCCCATTATATCTGCTTCAAAAGATTTAACAAGTGCCCAAAACACAATGTAAAAAATTCTTTCCTCAAAGAAAGAAAGAGTTGCTAGAAAAGTGAACTTCCCCCATATAGGTACATTCAATTTTTCAATTAAACAGAAAAAACCTGTTAGAAATGGTGTTAACGCCCTGGTCTTAAACCCTTGTCTTAACGCCCTGGTCTTAATGCCCTGGCAATTCCTTTTGGTGTCTGGTGTATATGCTGATGAAGTGTTTGATGGAAACACCCAAATAATCACCCCTAGGAGGAATATGATTAAAACAATCAGATTGATATTTTGCTTATCATCATTTTATCTCAAGATATGTTATGCTCTTTGATAGATCATAATCTGACAGACTTTATTGTTTTAAGTTTGTGACCATATGATACAAATATAGGGCTCAATGCTGGACTTCAGCAAATTCTTCTCTTAGGAATTTTTGTAATAATCAAAGATTCTTGCAAATTCTTCCCTTTTGTGGCACTTTTTATCTTATAAAGGGTAGAGAACTGCAAGTTTATGATAAGCCACCAATTTTATGAAAGACACATAAAATTATTGCATTGCTTCTTTCATCATTTTGCTTGATTGGTTTGCAGGTTATGTATTAGCAAATGAAATTTTGTACGAAGCTTCCACTCACAATTCAAGGGTTCAGTGCAAGACTATAGTAAGTGCTTCATATACATGAAGCACTTACTATAGTCTTGAACAGAACCCTTGAAATGCACTTGTGCATTGCTTTCAAAAGCTGTAATTGAGAAAACAGGCCCAATAAACAGTTAGGAGGGGATTTCGTGATAACTACTGGAGAAGCCTGTCTCTTGTCATTCAAGGATAACACTGGTTTGAATACAGGAAACCCTGCAATAGTACTAAAGTCTTGTTGCAACATATGTAAAACAAGAATCACATTGGCACAATGTTAGATGATAATAGATGTGTTTAGTTATATGTTGGATGATATCACATGTTGAGGGTTCTGTTCAAGACTATAGTAAGTGCTTCATGTTTATGAAGCACTTTCTATTATCTTGCATTGAATCCTCGATATGAAAAACATTTAGAAACACATTGGCATAATGTTAGGTGATAATGAATGTGTCTAGTTATATATGTTGGAATGGTATCAATGAAAATTAGCCCAGAGAATTCAATCTTTCATGCTTTGGTAAAGATGTGACCTAAAACATATCTAAAACTGTGATCTATCCAAAAATCTGATAATGCGAAGATTAGATATAATCATCTTTAAGCTGTTCCTTCATTTATCCTAGTTTTAATTTAACACATATGTGACAAAGACAACTTAGGAAATTATTTACAGAAAGGTGAAATTGCTAGAAATAAGCAAATTCCCCACTTTTTTTGAGTGGTTTATATCAAATATCATAATAAAGTTGTTATTTCCTATACTTTATCACTAACCCTTAGAATGCTGGGTAATTTTCTGAATATATATTTTTGTGTCGTCTGCTTCCCAAAACCTTAAGTATTTGCTTTTTATGTTGACGAAAGAAACCCAGAGAAGCAACAGGTTAGAGCACAGGTCAGCTGCCGATTCATTTGGCGGCTGGCCTAGATCTAACCTGTTTGCATAAGCATGAAGTTGGTTCCAGCACTATAAAGGTTAACATATTTTATTTTCTTCCATTGGATCACTCTCAAAATCCCCTAAGAGGGAATTAGTTGAGGAATTGTTGGTATTTGGAATGTGATCATCTTTTTATCCAGTCCATTAAACTACTTAAAGAAATGCTTTAGAATGGATCTTATCTTTGTGGCATCTTTGCAAAAACTAAAAAGGTTTGTTTGTTATCTTTGCAAGATTTTGATGTATTGTTTTATCTACAATATTGATATTTAACCCTCATAGTGCTGGAACCGACTTCATGGTTATGCAAACAGGTTAGATCAAGGCCAGTCGCCAAGTAAATTGGTGGCTGGCCTGTCATCTAACCTGATTGCTACTCAGGGTATCTTTCCTCATCAAAATTAAGCAGGTATTTAAGCTTTTGGAAAGGCAGACGACACAAAAATCTATTTTTTAGAAAATTTCCCAGCATTTTAAGGGTTAACTGATAAATTTTTATTACCCATGTATTAATTTTAGGGGTCTCAACATGAGGCTCATCAGCGTTTGCATACCATTTTATGAAAAATATTCCTCTGTATGTTCAATAGCATTGAATAATGTAATATACTAAAGTTGCGTTGAAAATTGCCTTAAACTTATTACACAATCAGCCCTCAATTAATCAAAAGCAACTAACAAATAAAAACAAAGGATTGCTTGGTTAGAAGACATCAATGAATAATAAGTTGTATAAATTTTGTTAAGACATTTCGGAGCATAGAACCTAAAACTGTCATCAATATGAAAAAAATCAACAACATTAATGATGGCAATTATAAAGTATGGTTAAGCAATTATTTGTTTCAGCATAAGAATATAAGTTATAATTGCCTAAGCTCTTTCTTCTCTAAATCATCTTCTGCAGGCATGTTACTAGTCTACACTCGTAATGTAGTAACATATTGTTATAACATTCAAAATAGAAAAATAAATAGATATTTATGTATGTTTTTTTTTTTAAAAAAAAAAGCCGTTTTAACACTGTGGTATTTTGGTTATACTCTGCATTATCAACAGATTACCTCATAAAGTTGTGTCAATAATGTTCCTGAATCTGAAGACTTAAGGAACTAATGTGACAAAGGTAGAATATCAGATGTCGAGATAAGAGGGGTATTTACCTTGCTCACTTCTTTATTGTACCCTATATTGTAGGTTCCTTAGGTTCGTTAACGGGACATATTCTCAAAGCCAACTTTATCATTTACCTTTAATTTTTTTTGGGGGGGTGGGGGGATGGACTTGATTATAGTCTTGATTGAACATTCAATATGACAGAATGGGCTTTAGGTTGATATTTAGCAACGTTTTCCTTTTAACCCTTTACCAAACACCAACTTTTTGACTGTCCCAAATTCAAAGCGTTTGCAGACAACAATTGAAAATGTGATCAAATTGAATAATCTACTGATATGGCAGAAAACATTGTTGGAAAAGGAGAAAGTGCTTGTTATGAGCAATTCATCCTTTTCCCATAATGTTTTCCAGAGTTGTCTGCAACAAACTAGTCAAATGTTGTTATTGTTTGGTAATGGCTTAAGATAATGATTCAAATGTTTTTAATAGTTTTAACTTGCTCATGGTTATTTTTTTTGTAACTTAATAAATTCCTCATACATTACAGATCACTGATGATAGTGTGACGATACTGCCCACAGAATGTCAGGACACCGACAAACTTTTCACTCACCTGGTACGACTAATACGAGAAAGAGACGAATATGCGGAGGTTAGTTTTAAATTTCCACTATTGAAATGCAGGGGTCTTACTTTTGAGACTGCAGCTCAAGCTGTATTATCCTTAATGATAGTGTATTTAATCAACTGACATACCAAATGGTCAATGGTTCTATCTGGCTTGACCAGCCCATTTGTGGCGAAATTTGACTTTACATTTAGTTGTCAGTCAATGCCAATTCTTTTTCTTCACATGTTCATATACTGGTCATATACATGTACAGTCTAACTTGTGTTAAGCAGCCACCCTTTTAAGCAGCCAACCTGCCTTAAACAGCCACTACAGAAAGTCCCATTGTTATATTTATAGTGTAAATCAATTTGTGTTAAGCAGCCAACCTGTCTTAAACAGCCAATTTACTCTGTCCCATAGGGTGGCTTCTTAACACAAGTTTGACTGTATTAAGTTTCAGTAAAAATCCACTATCCGTTACGGTTTTTGGACAAACTGGGCAATACAGAAAATTTATTTTGCCAGCCCTGTTTGGGCAGTCAGTTGAGGTCTTTTCTAACGCTTTGAAATGGGCATTATTATAACGGAACCAATGTTCACAGGAAGTAAAACCCACATAGATAAATAAATTGTGAAAAGTGTTGAAGTCAAGTTAATCAAAAATAATTATAAATGTTTTGAGGGAAAATGAAAGATTTTTGTTGAATTTAATGACTTTAGAATCGGAAAATCTTTTGGGCTAAAATACCCGGTTTGTGAACCTAGCCCTTTGTTTCATTTGTCTCTCACCTCTGAAAAACTGTGTTCATGTGAGTAAACAGACAATGGCTTGGAAAAACTATTGCTCATGCGGCATATTAGATCATGGATAGGTGCACTAAATACTGTGATACTGTAGCAGGTGTATTAAAATGGCATCTTGTAAAACAATGGATTACGACTTAACTGCAAAATTTACACTTTGACAATTCTATTGTGGAAGACTTAAGAAACCACTTTGATAACAATAAAAATTACTCCAAATGTTTAACCCTTTACCAAACGCCAAATATTTGACTGTCCCAAATTGAAAGAGTTTGCAGACGACATTTCAAAATGTGATGAAATTGATAAATAATCATCTGATAGGGCAGAAAACATTCTGGGAAAAGGAGAAATTGCTCATTAAGATCAATTTCTCCTTTTCCCACATTTTTTTCCAGAGTTGTCTGCAACACACTGGTCAAATGTCGTTATTGTTTGGTAATGAGTTAACTCATCATTTTGTCATGGTTTCTGCCTTGTATCATAAAGAAATATATATATATTTTTTTGCATATGTTTGTTGTCCATATGGAGCAACTGGTAAGCCTTATTAACTACTAGAGACGGCATTAAAAAAATGAACTAACATGTTGTTCAAAACATTTTGTCTTCATTTTTCCCACAATATTTTCCAACCTACCATCTATACATTTTTTGTACTAACATCTTTCTTCAGTTTCAATCTGCTATTGCTTTCAATTTCGACCCCTCACACAATTTTGTATGAGTCACAAAAAAGGCTTATTCTAATGGGCTGGATTCTGGTTATATAATTACCTATTTCACCTGTCATTGAGATACATGTAAGAGGATTTACTGGTTATTATCTGTGTGAAATATTCAGGTTTGAAGAGATTCCAATCCTGTGTTTGTAAAGTGTTAGCATAGATATTGAATAAGAGGCTTTGCTTTTTAACCCTCCAGGTTGGATTTTGTGGCTGGTCCAAAGTGAAGCAACAGCAGACATTGGTTGTCAAAAGTATTGCACTTATTATATTTTTGTTTTATATTGGATAGTGATTGATACTTAAAGAAGAAGAAATTGTTCACCATGCTCAATTTTCCTTTTTTCAGTAGCTTCAGTTATGTTGTTTTGGTGTACATGGGCGCTGGTATGGGTTTAAAGAAGAATTTGCTCACCTGTAGTTCCGTTTAACAATTCAAAAACATAGCGAGAAAAGGAGAATTTGCTTAAGATATTCTTCCAAACTTCTATAATTGCAGGTGATGTCAGATTTGTCGCAGGAGCGTGATTTCTACCAGTCCCAATTAGAAGGTAAAACTGTGGCGGTGGTGTCTCCTGCAGGTAGTCCTGAAAAACAACACATGATGGCAGAACTAACAGAGGCCAAGGCACACATCAGGAAACTCAAACAGGATCTGTAAGTGTTTGGTGTCAGTTTGACTTGTCCTTTGGCAAGGCATATATCAGGAAACTTAAACAAGATCTGTAAGTGTAAAGTGGGATTTTGATGTGTCCTTTTACAATGCGCACTTTAGAAAATGCAAACAGGATTTGTAATTGTTTGGTGTCAGCTTGACTTGTCCTTTGACAAGGCACATACTCAGGAAACTTAAATAAGATCTGTAACTGTTGGATGTGATTTGATTTGTCCTTTGGTGAGGCATACATTAGGAAACCCAAAAGGATTTGTAAGTTTTTGATGTGCTTTGGATTTGTGCTTTGTCCAATGGCAAGGCACACTTTAGAGAACTCAAACAGAATTTGTAAGTGTTTGGTGTGATTTTGATTTGTGCTTTGTCCACTGCAAATCTTGAGCAGTTCCGCCACATATTGTGAAGGACTTGCAATAGTCTTGCATTGAACCCTCAATTTGACCTCACATGAGTCTAATCAGGTCTGGAACTATTCTGTGGTTTTAGGACAAGACGCATATCATATAATTCTAGTCCTCTTAGATCTGAAAGTGTTGTGTTTTTTGGCTTATCCAAGAATGTTCAGTGTTGTTAAAGTAATGATTTTCCTTGTGGTAAAACAAAAGGGGGGGTCTTTATTATTCATTGAAGGTTCAAATTGGTGACAGTAATAAGATTGTCATAATTGGTTAAAAGGAGTCCTGCATGACCCAGCAGTTAACGTGGTAGTCTTAGAACCCTTTGGTGAGGCATTAGAACACAGGGGTCCTTGGCCCGAGTCCCAAGACACTGTAAAGCCCCACCTTGTACATGTGAAAACACGGCCGTGCCTGGAAGTCAGTATGGTAAAATAACTGAAAAACTGATGACAAAGTGATAAACCATTTACAATAATCTAAAATCTCTATTTTATGGGTTCTCATTAAAACCGTCACAGTGAGATGACTCTAATGAGTATGTACTAATAAGAGTCCATTTTAAGACAATTTTAATGAGTACTCATATAATGTAGTTTACTACATAGCCTTGAATATGGGGTATACAAAAGACCTTGTTACACACCCTTACATAAGTACATGTATTCTCTCAGTGTACTCCTTAGCCTTGAATATGGGGTATACAAAAGACCTTGTTACACACCCTTACATCAGTACATGTATTCGGGGGCCTCCGTGGCCTAGTGGTTAGAGTACAGAACTTGAAATCACATGGCCCCTCTCCGCGTGGGTTCAAATCCTAAGAGGGATATGGATTTTCATGAGAGGCAGTCTCCCGACTGACTTACGGAATGCCGATGGTTCTACCCACCTTGACCAGCCCTTGCGGGCAGTTGAGTATGGGGTCTTCCTCCATCATTAAGAGTCGGGCATCGCTACATAACTGAAATAATGTTGATGTGATGTAAAACCCATATCAAAAAAAAAAAAGTACATGTATTCTCTCAGTTTACTCCATAGCCTTGAATATGGGGTATACAAAAGACCTTATTACACATCCTTACACCAGTACATGTATTCTCTCAGTTTACTACATAGCCTTGATTATGGGGTTGATTATGGGTATACAAAAGACCTTGTTACACACCCTTACATCAGTACATGTATTCTCTCAGTTTACTCCATAGCCTTGAATATGGGGTATACAAAAGACCTTGTTACACACCCTTACATCAGTACATGTATTCTCTCAGTTTACTACATAGCCTCGATTATGGGGTATACAAAAGACCTTATTACACACCCTTACATCAGTACATGTATTCTCTCAGTTTACTCCATAGCCTTGGATATGGGGTTTACAAAAGACCTTGTTACACACCCTTACATCAGTACATGTATTCTCTCAGTTTACTACATAGCCTTAGATATGGGGTATACAAAAGACCTTGTTACACACCCTTACATCAGTACATGTATTCTCTCAGTTTACTACATAGCCTTGAATATGAGGTATACAAAAGACCTTGTTACACACCCTTACATCAGTACATGTAATCTCTCAGTTTACTCCATAGCCTTGAATATGAGGTATACAAAAGACCTTGTTACACACCCTTACATAAGTACATGTATTCTCTCAGTTTACGACATAGCCTTGAATATGAGGTATACAAAAGACCTTATTACACATCCTTACATCAGTACATGTATTCTCTCAGTTTACTACATAGCCTTGGATATGGGGTATACAAAAGACCTTGTTACACACCCTTACATAAGTACATGTATTCTCTCAGTTTACTACATAGCCTTGATTATGTGGTATACAAAAGACCTTGTTACACACCCTTACATAAGCACATGTATTCTCTCAGTTTACTACATAGCCTTGGATATGGGGTATACAAAAGACCTTGTTACACACCCTTACATAAGTACATGTATTCTCTCAGTTTACTACATAGCCTTGGATATGGGGTATACAAAAGACCTTGTTACACACCCTTACATCAGTACATGTATTCTCTCAGTTTACTACATAGCCTTGGATATGGGGTATACAAAAGACCTTGTTACACACCCTTACATCAGTACATATATTCTCTCAGTTTACTCCATAGCCTTGAATATGGGGTATACAAAAGACCTTGTTACACACCCTTACATCAGTACATGTATTCTCTCAGTTTACTCCATAGCCTTGGATATGGGGTATACAAAAGACCTTATTACACATCCTTACATCAGTACATGTAATCTCTCAGTTTACTACATAGCCTTGATTATGGGGTATACAAAAGACCTTGTTACACACCCTTACATAAGCACATGTATTCTCTCAGTTTACTACATAGCCTTGGATATGGGGTATACAAAAGACCTTGTTACACACCCTTACATAAGTACATGTATTCTCTCAGTTTACGACATAGCCTTGAATATGAGGTATACAAAAGACCTTGTTACACACCCTTACATCAGTACATGTATTCTCTCAGTTTACTACATAGCCTTGGATATGGGGTATACAAAAGACCTTGTTACACACCCTTACATCAGTACATGTATTCTCTCAGTTTACTCCATAGCCTTGGATATGGGGTATACAAAAGACCTTATTACACATCCTTACATCAGTACATGTAATCTCTCAGTTTACTACATAGCCTTGATTATGGGGTATACAAAAGACCTTGTTACACACCCTTACATAAGCACATGTATTCTCTCAGTTTACTCCATAGCCTTGAATATGGGGTATACAAAAGACCTTGTTACACACCCTTACATCAGTACATGTAATCTCTCAGTTTACTCCATAGCCTTGATTATGTGGTATACAAAAGACCTTGTTACACACCCTTACATAAGCACATGTATTCTCTCAGTTTACTACATAGCCTTGGATATGGGGTATACAAAAGACCTTGTTACACACCCTTACATAAGTACATGTATTCTCTCAGTTTATTACATAGCCTTGAATATGGGGTATACAAAAGACCTTGTTACACACCCTTACATAAGTACATGTCATTACATCTACAGTTTACATTACATAGTACATGTATTCTCTCAGTTTACTACATAATATGGGGTATACAAAAGACCTTGTTACACACCCTTACATAAGTACATGTATTCTCTCAGTTTACTACATAGCCTTGGATATGGGGTATACAAAAGACCTTGTTACACACCCTTACATAAGTACATGTATTCTCTCAGTTTATTACATAGCCTCAATTATGAGGTATACAAAAGACCTTGTTACACACCCTTACATAAGTACATGTATTCTCTCAGTTTATTACATAGCCTTGAATATGGGGTATACAAAAGACCTTGTTACACACCCTTACATAAGTACATGTATTCTCTCAGTTTACTCCATAGCCTTGGATATGGGGTATACAAAAGACCTTGTTACACACCCTTACATAAGTACATGTATTCTCTCAGTTTACTCCATAGCCTTGGATATGGGGTATACAAAAGACCTTGTTACACACCCTTACATCAGTACATGTATTCTCTCAGTTTACTCCATAGCCTTGAATATGGGGTATACAAAAGACCTTGTTACACACCCTTACATCAGTACATGTATTCTCTCAGTTTACTCCATAGCCTTGGATATGGGGTATACAAAAGACCTTGTTACACACCCTTACATAAGTACATGTATTCTCTCAGTTTATTAGTTACACACCCTTACATAAGTACATGTATTCTCTCAGTTTACTACATAGCCTTGGATATGGGGTATACAAAAGACCTTGTTACACACCCTTACATCAGTACATGTATTCTCTCAGTTTACTCCATAGCCTTGGATATGGGGTATACAAAAGACCTTATTACACACCCTTACATAAGTACATGTATTCTCTCAGTTTACTCCATAGCCTTGAATATGGGGTATACAAAAGACCTTATTACACACTCCTTACATCAGTACATGTATTCTCTCAGTTTACTCCATAGCCTTGAATATGGGGTATACAAAAGACCTTGTTACACACCCTTACATCAGTACATGTATTCTCTCAGTTTACTCCATAGCCTTGGATATGGGGTATACAAAAGACCTTGTTACACACCCTTACATAAGTACATGTATTCTCTCAGTTTACTCCATAGCCTTGGATATGGGGTATACAAAAGACCTTGTTACACACCCTTACATAAGTACATGTAATCTCTCAGTTTACTCCATAGCCTTGGATATGGGGTATACAAAAGACCTTGTTACACACCCTTACATCAGTACATGTATTCTCTCAGTTTACTCCATAGCCTTGAATATGGGGTATACAAAAGACCTTGTTACACACCCTTACATCAGTACATGTATTCTCTCAGTTTACTCCATAGCCTTGGATATGGGGTATACAAAAGACCTTATTACACACCCTTACATAAGTACATGTATTCTCTCAGTTTACTCCATAGCCTTGAATATGGGGTATACAAAAGACCTTATTACACCCTCTTACATCAGTACATGTATTCTCTCAGTTTACTCCATAGCCTTGATTATGGGGTATACAAAAGACCTTATTACACCCTCTTACATCAGTACATGTATTCTCTCAGTTTACTCCATAGCCTTGAATATGGGGTATACAAAAGACCTTATTACACCCTCTTACATCAGTACATGTATTCTCTCAGTTTACTCCATAGCCTTGATTATGGGGTATACAAAAGACCTTATTACACCCTCTTACATCAGTACATGTATTCTCTCAGTTTACTCCATAGCCTTGATTATGGGGTATACAAAAGACCTTATTACACACCCTTACATCAGTACATGTATTCTCTCAGTTTACTCCATAGCCTTGAATATGAGGTATACAAAAGACCTTGTTACACACCCTTCCATCAGTACATGTATTCTCTCAGTTTACTCCATAGCCTTGAATATGGGGTATACAAAAGACCTTATTACACATCCTTACATCAGTACATGTAATCTCTCAGTTTACTACATAGCCTTGATTATGGGGTTTACAAAAGACCTTGTTACACACCCTTACATCAGTACATGTATTCTCTCAGTTTACTCCATAGCCTTGAATATGGGGTATACAAAAGACCTTATTACACATCCTTACATCAGTACATGTAATCTCTCAGTTTACTCCATAGCCTTGAATATGGGGTATACAAAAGACCTTATTACACATCCTTACATCAGTACATGTAATCTCTCAGTTTACTCCATAGCCTTGGATATGGGGTATACAAAAGACCTTATTACACATCCTTACATCAGTACATGTAATCTCTCAGTTTACTACATAGCCTTGATTATGGGGTTTACAAAAGACCTTGTTACACACCCTTACATCAGTACATGTATTCTCTCAGTTTACTCCATAGCCTTGAATATGGGGTATACAAAAGACCTTATTACACATCCTTACATCAGTACATGTAATCTCTCAGTTTACTCCATAGCCTTGAATATGGGGTATACAAAAGACCTTGTTACACACCCTTACATCAGTACATGTATTCTCTCAGTTTACGACATAGCCTTGATTATGTGGTATACAAAAGACCTTGTTACACATCCTTACATCAGTACATGTATTCTCTCAGTTCACTCCATAGCCTTGGATATGGGGTATACAAAAGACCTTGTTACACACCCTTACATCAGTACATGTATTCTCTCAGTTTACTACATAGCCTTGATTATGGGGTATACAAAAGACCTTATTACACACCCTTACATCAGTACATGTATCTCTGTCTATGATAACCCTTATAATGCTGGGTAATCTTCTAAAAATAGACTTTTGTGTCGTCTTTTTTCCAAAACCTTAAATATCAGCTTAATTTACTTGGCGGCTGGCCTGGATCCAACCTGTTTGCATAAGCATGAAGTCAGTGCCAGCACTATAAGGGTTATACTTATTCATCTCACCTGCTTCTATTCAGGGATGACAAACAAGAGCACCTGTCCGACCTAAGAGATGAATTTGAGGAACAGAAAAACCAATTAACCAGATTACGCAATGAGGTAAGTTTTGATTGATTATGGAGCCTGCAAAGCCTAGTGATAAAGGGTTTTGACTTGCAACCTTCCTATTCCTTTGAGGTTCCAGGTTCAATTCCTTATGGCTGTGCTGGCTTTGTGGGAGTATCTTTTTGTAAAAGTGTAGTATATGTGCTTGTCAATTAGAGGAAAGCTTTTATATAGTTGAAAAATGTTGATATGGCTTTAAATACCTCACAAAAAAGGTTGAAATTCGAAGAGCATGAGACTTTTTTACGCAAACATAACCTATTTTATAGGTTATTTCAATGTTAGTAAACTCTTGTGGTTTTACAAAACTTTCTTCCATCTGTAATTTAATTACATTATTTAGCACATTCCAATGTGGGATTTAGTTTTGGCCAATCCAAATTAAAAACAACATCAGACGACAAAAATTAGGAGGTAAAATGAAATGATTTTTCATAATGTTAAGTAGAAACCACTTTGACGAAAGCAGAAATTGCTTGTTTCAACTAAGTACGTTGTCAATAAGATACTGGGTAGAAACCACTCTGAGGGGCCTCCATGGCCTAGTGGTTAGAGTACAGAACTTGATATCAAATGGCCCTTCTCCGCGTGGGTTCAAATCCTGAGAGGGATATGGATTTTCATGAGAGGCAGTCTCCATACTGACTTACGGAATGCCGATGGTTCTACCCGCCTTGACCAGCCCTTATGGGCAGTTCAGTATGGGGTCTTCCTCCATCATTAAGAGTCGGGCATCGCTACATAACTGAAATAATGTTGATGTGATGTAAAACCCATAAAAAAAAAGAAACCACTGTGACAAAGAGATAAATTGTTCACAGCGGTTTCTCAAGACTTCTGTGGAATACATATCAAAGTGAGGTTTAATGGAGTAAAGAGTTAATTGGTTAATTAATATTTACAGAATGTATCACTATTAAAAGATGCCAGATCAGCCAGAGCTTTACGAGATGAGATGGACGTGTTACAAGAAAAGGTATGAGGGATATTCTCAAGTAGTTTAAGGTAGAATACCCATAACCTGCCGTTTTGAAATGTATCCTTTTATCGGAATACTTTGGTTTTGCGAGACATACACCGGTCTGAATCGGAATTATTTGTATTATTATTTGTACAAATAATTCAGGCCCAGGTGTATGCTGAGAACGACCAAATTAATCGGACGAAAGAAAAGGTTTCAAAATGGCGGATTAAAAGGTATTCTACCTTAATACTGTCGTTATTGTTAATAACTTAGGTATTAACTTTTGATGAAGTAATCTAAGCCTTTTTCGTATGTTTTCCCTAGAAAACATGTAAAATTAGCATGAGGTATCATGCTCATATTGAAAATTCACTGAAGTCTTGAACAGGGCTATGGAATTGTGACAGCGATGGTTAACTTTCTAAATTCTTCTTGCAGTTTTAGAGGATAGGGTCCTGCCTGTACAATTGGTTGAGTAGGTGCACTTAGAACTCATTGGTCCTGGTTTTGAGACCCACTGAAACCTAATACTGGTTGTTCCAAGGAAACCACAACATAACTGAAAAATTGTTGACACAGAGTTAAACACCATATACACATTTGCACAAATTTAGAGGATAGAAATGGCCTTTTTGATGAAATGTTTAAAGTAAAAAAGAATATCCCCTATAGAATGTGGCCCTTGTTCAAAGTAAAAAAGAATATCCCCTTTAGAATGTGGCCCTTGTTCAAAGTAAAAAACAATATCCCCTATAGAATGTGGCCCTTGTTCAAAGTAAAAAACAATATCCCCTTTAGAATGTGGCCCTTGTTCAAATTAAAAACAATATCCCCTATAGAATGTGGCCCTTGTTCAAAGTAAAAAACAATATCCCCTATAGAATGTGGCCCTTGTTCAAAGTAAAAACAATATCCCTTTAGAATGTGGCCCTTGTTCAAAGTAAAAAACAATATCCCCTTTAGAATGAGGCCCTTGTTCAAAGTAAAAAACAATATCCCCTTTAGAATGTTGCCCTTGTTCAAAGTAATAAACAATATCCCTTTAGAATGTGGCCCTTGTTCAAAGTAAAAAACAATATCCCCTTTAGAATGTGGCCCTTGTTCAAAGTAAAAAACAATATCCCCTTTAGAATGTGGCCCTTGTTCAAAGTAAAAAACAATATCCACTTTAGAATGTGGCCCTTGTTCAAAGTAAAAAACAATATCCCCTTTAGAATGAGGCCCTTGTTCAAAGTAAAAAAACAATATCCACTTTAGAATGTGGCCCTTGTTCAAAGTAAAAAACAATATCCCCTTTAGAATGTGGCCCTTGTTCAAAGTAAAAAACAATACCCACTTTAGAATGTGGCCCTTGTTCAAAGTAAAAAACAATATCCCCTTTAGAATGTGGCCCTTGTTCAAAGTAAAAAACAATATCCCCTTTAGAATGTGGCCCTCGTTCAAAGTAAAAAGCAATATCCCCTTTAGAATGTGGCCCTTGTTCAAAGTAAAAAAACAATATCCCCTTTAGAATGTGGCCCTTGTTCAAAGTAAAAAACAATATCCCCTTTAGAATGTGGCCCTTGTTCAAAGTAAAAAACAATATCCCCTTTAGAATGAGGCCCTTGTTCAAAGTAAAAAACAATATCCACTTTAGAATGTGGCCCTTGTTCAAAGTAAAAAACAATACCCCCTTTAGAATGTGGCCCTTGTTCAAAGTTAAAAAACAATATCCCCTTTAGAATGAGGCCCTTGTTCAAAGTAAAAAAAAACAATATCCACTTTAGAATGTGGCCCTTGTTCAAAGTAAAAAACAATATCCCCTTTAGAATGAGGCCCTTGTTCAAAGTAAAAAACAATATCCCCTTTAGAATGTGGCCCTTGTTCAAAGTAAAAAACAATATCCCCTTTAGAATGTGGCCCTTGTTCAAAGTAAAAAACAATATCCCCTTTAGAATGAGGCCCTTGTTCAAAGTAAAAAGCAATACCCCCTTTAGAATGTGGCCCTTGTTCAAAGTAAAAAACAATACCCCCTTTAGAATGTGGCCCTTGTTCAAAGTAAAAAACAATATCCCCTTTAGAATGTGGCCCTAGTTCAAATTAAAAACAATATCTTTATCATGTTCATGTACATGTATATGATGAATATGGTTGTGTATCATGCTTTCTCTGTTACAGATGGGTAAAGTCAACAACTATCATGAATATGGTTGTGTATCATGCTTTCTCTGTTACAGATAGGTAAAGTCAACAACTATGATGAATATGTTTGTGTCTCATGCTTTCTCTGTTATAGATGGGTAAAGTCAACAACTATGATGAATATGTTTGTGTCTCATGCTTTCTCTGTTACATATGGGTCAAGTCAACAACTATGATGAATATGTTTGTGTGTCATGCTTTCTCTGTTACAGATGGGTTAAGTCAACAACTATGATGAATATGTTTGTGTATCATGCTTTCTCTGTTACAGATTGGTAAAGTCAACAACTATCATGAATATGGTTGTGTATCATGCTTTCTCTGTTATAGATGGGTAAAGTCAACAACTATGATGAATATGTTTGTGTATCATGCTTTCTCTGTTACAGATTTGTAAAGTCAACAACTATGATGAATATGTTTGTGTCTCATGCTTTCTCTGTTACAGATTGGTAAAGTCAACAACTATCATGAATATGGTTGTGTATCATGCTTTCTCTGTTATAGATGGGTAAAGTCAACAACTATGATGAATATGTTTGTGTATCATGCTTTCTCTGTTACAGATTGGTAAAGTCAACAACTATGATGAATATGTTTGTGTATCATGCTTTCTCTGTTACAGATGGGTAAAGTCAACAACTATGATGAATATGTTTGTGTATAATGCTTTCTCTGTTACAGATGGGTAAAGTCAACAAGTATGATGAATATGTTTGTGTATCATGCGTTCTCTGTTGCAGATGGGTAAAGTCAACAACTATGATGAATATGTTTGTGTATAATGCGTTCTCTGTTACAGATGGGTAAAGTCAACAACTATGATGAATATGTTTGTGTATCATGCTTTCTCTGTTACAGATAGGTAAAGTCAACAACTATGATGAATATGTTTGTGTATCATGCTTTCTCTGTTACAGATGGGTAAAGTCAACAAGTATGATGAATATGTTTGTGTATCATGCTTTCTCTGTTACAGATTGGTAAAGTCAACAACTATGATGAATATGTTTGTGTATCATGCTTTCTCTGTTACAGATTGGTAAAGTCAACAACTATGATGAATATGTTTGTGTATCATGCTTTCTCTGTTACAGATAGGTAAAGTCAACAACTATGATGAATATGTTTGTGTATCATGCTTTCTCTGTTACAGATGGGTAAAGTCAACAAGTATGATGAATATGTTTGTGTATCATGCTTTCTCTGTTACAGATTGGTAAAGTCAACAACTATGATGAATATGTTTGTGTATCATGCTTTCTCTGTTACAGATTGGTAAAGTCAACAACTATGATGAATATGTTTGTGTATCATGCTTTCTCTGTTACAGATAGGTAAAGTCAACAACTATGATGAATATGTTTGTGTATCATGCTTTCTCTGTTACAGATGGGTAAAGTCAACAACTATGAAGCAGAAATCCTCAAGTACAAGGAGAAGTTAAATGAAATGGATTTTTTCAAGGCCAGAGTAGAGGTAAGATAACAGAAAAATTGTTGAAAACTTTCACACATCAATCAGATATAAAATGATTTCATTAGGTTCAATAAAGATGTGTTTCAACAGTATTTTGCATACATTTTTTTTTCTATAACTTATTCTCAAAAATAAGTTATGAATAAGATTACGATATGATAATGTCTTACAAGCAAATATAAAAGGAACTGAAGTCCCAGTACTCTTCATGTTAATTTGCTAAATTTTGACATTATTCAACATTGTCGTTGATTATTTCCTACAAGAATAACAAGATGACACCGTACTCATAGAGAAGGAGGGAATGTCAAAACAGAAGTTCTGATAGTATTCACTTAAGTCTGTTAAACATAATATGATATTTATTGTTAATGGTCTCATTAACAATGTTCTACAGGAGTTACAAGATAATATGGCTTTACCCCTCGGGTTCAAAGGAATGCAAGATGAACAAGAGTTTCAATATTTTGAATAAAACCTGTTTATTTTCTGACATATGTTATTTTATGTTAACACTATGTCATTAACTGATGCCTTCAGGAGTTACGAGATGACAACGCCTTACTCCTCGAGAACAAGGGAATGTTAGAGGAACAACTGACAAGCTGTCATCAGAGGATTGAGACTGTTGTACAGTTAGAGAAAGAACTCGTAAAATACAGGCAGCAAATAGAAGATATGTCCTTGGTAAGACTTTATTCCATTACTTCATGTATACAAAATAATATATAATGTGGGAACACTTGTGAAATAGCAGTAAATAGAATACAATGTCCTTCTTAAGACTTTTATATATTTGCATCAAAACAAAGAAACTAAGGAATAAAACGTGCTATAGGTCCAAAGCAGTATATGGCTGATTTCACAAAATGTAAACAGGTGACATAGGCTAAACACAATGGTAGGTAGATAACTCTCTATATATCAAACAGCCCTTATCTCAGGTATGATGTCGTTCGATTGAAACATAAACATCACACAAGAGCACGATGGAGTTATCTTCTCACAACTTTTGAGCTTTTAGACAGTTTGGAACTTCTAATAAGGGAGGTAAATCTTTGTTTATCTAATTCAGTCATTGCAGAGTTGCTCCTTTACCTCAATAAGACTGAAGGCTTTTTTTATGACACTGAAGCTCTTGACTTATAAAGAACATTTGATTTATTTTCATTGCAGGAGCGAGATCAAGATCGAGAGAGGATCCAAGTCCTTGCAGAGGAAAATGCCCAGTTACAGTTCCAGAAGAAAAGCAGTATGAATGAAAACGCCACCCTCGAAGAGGAAATTGCCGCAACAAAAGCTAAAGTTGCTGGTTGGTTTATTACTATATATTATCCCATGGCTTTTCCAATGTTTGAACATTACATAATTTACAAATGAACCTGAATGATTTATTGTATTATATAACTACCATGTGCTGTATTGTTGCTGCTTGTAGATATTGCCACATGGGTCTATGACCATCTGGTGTTTAACTGAATAAACTTGTAAACTTGTAAGTGTAATGAAAGGAATTTACTGAAGATAAAAGTCTCAGTTGGGTTAAATACCTTTTTGTGTTGATTATCAAAATTAGTGTGTTCTATGTTAAATCAGTTTTCTCACAGTTAACTGAAAATCCGAAATACATGACTTTGATGCATATACTACTTGAGTCTTTAGAAATCATTGTGATAAACGGCTGTATATCTCCTTAATTATGAGCAATTCCTCCTTTTTGTCACAGCATTTTCTGAAGTCTTTGGCAGTATTTATGGTCAAAATGATTTACCATATCATGGTTTATCTATTTCACTTTCAGGAATTGGAGGTGCTATTTCGGACCAGCTCAAAGAAACCACAAATGCTAAGATTTTACGTCTAGAACTCGAGAATCAGCATTTGTTGCGGAAAATTGAAGAGATGCGAGAGAGTTCTCTAATTGAGAAAACTGCTCTTCATCTGCAACTGGAGAAGGAGAACCAAAGATTGGCTTCAAAAATAGAGAAACTCCAACAGGACTATAAACACAAGGGTCAAAAAGTGTTTGATATCGAGGAGCAAAATCGTAAACTTTTACAAGAGAAGGAAAATTTCTCTCATGCGCTCGAGCTTGCAAAGGAAAGTGCGGAGAGACAGATTAGAGAAATGGAACAGCAGAACGAAGATCTGTCTCAAACCATGGAAGTGTTACGGACGCGAAACGAACAGACCAGTGATACAAAACTGAAAGATCTGGAGCGAGAAAACAAGCGCCTCCATGAGACGTTGTCAGTGAAAAACCAGCATTTAAATAAGGTGGAGTTTGAGAGTCGTGAGCTTCAGAAGAAATATAATCGGAATAGAGAGAATGAGAGAAGGATAAGTGAGTTGGAGAATGAAAAGGAACATCTTGAGCGGGAGAACCTTGAGTTAAGACATACGGTGCATGCTCAGGAAATAACTTGTGATAAGGTTGATAAATTGGAGCGAGAGATTTCGGACATGGATGTTGAAAATCAAAAACTCCTGAAAAAAGTGAATAGTTTACAGACTAATATGGAAAAGAAGGAAGTGTTGGAACAGGAGAATATAAACTTCAAAGTCGAAAACCAAAAATTGCAAAGAATGCTTGAAAATTCGAAACATTCCAACTCGAGAATTGCGGATTTAGAAAATGAAAAAAGTCTCCTGAAAAAGGAGGTTCAACAATTACAAAGAGCTGTTGAATCGAAAAAGGCTCAAAGTGTTAAACTGGAAAAAATGGAATTGGATTTATGTGATCTAGACAATGAAAATATGAAACTGCAAAGACAGCTTGAAATTACTACTAACAGAGTTCAACAACTGGAGAAAGACAATTCTGATTTAGAAACAGAAAGTGAAAAACTGACAGAAATGATTTCATCAATCAAAACATCACAGAAAAGAGTGAGTAGATTCTTTAGATTTGCTTTTGTTTCTAAATTCTTCACCCCAGGGCATTAGGGATTGAATAAAACAATTCAAAACAAAAAGAAAATTACAGACATTATTTTTCCACATGTTTTCCAAATAATTAGTCTTTTATGATCATAAGTCTTTTTTATCGAAGCAATTTACTATATCTTACAAAAAAATCATAAAAAAACAAAAGGCTCAATTCTTCCCCTAAAAAGATAAAAAAAAAAATACTTTGTTTAGATCATCACCCATGAATGCCATAATTGATGCAGTTTTTATTGAAAAAAAAAAAAACCAATGTTTTTCACTGTTTGAGTCCACAGCAAACGATTCCTTTTGTCAACGTACTCAAAATTTACTTGACATATAAGGATGGACAACAGCATCTCTTAAAGAATGAACATTCATGGTGGACAAATGGCCATTCAAATATTCACAGCTTGATAAAAAGTTCATGAAAATCAAGAACAGGTTCATGAATACATTCATGAACCTGTTCTTGATATTCATGAACAAGTTCAAGAACAGCTTTGTGTTCTTGAATGGCCATTTGTCATTCACGAATGTTCATGAACAATACTTTGAATCCACCATAGGGAATGACCTCTATATCAAGGGTTCAGTGCAATACTACAGTAAGTGATTCATGTGTGTGAAGCACATGCTATAGTCTTGCATAGAACCCCTTATATGCTGCCTGCAGTTTAATTTTCCATTGATTTTCCCTATCAACAGGAATTAATGAACGAGAAGATTCGCTCCCAGGAGCTGAAAAACGAACTCGAGAAGACAACTCAGAACCTCGCAAAACTTGGCATTAAAAAGGCGGACATCGCAGCTGCTGCGGCTACAAATAAAGAAACAGGAAGGTTAGTAGTTATGCTATATTTAATTAAACCCTTTACAAAACACCAAATTTTCTACTGTTCCAAATTGAAAGAGTTTGCAGTTGACTTTTCAAAATGTGATGAAATTGCAAAATAATCTACCGATAAGGCAGAAAACATTGTGGGTAAGGAAGAAATTGCTTGTTACAAGCAATTTTTTCCATTCCCACAATGTTTCCCAGAGTCTTCAGCAAGAACTTGTAAAATGCGGTTATTGTTTGGTAATGGGTTCAAGGGACTAATCTACGGGTTGTGGTTTTTGAGCAATAAATCATTAATGTTAAAAGGATGAATTAACCAAATCTTGTTTCGTTCGAAACAACAGACCAACAAAAAGGTTAGGCAGAAAGGGTTATAAAGTTATAATATCATTGACCCATTACCAAACAATAATGAAATTTGACCAATTTGTTGCAGAAGACTCTAGAGTTGCAGAAGACTCTAGAAAGCATGGTGGGAAAAGGAGTTATTGTTCATAATGAGCAATTTCCCCTTTACCCACAATGTTTTCTGTCCTATCAGAAGATTATTTTTCAATTTCATCACATTTTGAAATGTCGTCTGCAAACTCTTTCGATTTGGGACAGTAGAAACTTTTGTGTTTGGTAAATGGTTAAGTCAATAAGTGATAAGGACCCTGTGACGGTATTTGGGTTTTTATAAGAGCCAGTCTCCTGCTGACTTACAAAATGCCGATGGTTGTACAGGGCTTGACCAGCCCCTGTGGACAGTTTACTTTATTGGCTTCCTCAATCAATACGAATCGGGCATTGCAACATAACTGAAAAAATGTTGAAACCATCTAAAACCCTTCCGACCTTTCATTTATTCACATTTGGTGCAAGTAACTGTTATATATCCAGAAAGCAGAATCAGGAGTGATTTATGTAAGTTGTAAGATCTTGTTAAAAATAATGTAAGATAATAAGTTTAAACTAAGTAAAACCTATGTATATATGATATAATATGATAAAGTGATAAGGAATGATTTCAATGAGGCTAAGGGTAATATGGGTGTAAAGAGAGGGTACAGTTCAAATTGATTAAACGGATATATTGCATATCACTTATTACTTGGTCCAATTTAAATAAAGATTAAATGATTTCACAAATGAAGGGAAAAACCTTGGGAAAGAAACCATTAAATGTGTATAGATTGAATGGATTTGTTGTTTTTCAACTGTGTCTATTTTTATTTGGTTAATGTGAGAATAACTGGTCAAATGTGTACCTAAGTGTCATCAGAGGGATGGGTAGAGGGCATATGAAGATTCTTTTTCCATGCAGATTTTAAAAGATAACTTTTTATCACCTGTAGGCGACATCTTTTTACTTGAAGCAGGCTACTTTAGAAAAGCTTTGTAAATATGCAAAACATCTTTCAGTCCTACTGTTGTGATATGTGATTAGACTGAAAAGCACTGTGGCAAAAGAAGAAATTGCTTGTGACAAGCAATTTCTCCTTTTGCCACAATGCTTTCTGAGAGTCGTCTGCTGCAAGACCCAAAAATGTGGCGTTGGGTTGTAATGTGATAATATAAGATAAATCCTATGTTCGTGGGTTCTATGCAAGACTATAGTAAGTCCTAAACTAAAGTGAAGCAATTACATATAGTGACCCCTGGTATTGTTGATACTCATAAGAATAGTCTCATTGACTATTCCTATAAGTACCAACAACATAGGGTTTTATAATGACAAGAAAGAATGAACTACCTAAATGAGTACTTCTTGACCTTTATCTGTGATATCCCTTTGGGATTCTGTGCCTGGTTGTAACAGAAAATATCAATTGAATGTGTGATAAAAGGTGTTTGATGTGTGATGGAATCTAAACTATTGTAATAAAAGGATGAAACAATAAGATGTTGGAAGGAATCCAGTTGTGCCAAAAGGTCAAGATATTTGTCATTTTGTATTTTTTGTATGTGCTCCTTACTTTGCAATTAAAGCAAACAATTCTTGAGAATGGAGAGATGGATTTTTTGGAATATAACAAAGAAAATTCTATATTTCATACTTTATTATCGTCGTCGTCTGCTGCTGCTTTGAATTTGGGCCGGGTTTTCCTCCATCATTAAGATTCGGGCATCGCAACAATACTGAAATAATATTGATGTCATGTAAAACCCATATAAATGAATAAATGAAGGAACGGTTTAGACTCATCACAAAATCTGCTATGATGGAATCAGTGAAACAGAGGTATTTGTCATTAAGTATTTTGGTGTAGAAGAATCATCACAAATTACCATTTGTAAACAAAACCGGTGTCCTCTGGAACCATGTTTGTTTGGTCCATGTCTATGTAGTGCAGATGTCTTAAAATCATCTATTTAATATGTTTAGCTTATTCATGTTGAAGTTTGTACCTGGTCAAAATTGAATGCAAGAGAAATCAACAAGCTCAAAATATGAACAATTATTTCCTTTGTGATATTAAGTTTAAAACCATTATGGAAAATAATAGCACAATTCCTCATGTTTAACAATGGTTTCTTAGATATTTTGCCAAAGTTGTGTGTATTAAAAAAGAACACACATGAAACAAATGCATTAAAAATGAAGAAATATCACAAAAACAATCCAGCTGTTGGGAACTTAGAAGCCGTGAAGCCAAAAGACAGATCTACTTATGTTTGGGAGAACCTTTTTTGTTTCAATGCCCTTAAGTTGCGGAGAACCTTTTTTGTTTCAATGCCCTTAAAGAGTTGCTTATTTCATGACTTGGATTTGTCTGCAAGGGGTGAAAAAATTGGTTATAATTCTTTAGCCTCGAATTTAATTCATGTAACAAAACCACCTAACATATATTTTACAACCTGTCGCCCACATAAGGGCGGACTTGTCCATGTTTGGCATATTCTCCTTATACGCTGATCTCAATGATTATTAACATTTATGCAAGTTTTCATGAAAAATCTTTGTTCTTTTATTGATATATTCTGTCTATAGATCAGAACAGGAAAATGAAGTTTGAGACACAACTTTTGTAACAACAGTCAACAATAAAAAAAAAAAACTGATTTTAAAGCAGCATTAGGCGAAGTGCTCATTTTACTATATTCTGATTTTAGTTATTTACAGAATACAACATTTAAAACAATATCAAAATTAGGAAATGTATTGAAATGTATTATAAACCATAAAGCCATCTGTATGAAGGATAGTGTACACTTAAATCATTGTAAACATGTTTATCAAAAGTGCTTGTTCACAGAACACAAAATCAAAATAAAATGTTATGAAAACAAACAGTTTTTATATTGTTGTTAAATATACAATTAAAAGTAGCAAATATGATAGCATTATCAATTCAGAAATCGTTAATTGATCTAGGTATGTACAGTTTATGTGTGGTAATGTCAAAAGTGATGTCATGCTTTTGGACTAAAAAACATGTTGATTCATACATATCTAATTTTTCTTCAAATGAATATTCTTCAATGCATATCATATAACAGTACAGCTGTTGTGCAGTTTTAAAGAAATATTTTTTTAACTTCCATATTTCCTTACATCTGTGAACAAGCATCTTTAACGACATATTTTTATTTTATTTGTGTCTATTTGACTGGTTTTAAAAGTTGTCTACTTCAGAACACTTACGAAAA
This sequence comes from Cerastoderma edule, assembly GCA_947846245.1. Classification (NCBI taxonomy): domain Eukaryota; kingdom Metazoa; phylum Mollusca; class Bivalvia; order Cardiida; family Cardiidae; genus Cerastoderma; species Cerastoderma edule. The sequence goes on along the minus strand of OX401404.1, from coordinate 20,353,112 downwards.
GAAAAGTGTTCATGTGTAATCATTTAAATCCTCTGAAAAATCTTTTTAAACCTTTTCAAAATTGGAGACTGTATATTGATGAATGGCCAAATTATCATATATAAATAAGGTATAACAAACATTCAATAATCTTTCAACTTGTCTACTCCTTTTTGGCGCTCCAAGAAATATGCAGCAAACAACTAGCTTAACCCTTTACCAAACAATAATGACATATAACCAGTTTGTTGCAGACGACTCTAGAAAACATTGTGGGTAAAGGAGAAATTTTTATTAAAGAGAAATTTCTCCATTTCCCACAATGTTTTCTGCCCTATCAGAAGGTTAATTTTCAATTTCATCTCATTTTGAATTGTCTTCAGCAAACTCTTTGAATTTGGGACAGTCGAAATTTTGGTGTTTGGTCAAGGGTAAAGTAAGATCATGTCCTCATATGTTTTGGAACATGCAGCTTAACACCCAGTTGTTACAAAAAAAGTGATTTTTAAAAAAAGAAAATCTTGTTATGCCACAATGGTATGTATCTTAGCAATATCTTTAAAGATTTATTTTCAAAACAGTATCTTTGCAGATTGCACTGTTTACCTATTTGTCACAATGGTTTCTTCTAAAAACCATTTAAAGTTTTGAAATTTGAGATTATCATCTGCAGTTGCTATCATTTTGGACTGGTCCAATATTACCCTTTAGGGCCATGGGTAAATTTGTTTTAATTTGTTTGTAATGACTGACTTGAAAGCGCAAAATTAGTAAACAATGTCCCCAAGAGAAGAAGCATGTAACTAATCCTTTCGATTCAATGCAGGGTTTTCTATAAAACTGATGATCAGTTTGAAAAAGCAGAGAAAAGTTTTCCATATTTTTTATTGTCGTCTGCCATGGCTTTTAATTTGGAAAGAAACATACATATTCACACAAGGTAATGTGTCAAAAACATTCAAGTTATAGGTTTATCGGCACACAATTTGGTGAGAAGTTGGGCACACCCAGGATTGTCAATCGGAAAACGTATATTGACACAACAGTTGACAAATGCACCTTGCATTATAATGGTTTGCCCATTAGATCACAGAGAATTTTTAAAGAGAAAATAGGTTGTCAAAGAAGAGGCTAATGAATGGGTTTTGTGAGAAATTGCAGGCTTTGGTACTTCAACAATTATCTAAAATCATCGAGTTGACTTTAGACTTACACCTGTTACTGCATGGAAACTTTTCTGATGTGGTTGCTCCCTTGGTCTAGTGGTTAGAGTAGTGAAAAAGGGGGCCTCCATGGCCTTGTGGAAACTTATAGGTCACATGGCCCCTCTCCTTCGAGTCTCAATTCATGTTAGATGTGGTATTCAATTTTCATAAAAAGTAGTGTGTTCTGGCTTACAAATAATGCTGATGGTTCTACCTGTTTTGACCAGCCCTTATGGTTGGTTGAATTAACCCATTACCAGACAATATCGACATTTTACCAGTTTGTTGCAGACAACTCTGGAAAACCTTGTTCCACAATGTTTTCTGCCCTATCAGAAGATTATTTTTCAATTTCATGACATTTTGAAATGTTGTCTGCAAACTGTTTCAATTTGGGACAGTTGAAAATTTGGCGTTTAGAGGTCTTCCTGCATCCATGATAAGCATCGCATTATAAATCCGAGAAAATGTCGGATGTAAAAGCTTGCTTCTTACGTACGCATCATATGAGCATTGGACACTTTTGAGACAAAAAGTATCAAATTTGCTCTCCTTGATTTCTCAATGTTTTCATGAAAATCTTTCTGGATCAAAAGAAAAGTTTTGTTTGTAATTCACAGGTTGGTATATACTCTTGTAAATTGGAAGCAATCGATAATGTTGAGAGTTGAATGCAATACTATAGTTAAGTGCTTCATGTTTATGAAGTACTTACCATAGTCTTGCATTGAACCCTCGATGTGACATTCAATCACCTTTTGACAAGGTTTTAATTGTGTTTGTTTTGAAATTATTAAGAGGGAAATAACAGTTACAAATCAATACAAATCCATATGTTCACTGATACAATGGACAAGTGGTCCTTTTGTAGAATCCTGTGAACAGAGTGTTTGCAAAGGATATTGACTTTTTGGATAGAGTTGAAGAGCCAAAATATTGAAAGAATATTTCCTTTTTATCTGTTATTCCTTTCAAACAGAAAAGTATCCTGTTTTAGATTTTTGTGATCTATCTTTTTTAACCCTTAGAATGCTTGGTAATTTTCTATGAATAGATTTTTGTGTCATCTGCTTTCCAAAACTTAAGACATCTGCTTAATTTTGATGAGGAAAGATACTCAGAATAGCAAGGTTGGATCACAGGCCAACGCCAAATTGATTGGCGGCTAGCCTGTGATCCAGCCTGTGATCCAACCTTTTTGCATAAGTCAGTTCCAGCACTATAAGGGTTAACACATTACTTCTTGCATTCTTGTTTGGAATTTGGAGGCCTCCATGTCTTAGGTGTTAGAGTACATATCTTGAAATCATATGACCTCTCTCCTTTTGGGTTCAAATCCCAGTAAGGGATATGGATTTTCATAAGAAGTTGTCTCCTGACTGACTAGCAGAATGCCGATGGTCCTACACGGCTTGATCTGCCCTTTTAGGCAGTTGAGTATGGGGGTCTTACTGCATCATTTAGTGCAGCTAACGCAATAATTAACATAACAGAACTAATGTTGATGCGATGTAAAGCCCATATAAATAAATATTGTTTGAATGAACCGTCAACAGAAGATTAAGAAAGGATTATGGGGGGGAGGGCGCCACATAGTTAAGCTGGCAGACTAACGACTTGGATGTCCTGGGTAGGATCCCTGCTAGTGTAATTGGTGTCTTGGGAGGGTTTTTTGCAAGAAACTTAGCCTAGTACCAGCAAGATAAAAATGATTCTTTTGTGATGTTCATCAACAAAGCTTAAATCTTTTAGATCAGTCAAACAAAATGGTTCCCATGATTGGGGTTCATTCACCAATTGTATATATAAATATGGGCTAACAAAGATTTTTTTTTAACATAATGAAACAAATGGTTAGACATTCGAGCGATTTAACAGCAGTTTGTATTCATAAAAAGAATAAGATTTCAAATTATTCTTATTGGTCAAACACAAGTGACCTGATTTGTAGAATTGGTTGGACTCAAGAAATCAGGTGAGCAATCCAGGGCCATCATAGCCCTCTTGTTTGTAATGTCCCAAGGTTAAGCCCCGTTTCAAAAGGGAAAAGCAATTGATGGGATAGTATGGTGGTGAAGTATGTCTCGCCAAGTCTAAGGGTATGAATATTTTTAGCAATATTGTGCCTAATCTGTTTGAATTGGAAAACCAGTGGTACTAGAATAGTCTGGGGTACGGGTATATCTTATCGAGTGCCACCATTGGAAGGCGATATAATGAAAAGGTTTTGGGGTGAAGGTTTAATGTGTATTGATAAAAAGTGATTTTGTATTATTGTTGCTTATCTTCAGCAGATGACATTAAATTTTTTGACCAACTCTTTCATGTGATTTTGGAACTTGTCAATGATATTAATACTTATCACTATTAATAATATACAATTTATTAATGGCATGCTTAATAAATCTTTCTTTTTGAAATTGGGGAGGAACCATTTAGACAAAAGAAAGTAATTTGCTCTTTTTGAGCAATTTTTCTTTTGTATTAATAGTTTTTCGAGTTGCTTGATAAATGTACATATGAATGCGTATAATTGAAAGAAAAGGTTAATATTTAGAATATCTTAGTAATATATACATATTTAAAGGGATATATATCTTGCATACATAATGGCAGAATATAGTTATAGAACTTATTCATATGTCATACATTAAGGCGACTTCATGGATACATCTGCTTCATAATATAAGAAGACATCAGCTTGAGAAATACTTCATAATACCTAACTGTCCTGCATATGCTGCAGAAAGTCTTTATAAATCACTGTGACAAAAGAATAGATTGAAGTTTTTTCACAATGGATTCTTTCAAAAACCTTACAGAAAATGTGTTTTTGTCCGTTCCATATTTGTCAACTGCTGTTGCTTTCAATTTGGACCATTTACAATTTTCCATAACGGGGATTGGGTTAAAGGTTTTAAAAAGGTTATTTGGAATATTAAGCTTGAAAAATGAATTAAAGTTAATTCACACGATTAGTTACCACATTAGTGTTAAAATTGCTTTAAGCTTTACTTGTGTTCATCTATTAGTGAGTGACTTTAATATGATTTTGTGAAAGCGATTGTAAAAGATAACAAATATGAAGGAGGGAGATTTAAAACTGTTTGTGGACAATTTCTGTAACCGCTGTGTAGTGGAATACAAAGTGTTAGAGAACTTGCGTCAAAAGTCGGAAGAGCAGAAATTCAAAGTTGAAGCCTACTTGTAAGTAAACGATGTAGAATGGAATTTCATTTCACAAGAAGTTTTACTCCTTTCATTTTATGGTACCTTGCTACATGTACAAATACTTTGTGCTATTTTATCTTTACTACTAGTAATAAAGGAAAAGTGTAACATAAATGAAATATTGTTGACACAGTGTTACACCAAACATTTTAAAGGATGTAATATTGAATACTGAAAAGCCAAAACATTGAATAAAAAAACTGTTGACATGGTGTTAAATCCAATCAAGAAAAATAACATTTTCTTTAAAATATTGGGAAAACCACATTGTGACAAAGAATGAATAAAGCTGAAGACTTTTTCAACATTATGCATTTTGTCACAGTAATTTTTAAAAAGTCTCAGAAGTTTCAAAGTGAGTTAATGCAATGTAAGTGGATAAACTGTTTGAAAAGATGTCAATGTACAATTAAATCATGTTAAAATTAATTTTGCTAAAAATCTACAAATAATTACAACCCATTTTAGCTTTTTTCCCAGGCTTTCAATTTTGATTACACTTCACATCTGACAGCTTAATAATATGTGTATCTAAAATTATATAAAGGAAATAATTAAAGTCACTCTTTATGAATGAACTTTTTTATATTCAGAAAATATTTATTTTAGTGACTATTTTGGATCCTGCATGGCCCTGTGGTTAAGTTGGGGGGCTTAGAACTTAGGGTTCTGGTTTGAGCCCCACCAATACCTCTGGTTTAATGGGAGTGACCTTTTGCAAGTCACTTCAGAGCCTGAGCCTATTATTGGTGGATCCAGGAAAGTTGTAACATAACTGTAAATTGTTGAAACCACTTTAAACACCATGCAAATATTTCTATTTTCAGTCGGTTCAAGGCCATAGAGTCTATGATGGAGGAGACACTAAAGGAATCCTTGGACATTAAGAATGATAACATCATGGCATTGGAAACCAGGTAAACTTACCTGTCAGATTTGTGTACACAACTGTCTAATCTATATATTCTTTAGTAAATTGTATGATTTTGTACTACAATTGCGGCCAAAATTTCAAATATAGCCACCCAACTTTTTAGGGTTCCAGGGAGATGAAAATCCTCAGTGCAAGAAAATATCTTTATTGAAGAGGGATTATTTTAACTTCTTAGAAGCTGATACTCTTTATGACTCCTTTTCCACTCTGTCTAAAATATTAAACAAGTATAGGCAAATTGTTGAATATTACCTTTGATTTGCATGTTTTTTATTATGATTTTATTAGTCAGCAATCAGTAATGAAGCTCTTTACCTTTGTGGTTTTTGACAAGTCTTTTTTATAATGAAATTCAGAACTACCAAGCCCAAATTCCTCAAATGGTTATCAGTCCAGTTTGCAAAAACAAGGTTCCTAGTCAAATTCTGACTTTGCAATTGCAACACAATCTAGTTGTCTTTCACTGCTGAACAGTTTTTGTGTGGAGAACTGGTACAGGCATGGGAAATTATATTGGGAACTCTTGTCAAAGAGATACCAGGGGTAAAGAAAGGTTCACATCTTTATAATTAATAATAATAATAGTAATAATATTTTATCTATAGAGGGTGAATCTCATTTAACATTTACAGTATATTAAAAGACTGCAGCTAATCTCCCATGAGGCGCTCTGTAAAAGAAACATATGTGTTTTTGAGAGCTAACATTTTTGATCACATCTATAGCAAATAAGAACATTAGCAAGAAGGCAAAGTGATTCAAGACTGTTAATGATTAATCAAATTTTGGCGCACATAATAAGTGTACCTTGCAGGATTAAGCTTCAATTCTGTTAAAGAAATGTCATAAAACTGCAATCCTATTGTATCAATGTAAATCAGAGAGAGGATTTGTAACGTGGACAATTATCAATATTTTGTATGTTGAATTTATAGGTTGGAAGAATCAAAGAACCGTAATTTAAAGCTAGCAGAGGAGCTTCGAATTACACGTCGTGAGTGTGAGTCTCTCAAACAGCGCTATGAGGAAGAAAGTCTCATTAAAGAAAAAGAAAGTCTCATTAAAGAAAAAGAAAGGTAAGATAAGCCCTTATAGTGCTGGTATCGACTTCATGCTTAAACAAACAGGTTAGATCCAGGCCATTCACCAAGTAAATGGCAGATGGCCTGTGATCTAACCTGCTTGCTACTCTGTGTATCTGTGCTTATCATATTAAAGCATATATTTAACAACAACAAAATCTATTTTGGAAATTACCCAGCATTCTAAAGGTTAAGTTCATGCATGAAATTGATTCAATAAGCAGCAGAGCAGAGAAACTGTTGTTCATTGATATTACCATAAAAGAAGAAATATTCCATGAAAGAAAAAGTTGGTGTTTTAAGCAGAAGACTTCCTTCTTAGTTCAAATTTGCTTATATTTTTATTGGCTCCTTTTATGGGTATATTGACATATTATGAGATTTCTTTACATTTAAGCTACTAATTTCCAATCAGTATGATGCAGTAATTGCCAAGAAATTTAAGAAACCTTAAGACAAATATTGCAGAGTTACAACTGAAATACAAACGAACATTGGGTAAAACATGGATAAAACGAATATCCAATGGTTCGTCCTTTTGCTCATCACATAATGATTTTTGAACATTTGTTAATATGGTTTGCATTGGTGTAAGTGTTTACACCAGGGACAACCAGTTTCCTTTTACCAAATTGAAAGCAAGAGACAATGTCAACTATGGTGTCCAAGAATTTTGTTTTTCATTTTTCAGTGTAAGCCATGTGAGGAATTCTCCCTTCCATACCAGTCCAGGTTCACAGTCCACTCAACAGTCAAGTTCACAAACCAGTCATTTAGTTAAACTTGAGAGAAATGTAAGTTTATTGTCAAGTTCACAAACCAGTCATTTGGTTAAACTTGAAAGAAATGTAAGTTTATTGTCAAGTTCACAAACCAGTCATTTGGTTAAACTTTAAAGAAATGCAAGTTTATTGAAATGTTCACTCACCAGTCATTTGGTTAAACTTGAAAGAAATGTAAGTTTATTGTCAAGTTCACAAACCAGTCATTTGGTTAAACTTTAATGAAATGCAAGTTTATTGAAATGTTCACTCACCAGTCATTTAGTTACTCTTGAAAGAAATGCAAGTTTATTGTCAAGTTCACAAACCAGTCATTTGGTTAAACATTAAAGAAATGCAAGTTTATTGAAATGTTCACTCACCAGTCATTTAGTTACGCTTGAAAGAAATGTAAGTTTCAACTTGAATAAAGTAGTAGCACTGTTAATTCACTTACCAATCATTTGGTTCAATCAGAAAAACAAAATCTATATGAAAGTGTTTGTTTGCAGATCAAACCCATGAAAGTAATAATTGTTGAGTAATGTATTCAACTAGAACATAATGTACCTTTAGAATGCAAAGTTCACAATTTAGTGTTTTTGTTATACAGGAAATTTGAACTATTTGAAATGATCAAATATTTGTATAAAAAATATGAGTGTCTCTTTTCATAACATAAATTGATATGCAAATAGCCTTGCAAATGCAAGTCTTAGGCATAGACTGATATCATGCATGAAGTTATTACCACAAAATGTTGAAAATAGTAACTATAAACCATTACTCCTTTTAATGTTATGTTAGAAAAAATTCTGAATCTGGGACCTTAAACATAATGCACCCTAAATGACCTTAGCTTTCGATGTGCCTTAAAACACCATTTATTCATTCATTCATTCATTTGGGACCATGAAATTCTATTTAAAAGCTGGAAAATGTTGAAAATTGTTGAAACTCTCACACAGAGAAACTAGCTTTCATGTTAAGTTAAACAAACTGCAATGAAGTATTCTGCTTTCTAATGTTTGCAGAATGCAACCCTGCTGGCAGAGAATAACAACCTTAAATCTCACAACAACAATCTTAATGAGCAAGTGAAGAAGTTGGAATCCCAGAACAGCCAGCTCCATTCCCAGAATGCCAGCATGCAGAGCCAGGCTGGAAGTCTACAGTCCAGCAACGCAGCCCTGCAGGTGGATAAGGCAGCTTTACAAGCAAAATGTGATTCACTTCAAGCTCAAAATACCTCACTACATAGACAACTTGCGGACATGGAGGCAAACCATAAGAAATTCCAACAGTTGTTTCATGACCTTCAGAGTTCACATGATCAGTTGCTACAAGATCATAAGACATTCCAGAAGATTCATGATCAGACGACGGCTGAGTACGAAGCTCTTATATCGGAGCACGGGTCTTTGAAGTCCATTCATAAAAACTTGAAAAATGAAAACCGCGACTTGCAGCAGCAAGTGAATGATTTAGTCCATTGTAAAGACGGTGATAACAAAACAGTTCAGTTGTTAAGTCGTGAGCGTGATCAGTTACAGAAAGAGAAACGGTCGTTGAACAATCTACAACTCTCCTATAATAAACTCTGCGAGGACCTGGCTAGGTTAAAGACGGAACATGACCAAGTGAAAAGTGCTAACAGTGTGGTTCAGAGGGAGAAAGAGGATTTGGTTGTGGAAAATAAACAAATAAAAGAGGACTGTAATATCTTACAGCAGGATAATACAGAGCATAGGGAGAAATTGAGACTCTATGAAACAGACATCAAATACATTGCTGATAGATATGATGTAAGTATCTCTGTGCTTAATCCTTTACCAAATGTCAAATTTACGGCTGTCCCAAATTGAAAGAGTTTGCAGACGACATTTCAAAATTATGAAATTGAAAAATAATCTTCTGATAGGGCAGAAAACATTGTTGGAAAAGGAGAAATTGCTCGTTAAGAGCAATTTCTCCTTTTCCAACAGTGTTTTCTAGAGTTGTCTGCAACAAACTGGTCAAATGTCGATAGTGTTTGGTAATGGGTTAAAAGACAGAAAACTGCCTTGCCACCTCTTTGTAAGGGTTAAGAGCTAGTTATTGGTACAAGTATTTATATTTTGTGGAGTCTTTTACATAATACAATATGGCTAACATTTGAGATAGATAGACAAACAAATTTTGATTTTGGCTTTGAATTCACAAAGCTACTTTTACCGTATTTTCTATTGACCTATACCAACATGACCATGGCACATCTTCTCTGTGAATATACATCATGCAAGGGCTATTACCCTATGATTAGTTTATTGATGTTGAATTGTTGTTATGTTGCTTCCTATAATTTGCAGCAGACACCAATCATTGAAACCAGTAACCAATTTGTCAAAAAAGAAATACAAATATTAACTGTCTTGTTACTAATTACAACCTTGAACTTTTTATTACTTTAAAAAAAAGACATTGAAAAACCAGATATTATCTAAATGAATACACACTAGAGTATTTTATTTAATTTCAATTAAAAACCTCAATTTTAATCATGCCAAGATTTAAGTATTAATAAATGCCTTTATGTTAATCACGACATAAATGCATACAATACAGGTTATGGTCAAATTTAGTAGTTAAAAGTCTACCATTGGTTTATAGCTGTAGGTACGCGTTGCCAATAAGCACACAGGGTTGTAGGTAAGAGCCAGCTACCGGCCAATTGGACCGCTTCAAATAACTTTTTTGGTCGGCTCTAATAACTAAACATATGATATGCGGTCATAAGCAACACCTAATCTTTGTGATGTGTTTGCTTCATTGGCCTCCTCAAGTCAAATGTCTGCCTCTTACTCCAAAGATTAATGACAACTCTGAGCACAAACTAGGAGGATCATTCTTCGAGAATACATCTTGTTTGCCGTATTTTATAGGCACTGTACGAGACCCATCAGAAGGTTATAGAGGACAAAGAACAGCTGATGACTCAATTACAACTGTTGATCCAGAAAAACCAGGAACTCTTGAACCATGTGCTAGGCAGTAAGGATCAGATGGCTGGCCAAGAAAAGTCATATATGTATGTTGTATTTTATTATTTTAAGGTACTACTGGCTAAGAAAATTCTCACAGTTTTATTCTTAAAGGTTAGACAGCAAGAAAAGCCATAGGTTAGATTTATCTTGTATTTGATCATGAGAGGGCAAGCGGTGAAGTTGGTTGACTTGTGACCTGGGGTTGCTGGTTTGAGCATAATCTTATGCCGCTGGTTTAGGTGAATGTGACCTAACAGTCTAAGCTTATTACTGATGAATATCAGAAGGTCATTATGTTTTTTCTTGATTTTTGAAATTTTTTATCCAGAAATGCCTAATCTATGTACTTTTCACTTTTGACCAGTTAAAGTACAGGTATGATATGTGTGTTTAATTCATCACTTATCTTTTGAACCTAAAGTGTTACATTTCAAGGATTAAGAAAGGCCTTTACCAACAAAAAGATTATTTATTGTAGTCTCGCATTAAAACTTTGATAAACATTTTCAATAATTTATTAGACAACTAAAGTCTTACTTATGTGTCTCATGCTGTTTGTTCTTACTTTCATTTGTATTAATGTAATGGTTAAAATAATATGATTTACCTTGCAGGGAGCAGTTGTCTGATCTACGTCGTCAGAAGGAGAGATTAGAGGAGAAGATCATGGACCACTACAAACAGAGAGATAAACAGAAGAAATCAAAGGGATTTGGTGCTATGTTGCTCAATAAGATGAGAGGATTGAAGGTATGCATGCTAGTAGTATCTCTTATAAGTAACTATCGCCTCATGGTCTGGATAGGGGATCAGGCAATCGCTAAATCCCAATGGGTCTGCAAAACGGTTGAAAACCCTCCGTTACCTCTCATCCCCCCCCTCCCTAAAAAAGACACCTTCTCCATGTCGAATGACTCTTAATTCTGTTTCATTGCATTACATTAAGGTTTGTTTTAAACAAAAATGTGTCATTTTCCACATTTGAATTTTAAGGCTAATTTAAGAATGTGTGATTTATGCAATATGCCTTCACCTATGATCTCTTTTGAAGAGTAGGGTTATTGCCAAGAAAAAAAACCTTATATGTTTGTAATTCAGAATGCATCATTGCTTATTGTATGCTAAACATTTTTGTCAAGAATTTATCACAAATCAAAAGGATTCTTTTTCTATCTCAAGTTAAAAGAGTTTCAGACAACACTTGAAATAGAAATGTATATTGCAAGGTTTTCTCAATTTATAATTCAACATACATAATATGGAATCAGGGTCTCCAGGGCATAGAGGTTAGAATGGTGAACTTATATCGACATGATGCTTGTTTGTGGTGGTTCGAATCAGTTAGAATGGTAAACTTATATCGACATGATGCTTGTTTGTGGTGGTTCGAATCAGTTAGAATGGTAAACTTATATCGACATGATGCTTGTTTGTGGTGGTTCGAATCAGTTAGAATGGTGAACTTATATCGACATGATGCTTGTTTGTGGTGGTTCGAATCAGTTAGAATGGTGAACTTATATCGACATGATGCTTGTTTGTGGTGGTTCGAATCAGTTAGAATTGTGAACTTATATCAACATGATGTTTGTTTGCGGCGGTTCGAATCAGTTAGAATGGTGAACTTATACCGACATGATGCTTGTTTGTGGTGGTTCGAATCAGTTAGAATGGTGAACTTATACCGACATGATGCTTGTTTGTGGTGGTTCGAATCAGGCTGTGGTAGAGTTTTATTTTTCATGACAGATTGTCTTCTGACTGATAAACAGATAACCAATGATACTTCATGTCCTAGGCAGTTATGTTAGAGATCTTCATTGATTGTATGCCTTGCATTTCATTGTAACAAGAAATTGTAAAAATGTAAAAAATCCCAACTGAACAATGCAAATTTACATATAAATGTTGCGTTTCCAGAGGAGCAAGTCTCGGCCTAATTTAGCGGAAGGAAGTCCAGACACGTCATCGTTGGGATCAGGGTCGTTTGTGGAACAAGATAGAGATGGTCCTCAAAAGTCAGGTAAGATACCGTGATAAGATACCAGGTAATTACCTACAGGTGTGGGTATTATAATATGTTATATAAACAGGAATTGATAACTGTTTTATTTGTCCAATCTGTCTTTATTTCAGGTAGTAATGATTGAAAAATTATTATGATGTTTTTAAATTTTTCATAATGTTATACATAGTTCATATTAATAAAACACACTTTTCATGTTTTCAGAAAGAAATGGTTTGATATTTATTGTGATGATCTTTAATGGATTTATAATTGTATCTTTTTTGACTTGAGAAGTAGTTTTTAAGCTCTCTAATTGACTACCAAAAACAGATTTGATTGAAAATATTAGAAAAGTTGTTTCTGCAAGAAGTTATACTGAATATATGAGTAAACTACATCAGAAGACTTAGTCTTCTCATAAATGATATAACATTATTACAATAGTAATGATAGCTTATATTGTTGTACAATATTCAGCAAGCAAGATTTCTGATACTATGAGAGCATAAGTAATAGGGTAGTATATAGAGATTGTTCATGGTATGAAAAAAAAAACCCACACCAATAGTTTATAAATTATCTGCTTCATAATTATTAGTTATTTTTAATAGCTATAAATATTAGATAATGAATTGTATAGGTTTAATTGATATGTATGACTGCATAAATGGCTTTAACCTGCATTGCATGCTGCCTTAGAATGTAGTATACATAGCGCTTCAATATATTATACCGCCCTTGCCTGCATGCTGACTCTGATTCTGTCTATTTCACATATATATAACATCAATGCTTTATCACAGAAATAAAGATAAGGAGGAGTTATTTTTTAATTTTGCTTAGTTGCTTTTTATTCCAAGTTGATAGCAACAACAGAAAGGAATTAATAGTAATAAAAAACACATTTCTTCTATGATATTGGGTTATGGGTAGAAACAACTGTGACAATAGAATAAATTGCTCATAAAGATCAATTTATCCATTTGGCACAGTGGTTTATAAGGATTTTGAAGCAGATATGTCAAAATGACATATTAAAGATTCGTGCGTTTAAGATACCACCCCAAAAAGTATCTACAGTGTAGGGTTGTTTGAAGAGTGAATATTTAAATTAGAGGCCAGTAAGTTCTGATATCTGGAATGTTATTCTTGCTTGTTTTAAACTGTTATTTTATGTAAGGGTACATATTATTCCTTCGGGGCCTCCGTGGCCTAGTGGTTAGAGTACAGAACTTGAAATCACATGGCCCCTCTCCGCGTGGGTTCAAATCCTGAGAGGGATATGGATTTTCATGAGAGGCAGTCTCCCGACTGACTTACGGAATGCCGATGGTTCTACCCGCCTTGACCAGCCCTTATGGGCAGTTGAGTATGGGGTCTTCCTCCATCATTAAGAGTCGGGCATCGCTACATAACTGAAATAATGTTGATGTGATGTAAAACCCATATAAAAAAAAAAAAATTATTCCTTCACAATACTTTTACAGCCTTAAAGACAAACAGATCAACAAGAAAAGATTAAAGGATTATCATAAATTCATGTAAAGAATGTTGCATGAGATAAAACGATTACGAAGATTTCATTATGTTTAGTTAAATTATATTTATAATATACACATTCTTATGTCAGAAACAAATCTCGTTTTTGAAGATTCTTCAATTAGAACTTTATTAGGTTGAGTTTTTATAGAAATAGGGCATGTTGATATGAGCATGTTACCTCGATTTGACATCTGACCTTTCCGTCTTAATGTGACCTTGACATTTTGACATGACCTTTGACATATGCACCTTTGCTTCCAAAGGATTTGATATGGGCTACTAACTGCATTGGTAACAGTGTTTGCACTATAGTTTGAAATCCTCAAAGGGCCTCTGTGGTCTGTGGTTAGAGTATGTTATGATTCGGGCATTGAAACATAACTGTAATAATGTTGGCCCTTTGTAAAAATGCAACAACAAAAAGACAAAAAAAGAAACAATTATCATTTACCAATGCATGAAAGCATGACACATTTTTTAGATTTCTCTTACCATCTATAGCAGTTGATATATTCGGTATTTTGGATAGTTTAAGTAAAAAGATATAAATACACTCGTTTATAGAATTATTGTCCCACCTTCATTATTGCATGGTTATGGTTTGGTATTTGGTTTGATTTTTTTCATAAATTGCATCAATAATGCATTTTAACAATTTTTCACCGACGTGGGTTGAGCAACGGCTTCAGGACACAAGGGTTGTGGGTTAAATCCTTTGTATTGTGGGGTCCACCCTGTGACTTTTCATTATTGCGCTTTTGGCAGTATTTCAAGGGACTAGTTTCAGTTATTGGAATTCTTTTGACAATCAAAGTTGAATTGATAAAAATTCAAGAGACTTAGATGCAGCAGGTGTTACAAGGATATGAGTCATTGCCTATTGTAAGTTTTTAGAAGCTGAGTCTCAACCCTAAGAGTGCTGGGTAATTTTCGTACACCAACTTTTATGTCGTCTGCTTTTAAAAACCCTAAATATCTGCTTAATTTTGATGAAGAAATATACTCCGATTAGCAAACAGGTCTGATCAAAGGCCAGTCGCCAATTTACTTGGTGGTTGGCCCGGATCTAACCTGTTTGCATGAAGGTGGTTCCAGCACTACAAGCGTTAATTTACCTTACAGTACCTTGTCCTATTTACTCATACCATGTGTGGGAATTAACACTGATGCATTTGTTACAGAAACATTTGTAACTTAAAGCTTCATATGAGCAATTTATCCTTTTATAACAGTAGTTTCTATCATATATTTCAAAAAAAGCATTTATATTTGTTTTTTCCTCTGTTGTTGACAAGCCATATATTCCTATATAAAGGGCTGGGTAACGTAAAATGGTTTAGTTCTAAGGTTCATAAAGGATGAAAAGCAAACATATTGCCACATTGTTGATTCTTCTTTTGTCACTATTCAATACATTAGAAAATTAACTTTTGAAATTGACTGCATATCTGGATATTAATCAGGACACCAATACTGGATTTGTTGTAGCTGTTCTTAGACACTGGCCTTTAGTTTGTTTGTAACATGGCGTGGTTACAACGGTATTTTACGGGTTTGAGCCCCACTGACCCTTTTGTAGGAGTTATGGTGGCGGATGTAAAACTTGTGGTTCCATGTCTGAGCCCCAACGACACCTCTGCTGTTTTGGGAGTCACCTTTGTCAAGTCACTTCAGAGCCCTAACCTAGTACTTGTGGATCTAGGAAAGCTGTTACATAACTGAAAAATTGTTGATACAGCTTTAAACACCATACAAACAAAAAATGACACACTAACAGTTCATGTGACTAACTTGGTAAAAATGTTTCATACTGTTTCAGCACAACCCAATATAGCCTTTGCTGGATCGTAATCAAATATGTTTAGATGAACTGATTCATGTGGACTTATTTTGTTACACTCAGTGCAGGAGATGTTCAGAACCATCGCAACAAAATGGGAAATTGCTCCAGATGAGCAAGAAACCTCATTTGTTGCAGTTGTTTCATGGGTCATCTCCTGCTGTTATCTTATATATAAATCAAGGGTTCAATGCAAGACTATAGTAAGTGCTACATAAACATGAAGCACTTACTATAGTATTGCATTGAACCTGCAAAATTCGAGAGAAGTAATTCAACATTTGCAAATAGGCTATCTTAAGCCAAGAGTAAGCAGAAGTGAAGGAATATTGTTAAATTGTTAACCTTATGATGAATATTTAACCAAATAAATGGATAGGAGGGTTTGCTACAGTGATGCATGTAAATTATGAATTTATATAAAACGAAATTTATGATGATTCAGCAAAGTGCTTGTTGGCAGGGGTTTAAATAAGGATAAATTTTAGAGCCTTATATAGATATGATTCCAAGATCTATAATATTAAACCCAATTTTGAGTGTACACATTAGAATTGTTTTGCTGACATCATTTTAATGTTTACCCACAATATAGGGTTTAGAGAAGAAATAATGAAGTTATCAAATAAATCACTTCTCTTATTTAGACCTCTGCTATGGGGGGTGGGTTTCATCTTGTTGCACATGTTGACTTGCCACTCCTAATTCTCACAGACAAGCGACGGTACAGACGCCGGGGAGGTAGTGTACATAATACCAGTGCCGCATTCGACAGTCCAGGACTGTCTAAAGAAAAACGGGCTCTGGCTAAATCCACCACTGCTCTGAATGCGAGCCCGTCCTCAGACTCGCGTAAAATCTCGCTCTCCGACTTGAGAGGTAATATGAAGATTCGGATACTAAATTCTAACGACTTACTGTAGTTAGGATGAAATTAAAATTAGGATCTCATTAAAATGTTTACGCATGGGAATAACATTATTTTAAAACTTAAAAATGTAGAATTCGCAATATGTGACTCTTTTCTTATTAAATAAAAGGGATTGGTACTAATTTTTATTTTGAAGGAAGGACTACTTTTTATCATCCTTTTTGAGTTGAGTATTTCATTTTCTCTTGACTTTTCCTTATGATATTTTGGTTTTATTTCTTTTGTCTTTGAATCAATTTCATCATAAAAATTTAGGCCTCCATAACCTAATGGTTCACATATTGAATTTGGAATTGCATAGCCATCTCGCCTTTTGTATTAAAATTCTTGTTTGGTAGAATTTCTATAAGGTAGTCTCCCAGCTGACTTACGAAATACTGATGGTTTTTATACTTCTTCATCAGTCGTTATGGGCAGTATTTTAGGGGGGTTTTCTTCATCATTGATGAGCCAGGTGACACATATAAATCAAACATTTTTGCTGCAATGAAAAACAAGTATAACATAATTTACTTTTTTATTTCTATAAGTGCAAAAGGTTTTATCTTCTTTGATTCAATATTATATTTATTAAATTGGACATATTAAAAGTTTGATTGAACAACAACGTTTGTTTGTAACAATAAAATAGAAACTCACAAATGATGTAATTTGTAATTTGACTGCTCTCGTGTTGGTTTCATTGAAATACACCTAATATCGATGAAGAAATGGACAAAAGTATTACCAAAATTGACAGTGTTTGACATCCAAAAATACCTCTCCAGATCACAAAAGGTCACATGGGGTAGCCACAGTGATTCTAGTTTGCATGTTTGACACTTCCATGAGAGGTAGTCCCTCAGTTGACATCTATAACGGTTCTAACCTAGGCTAGACCTGCCCTTTTAGGTTGTTAAGTTTGAAATCTACCTCCAAAGAATAAGCCTGTCATTACAATTTAACTGAAATACTGTTGAAATAATATAAGACCCTAACAATCAAGCAGCAAACATAATTTACCGGTAACACTTATCAACTTTGGATTGAAATATGTTAATGTTTTTTTTCATTTTTGAATGAATTAGTGTTTCTGATGCCTTTAAGTGTGCTTGGAGGTTCAATGCAAGGCTATAGTAGCTGCTTTATGGATGTGAAGCACTTAGTATAGTCTTGCATTGAACCATTGGCTTGTACTATTCTGATCTCTAGATGTAGCAACTTTTAACTTAACTCATGCATGAAATCTTAGTCTCAATAAGTCAGGAACCCTGGCACAACTCAATTTCTTTCTGACTTCCAATGAAGGCATTTCAACATGATTTGATTTTCTTTCAACACACAGATATTTTTTAAGTGGAAAAGCAGTTAAGTGCTTGCAAAAGAAGCTTTAACCATGCTTTTGATGTGATACAAGGACCTTAGTTTTGGTGCATTGATGGTGGTGTCAAAACTGAAATTTTGTTGAAGTTGGTTGTTCTTAATAAGTTTCAGCATTTTAAAACACACTCTTATTAAACTGCTTTCTTTCTATCTAACCATTCTTTTCATTTTTGCCATATTTCCATGGATTAATATTCTCTCATATTTTCATATTTTGTTGTTGCTCTTTCTCCATATTTCCATGTATATAGCTTGATCATTGACTAAAACTTCACATTTTCATATTTTCCGTAGTTAGTCATTTTTCCCTATTTCCACATTTAGGTGCTCGGTCTACAGATGATTTACTAAGTGAAACTCTGCATAGTCGGGGAGATTCCGTCTCCCTTAGCAACTCCACCTTTATGCTCCTTCCAGGTAACCTCGCTTAAAGTAGTCCCGCTTTATTGCACTTGTTATTGTTTTTTGTTCGGCTTTTGATCGTTTTTCATTGCTATTGGCTTTTAAACATTACCTCCTTAGAACATCCTTTTAATTATTCTGTAAAATGTTTACTTAGCCTTTCAAATGATGACATTTTTAATGATTTTTATGAACATTTAAGCATTTCTTTTATTAAGTTGAGTAAATGAAAGTTACCTGGTATATCTAAACTTTACAGAAAATACATCTAAGTTTACATATAAGAAATAGCATTTATGAAAATAAAATCACATTATGTTCCATGTGATTAAAATGTTGCAATGACAAAAAGAAAGGTTTTTTTTGTTAAAATGTTGCAATTTTGAAAGGCAGCTAAGGAATAATGGAAAGAGCCAATAGCATACTTTTTTAAATGCAATAAAATGTGTAATGGGG
The DNA here is from genome assembly GCA_947846245.1 of Cerastoderma edule. Classification (NCBI taxonomy): domain Eukaryota; kingdom Metazoa; phylum Mollusca; class Bivalvia; order Cardiida; family Cardiidae; genus Cerastoderma; species Cerastoderma edule. Next base: position 20,334,356 of record OX401404.1, on the reverse strand, counting down.
TATACCAAAGTTAAGTAAGAATTTCATTACCAAAGCCTATATAGGATATAAGGCGTTCTCTATAGCTTGCTAGTGTCTTTGAAATATTAACTTAGGGCCTCTATGGCCCAGTGGTTAGAGTATTGAACTTAAAACACAAGGTCCCTCTCCATGTGGGTTCAAATCCTGTTAACTACATTTGGACTTTCATGAGAGGTAGTTTCCTGACGTTTAGAATGCTGATGGTCTTGCCCAGGTCGACAGCCCTTGTGGGCAGTTGAGTATGACTGATGGTCTTGCCCAGGTCGACAGCCCTTGTGGGCAGTTGAGTATGACTGATGGTCTTACCCAGGTCGACAGCCCTTGTGGGCAGTTGAGTATGACTGATGGTCTTGCCCAGGTCGACAGCCCTTGTGGGCAGTTGAGTATGACTGATGGTCTTGCCCTTGTGGGCAGTTGAGTATGACTGATGGTCTTACCCAGGTCGACAGCCCTTGTGGGCAGTTGAGAATAACTAATGGTCTTTCTCGATCATTATGATTGGGACATCGAAATATAACTTAAATAATGTTGATATGATGTAAAACCCATGTTTTAATATAAGATATAAATATAAATATAACATGTTAACTCATGATACTTTCTATAAAGCTGGTTGAATGGGTTATCCTTGTGGCCTAGTGATTAGGGTACCGAAGTTAAAATCACAAGGCCCTTCTCTGCAAGAGCTCAAATCTCTTGAGTGGTAGTTTTGAATTTTCCTGATAGGTAGTCTTCCAGCTGACAAAGGGAATGCCGATGGTTCTACATGTCTCGATCAGCAACTTATCTCAATATATCTGAAAAGTTAATGAGACAATGTAAAAGCCCAATGAGAAAAACATATTATTGTTTTTAATCCTACAAATACATCTAATTCACAACAAACACACTTTTCATCTACAAACATTGAAATGAAGTAACTAAGAAATGTGTCCTTTAGTACCAAGTATTGTTGATATTTTTATATAAGTAGTATGCTGTTAATTGTGAATACTGAATCTTTATATAGATGTAAGCTATCGAGAGATTACTTTGATGGCTTAGTGCGAAACAAAGCCAAGATCTAAAACAAATGTGATGGACAAAGCTTAGTTATTCACTTGGCCATCGATTTTTCAATCAATTAACCCATTACCAAACAATGATGACATTTGACCACTTTGTTGCAGATGACTCTGGAAAACATTGTTGGAAAAGGAGGAATTGCTCTTTTAGAGCAATTTCTCCTTTTCCCACAATGTTTTCTGCCCTATCAGAAGATTGTTTTTCAATTTCTTCAAATTTTGAAATGTCATCTGCAAACTCTGTCAATTTAAGGCAGTCAGAATTTTGGCGTTTGGTAAAGAATTAACTGTGGTTTGGTAATATTTGGACCAACACATGTTGGTTTATATATCACACCATCATTATCAAGATTAACCTGTGCTTTGAAATATTTGAAACCAAATCAACCACATTTTGGTATATCCCTTATAAACATTTTCACTGTTTGAAAATATTTGTAGTATACAACATTGTACCCTATAATTGATCAAAAGACAAATGAATTAGAGATGTCAATGAAAACTGGATACAAGTTATTGATTATCACTCAAATCATGACTAAAGACATATAAAAGTTCTGTTTTGTATCAAAGTTTATGAATGTTGTCTGCTGCGAATTTGTTAAGAGTCATATGATTGAGGGACTGGGTTAACACTTTACCAAACGCCAAAATTTCGGCAGCCTAAATTGAAAGGGTTTGCAGACTACCGGTACATTTCAAAATGTAATGAAATTGGAAAAACAATCTTCTGATATAGGGCAGAAAACTTGTGGGAAAAGGGGTAATTGCTCATTAACAGCAATTTCTCCCTTTCCCACAATGTTTTCCAGAGTCGTCTGCAACAAACTTGTCAAATGTCGTTATTGTTTGGTAATGGGTTAAGTACTGTTGTTGAACTCTGCACAATTGATTGCTTTATTTTTATTACTTTGTTATGTTACATGCACTGTTTTATTTTCAGCTTAATTTAATATTTGTTTTGGGGTTTCTTTGCTATGGTCTTAGTACAGATGGTGATGTGTACACTTTGTTTGTTCTTACAGTTGCATTATATTGCATAGAATTTTAAGAATGATAATAAATTGTTTCTTCATTTGATAGAAATATGTTTCAGCTACTTTTTTGCTTGTGTAACTTTGAGTAAGTGCTAAATTGTACTAAAAATACTCTTGCTTTAAACCTTGTCATGATTTAGCATGATAGTTTTCTTTCAATTTATAGCTCTCTTATCTTTTTTGTAATGAAAACTGAATATTTTACTATAACCATTTCAGGTTATTTATTTCTTTTTTATTCCTCACCAAAGATCCCTTTTGAAACCTTATGATGATTTTCTGGGGTGGGGGTTTTGGGGCTGGGGTACCCCTCAATTAGTTATTAAATGTTGTTTTTATTGCACTTTTGGCTTGGCTTTTTCTGTTTTGAAGTGTTGAAGGTATGAAAGTATTTTCCTAGATATTGATGTTATTTTCATTTATTGTCAACTAAAACACAAATAATGATTCTGAAAAGAATAGTGGTTTCTTTTTGACATAGCAAAATGTCGTTTTGCATTCATAGTCATGAACAAGATAAACATTCTCACGTTATAGCAGATGATAATTATAGAGTACATTTATTAAAAAATGCATGAATAAATGCTGTATTGTGTATGGTAGAAACCAAACCAACCAAAAAAGTAACAATTTTTCCTTTTCCCACAATGTTTTCTGCCCTATCAGAAGATTATTTTCCAATTTCATCAAATTTTGAAATGTCATCTGCAAACTCTTTTAATTTGGGATAGCCAAAGAGTTGGCATTTGGTAAAGGGTTAAAATGAGACAATTTTGAGTAAATGATTTACCATTGTCTGCTGCTGCTGCTTTCCAAATCATTACATTGTAAGGAAATATTGCAATTTATGGATATTGCATCTATTTTAGGTATGGGTCGCCCCACTAGCGATGATGAGGGTGGATTCCGCCTGAGAGCAGGCGCGACGTCTCCGGTGTCTCCTGATTTTCTCACGCTTGAGGAGTTCCTAGCGGAGGGCCTTGATAAACCAAAGGATTCGTCGCGGCAAAACGTAAGGGTTACATGATGTCACTAACTAAACTTCACTAGCTAACAGCCTCTGTGAAGAATTTGAGAACTGTGTTTATGAACTTCATGAACAGACATGGGTGGCAAATGACCCTTCATGAAGTAAAGATGTTCTTGTTCTTGACTGTCAAGAACATGTTCATGAATGTACCAGAATTAATCAAATGAATTAAGAGTTTTTTATCTTTGACAAAAATATCTTTTCAATTCTTTTCCAAATGGTCTAACCATTCCCCATAATGGAAATTTGTAACAGATGTAAATCGTAAGCAATTTCAAACACCCAAAAATTCATTTTCCTTTTAATTGAAAGGAAGCCATTAAAAGCAGTTTTCCTTTTGTCACAGTCATTTCTTAATCTTTTGAAGGGTACTGCGAGGCCTATTGGTTAAGGTGGCGACTTAAAACTTGAACCCCACCGACGCATCTGGTTTTGTGGGAGTGGCGTTTGGTGAGGCACTTCAGAGCCATAGCTTAGTACTGGTGGATCAAGGAAAGCCATTATATAACTGAAAAAATATTGAAATGGCATTAAACACACCATACAATTTTTTTTACTATAAACATTCTTTTTCAGAAATAAATTTAAAGATAGGTATTATGGAGTAGACTGTATAATGGCTCATTATATGTGAAAGAATTGATTGTAGTTTCAACCCTTTGTCCTTTTATCACAGTGGTTTCTTCATCTTCTGCTAAAAGTGTATCATCTCAAATATATATATGAACCAATGTTTCACTCCACAGAAGAAGTCAGAAGTACAACAAGAAGATACGGAATCCAAAAGTAGTGAAAATTCTGACGGCAGTGCTCGACGTAGAAGAAAAGCCCCTCTGCCACCAACAATGCAAAACCGCAATAGAATGGGATCTATTCCCGATGTAGCGGCTGTCTCAAACGATTTAAGTCTGTCTAGAATGTCCCGTGTTTCAACAGGCAGTAGTGGAAGCTCGCAAGATATCCGTCCAGAAAATACATTTACCCAAGTTACTTCACCCACATATAACATGCAACCCATCAATGCATCAACTCCGGCCAGAAACAATAAACCTGTCGAAGAACTAAATAACTCGGCATTCTCTCGGGTGTATCCTCCGGATGACGGTAGAAATACTTCAAACTACGATCAAGGAACACCAAATAGACATCATCATAACAATGACTATAATGATCGATATTCTCCGCAGTATTCACATTCCACCCGAGAGTCGACTCCTGAACGAGAGCATCGACTTCCGGCCGATACCAGATTGGATATTTTAACTAGGGGATCAGTGAACAATTTAGCGTCTCCGTCACCACAGGGTGTGTGGTCACCAAACTCTAATTCTAGTCCAAGAGAGAAAAGGTCGCAGGACGAGGATATGTCCATCCGTTCTGGACCTGGTCCCTCAGCAGCCAATCAGAACTGGGGGCGTGGCCAGAACCAGGGTTCTAACCAGCGACCAATGAGAGCCTACCCACAATCCCAACAGCCCACTTCACCCCCCTCTCCGCAGAAAAAGAGCAATATACTTGTTTCACGGGCTAACGTCACACCCAGACCATATGGCGGACAGAAGGGTGTCAGTCGCGTCCGTCCAGCGAGTGCATTCGGTGCACCAAGTAACAACAATGGAACATTCCATGGTGACTATTCTCCCAACACCTCTCTAAATAACTCCAGGTCTAATCGCGCGGACCTGAATAACTCTATCATGAACCAGAGTCAAACCTCATTAGATCATTCCTACAACTATGGACCAGCGCCATCTTCCCAACACAATGGGCCGTCCTCCATGGGTCATGTGACTCCATCAAACTACCAATCAAATGGCCCCTCCCACGGGACTCGTGTTACCCCACGTATGGTACAGAACAGTCTGAGAGAGCGGCCGAAATCAGTGCCTCCCACCATGTTTAATATTCAAGGGGGACATAACACCAGCGATGTTGGTGATTCGGACACAAAATACAATAGCAATAATGAGGATCAAACCACCAACCACTCCGGGACCCGCGGGACTCCACCCGTTCCACCCCCGCGGAAAAACAAAGATATTTTGACAAGTGGGAGATACAGTGTTCTTCGAGAGCCGTCCTCTCCTACAAAGCCCCTTCAAGGTTCTTCAAATCGTGGAATGTTGAATAATTCGACAAGTTCACCTGGTTACCAGAGACCCCCTTCTATCCCGTTGTCAGGTCACAGAAATTCAACAAAACAGCCGAATATTCCTCCGAAGCCAATGAAATCAGACGATGGGGAAGCGAAGGAGAATGCGCCTGGAGAAACCAAGGAGAATGCAATATGGTATGAATATGGCTGTATATGACTTTATTATTTATATTTATATCATAACATTACAAGAACTTTCATATACATTAGTTTTGAAGCAGCTAGATATTGAAGGATTATTGTTAGAGTATATTTATTCCATAACTGTTGCCAAGGAGTTACTATATTATTTCAATAAGCCTTCAATATGCCACCAACAGATAAATTGTTTGGTTAGCATTTGAAACCTTCTTGTCAGGCAACTTTTGGAAAGAAATATTGTGGCAAAAGATTAGTTTCTACAATAAGCAATCAATTTATATCTGTACAGTGTTTGTAATTGTTTAGTTTACACCAACTGTGCTGGAAGCTTGAAGCTTATTGAATTTATTCTCAATGACCGCTTGCTGGATACATGACCTATTCTTGCGCAAAGTCATTGGTTAGTCCCCACATTTTGGCCTACACTAAGGAGGATCAAACCTGGATCCTTCGGTACTGACCCCAAGGTCTATGCAGTGTCACAATTACTTCATGTATTTCCAAAGTTGCCTGCCACAGGTTTGGTATGTAATATGTTGAAGGAGGATCAAAAAGGTTTGAAAACCAGGTATGATATTGTAGAAAAGAGATCTTGAATCAGGTTTGAATCTCCCATCTCCTAGATATATTTAATCATACAGTGAACCCTCGTTTATCCGAACACGTCCGTTCCCAACAAAATGTCCGGTTTACCGAATAATCCGGACTAATGAAGCAGAGCATGTTCTTATTCACATTAAGACATAAACGGTCTGTATGAGCGGTATCATATCAAAACGTGATGAAATTCAGAGATAATCTTCTGATATGGCAGAAAACATTGTGGGAAAAGGAGAAATTGCTCGTCACGAGCAATTTCTCCTTTACCCACAATGTTTTCAAAAGTCGTGTGCAATAAACTGGTCCAATCATTCCGTTCCCTTACAATTTTGTTCGGATTGCGAGACATCCGGATAATCGGGGTCCGGATAAACGAGGGTTCACTGTATATTATTCAGGTTTGAAATGTGAGATCTAAGTAACAATACATTTGCTTGTAATAATGATATTCACAGTAGTGTTGTGTACCATAGATGCTCTAGTTTTCATGCGCGACACTTTAACCATTGAAATATAGCTGAAGATTGAAATAAAACCTCCAAATGGAAGCTTTGATAACTCTTTGATGATTATGGCATTATACCAGAAAGAGATGTTTTAGTTGTGAGCCATTTATTTCTTTTTTTTTTCACATATTGAAAAAAACTATTTATACCTATGTGGTTGGTACTCATAAAAATCTTCTAAAGGAGATGACATTGAAGCTGAAATCACATACAGTGCCAGCTTTGTTTGAGAGCATCCAAGTCAAACATAAAAACTTGGTTTCTTGGAAGTAACTTTTACATGATATCTTACAAGAAAATCTGTCAATTTCTTTTAGAATTACTTTTCCATCATAGCATTCCATATTTTTGTATAGAATTTATAGAGAAATGCAGGTGTACTTTTTTCACAAACTATAGATCTGCCAGGAAAGATTATATTTTTGTAGACATATTTAAGAGACCATTTATATATTTACAATTTTTCCACTGCCCTACATTTACCAAAATTTCTTATTGTTCCTCGCTTATTTTGCATGCTTTTTGTAGATTGGGAACCTTTAACTTACATTGCATGTGTTTAGTTTGAAATTTTATCAAACTCATGTTTTAAACCCTAATAACATGTTCCCCCCATGTTTGATTTCATGACTCAGCCATATTGAAAGTTCAGAAGACATTTCTCAATGTTTAATATTGTAACCTTCAATCATAAACCTGAAAGATACCAATGTAACAAAACCAAAGACTGCTTGTGATGAGAAGATTTTCATTTTTTCACATTTTTTTTTAAATGATGAACGTGTTAGGTTCTACTTTTTGACACATTAGTAATTACTTTTTAGATTATCTTTTTATCACACCACACATGTAAGTTACTATAAGGGAATGTTGTGATAAAAAAAGGAATTAAGTCTGAACTTATTTATTTTACATCAGTTGTGAAGCAAGTTCTTACAACTTAGATAAATCACTCTCGATTCTGCTTCGGGATCATAAGCTTTCATAACCAGTACTCACAGCCCAAAATTTAATGTGGACTTTTGAAATGTCACAAGGCGGAATCCTATTCTCACGGGATTTAAACCCACAATCCTTGTGTCTGGAGGCCTATGCTCTACTGTCCTCAAGTAAAGGAATTGCCCATAGGAATTGGTTGTATGTAGCATTTTCCCCTTTGTTATAATGGAATCAACCTGCTTGCTCAGTTCAAGCATTGCCGAGCCTTATTAGGTCAGTTGGTAGCATGCATGACATGACATGGAATACCGGGTATTGGGTCCTGAGTTGGAGACAACACACCGACATAAAATATTCTTTCCAATGTTTTTTTAAGTCAATGTGACATGTTGGTATCTTATTAGAAATAAATAATGTGCATTAAGGAAAGCAGTCAATAAAAAGAAAAAGTAAAAGAAATCAGTGTTTTAGCTGTTTGATATCAGGTAGAAACATTGGGACAAAAGGATAAATTGCTCATTAGGAGTTTCCTGAAGACCTTTGCAGCATTGTGTAGTTGTAGTGATTAAGGTGGGGGCAGTATTGAAATCTTTGTTTTACAAAAATGATCCTTTGCAATTATAACATGACATTTTCTAAACTAATTTTGGCACAATGGTAAGTATATTTCACTGATGAATCCCTTATTCTTCTATAGAAATACTGTTTTACTATACAAAATTGACCATTTAAATAGACCAAGCGCAACAGATTGCATCAAAGTTTATCTTATTATTTGTATGCTTTTGCTTTTAACTGACATTGTGCTTTGCAGCTGGCTTACAAGTTTTTTTAGGGTTTTTTGTTAACCATAGATGAATATGTCAAAAAGATCAATCATGGTTATGATTTTTTTTCTTGTATACTTTTATTGTTGTGATCGAGATGTCAACTTTTAACCTTTTCATTCAAATATACATGTTAAAATTTACTTTCAGTATAAGGTCTTAAGAAACCACTTTTACTGAACAAAGGTTCCAGTAACAAACAAAAACAAAAAAGTTGTGTATTGTCTATAATGCACAAATATTTGTTTTTTATTTATTTTTTATTTTTTGTGTGTGTGTTAGATCTACTGGTACCTGTGTTACTAAACAATTAATTATTTGTGATTAGTGTTGGCTTATTTTGACAAAATGGTTTCTTCCAGATACCACCTAGAAATCAAACTAGACCATGTTTCTATTTAAAAGGTTAACTTGTTAGTGGTACAATAAATAGACTGAAATACTTTTCTCTGACCCAATGTATTGAAATGGGAGCATTCCATGATGACCTTTGAAATCTCCCATGACCTTTAGGAAGTACAGCCTTATTGCCAAAAACACAACGCTGGTCTATTTATAGCATCTATTTTGTTTTTAAAGGCGCCAGAAACGGGTCACCTTCGACATTGACTCACTCCCAGAGTCTGTCATTCCCTGATCATGGGAAACATTACCCCACCCACACTCTCTATCAGGTAGTACAATCACACACAGAGGGACATACCCCACCCACCCAGTGTCCTGTTTGAGTAGGATATTTACAGAATATGTACACACTTACACCATTTGCAGTCTCCCTTTTGTGATCTGAAGATGCATCCTTTTTTTCCTTTTTTCCATCTCAGTTCTTTGATCTAAACCAATTCCCTCACTCATTATTTCTCAGGTTGGCACAAATGGGATATATCAGCTAATCACAATTTACAAGTATTTTAGGAGATCTAAGAAAACCGATTAATTGAAGTTAAAATATGATTCAATTAACACTTTGCCAAAGGGTTCATTATGATAAGTAGGTTTGTGATGCATGAATTCTTTTTAATTATTGCAAGAAGATTAGTGACTTCATAATCATTAAGAGTCAGGCATCGCAGCATAACTGAAATAATGATGATGTGATGAAAAAAAACCCTGTAAATAAAGGAATAGTGGCTTCATATAAGCATCCATCCTTTTGCCAATGATTTGTTCTTTTCTGTCAGAGAAGTAGCTTGGCATTCTTATCTTAATTACAGTTGGTGATGATGGTATTTGCAGAGATATAGATCTATGTCACTGGTATTTGTTAGGGTTAACTTTGGGGATGATTAAAAAAGTGATATCAATGGTTTGCAAAGTTTTGGCTTCAAATATAAGAAAATCCAAGGGTTGGAATATTGTAAATCAATTGTACAAGCATATCACTTTAATTTAAACAACTTACAATATTTTCACATTAAAAAGCATTGATAGAGATCTACCAAAACACGATATAAGATTACCAAATGCTGTTGAGCATCTTCAGAGCGCAACTGGGTGGACTTGTATGACAGATAATGTTTGTCCCATGGTATATATTATACAGGTATGATTTATGATAATGATAACTGAATGACCATCATTCTATACACCAATGTTGATGTACATGTAATAGTCTCCATGGTTAGGAAAGAGTCTCAGAAAAAGAATTTTTGTTATATCTAGCAAACCTGTATCAAAGCCTGGTGATGGCATTTAGATGTTCATGGGAGATACCTCTCCAGACTGACTTATGGAATGCCAATGGATCTACCTGGCTTGACCAATCCTTAAATTATGGGCAGTTGGGGATGGGGTCTTCCTCCATCATCAAGAGTAGGGCATCACAACATAACTGAAATAATGTTGTTGCCATGTAAAACCTATACAAATGAGGGAAAAATAAATAAGCAAACCTCAATGCTGTGGGTATTTGTTTTCTGTCAAAATCCTATTTTGTTGGTACTCATTAGAATTGTCTCTTAGAGTATCCACAATATAGGGCCTGTTGAAAAATTAATGAAATAAGTCTTCGCGAAAGTGTATTGAAATCCAAGCTTTTTCTGGAACTCTTTATATTTAGTAGTGACTGTATTTTGTCCTGTAATCAAGGTTGTGGCTGCAATGTTTGACATTCCTTATTTATCAACCTTTGTTATGGTTTATATTAAAACAATGTAGAAGTCCAAATGTATTTTTGGATAAAAGAAAGACCAATCCATGGGTACAGAGGTCAAACTTACGCCTCTTGTGGGCTAGGTCACACCAAAGTCTAATAGACAATAGTATTAACCCTTAGAACTCTGGGTAATTTGCTATAAATAGATGATTGTGTCATTTGCTTTCCAAAACCTTAAATACCTGCTTAATTTTTATGAGGAAAGTAACTGAGACTAGCAAACAGGGTAGATCACAGGCAATATCTTCTTTTCCCACAATGTTTTCCTGCCCTATCAGAAGATTTCTTTTTTCAATTTCATCACATTTTGATGTCGTCTGCAAACTCTAACAATTTAGGCCAGTCAAAAATTTGGTGTTTGGTAAAGGGTTAAATATGGTCATGATACTTGGCTGAGTAAGATAGATGTGCATGATGTTCTTGTCATCACTTATTTGCCATTTATCACATGGCTTGAGACTGGATTTAGGTTGATTCGAGACCATTGGTTAAACTTAAGTATGAGCTAAAAAAGTTGAGCAAAAGTTTATTTGTAGATCACAGCTTAATTTTAGTGCTTATGCCTATACTCAAAGTTGAGCAACAATTTTGAGTTGAAGAAAGATATCATACTAAAGTAAGTTTCGAGAACACAGGCACAAAGAGGGTAGGACTGAGGTGCGTTTTTAGATGTTAAATAACTGAAGAAAAAACACATCTTAAAATGCGGTTAAACTTGATGCAAAAGTCTAATATTTGACCCTTGACATGACTTTGGAATAAACATACCATTTCCATGCAGCAATGTTTGAGCTTTTGAATTGCTTTAGAAGGCCTCATAGCAAGCTTTTTTAACCATGCTAAATTTAATTACGTTAGTTTCTTTTTGAAATTTGAGCTTTAGAATAAAAGCATGTAAGCTTTTTAGTCAATTTGAGATATAGAATAAAATCCTGTAAGCTCTTTTAGTCAATTTGAGATATAGAATAAAAGCAAAAGCCTGTAAGCTCTTTTAGTCAATTTGAGATATAGAATAAAAGCATGTAAGCTTTTTAGTCAATTTGAGATATAGAATAAAAGCCTGTAAGCTCTTTTAGTTATTTTGAGCTTTGTTAAAACTTTTTGGTGTAATTTGCTTGCCAACAGGTGGACAAGTGACCTTAATCAGTAAGTTAGGGGCCAATAAGGGCTGTGTGCATGTGTGACATCCTATTTGTTAACTCCTTCAGGCTAGGGCTTATCTTAAAACATGTATCTATCGCATACACTTTACCATGATGATGTAGATGTTAGGGTTGCTGGTTTGAAACTTCATCTTTCAGAGCCTGAACTGGTTCAAGGCCTGCTTTATATTTCTATGGTGGTTTGCAATGAACCTGATTTATGGAAGACAAAGTGATACATACATGTTTATCTGTCATTACTCTGAACTACAAATGTATCTAATTTTCTATGGCAATGGTAAAATTGTGTGTGATTTACCGACTTTTTGGGGGACATTTCCAGATACCTTTTATACCTTAACATTATGATAAACGCTTTATGATAATACATGTATTTGGATTGTTAGAGATCAGCTTATCTGTTAGAGATCAGTTTATCTTTTTTTTATGATGGTTTCATCCAATATCAATAAAGAAAATTGGACTTTTGCCATGTCATTTTTGTCCTCTGCTGTTGCTTTCAATTTGAAGAGGTCACAACAAAGGGACGTACAAGACGGAAATTTATTGGTACCTGCCAATTACGGAATCAATCTACAGTCTAACTTGTGTTAAGCAATCATCCCTAGAAGCAGCCAACCTGCCTTAAACAGCCGCTACAGAAAGTCCCATTGTTAGATTTATAGTGTACATCAATTTGTGTTAAGCAGCCAACCTGTCTTAAACAGCCAATTTACTCTGTCCCAAAGGCTGGCCTCTCAACACAAGTTTGACTGTATTATTTCGAGTTTGTGATAGATCTTTCATCTATGTGTGAAGGACTTACCATAGACTTGAACTCAGATCTTATAGATATCAAGGTAAATAAATGATTGCAGATCTATTACAAGTTAGATTGAAATTAGCTTTCATATGCTGTTTGTGAGAAGGTTAGAACGAAATAACTCATGATAATTTTTTTTTCTATTTTCTTCCCATGTTTAAGCGTCTTCACATCTAGTATTGAAGTTTAAGCCCCCCATTTTTGTGACCCCAGGGGATTTGGGATTGGAGACAAGGTGTGATACCCAGCCCTTCCATATGTAATCTTCATCACTCTTGGTTGTGGTTCCTGTAGCTATACTGACTCTGCTATATAGGGCTTTATTAGTGCTTTCATCCCATTAGTCTAACCCAGATATCCACTAGTGCCCATGTTAACTCAATATCCTGTGATAGATTCAATCCACTAGTGCCCATGTTAACTCAATATCCTGTGATAGATTCAATCCACTAGTGCCCATGTTAACTCAATATCCTGTGATAGATTCAATCCACTAGTGCCCATGTTAACTCAATATCCTGTGATAGATTCAAGAACTGTGTTTATGAACTACATGAATAGACGTGGACAAAAAATGGTTGTTCATGAGCTCAAAGTTGTTCTTGAGTATTACCATGAAAATCAAGAATAATTATACAGTGGACCCGCGATAATCCGAACGTCGTTTATCCGGAATATTCACCATCCGTACAGAATTTTGAGGGAACGGATCTTACCTTCATCAATTTAACTGTTTAATGCGGAAAATCCGCGTTCCGGAACCGGACATAAATGTTCGGGAACCAACAGTCACTTTTCATAGTATATGCGTATGGCTAGTCCGGAAACCAGTAAAATCGTTTATTTTGCGGTAACAGTTGCGAATGAAGGGATCGGTCTTCTGTTGTAAACGACATTCAAACGTTTTGCAAACTGTTACGTATGCTTGACCATAACATGTCACCTAGTGTAGTGTACTGGAAGGTGTTGATTGTTTGTTAATCGGTCATTCTGTCAGTTGATTGGTCTTACATTATTGTAATTACGGTCGCATGTCGATAGTTGAGTTTGTAAAAGGTGTTGATTGGCTGATTGGCTGCTTAGACAGCGATCGGGAGACAATGTCTGGCAATCATTTTCAATTATTACTCAATCGATATGCTCCTTTTCCCTATAAATAAACTCTCGACAATCCCTACCTATCTCAATTCTCGATATTGAAATAAGAAGATACAACTTGAAGATGTCTACACCCACAGCCAAACGAAGACAGTTCTTTTTAGAGCTATCTTAAGGAATTTTAACTTCTCGAAAGACATTGCTTCAAATTGTCATTTTTTTTAAAAATCCGTTTTGACCAAATAAACACTTCCTTAACACACTTTATATTTCCCTTCAAAAAAAAAATAATTGTGTATTTCTTACTTCATAGTAATGATCATGATACACCGACACCGTGTAAAGGTAAACATTTCGCTGTAACTCGCATATTCTTTATTCCGGAAAATTCGTTAATACGAACATTTCTCCTGGGAACAAAAGTGTTCGGATAAACGAGGGTCCACTGTATATATATTTATGCCCATGAATATGTTCATTGATTTACGCTGTTCATGAACCTTTTATTCATGAAAGGCTATTTCCATCTTTTCATGCATTTACTAACACAGTTCTGATATTTTTGGTTACTGAATGGAAACATGTAATGAGGGATCAATGCAAGACTATAGTAAGGGCGTTATGCTTGTGAACCATTTACTAAAGTCTTGCATTGAACCATCAGTGTTAAGATTGTAAAACAATAAATCGAATGGAATGGAATAAATGCACCTTAGATTCAAAGTTTAACATTTAAAACAAAAGCTCTTTGAAACATGGCTGCATACCAAAAGTTTCTTGAGGTGAAATCTTCAATTTGGTACTTTCCCAAGATAAAGGTAATCCACACACTTTGGTGAAGGAGTTAGTTTAGTTTCGCAATTATCTCTTAATCTCTCCTTTGCTTGTTAACTTTCGAAAGAAATATTTAGTTTTTCATAATCGATGATAAAGATGCAGGATTTATGCTGATGTTTTCAATAATTATGGAAACTTGTGGAAGAAGGGAACAGGCCTTTGTGTTTATGTGATTTCTGCACAAATCATTGCTGATTTTAGAACAGTGTTTTTCATGGTGGTAGAGTTCACACAAATGCTTATTTTTTTGTTGCTGCTTTGATCACATTTAATAAAATGTAAATCAGGCATTCCTCATTGTTAATCTCCTATTCTTTGTTTTCTATTTTTCTACATTTTGTTAAATATGTAGACTTAAAGCATGAACACCAAAATAGATTAATAGGCAGTATGTTGTTAAGTAAAAAGATGAAGAAGCCATTTAGATGTTCAGTTAAACCCGATTTCTTTCTTTTGCTGCTGCTTATTTTTTTACCCAATCACAATTTCCCATATGTAGGAATGTGTTTAAAAATCAAACAGCCCTTAGGGGGAACAGTGCAAGACTAAGGGAAGTCCTTTAGATATGAAGCACTTACTTTAGTCTTGCACTGAGTCATGGACTTGTAGAGTACTGTAAAGGTGCATTCTTCTTCAAAGTGTCCACAATTTTTCAGTTAAGTTAGGCTTTCCAGAAATCCCTGTTTCTAGGCTAGGGCTATGGAGTGTCTTGCCCATGGACACTTCCATGAAACCAGTCAGACATTTGGGGCTTGGACTATGAACCCCCCTGATAAGCCAATGGCCACCTTATCCATGCAGTTTCTATGAGTTATATTATATATTTCAAATAGACAAGCATTAAGCTTTTTTCTGATCCTTCAAGAGCACATTGCTTTTAGCTTTGTTTTTTTGCAATTGAAGCTTTTATTTTGGTACAGCTTTGGGTTTGATACAAATACACAAAAAGGTGGAAGTGTTTGAGCTTTTGTATACTGTAGATTTTATTTACCCATAAGTCATGATCTTAATTACAAACATGTCAAACAAGTTTCAGTAATAAGAATATGCTTCAGGCCTTTTGTTTTATCTTTCTTATTCCTTTGTTGCTTTATTATTCCTATTATATGTAAGTATCTTTATATCCCTGTTCCTTATTAAAACTTTTCGTTATGCCATCCTATAAATATGTTTTCCGCTACAGCATATACTAGCCAGCATTTGTTTGATTGTTATGGGGGACCTCCGTGGCCTAGTGGTTAGAGTACAGAACTTGAAATCACATGGCCCCTCTCCGCGTGGGTTCAAATCCTGAGAGGGATGTGGATTTTCATGAGAGGCAGTCTCCCGACTGACTTACGAAATGCCGATGGTTCTACCCACCTTGACCAGCCCATATGGGCAGTTGAGAATGGGGTCTTCCTCCATCATTAAGAGTAGGGCATCGCTACATAACTGAAATAATGTTGATGTGATGTAAAACCCATATAATAATAATAATAATTCTTGTGGATTTTTATCAGCTAATTAATTCTATTTTATTCTGAATTAAGGGTCCTAGTGCTAAGGCCAGTGGGTAAAGTGGCTGTCTCGGAATTTAAGGGTTCCAGGTTTGAGCCACACCTGTATCTCTAGGTTTGTGGGGGTTTACTTTGGCAAGACACTTTAATAACCCTTAGCCTAAGCGCTGATTAATCCGGATAAATTGCTATATAACTGAAAAACAGTTAACATGGCATTCAATCCCATATAGGATAGAAATCTGGTCTTGTTTTTGTGGTCTTTAAGCAACAGCTCTTTTTTTAATTGTTTGTATGCAGTAACTTTGGGATTTACTTACTATACTGGACGTTTGGCTTTATGCCCTTGATAAATATCACTATTCTGTTATTCCACAACATTTATAGATAAGGATTCCTATGTTCCTCAATACCTCACTTCTGAGTTTCTACTGCAGAAACCAGTTTGACAAAAGGAATAATTGCTCACAACCTTTTTCTTTAAAAAGAAATCAATACTACCTTGTATTGTTACAAAATGTGTTTTTGATTCATGCAAATCTTTGGCACCTGCTTTTGGTATGAATTTTGATTGGTCATATATTAGTATAATGGGGAAATGGTGAAGAAAATATTCTAGGACGGGTTGAATATCGCATGTTATACAGTAGAAGCTCTCTAGCTTAATAGTGTAGATGCTAGATTTCTTTGCACCATTCTTATTTAATTTCTGTTTTTATGTCAGAGTATTGATTAAATGGCATTCATCTTTTAACAAGATTTACCAATTAAAACTTTCTTCTGTACAAAAACGCTTTCAAGAAATCATGATTTTTTTTTCCTGATGTTCTAGTTATAAATTTCAGAAAGTAATGAATAAATGTGAGAACAGATGATACAAGCAGATTTTAAAACCAAAATTATTACCTTTTCTGTGATTTACCATATTTCTAGTTATTTTCCGCTAGCAATAAGTCAACGTGAAAAAAGATCAAATTAGTTGGTTGGTAATTAATTTACCATCACAACACTATTACACATTCTTATTTCTACAATTTAATCCAACTTAACCTAGATTACAACATTTACTTATATGTCAATTATTTGATCACTCTTCACTTATGGATAAGATACAAGTTGGAGATATTTGAAATGTTTGATAAGACTAAATTTCTGTAACTGATCCTTTGATATTAATCAGTTATTCCAAGTATTGATGATAAAGAACATTGTAATCAGTTGTTTTTCAAAAAGGAAAAACAAGAAAATCCTACAGTTTTATTAGATGATAAAGGAACATAGACCAAAACAAAAACTGTGAAAAAAAGTTTGGTCAATAATCGGCAAATCATCCAATATGGCAAGGATTTAACCCTTAGAATGCTGGATTATTTTCTTAAAATAGTTTTTACGTCGTTTGCTCACGAAAACCTCTCGCTTAATCTGCTTAATTTTGATGAGGAAAGATACTGAGAGTAGCATTCAGGTTAGATCACAGGTCAGACGCCAATTTATATGGCGGCTAGCCTGGATCCAACCTTTTCGCATAAGCATGAAGTTGATTCCAGCAATGTAAAGGTTAAGATGATTTCATGTTGCGATATCCTTGTAAGATGAAACAAAATACCCCTATAATTATAATCATATTTCTAGACTGAAGGAGTTTTATCAATAGCGATATGTATAGAAAAAGAAAGATAGGCTATTTTTCTAAGAAAACTATAAGAGAGTACCCAGGGAAAGTAGTTCTTGAGGTATAATTAAAGAGCATTAACTCACATGTTTCTAGGAATGGTCTTTCTCTTTGACAGGTTAGCTTCCTGGGACGCGTAGTCGTGCATGCTGGGATATGGGCTTGGGCTATTGATATATAGAATCTCCCTAACAGGAAGTAACATTTAGTAACATCTCGGTAACACACTAAAAAATACCCAAACACTAGGACTCGCGCACAATACCTCCTCGAAGACCAGGCGGTGGTGTCACACGTTCGCTCTCTCCCAAATGGCTCTCAGCAATACAGACTTGGGTGGCTGTAACTTCTGGTGTTTTTTTTTGTATATTAAAATGTTATTTAACTCTTTTCTTTATATAAATGAATTATTTTAGCTTGCTTCATATGACTCAAGCATTTGCGTCAAAGGAAGGGATTGCTCGTAAAGAGCATTGATATCAAGTTAACCCTTATAGTGCTGGATCAGACTTTATGCTTTTGCAAACATGTTAGATCCAGGCCAGCCATCAAGTAATTTAATTTTCTAAAAGTAGATTTTAGTGTTGTTTGCTTCCAAAACCTTCAATAACTGCTTAATTTTGATGATAAAAGATACTTAGAGTAGCAAACAGGTTAGATCACAGACCAGCCCCCAATTTACTTGGCGGCTGGCCTCGATCCAACCTGTTTGCAAAAGCATAAAGTCGATTTCAGCATTATGAGGGTTAATTGTTGATATACTATTATGCTTTTGCATGGTTATTACTTTATTTACACATTTATCTTCTCATGTTATAAGAGTATGTTGGTTGTTGCTTTTATATATTATAAGCTTATAAGCTTAGAGAATCATCATAGTTCTGCATGATAAATATTCTTATAAAGCAATCTTTCTTATGTCCTGATACTTGTTAATTATATTCCTCATACAAATAAAGGGTTGAATGAAAGACTTTAGCAGGCTATTCACACAAGTAAAGGACTTGTTATATTCTTAAATTCAACACTTAAAATGCCTTTAAATACCCTTGCAGCTGGTAACTTTTTTAAAACATTTCGTTAAAACTTTGAATTGGCTCATAGAAGGCAAACCTCCCCTGATTTAATGATTAAAATACGTAGATTATGTGTGCAAAATTACATTGATTCTCATATTATATGTACAAAGATAATTAAGGTTTTGATGCAATCTGTTGCTAATTAGTAATTACTTACAATAAAGAATGCATGGGTTAATCGATTGGGAAGTTTATCCTTGATAATTTAGCTTAATGCCAACCATTTCATATTTCAAAGGAAAATAAACTTACCAGTAACCTCTTAATTAACAATACTTAACTTTGAAAGTTAATAAAGAAGAAACTTTCATGAATAACCGATATATCACAGGTCACAAACATATCATTTTTATATCACTGTTGCTGGAGACGTCAACTGATGTCTTGGAACCTGCAGGTCTCGGGTTCAAGCCACACTAGTACCTCTGGTATTGTGAGAGATAATTTAAAGAAGACACTTCCGAGCCCTAGCAAAGTATAAATGTACAGTGATGTCTCGTTAATCCGTACACGTCCGTTCCCAACAGAATGCCCGGATTACCGAATCATCGGGACTAATGAAGCAGAGCTTATACACATTAAGACATAATCGGTCTGTATACACGTGTAAACTTATAACCCTTTAGTTTAGCAAATGCCAAATTTTCGAATGCCCCAAATTAAAAGAGTTTGCAGACGACATTTCAAAACGTGATGAGGAGAAATTGCTCGTCACGAGCAATTTCTCCTTTACCCACAATGTTTTCAAAAGTCGTCTGCAACAAACTGGTCAAATAATTCCGTTCCATCTCAATTTCGTTCGGATTGCGAGACATCCGGATAATCGGGGTCCGGATAAACGAGGCTTCACTGTACATGTACTGGTGTTTCAAGGAAGTCATAACAAAATGGATAAATTGGTGGCCAGGTGTAAAACCCTATATTTACAAACAAACAGTGTAAGGAAATACCAGGAGCATGGGTATATGCATTGACCATAGTGATATGGTTGTAAAGATGAAAAGGGGCGTAAACCTCCAATCAAACCAATGAAACAGCAAAGAGATGGGGTTTATGAATCAAACTGTTGATTTGAATAATTCCTGTAGTGTGACCGTTGTTGTTGTTGTTAATATTATTTTGTTGTTCCTTTAAGGTGCTCCTACATGTTGTATTTAATCTATTCTGTTATCTGTATGCATGTATGAGGACATGTATGTTGTGTACCTTTGTTAAGTTGCCCCTTTCCATGGACTGTGCTTGTGACATTATGAAGGATTTTTTAATACAGCATTTTAAAAAAACAAAAAAAAACATCCTTTTTCTCATTAACTCAATCCCCAACCACCATGCTTGTTTGAATGGTGGGCAATTTTCTAAAAAATATATATTTTTTTGTTGTCTGCTTTCCGAAACCTTAAAATATCTGCTTAATTTTGATTAGGAAAGATACTCAGAGTAGCAAACAGGTTAAATCACGGGCCAGCCACCAAACAAAACTGTTTGCATAAGCATGAAGTCTGTTCCAGGACTATAAGGGTTAAACAATCTATGTTTTTCTTGAGATGTTTGGCAATACAGGTTTTTAGACAAAGGTAAGAGTTGCTCATCATAAGCAATTCCTCCTTTTAATACAATGTTTCTGGAGTCCGCTGCAGATATGTTAAGATGAATCTGTATTGAATTAAATCAGTATGTAGCCAGTCATTATTATTTTGGCTCTTCTCACTGTACTTTGCATGAAGTAAGAAGGCTTTCAGTGGCTCAGAAACAAAACCTTTACCCATTATCAAACAATAACGACATTTAACCACTTTGTAGCAGGCGACTGGAAAACATGGTGGTTAAAGGAGAAATTGCTCCTAACGAGCAATTTTTGCTTTTCTCAGCATGTTTTCTACCCTATTATTTTCCAATTTCATCACATTTTGAAATGTCGTCTGCAAACTCTTTCAATCTGGGACCATCGAAAATTTGGCGTTTGTTAAAGGGTTAAATGATTAATAAACTGCTGAAATGGGTTTGAAAGCAACATTCACAGTGCTAAGGATGATTTGATCCCTATCAGTGTTTTGAAACTGAAAACGTTATTTCCACATATACTGATATTTGTTGCCTGTTCCTAGTGGTTTGAGTACAGAAATTGAAATCATATGTCCCCTCTCTGCGTGGGTTCAAATTCCGTTGATGGCATTTGGCTTTTCATGAGAGGCAGCCTCCGGTGTGACTTAAAGAGAGCAGATGGCTCAACCCAGCTTGACCAGCCCTTATGAGTAGTTGAGTATGGGGTCTTCCTCCATCATTTAGAGATCTGGGTACCGTTTTACTTAACAACTTAAGGAAACTATTTGCGTAAGTCAACTGATAAACATGAATAGTATCTTCAATGAAAGTACAATATTGCAATGTGATATGTCAATGGAATCGTCTCGGAGAGACGATTCCAATGATGTGTTACTTTGCAGTATTGCTTTGCCTAATATTGAAATAAGAGGAATTGTTGTTTTAGACTAACGCAATAAACTGTTTAGTAAAATAGTACCCTGGTGTCGCAACATATCTGAAATGATATTGATGCGATGTAAAACCCCATGTCAATATAAAACAAATATTAAATTTGTTTGTAAGATTATAATGAGTTCTTAAGTTGTTTGGGTTTTTTGATAAGAGAACACAATGCAATGTAAGCCAAAGGTTCAGAAATAAGGTATCTTTCCCTTTCTAACTTCTTTGATTAATGCTTTATTTTGAGTATTCCTTAGAATCTTCAAGACAAAATGAATATAATAAAAAGCCACATGAAATATTGCGTCCACTCGTTTAAGAAAGCTTAATAGGCTTAGCTGTTGATGCTCCTTAACCCTTTCCCAAACAATAAGGACATTTGACCAGTTTGTTGCAGACGACTCTGGAAAACTTTGTGGGAAAAGGAGAAATTGCTTGCAACGAGCAATTCCTCCTTTTCCCACAATGTTTTCTGCCCCTTCAGATGATTATTTTCAAATTTCATCACATTTTGAAATGTCGTCTGCAAACTCTTGCAATTTGGGTTAGTCGAAATTTTGCTGTTTGGGAAAGGGTTAAAACTCCATTCATTCATTCAATGAAATTTTGTACTATAATTTCATGAATATATTTGTGTAAAGATAGATTATTGTTACTTCGGGCATATTTATTTTGTAAAAAGAATTTTTGTATAAAATGATGGATTTGTAATTTGTACATAAATCATGTTATTACAATGGTTTACCATTGTAGACATTACATGTTATGTGCCTTTATGAAAAAAGCTGTTTGTTAACTATGTGTTTACAAGGAACAATTGTATAAAGCTGAAATTAAACATTAGCCCTTAGAATGCTTGGTAATTTTCTAAAAAAAAAAGACTTTTGTGTTGTCTGCTTTCCAAAACTTTGAATATCTGCTTAATTTTGATGAAGAAAGATACTCAGAGAAGCAAACAGGTTGGATCACAGGCCAGCTGCAAATATACTTGGCGGCTGGCCTGGGCATAACTTGTTTGCATAAGCATGGATTCAGCTTCAGCGCTTTATGAGTTAAAACGTGATGATAGCTTGATAACTAGAAGACCAGCATGTCACTTTAAGGGTTAATGTAATTTATGGTTTTGTCAGAGTGATTTGTTAAGAAATGTTCTTCAGCACATATGGAAAATTGAGGTGTTATGAATTAATGAGTTAGGAACTCATTAATTAATGAATTAAAAACCAATTTATAGGTACCAATACACTTGTTAGATAATTGTTGTACATGTTAACATTGAACATTATACATAATCCAAGTGCATTTATTTACATTTCAACCATTCATATTGGATCATTGCATTTCCATGCTTATTGTACAACATGTATTATTAATTCATTTTGTCTAAGTCTATTATATAAGTATATTTCCACATTTATACTTTCACATTCTTAAAGTTTATATCATTCCATTTTTGAATGCAGAATCAATGTATTGGCACAAGCTTAAAGTTATGCTCTCGTAATATGTAATGCATGGCTATGATATTTTGAGATCTCACCTTTTCTGTTGACACAAGAAACAACATGCACTCGTTACTGTTAATGGTGTGATATGAGGTGGGAGCCATTTTAGCCATTTTCTTAAGAAAACAAAACACTGTGACAAAAGGAGAAATTGCTCACACTGAAATTTCTCCTTTTGTCACAATGGTTTATATATAAGATGATAAGAATATGGTTTTTTACATTGGGTTTCTATGATCTCTTGTATTAACTACTACTTAAACGTGAGTCAACGAGAAATAACCCAGATCAGCCCCTTTTATAATTCAGATTGCCTGATTCTGCACCTCTGACAGCTCCGCGTCAAGTATGTTCATGGTTTAAAAGATCTTTCTTAGATAGGAACATAGTCATTGCAGAGATCATTTGTGTCTTTAATTGTTAGTCTAGCAAGCTAGAAGTTTTTCTAAGAGTTGTGATTGTTTCTGTTTTTTTTTTTCTTATTTTTTTCTTATTTTTTTCTTTCGTAATATGAATAGTACTTCTGTGATGAATTGCATTGTATGTAGATGTTTACAAAATGTACAGCCAGTACACTTAATTAAAATCCATTTTCAATAGAAACCACACATTTTGTTTTATTTTGTATTTCCTTGAACCAAATTACCTGATATTGATGATTTGTCTATAACGCCAGGCACATGTTCGTATCACTTTCAGGACATAGGGGGTAGTAGTTGTGGTTTGACAATTTCTTAACCCTCAGAATGCTGGGTAATTTTCTCAAAATATGTTTTTGTGTCATCTACTTTCCAAAACCTTAGATATCTGCTTAAGTTTGATGAGGAAAGATTCCCAGAGAAACAAACAGGTTCGATCACAGGCCATCCGCCAATTTCATTGGCGGCTGGCCTGGGTATAGCCTGTTTGCAAAAGCATGAAGTCAGTTCCATCACTATAAGGGTTTAAAATAAATTGGCTGAAATTGTCCCTTGTTTTGTTACAAAAGATCTTCCTGGCTGCAGATTTTATCATTTTTAGCCCAAATAAGGAAAGCCCCCCAAGAAAATTCAAAAAGTCTGCAAAATAAATCAACCCATCTGCTGGCTTTTTGTTTTAGATGGGGTTAACATCGCGTAAACACCATTTCAGATATATTGTGATGCCCGGCTCTTTATGAAGGAGGAGGATCCCAAACTAAACTGCTAGTAAAGAACAATCGACCATCGGGTGGAACCATCGGTATTTCGTAAGTCGGTCGGGAAACTACGTCTCAGGGAAATCGGTATATCTCGAACCCAAGCGGAAAGGTGGATTTTAAGTTCTGTACTCTAGCCATGCCCCGTCTTCCCCTTCTGCTTGCATTTAGCCTTCGCGAAGAACAACAATACATGGAAACTGGCTCAAACTATGACTTAATATACGTTTTAAGAGGCAATTTACAGCGCAATCTACTAAAGAAGGTGGAGTGTCAAATCGGACAGGTGGGTACTCATACTAATGACGTTGGGGAGTTATTCAAATTGTTGAAAAGGAATATTGTAAAATAAAATGAAAGAAAGTGGAAGTTTTCTTTAAGTCTTTTAAAGACTTTGGATATGGTGCATTTGCTCATAATCCGGGATTCCCGCTGGATATTTTATATAGGATACGCTCAATTACCATCACACTTCGTGAGAAAATGGCTCATAGGTGTGGCAGATAGCATTTTCCAGGCTGTGCCAAGTCATCAATAAACTTAATCCTTATAGTGCTCATGAATACCGACTTCATGCTTATACAAACAGGTTAAACCCATACCTGATCTTTCCTCGTCCAAGCGAAACAGGTATTTAAGGTTTTGGAACGCAGACGACACAAAAAGCTATTTTTAGAAAATTACCCAGCATTCAAATGGTTAAATGTGACTAACAATTAATGGCTTATTTCCTGAATATCAGAATGACCAACAGGACAGTTCCGGACCAGGGGTCCTGTGTGACCCAGTGGTAAAGGTGGCGGACTCAGAACACGGAGGTTTCAAGGTCGAGGCCCAACCGACACCCCTGGCTTCATTGGACCTTTTGCCAAGTCACTTCAGAGCCCGATCATAGAACTGGTTCATCCAGCAAAGTCAGAGAAACTGCCACTGTTAAGTACATCTTTAAACCAGTATCAACCGATTTGAAAGGTTTCACATGGGTTGTTAGTTTTGAGTGACTTATAGTTGAAGGAGACGTCGCTGTAGTATAGACCAGTATAACACTGTAGCTACAGCAACATCTAGGTAGATTTCTGTAAAGAACATTCAACTACTACTTTATCGCAATTGCATGGAGCGACTGTTCGCATCATAAGACGGAAGACAGGTTGTTCGTGTGTAAAGGTTCTCGTTACATTTATTCTAATGTTATTCGTCGTCATTTTCCATTATTGCTTAATGGTGTTAAGTCCATTCTCTTATCGTTTCCGCTCAAAATTAACCACTCGACACAACCCCGCCGCCAATATTTGTCGGAGTGTTTTCACTAAAGAAGCCTTTGGAAGCAATATCCATGTGCACATGTGCTTTTTTGTCGTAGCTTTTAAACACTTTTTCATTGGTAAAACCGTTATAAATATTCATTTTGACGCGTTCTGTTCATCTGTCAATTATAAATAACACAATTAAATCAATGGATTCTGATAGCACAATGTTTTAGAGGAAACCACGGGACTAAAACAAGACTTAAGACAATATACAATGTAAACTATTATTATTTCTATTATTGTTGTGATCATAAATAATACATTTATATGTAATAAATAGACATGATAAATACAAGAGGCTTTTGTTTAATTCATTATGTTTGCCTACATGACTATATTCAAAATAATTCAATGATTTAAAATGGCTGAATGAACGTTAATGGTAAAGCCTAAATTGAGCGCATGTATAAGACAGTTAAGAACGTTTCCCAAGCATGCAAGCTAAAATAACCAGAGCCGAGGTCGTCGAAGTTCCTTATATCATGAATTCATGAACCTTTAAAATGTTAAAGCATGGAAATTGGACCTAGTGGTTTAAGTTTACATGTTGACAGGTGTTTCATATTTGGTCAATTTATCGGTGAAATGAATCAAAACATGATTTTCATTAGGTTGGAATGTAGAAATACAAAAATATTGGCTTAACAAAAACGAATGTTCGAATAGTAATTTATGATTTGAATATTTGGATCTTAAACTGAATATTCGATTATTCGTTCCCATCGCTAAGAATCATAAAAGTAAAGGATAAAGCTTACTCTTAAAACTATCAAATAAAGTCTGTCAAAACATCGTTGCATTTTAAAATATGACGTGACCAGAGCATGCAAGAGTTTCTTGGCCCTCTGATGCTTTTAAAATAGGAAATATCGTGTATCATCCTGTATTATAACCTGTCATCAGCATAGTATAACATTGACAGAAGATAAGGACATGCGAATAGTCACTGTGACACAATCTAAAACTCCTATTGTGAGCTCATTTGGTTAGAGTTGAAAGAGTGTCATAAACGCTTCGAACAGTCTATGCTGAAGCTTTTCCCATTACTTTGTATGTACTTGTTTGCCCATTCAACAATGGTTTAGGGATTACTCGTCAATAACTAGAAAAATTGTCTTTTTTGTCGCAGTTACTACCTTATTTGCACGAGAAATCGTTTAACAGTCTTTACTGTTGTCTTCTACAGTTTATCTTGATTCGAACAAGACGTGTTTCGCTAGGGTTTCTTTTGAAGGTTAGTCATATCGATAAGACATTAATTGTCCAAGAAAAGAGCTCTCTTTATGGGGTTTGAAGGCGTTTTTTTCACAGATGAGAAAATTTGAAAGTCAAAAGAAAACGTCCTTGAAACAATACAGTTTTTGTATTGTTGTTTGATGTATAATTGAAAGTATCAAATAAAAGCATAATTAATTAGGAAGCGTCAATCTATCTTCTAGTAATCATGTACAGTTTACGTGCAGTAGATCTCGAAAGCGGTGTCACGCTTTTGAATTAAAATACAGGTCGATTCAATGTATACTAGGACAGAGTTTACAGATATAAAAGGATGTAATTTTGCTTTCTATTAGACTAGTTTTCAGTGAGTATCATGTAACATTAGTCTACATATGTGATGTAGTTTTATAGAACTTAAAGTTTAACGTCCACATTTCCTCACATCTGTAAATGAGCATATTTATGAATAACTTTTAAAACTTAGATGGCTGTACATGACTTATAGGTCAATTCCACTGAGGGGTGGTAAAATCGAGTAAACAGCATATTCTGACAAGCCTCCAAAAGAACAGAAATGTACCTTTTTATCAGAAACGTGTTTTATACATAACTCATATAAGTGTGCTGTCTTCCAGAAACACCATACAAGTGGTCGCAAGATCGTCTTACTCCTTCTTCATGACAAAGTCGCCAGAAGGGGAGCCAAGACAGCAGCAAATGGGTCCATCATGAGTTGTCGTTTCTTTTCGATCCATACAACTCGATGTAGATTGTAGATTGAAAAGGAACGAAAATTCTTGGTAAATATTTGGATATTTCAAGCGGTGTTCTTCAATGCATGCAGTTGATTTAGTTGTCTTTGGCTTATTTCTTGTGACTGATGTGGTCCTGTATGCGCCTGAAGTCATCGTTACCACCGAAGTTATCGAACCTGTTATCGAAATCGCCGCGCAGTTGTCCACCTCGTTGGATACCGCCCAGAGAACCGGATGTCAAAACGCTTCCTTGGCTTGGGAATGCTTGGAAAGCACCTTGGCGAGTTGGTGTCGAAAGTACAGCGCCTCTCTGACCCGGACGTCCGAAAACGCTTCGTCCATCGTCATTTCCGAAAAATCCGTTATCGTTGCCAAAACGATCGTCGTTGAATCTATCGTCGTTAAACCGATCGTTACCGAATCTATCGTCGTTAAATCTGTCGTTATCGCCCCATTGGCCTCCGAAACTGCGTCGACCAAAAGATGTTACAACACCGCCATTGTCGTTGAAACTGATGGGAAGAAATATGACACTAAAGTTTAAATCGTTTTCTATGTAAATACATACACGTTTTGACAATCCGCCACAGAACACTGCATAAAAAAAACCTGACAAAAAGGAGATATTGCACTTGACAATATTATCTTACGATAATTGTTACTATCAAAGACCTCAAAATATTTGTTATTATTATCCTTGATATTTGTCGTCTGTTGTTTCTTGAATAATTTCTCGACTTGAATCAATTACATATCTGTACATTGATGTTGCATTCATCAGAAACCACACTTTGAAAGATGCACTTGATCTCTAGCTTGTGAGAAAGAAAAGAAATGTTGTGCACAACTATCTTTGAGTATATATTACAAGTGTAACGTTCGTTGGACATTTATGCAAATTAGGAACGTAATGCATTGTTTGAGAGAACATGCTGGTATATATATAGACAACACAACCGCTCAGTGAACGACAGTGTTTTTCACTGATCGGATGTGTTTGCGCCTTTGAGAGGTTCATTTGCTCGGTTCGTTACAAAAGTCTTGCAAGCCGACTCCACTTCATTCAGTTTGATAACCGTAATGTAATCGATCAGCTCATTAAATACCGACCTCCACAGTACCTAGCTTTGGTCCAAATGTTGAAAAGGATTTCAGCAAGTACTATGATAGAAATAGTGTTAACTTATTTCTGATAGGCATTGTATCTTATTCTAAAAATGGTTCCGTCTAAATATCTCTTGAAAATGGTTATGTTTGTATCATTTTTATCGCCTGCACTTACTTTCATTTTGCTTTGTGGATGTACGAGTACTTGCAGTGAAAGCTTTGGCTTGTTTTCCTTGTGGCACACACAACAATTCATAGGTGTCCAAATCTTCTCAATAACAATCTCTATCTCACACGATACTGATTTTTCATAATTATTTAACCCTTTACCAAACGTCAAATTTTCGACTGCCCTAAATTGAAAGAGTTTGCAGACGACATTTCAAACTGTGAGTAAACAGAAAAATAATCTTTTGATAGGCCAGAAAACATCAAGAACAATTTTTCCTTTTCCAACAATGTTTTCCACAGTCGTCTGCAACAAAGTGGTGAAATGTCGTTATTGTTTGGTAATGGGTTAAGTAAACTACTTACTCATCTCCACCGAATAGACCCTGTCCGCCACCGAATCCCACTTGTCCGCCACCGAATCCCACTTGTCCGCCTCCAAATCCCCCTTGACCTCCTGTAAATCCTCCTTGCCCTCCTCCGAACGAAATTTGCCCACCATCAAACCCTCCGTGCATTCCATGGATAGGGCACGGGATACCTCCAAAACCTGTATGTGTAATGATACAAGTCATTATCAATGTTGCTTGACATCAGACGTTTTAACATTGTTGACGCAACACCGTGTTCTGCTTGCAACATTATAATAATTACCATATGAACCAATCGTTATGTTCATACTCTTAGCTGTTGGAACTATTCTTTTTAGCATATCGTTTTTTGAATAAGACAATAAGACAATCATAAATGTAAATGGTTGTTTAAGTCGCAGGAATTAATAATAGTTTATATCAGTGACATGTTGAAAGTGCGCACAAAAACTCTTCTAAATCTTACATATAGTGCTGATTCAGATCCGATTAAAGGCTCATAAAAGGAGACTGATGATCAAGCTATATTCCTCTGGTAGACATTTGGTCAGATTAAAAACGTATCACCAAAAAGACCTTCAGCACAACTTAACCATATATTTCAAGCACAAAATTACTTATGTTAAATGACTTTATTAAATAGGATATCACAGAATTCATAAATTAATTTGCATGACTTTTATGAACATAATAAATGAACTCCATGTATTCTTCGATTACTATTTGTACTCATCTCCTATCATGTACCTTTTACAATGATGTGTGTAGTCTTACAAACATACAACGGACTAGAGGAGGTTCGCATTTTCCCCAGACCAAACAAAATACATTTGAAGAAGTAGATTATTTCCATGTTGAAGTAGTTCAACATTAGAAAAGGATAAAGTCAATTTTATTCCGATTCTTGGAGGGGTTTGGTTGTTTCGGATTTTCTCTCTCAATAACTTAGATACAAACACAGATACAAACACAGAGCACAATAGAATGTATTTATTACAAACACACCAGACAGAACCTGAAAATATGCAGATATTCTCAATCATAATAAATGTCTCATAATTAATATGGGAAAAATACCATCTTCCTTATTTGACATATTTTTACATGACCATGTAGTTGCACAAACATTAAGGTGTGTGCTCTTCGACAGCCAATAAAGCGTACACAATAAAGCGGGGATTGGCAAAAAAACGAAGAAATACGTGGGCATTCATACGTTCTTCCATGCAAGTTCGTTTGTTTGTTTTTAAAAAAGAAGAAAAAACTCGATCCTCACCTTTAAGTAACGGCATCGGTTGTTGTTTGTAGATCGGATAAGCAGCTATGACGGACAGACAAGCCGCAATACATACGGCAACAACTGGGGTCTTCATTATTGTCGACTGAAACATAAACCGGGTATAGTTACCCATTCTTCATGACAGTTGGTAGGTTCAATGTAATACTTTATTTAGTGCTTCATTTTTAATTAACAAAAAGTATAGTATTGAATTAAATCCCCGCCTCCCCGAGTTGTTGTGTGTTTTCTTCATATATAAATCGGATCACAAATCACATTCGAATTACTCATGAGAAATAAAGACAAGCACTCTGAGGTTGGAGTAATTATCCAACGGGTGGGTGTTCAAAAACGGAATTTTACACGGATATATAGCGAACGGTTTGTCTGATATAGCGATTTCTTCCAAATAACGTTACAGGATGATAAAAACATACTCTTAGAATAATGTGTAGTTTAAGCCAAATTAATTGGTCAATCAAACCCAAAATATTAATGTGAATTACATAATACAACTTTCGAAAATAAATAATCCATTAAATTATATCTAATCAAAAAATTAAGTAGTATCCATGCGAAAAAATCAAAACGTTCTTACATGTTTCTGGTATATTCAGAATATGAGCCATATTTATTTTCCAGGTAACCTATATAGTATTGATGAAGTAATAAGTCAAACATTAATCAACCCAGGTAAGTCCAGGTGATTGGTCGGCCAACACGGAAGTGAAATCAACACACATTCTCGACACATTACCCGTCAAGTTCACACCTTAACCCATTACCAAACATTAACGACATTTGACCAGTTTGCTGCAGACGACTCTGGAAAACATTGTGGGAAAAACAAAAAAAAACCGCTTTTAACAAGCAATTTCTCCTTTTCCACAAAGTTTTCTGATCTATCAAAAGATTATTTTTACAATTCTATCTCATTTTGTAATGTCGTCTGCAAACTCTTTCAATTTGGGACGAATATTCAACGTTTGGTAAAGGGTTAAACCTTTACTCCATTTAACTTCCCTTTGGAATTCCTGTTGAAGAAAGTATTAAGAAACCACTGTTGCAAAAGGAGAAATTGCTCCTGGCAAAGAGCAATTTATCCATATGCCGCAGTGGTTTCGAAGCGTCTCTTGTTACGAAAGTGTTTTATTTTTTACGTAATTTTGTCGTCTTCTGCTCCTTCCAATTTAGACCAGCCACAAATTCCCATATGAAGGAACAGGTTCATCTTCCTGCGCACCAACCGGGGGCCTTTTGCACCGTTCACGCGCGAATTATCGTTTATTATAAAGAAACTACCTTCATTGACCACCAACTTGTGTAAAGGTCACACTAACCCTTATAGTACTGGAACGGACTTCATGCTTATGCAAATAGTTTAGATCCAGGCAATACGCCAGGTAAATTCGCGGCTGACCTGTGATCTAAACTGTTTGCTACTCTGGGTATCTTTCCTCAACACAATTAAGCAGATATTTAAGGTTTTTGAAAGCAGACGACACAACAATCTTTTTTTTTTTGGAAATCACCCAGCATTCTTAGGGCGAACTAGAATCATTTGCGTATGTTACCAAACAGGTTGGTTTGATGCGTGACAATGTGCACAAATCTCTGATATTAACAGGGACCCCGTGTCCTATTGGTTGGAATAAAGGAGCTTGAATCAAGACTACAATTTCAGAACCTGGAATCGCCATTTTCTTCGTGGGATCATGTTGCATGACACAGTGGTTAAGCTGGCGTATTTCGAACCCGGGGGTTCGAGCCTCACCGCCACCTCTGGTTTCGTGGCAGTGACCTTTGGTAAGTCACTTCAGAGCCCTAACCTAGCACTGGCGGATCCAGGAAAGCCGTTGCATAACTGAAACATTGTTTATACGATGTTAAACATCATACAAGAAAATAGATCAGATAAATTAAGCAGTATTTTTGGATTTTCATGAGCGGTAGCCTGGCGGCTGATGTTCGGAAGACCACTGGTTCTAACCCGCATGATTAGCCCTTAATGGCGGTTAGGCTCAGGATCAATCGGAACTCTTCGGCAAATTCCGGCAACAATACCGAAGGATTAAGATTGGCTCGGGATATTCATCAGTCTATGGTTAGCTGGCGATAGCAATATAACCTAAGTACTGTTGGTGCGATGTAAAAACCTTACAATCATTTACATAAAAAAGTAACAATTTAAACATACGTGAAGATAGCGAGACAGGGCGTCTTCTCAAGTATGTTTCTATAATCCATGATCTTCGTAGTTGGTCAGTGGTCGGGTCTCTTTTTGGACAGATGCAAGTTCGAGACAGCAAATATATGCGTACAAACAAACGAACAGCAATAGTAGTAAATGCTATTTTGGATCCATTGAGAGGTGAACTTTAATTGCAATATAATTGGATATTTGATTAGACAATCTCTAACGATGGTGGAATCACAATATACCCAGGAACATTGTTGCAGCCATGCATGATCCTATTAACCCGTAAAGTGCTGTATCGGACTTCATGCTTATGCAGACAGGTTAGATCCAGGCCAGCCGCCTGGTAATTGGCGGCTGGCCTGTGATCTAACTTGTTTGCTACTCTGAGTAACGTTCCTCGTCCAAATTAAGCAGGTATTTAAGATTTTGGAAAGCAGATGACACAAAATGCTATTTTAAGAAAAATTACCCAGCATTCCTAGGGAGAACAACCAAGACAGATTTGGAGCCCAAACTCCCTTATTTAGTTGTTTTCGATCTGTAGCATTTAATCCATTGATTCTTTATCGCAATAATATGCTTTCATTTTAAGAGGTGTTTAGTGAACACAAATTGAGTAGAAGTGTTTTTTTTAAAAGAAATGCCGTGTCAATAGGAAAAATAGATCATGTATCTCAATATCAAATACAATTATGTTGTTTCACATGTTTTGTGATCTTTATATGGTGTTCCTTTCGATTAAACTATGTCATAAATTCCAAAATGGATTGTAAGCCTAGGGCATCAAACGTCAAAGGAATTAATGCTAAGAATGCTGGGTAAGTTTCTATATATAGATTTGTCTTTTACTTGCCAAAACCTTATATCTAGTTATTCTTGATGAGGAAAGATAGTCAGAGTAGCAAACAGGTTAGATCACAGGTCAGTCGCCAATTTACTTGGATATATACTTGTACATGCCTAAATTGAAACGTTTAAAGACATGAAGACAGTTCAAGTTATAGCAGAACTTTGATACAATATCATATCGGTGGTTTTATGTCCATGTGTGTATTGACCAATGGCTACTCATAGGACGAGACCTCGGTTTAAAGTCTCATTCTGAAATACTTCCTATGACAAGATGGAACATATTGTTGGATTCGCTAAAGGAACAACACTTTTTTCTATCCATATTTGACATCTGATATATTTTGCAGCAGGTGTCTAAATCCAAAAGACGTTAATTCTGACAGGAAAACAAACACACCCTTTCACGATTGTGAATGCCGCTTCTTGTAACCCAAAACATCTCTCTTGTCTCGTCGAAACAAATTGCGAGTGGAAACAAAGGAATGCCTTCTTTAAGAATCTTAACTTTGCGACCGAATGGTGACAGTACATGGATACAGTTGGTAGCGTTTGAACAAATGAAGATGTTTCCGTCTCTGTCTGTATCCACACCACGTGGGTCGTTAAGGTCAGCATCTCTATACTCAAACACGGGATTCCCCGAGTAATCAAAACAATAAACTGCGTGATCCTTGGTACAAGGCTGTATGATGTGGGATCGGAGCTCGTCAACAGCCACATACTGGAAAGACTTGAACTTTCTACGTGTTGAATCTTGCGTGTAAGACTTCACTGTTTTAATCTCGTCTCCGCTCACATCTACGACATCAAAAGATGGCGGAGAGTCCCAAGTTATTCCGAGATTTCCACTTTTTAATCCGACCATACTGTATGGAGCTTTAATCGTGTCTAATGTTTTGAAAACCACAGGTCTGTTATGTCGGTCTGTGACAATTTGTATTTGTTTGTCGCTTGGAACGCCGACAACGATGTGGCATGGATTTGCTTTCAGTTGAATTGCTGCAAATGGTTTGTTTATCTTCACTTTTGACATAGACTCCTCTGTTGGGTCAAAAAATCGTATACAGCCAGATTTTGACTGAGGACAGTTATCACTCAGCAGCAGTCGCGGGCCCCGGGATATGGAAATACTCGTGTATGTAGGAAGGCTATCATTCACCATTGCTATGCTATACTCGTTTGTTTTAACAACAAGCCTGTCCTTCATTCCATCTAAAACATCTTCAGATCGCATGCCTTTGCTTTGTAGTTTAATCATATTTAACGGTTCGTCTTTGCATGCCAGTATTTCCCGATCGACATCCGCTAGTTTAGCTAATGCATTCCATTCAACATCAAATTCTACGGCATTCATTTCCCCAGAATCCAATTCTTTTTCAATTTGGATGAATTCTTCTAACATGGCTTTCTGTATAACTACCTTATGTAAAGGTAGTTCATATTTATTCAGAGAATTTACCTTATCTATATTTCCACGACAGCGAACCTGCAATGCCCTTATTCTTTTAGCGTTCGACTCCAATGACATTTCTGTAGATTGCAATAACTGTTTTGTATTTAAGTCAAACTGCTTTTGGAGATCTTCTATTCTCATTAGTATGTTCGCCTTTTGAAGTTCGAATGCTTGTTGTTGTCTCCCTATCGCATCAGACAGTTGACCTATAGTTCCGTCGTGAGACGAGGATACGCGCTCCAAACCTTTCTCTATCAGTTCATACTTCTGTTTCAGCAGTGCTAGAACGTCACCTGACATATCGCTCATGTCTTCGATTTCTTTTACCCCTGTACAACCCCAATGGGTAACCTTCAAACATATCAAACAGCTGAACGTGTCGTGTGTAGGACAATACATTTCTACATCTTTGTCTCTGTGATGTCTGCATTTGATATCCATATTCAAAGTTTGCATTTGATTTGCCTGTCCTTCGTCACTCTTTAAAAGCGTGTGGCCTTTGAATAATTTGAATTTTCTATGGGAGTCCACACACTGTGCACAAAGACTCTCCAGGCAGTCAATACAAAATTGTACAGCTTTTATTTTTATATCATCCGCTGAACATGGATCGCACATGGGCGCAGAAGCGTCTTGTGTTTCAACTTCTTCACTCATGGTTTATACGTCGTCAATTTTCTTACGAGCTCTTCATTCACACTGAGCATCTGTATCCATGACAACGACACTTTTCTACCATGCGGTGACGCGAGGTCTTATCTGCAGATCGGACAAGCAAATGATGATCCGAGTTCTCCTTGGTCTTTTTATGTCTATACATACATGTATAGGCTACGTCAACAATCACTGTTCGCAAAAGCTGTGTTTACGTGAAGTTCATCTCGATGATTGTCCAGAACGTCTTGAAATAAATTGGACACAACGTTTCAAGTCCGTTCGAGTTTTTAAATGCAACAATTTGTTACCATGTGTTAGTAACACTTTGAACGAATAAACAACAAATCAAAATGTGTATCTACTGACTAAGTTGTGAAATAACGATAATACTCGGCAGTTCATTAACATTGCACATCGGAATCCACTTTCGTTTCCGATTTGCCGGTGTCGATTTATTTTCTCATCGTAATATGTACACACCCTCTTCTACCTGCATGCCTGTCACTCTGTATGTCTGTCTGTATGTATGTTACCCTATCTTCATGTAACCCTGTATGTATGGCTGTATGTCTGTCACTCTATATGTCATCCTGTATGTATGTTAGCCTGTCTGCATGTTACCCTCTATGGCTGCCTGTATGTCTCTCACCATACATGTCTGTCACCCTGTAAGTATTTTACCTTTTTGTCTGCATGTATGCTTATTATTATGTCTGTCACTCTGTCTCTTTGTCTGCTACCCTGTTTGTCAGTTAACCTGTATTTCAGTCTGTTATCCTGTATACATGTCTACCTGTCTGTCTGTAACCCTAATATTGATCACACTGTATATCTGTCTGTTACCCTGTATGTCTGTATGATACCATGTATGTCTGTTTGTTACCCTGTATGTCTGTATGTTACCCTGTATGTCTGTATGTTACACTGTATTTCTCTATGTTACCCTGTATGTATGAATGCTACCATGTATGCCTGTCTGCTACCATGTATGTCTGTATGTTACCCTGTATGTCTGTATGTTACCATGTATGTCTGTTTGTTACACTGTATGTCTGTATGCTAAACTGTATGGCTGTATGCTACCATGTATATCTGTATGTTACCCTGTATGTCTGTATGTAACATTGTATATCTGTATGTTACCCTGTATGTCTGTATGTTACCATGTATATCTGTATGCTAAACTGTATGGCTGTATGCTACCATGTATGTCTGTTTGCTACCCTGTATGTCTGTATGCTACCTTGTTTTTATGTATGTTACCCTGTATGTCTGTCTGCTACCCTGTATGTTCGATGTTACCCTGTATGTCTATTTGTTACCATGTATGTATGTATTTTACCCTGTATGTCTGTATGCTACCATGTATGTCTGTATGTTACCCTATATGTCTGTATGTTACCCTATATGTCTGTATGTTACCCTGTGTGCTACCCTGTATGTCTGTTTGTTACCCTGTTTGTCTGTATGTTACCCTGTATGTCTGATTGTTACCCTGTATCTCTGTATGTTACCATGTATGTATGTATTTTACCCTGTATGCCTGTATGCTACCAAGTATGTCTGTATGTTACCCTATGTGTCTGTATGTTACCCGGTATGTCTGTATGTTACCCTATATGTCTGTATGCTAACCTGTATGTCTGTATGTTACACCGTATGTCTGTATGCTACCCTGTATATCTGTATGTTACTCTGTATGTCTGTATGTTACCCTGTATGTCTGTATGTTAACCTGTATGTCTGTATGCTACCCTGTATGTCTTTATGCTACCCTGCATGTCTTTGTGCTACCCTGTATGTCTGTAGCTACCCTGTATGTCTTTATGCTACCATGTATGTATGTCTGTATGCTACCCTGTATGTATGTATGTTACCATGTATATCTGTATGCTACCCTGTATATCTGTATGCTACCATGTATGTCTGTATGTTATCCTGTATGTCTGTTTGTTACCCGGTATGTCTGTATGTTACCCTGTATGTCTGTATGTTACCCTGCATATCTTTATGTTTCCCTGTATGTCTGTATGTTACCATGTATGTCTGTATGTTACCCTGTATGTCTGTATGTTACCCTGTATGACTGTATGTTACCCTGTATGTCTGTATGTTACCATGTATATCTGTATGCTACCCTGTATATCTGTATGCTACCATGTATGTCTGTATGTTATCCTGTATGTCTGTTTGTTACCCGGTATGTCTGTATGTTACCCTGTATGTCTGTATGTTACCCTGCATATCTTTATGTTTCCCTGTATGTCTGTATGTTACCATGTATGTCTGTATGTTACCCTGTATGTCTGTATGTTACCCTGTATGACTGTATGTTACCCTGTATGTCTGTATGTTACCCTGTATGTCTGTATGCTACCCTGTATGTCTGTATGTTACCATGTATATCTGTATGCTACCATGTATGTCTGTATGTTACCCTGTATGTCTGTTTGTTACCCGGTATGTCTGTATGTTACCCTGTATGTCTTTATGTTACCCTGCATATCTTTATGTTTCCCTGTAAGTCTGTATGTTACCATGTATGTCTGTTTGTTACCCTGTGTGTCTGTATGTTACCCTGTATGTCTGTATATTACTCTGTTTTTCTGTATGTTACCCTGTGTGTCTGTATGTTACCCTGTATGTCTGTATATTACCCTGTATATCTGTATGTTACCCTGTATGTCTGTATGTTACCCTGTATGTCCGTATGTTACCCTATATTTCTGTTTGTTACCCTGTATATCTGCATGCTACCATGTATGTCTGTATGTTACCCTGTATGTCTGTATATTACCCTGTATATCTGTATGTTACCCTGTATATCTGTTTGTTACCCTGTGTGTCTGTATGTTACCCTGTATGTCTGTATGCTACCCTGTATGTATGTATGTTACCATGTACATCTGTATGCTACCCTGTATATCTGTATGTTACCCTGTGTGTCTGTATGTTACCCTGTATGTCTGTATATTACCCTGTATATCTGTATGTAGGCCTGTATATCTGTATGCTACCCTGTGTGTCTGTCTGTTACCCTGTGTGTCTGTATGTTACCATGTACATCTGTATGCTACCCTGTATATCTGTATGTTACCCTGTGTGTCTGTATGTTACCCTGTATGTCTGTATATTACCCTGTATATCTGTATGTTAGCCTGTATATCTGTATGCTACCCTGTGTGTCTGTATGCTACCCTGTATATCTGTATGTTACCCTGTATATCTGTATGCTACCCTGTGTGTCTGTATGTTACCCTGTATGTCTGTATATTACCCTGTATATCTGTATGTTAGCCTGTATATCTGTATGCTACCCTGTGTGTCTGTATGCTACCCTGTATATCTGTATGTTACCCTGTATATCTGTATGCTACCCTGTGTGTCTGTATGTTACCCTGTATGTCTGTATATTACCCTGTATATCTGTATGCTACCCTGTATATCTGTTTGTTACCCTGTGTGTCTGTATGTTACCATGTACATCTGTATGCTACCCTGTATGTCTTTATGTTACCCTGTATGTCTGTATGCTTCCATGTATGTCTGTATGTTACCCTGTATGTCTGTTTGTTACCCGGTATGTCTGTATGTTACCCTGTATGTCTGTATGTTACCCTGCATATCTTTATGTTTCCCTGTATGTCTGTATGTTACCATGTATGTCTGTATGTTACCCTGTATGTCTGAATGTTACCCTGTATATCTGTATGTTACCCTGTATATCTGTATGCTACCCTGTGTGTCTGTATGTTACCCTGTATGTCTGTATATTACCCTGTATATCTGTATGCTACCCTGTATATCTGTTTGTTACCCTGTGTGTCTGTATGTTACCCTGTATGTCTGTATGCTACCCTGTATGTATATATGTTACCATGTAAATATGTATGCTACCCTGTATGTCTTTATGTAACCCTGTATGTCTGTATGCTACCATGTATGTCTGTATGTTACCCTGTATGTCTGTTTGTTACCCGGTATGTCTGTATTTTACCCTGTATGTCTGTATGTTACCCTGCATATCTTTATGTTTCCCTGTATGTCTTTATGTTACCATGAATGTCTGTATGTTACCCTGTATGTCTGTATGTTACCCTGTATGTCTGTATGTTACCCTATATGTCTGTACGTTACCCTGTATGTCTGTATGTTACCCTGTATATCTGTATGTTACCCTGTATATCTGTATGCTACCCTGTGTGTCTGTATGTTACCCTGTATGTCTGTATATTACCCTGTATATCTGTATGCTACCCTGTATATCTGTTTGTAACCCTGTGTGTCTGTATGTTACCCTGTATGTCTGTAGGCTACCCTGTATGTATGTATGTATGTATGTTACCATGTACATCTGTATGCTACCCTGTATGTCTTTATGTTACCCTGTATGTCTGTATGCTACCATGTATGTCTGTTTGTTACACTGTATATCTGTCTGTTACCATGTATGTCTGTATGTTACCCTGTATGTCTGTATGTTACCCTGTATGTCTTTATGCTACCCTGTATGTCTTTATGCTACCCTGTATGTCTGTATGTTACCCTGTATGTATGTATGTTACCCTGTATATCTGTATGTTACCCTGTATATCTGTGTGTTACCCTGTGTGTCTGTATGTTAGCCTGTATGTCTGTATGCTACCCTGTTTGTCGGTATGCTACCCTGTAGGTCTGTATGTTACCCTGTATGTATGTATGTTTACCTGTATGTCTGTATGTTACCCTGTATGTCTGTATGTTACCCTATATGTCTGTTTCACTGAGAGTTAGAATTCAAGGTACTTCCTTGTGTCTTCGCTGATCACTGACAAATCAACCTTTATGATCCACAATGCGTTATGACGTCCGTCCTTCTCCCATTCCCTCAGTCCCCAACTACCTCAATAACATCGCAAATTGAAAATGTTTCATGTTCGTTAAATCTCAGAATTATATCAAAAATAAGATAAACAAAATTTCAAGGAAGTTCCAATATTGTTAATTTAAGATCTTTTTTATCGTTCTTTTGAAACTTTTGAAACGCATTAACTCAGTGATAATGTGAAGTCTTTATCAAATCACGAAGGTCGAACCGACCGTCATACAGACCTCGTCAAAAGCAAAGACCTATTAAATATCAAATTACGTTTTTGTAATTAGGTATATAGTATGCACGATCAATAATGCCTCATCAAAAGACATAAAGTTCTATGTCTCCGGCAACATCCCATCGAACAACTAGAGACATAGATATAAGGTTATCTATGCCTCTGGTACAACTGCAAATCTATATGCATTTTTAGTACAGGTTACTCAGAGATTTTTGGGGTACCAATTTCTGCTCGGTGTAATTTAACTTGAACGCTTCGAATTCACTTTGACTGGATTTAGCAACATCTCGTTTAACTGTCTTCAAAGTGTGACGAATGATAATTGATTTCTTTCTATGAGTGAATCAAAACACATGAGAAGAACAATAATAAAAGCCAATCTTTTTGTGACTGTATCCTTTCGTAAAAATGTGTTTCCAATTAATGCATATTTAACAAACTCCAGAAATAATGGGTAATTCTAAATGAAGACTCCAAATATTTTAAGAGACTTTCTTAATTAGTTTATTAACAACGATCTTTTCGTCACGTGCGTGAGAAGAAGTGGGATGAATTGATCGAGGTGATATTACCTGAGACACCGAAGCACGACATTCACGTCAGCCATCTTTGTTGTTTATTTCACGAAGAAACGAGTGCAAATTGTGTTTATCGGAGGATTCTTTTTGTGATTAGTTTGTAAACATTTCATTTAGATACAATGCGTACATTCGTCTAGACTAGACCTGATAAAGGCCTTTTTAGATTGTTATGCTCGTTTTTCTAGACAATTTTCAACTCAGCTCGTCGAAAAACCGTCCGTCACTTGAGAGAGCTCTCATTTCGCCCCCTTCACCCGTGAAAGACTAGAAACTAAAAGACACCACGGATTTCTTCAAGAAGTTAGGGATTGCTTTCTCCCCTCCCCAAAGTCAGCCAATTGTGATCGACATGGGGAACTCCTCGCAGAAAGCGCGTCATATCTCTGGGGAGGATTCCGGGCCCCAGATAAATCCCAGGATTTTTCCCGACTCGTTCGACAATGATTCACACTACAGCCCTTATTCACAGGGAATGCCCTATGAGAGGAGAGCTGGAGGGGTAAGTTGGCTGTTTATTTCTGATTAAAGATTATTTTTAAGATGTGATCCACATATCCAACTGTTTGTATGGTTATTGTCATTGCGTAGTTATATTGTCTTTGAAGTGAAAATTACACATCCAAAGACATCAAATTGGTCATCAAAGATTGAATGTTGATCTGTTGCTCAACATGTTTTAAGAATGTGTATCACTTGAGAGCTCTGGATGTACCTTGCATCATTCTTCTTTATCTAATTCGAACATGATTTCGTTTTTATCAAATTAAAACAAATCATTTGTGAATGTTTGATAGACAATGCATGCTTTAATGAGTAAATTGTTGTTAATGATATTTGACCAACTAAAGAGAGGCAGTTCATGTTAGAATTTCAAATCCAAATTTTACTTGAGAATTGAATTTGCTTGGTTTGGTCTGATTTGAATCAGCCACTTGTGCTAGTATGCTGAAATTAAGTAAAGAAAGGGATTGACATGTGTTGAAAAATGGTTATTTGTTATCATCATTAGCTTTGTTGTCATCAAAATTAATTATTTTTCTTTAAAAGCTAATTTTGGTATTCATCAGAAAGTTTTTAATTGCTAATGGTTCAATAGCCTCTTCTCTGTTTATTCTCTCACATGCTCTGATGTAACAGGCTTTCTGATTGGTTATTCATTTATTATTAAGAGTTGGTGCGAAGGTGAAGGTCACTGTTGTTTATGTTTTGAATGTCAAATAATTAATGGGATGTTTTCAACTTTTATACTTTATTTCACTATGACAAAGGCGCCAGGCATTGAAATCTTGCTCAGGAAAATGCCATATTATGGC
Organism: Cerastoderma edule; assembly: GCA_947846245.1. NCBI lineage: Eukaryota > Metazoa > Mollusca > Bivalvia > Cardiida > Cardiidae > Cerastoderma > Cerastoderma edule. Next base: position 20,292,208 of record OX401404.1, on the reverse strand, counting down.
AGAAGGTTCAGTGAGTCAAAGTAAAACCCCCAGTAAGGTATTTTTGTCTGGGTTTTTCAAGATTTTTGAGGCAGGGCGAATCTCCAAAGATATTCGGAATAGTAGGGTAAGACAATCATCTCAAAGTTATCAAAGTGATGCTGAGAGTTGTTAATTACAGATGCATGTACTGATCCTCTACAATTATCATCCTTTCCCTGATCTAAATAATTTGCAGCAGACAACTTCAAAATAAGTCAACAAAATGGAAAAAAACAACCATAATTAAATAAATAGTTTTTAAATCAAATTGGTTTATTGTGTGTGACAAAATAAGAATTTGCTTACTACTAAAAAGAATTTTATTTTGTCACAATATCGTAGAATACTATCAGATTGGTTTTAAAGACATTTATAGCCATCCATCTGTATCAAGGAAATGGTCAATGATTACTATCAACATCTCCATTAATTAATGCTATGCGGTCCCAATGCTGTGAAAAGAATTTGTAAACTGTTATGCAGAGGTGCTCTACAAAGTTTGAAGAAGAATGTCATTATTTCCTTACTCTTTCAAAGGTCCCCAGTCAGCTTGAGTTCCGTATGCTGATTATTGGTTGTCTGATAATGTGATCAAACGTATAGTATGTATTCATATATACCTGGTAGATAGAGTTAAAAATTCCACTTGCAGGTCACTTGCACTGCTTGTTTGTGTTTTCTATATCTAGGAATGTTTCAAACCCTCAAATTGAATGAAATTGGCTTTTATTACATATTAATTTACACAAGGCAAGACACAAATTTATGATAATCATTGTGAAGTTGTAACTGCTTTTTCCTCTTCACAAAAAGACACTTTAATATTGTATGTCAATTCATGCAAAATTAACAAGACAGCCTTTATTCAGATTGTCTAAAAGTGTCATTTACTTTAAAATTTTGATGACCAACTGTTACTGCATTTTACTTAAACCAGTCTACAAAAGGGGGTCTTTTTAAGATCCATAAAAAATGCATACTATCAGAGGTAGAGAAAGGAATATTAAGCGCACAATTTTTAGTAAGGAATCACATGTCTTATTTTAGGAGCTTCTGAAGCGGCGGTGGTTTATATCCACCTTGTATGTGAGGAAGGGGTTGTAAGTTGTGAGAGGTGTCATTGACAGATAGAGGATAGCGTGAAATTACTGGAGCGTGGAGGCCATACACTTTATTATTCTAAACAATTGTGATATACTTTAGGCATATTATACATGCAGTAATTAATCAGAGTTAATTAATTGCCTACATACTGGAAATTTCCTTGTTCATACTGAGTCATTTAAGTTAACCCTTATAGTGCTTGAATGGACTTCATGCTTATGCAAACAGGTTAGATCCAGGCCAGCCACCAAGTGGCAGCTGGTCTGTGATCTAACCTGTTTGCTACTCTGAGTATCTTTCCTCATCAAAATTAAGCAGATATTGAATGTTTTGGTAAGCAGAAAACACGAAAATATATTTTTAGAAAATTAACCAGCACTCTAAGGGTTAAATCATAAGGTCATATCATGATGCAAGGAAAAATAGGTTTGCCAAAATATTTTATGAAGAATGTCACTTGCTTCCTATTAACCAATTACCAAACAATAACGAAATTTGACAAGTTTGTTGCAGATGACTCTGGAAAACATTGTGGGAAAAGGAGATATTGCTGTATACAAGCAATTTCTCCTTTTCCTTCAATGTTTTCTATCCTATCAGAAGATTATTTTTCAATTTTATGACATTTTGAAATGTCGTCTGCAAACTCTTTCAATTTGGGACAGTTGAAAATTCGGTGTTTGGGAAAGGGTTAGCCCATTACTCCACATTATTCCACTTTGACACATCTTCTGCATAGATCTTTAGTAATCACATTGATTACAGGATAAACAGCTCTCAATGGTATTGATATATATTCATCCTTTTGATTCTACTGTTTTAAACGAATATTATTAAGAAAATGTATTTTTTCCTCATGCCAATAAGGCCATCTTTTGTTGCTTTTCAATTGAACAACTGCACATTCCAATATCGAGGGTTCAGTGCAATACTATATAGTAAGTGCTTCATGTTTATGAAGCACTTACTATAGTATTGCACTGAACCCTTGATATGTCATGATATTATAGTCTATTTTATGGAAGTTGTGACTTCCAAAATCAAAGTAACAGCAGCTAATATGAAACAGCATGGAAACAAACATTATCTTTTGTATGGAGTATAATCCAGTGTGACAAAAGTTAAAATTGTGCATGACAGGAATATTTTTCCTTTTTTTAAAAGAGATTTTCAAATACTTCTGCAGTAAAATTTAAATGCTGTAAACTAAGGTATTGTTGACTAATTAAGTGGTTAAAGGAAGAAATGATAATTTGGCGCAAACTCTCTCATTTTCATTTGCAGTTAACAATAGTTTTTTGTTCCCCCCATACAACCTGTGAATCTTAACATGTTTGGAATGAATTACTTGTCAAAATGACAGATCTTTCGAAGTGAAAATATGGCATTGTTTTTGTGGCAATAAGAATGCGCTAAACCAAGCTGGAGAATTTATGTGTTTTGATTACTCAGAGTTTGTTACCAGGACTTTAACCCATAACCTAATGTTGGGGTTTTGCGTCTTGTGTTAAATTAAACTTCTCATGACCTTTAGATGCATTAGAAACAAACTGTCTTTGCTATTTTTAGGGTTCAGTGCAATTAATAATACTATATAGTTAGTGCTTTACAATTAATTTGTGAACCTTTGATGTATGTGGTCATCTCCATTGTGACAATAGGATAAATGGCTGATTATGAGCATTTTGTCCATTTGTTTCAATGGTTTTTTCTATCTTCTACAACACACTAATTACAGATGTGTGTTTAAATAAGGGAAAATGATTGTATTGTAGCAGATTTTTATGAGATCCATATCTTGTCTAAAACTTCGATTTATTGTAAGGACAGCTTGAAACTTAATTTATCTGCTCTCTCTGATTGCTTCCTTGATACCAAACCAGTACTTGATTCAATTTGTTGGCTTGTCCTAGGCTCATAGCAGTTTTCACATTGTCTATCGGGGATTGAATCAGCGACCCTCAGTACAAGAGGCTGACTCTCTTCCACTGCACCAATGCCGCCCATATTTTAGGGTTGGGAAAAAAATAAGGAACAAAATAAGTATTCAGGGCTTTTTCACGTTATATAACAGGGGGCCTATCAAAGTCATACCAGCTTTTTGGCTTCCCAGTTCAGCAATTTCAGCGATAAAAAGTCCTGGTATTAGTAAAATCACTTGACCATGTCGAGGGTTCAACGCTAGACTATAGTAAGTGCTTCACAAACATGAAGCACTTACTATAGTATTGCGCTGAACCCTTGATGTGTTTCGAATAATCCATAGATGTGTAAACAAAATATTAGTGGAAGACATGTATCTTAAATGATACTATATGCACAATAGCTATATTTTGAGTCTGCACATTCTGTCATGGCACCTGTATCTTAAAATGGTAAGAGTACAGAACTTAAGATTGAATGGCCCTTTTTTGTCAAATCATGGTAGCGGTAGGTATGAATTCTAATGAGTGTATTTCAGTGCCGACTCATTGAATGCTGATGATTCTATTCAAGTTGGCCTGTTATGGGCAGTTTAAGTTGGAAGTCCCTGTGAAAGATTTGTGAGCATTCATTATCATTCATGAACATTAAATAACCATTCATGAACACAAAGCTGGTCTTATTGTTCATGAATTTCAAAAATGTGTTTATGAACATCAAGTATAGAGTAATGAATGTGTTCATGAACTTCTACTTGATGTTCGTGAACCTGTTCTTTTAGGTTATATGCATTTCGAGGGTAAACTGAAAAATAAATGAAAACAACATGTAATCCCATTTAAACAATCATAAAAAGCATGCACCTAAGATTGGTTACACAAAAAATGCAGAATGATAGAAATAATAATTGAAATCATTGTGCCTTTTGGTTCTTTGCCAAGATGATTTTTGGAGTGATAAACATTTGCAGAAGGTTTTAACGAAAGTTGGATGGAAAAGCATTGCAACATCAACAGTCTCATAGAGAAAAACATTAAACCTTTTCCTGTTCAAAGAAAATGTATATGTAGCAGATAACTTTTAGATCAGAAATAAGTTAAGAACAGCTTTGTGTTCATGAATGTTCATTTAAAGTTCATGAATGTTCATGAAAATCATGAATAATTTCTTGAATCTTTGGCTTGGGAAGAACTCTGCGCAAGACTAGTAAGTGCTTCATCTTAGTGAAGAACAAACTTAAGTACAGTAGAACCTGTCCTAAGCAGCCAACAAAAATGCCATCAGATCTGTTTTTTGAGACCGTTGACAGCTGAATACAGCAGGCAAAACATGAAGAAAGCTCCTTCAGGAGCTTTCTTCATGTCTTGCCTGCTGTATTGAGTTTCAATGTTGCTATGCAGTCATATGTATTCTATGTTTAAGAGTGGCTGCTGTAGACAAGTTTGACTGTATTGTAATGAACAGTTTATGTATAAAGTTTTAGCATCAAAGTTTCTTCACAACTTTTGTAAGAAACCGTTGTTACACAAAATGAGATTGCTTGTCTCAAGCAATTTCTTCTTTTGTCAGAATGATTTTTTTATATATTTCTGCTGATGGGAAGGTGTAAATGGGGGAAAAATAGATAAATAAAAGGGATAGTAGATTGGGTTGTTTTGTTGTATGTAGCCTGATAAAAAGTTAAAAGGTCAAGGACCATAGATATGATTATGGGACATCAATGAGGCAATGCTGACGCAATTGAACAGGTTTTTCTGGTCCAAATGTGTGTTGGACAACATTAGCCGTTATCTTTGTTTACATAGGGTTTTAATCGTAGTCAAGTTAACATTTCTCCCTGTTGAAATTTTATTCAAACACTTTTAATTGGAAAACTTTTTTTAAAGATTTTTATGTGAAACAGAGAGCTATGTTTATAATGAGGAATTTTTTCTATCTTACTGTGCATTGAGCATTTTACAATAACCAGTTTTTTTTTTTTATTATGGACTATTGTGAAAAAAAAAGAAATAGCATGTCACAAGCAATTCCTCCTTTTTCACTGTTGTTTATGAAGATATCTGCGTCAGGTTTATCATCTCTAATGATGATAAAGGTTAATATGCTGAAATTTTAAAAATGAGCAAAAAATCAGAAATATCAATTAAAAATGTGAATACAAGCACGGGTACATGAAAGTACTTTTGTCACTAGGGCTGGGACGAGTACCCTGGTACGGTACGGGCCGGGTACAGGCAACTACCCGGGTAGCAAATCACTACCCATTACCTGACGGTATTTTTACCTGGGTTATAAATCCACATGAATTATATGAAGATGCATTCATTGACGTAAGTGAATCAGGCTTTCTAAATCCAAAACAAGCAATCAATTATCCCCAAAACAATTTCTCAACATGTGTACAGATATGGTCATGCATTTTATAAACTCTCCTATAAGCTATGGAAACTTTCAACATTTGTTTGTCCCGATCATCGCATTAAATTATAAGGGCCAAGGACTATTACTCGCCAACCTTTGTAGTACAGGTGCTTACAGGAGAGGTTACATTGGTAATCTCGACATCTCCGATTTTTGATATGTAATATTGATGTAGCCAATTTTTCGAGGCTTTTCGAAAGCTACTTTGGTTTTGATGACTCAGTAGCAGCATTGGAGAGTATATAGTACCTGTGACAGATTTTTACACGTTTTGTTTGGGGATAATTAAGTAATGTCTGATCCACTTGTCAATGAGTGCCAATGATCTGATCTTGTGTTACCAATAAGAACCCTATTCGTTTACCTGACCTACGTTCTATCAAATGTCGCACTACCGAGACGAACGTGAAGAGTTTTGATAACCGCAACTGAACGTCATCTCTCTAAAGTTTGAAAGTACGACGAGTTTTTAGGTATATCAGATTTAAATTTAAGAGAGAATAATATCAGGTTCAGGTACTCGGGTACCCGCGGGTAACATCACCTCGGGTGCCCGGGTAGAAAATCGCTACCCGTCCCAGCTCTATTTGTCACCTTACATATCTGTGTAGTGGAAAGAGTTTACAGTGTACATATTTTGTGATGTATGTGTTTATGCCCATATATTATATCATATACTCTCTTGTGAAAACATTATTGCCTTTAGTGGTGGAGATAAAAGTGGTTTATCATCTTCAAACATCCCTTATTGATTCCCTTCACCCATTGAAAAACATATCAAGGATTTAATGCGAGAATATAGTATTTGCTTCATGTCTTTGAAGTCTTGTATGTAACCTTCAATACAGTTTTTTTTTAACTTTTCTTAATTCAAAGCATCAGGAATCAGACATTGTGATCAGACACCTGTGATGATTTTAAGCAATTGAAAGAAGTTTTCTCTATCCCCATCATAAATTCCCACCTAATGCTAGACTTAGTCAATTGATTTGAAATGTGAATTGCTTTTGTAATTTCTGCTGAGCTATATAAGCAACAGTTGACAATTTGATCTCCCTGCACAAAACTAATTTACAAAATTCGCTGTTTCAGTCAAATTAGCCTAATTATACCAGAACAATTTCTTTTACTCCCTAGTACCCATTTCTTCATTCATCACAAAAGCGTAAACCTTAATTCTGAAAAGAACATTTTTTTATTAAACCTCTTAATTTTGTCTACAGTTAGGGGTCTTCAACTTCGACAAATTCTCAAATGAGGCAATTGGTCAAGGAATTTCTGTAAAGGGAAAAGAGTTTAACAACTTGTTTACAGAATGAGTAATGTTCATGACAGTTTGAGCAAAACACATCTGCATTATTTGACAGTCGGATATGTATTCCTGTTCGAAATTTGTCACTTATGTAGTGAATCATAGCATGCTAGATAAACCTAAATATTTCAAACTATGACTAACAAAATGTTATGACAACAATCCATAAATTGCCTGGCTATGGTTAACCCTTATAGGGCTGTAACGGCTTTATTATGCTTATGCAAACAGGTTAGATCCAGACCAGCTGCCAAGTAAATTGATGGCTGGCCTGTGATATGACCTGTTTGCTACCCTGAGTATTTATCCTCATCAAATTCAAGCCAATAATAAAGGTTTTGGACATCAGACAACACAAAAATCTATTTTTTTGTGAAAATGATTCAGCATTCTAAAGGTTATGACTGTGCATTGTTACTTTTTGAAGAAGGAGAACTAATATTTTTGTATTTGATGGAAGAAATATCTATTTTGTTATGATAACTTTGGTTATGAACACATCAGTCTCTTGACCACTTTGTCTCAGTAATATTCAGTTTGTCTCCACTGTTGTAGAAGAAATTATTGTTGGAAAAGGGATCAATTGCTCCTAATCATAGATTGGTTTGCAATTTCAAACCCTTGAGATGAAATGGAAATTCACATGCAGTAAGCAAAGAACAATTTTGCAACATTTTGAAATTCTGCCAATTGGAAACACAAAATCCAAAATTGTTGCATGATTAATAGTAAGCATTCAAATTAGTTTGATGAAAAGGGAATTTTTCTCACAATTAGCTTAGTATCCTTTTGCAATGTTTTGAAACGCTGTAAGATGTTGGGCTGTATATGGTTTCCTTCATTTTGAAAAGGGTTGATATTGATATATTTTCCTATCAGTTATGCTAAAGGTATGGCATTTGTTTACACACCTGATCTGTAATGACGTAAATCATTGTCATGAAGTGTTTTGTTTGGTAGCAGAGGCAGTGACTTGCTTGGTTAAAATTACAGTTTATTATGACTTAATTATGCAGGTGCTTACAGGGCTGTTAATTTACGCCCAGTATTTCAAAATCTATTGTACAAAACCTGTTTTGTGGGTACTTACTAGAATTGTCCTATCAAGACGATTCTATAATGAATATTCTTAGTTAGGGATAAATGAAGTGCCGGTTTTGGACAAATTTCAGTTGTACCCAACTCTTTAGATGTTGAGATTTAAGTAAAAATCAGTTTGAATATTACAGACAGATATGGCATATCATTGTTAATTGTAATGCCTATGTCAAACAATGCTAGAGACATGAAGTAAATTCAGGTTTTCAAATATATTTACAAATCGGCACAATTGATTGAGAAGTACATGTGACACATGTGTACCCCGAAAACCCATAATATTAACCAGATTTGGTCCTATGTGTAATGTTTCATTGTAGATGTGAGAATTCAAGAAGTATTCATTCATAGAATGTGATGAAATTGAAAGTCTGTATGATGCCCATTGCTGTTGCAAAGCATTTTAACATTCAATTCTTTTTTTTAAAATCATATTGGTCTTATTATAGGAATCATCAAATGGGAGTCTTGAAGTCTTAAAAAATCTCACAGACATTAAATCAGGTTTACCTTCCATTTTGATCAGATGTTTTAAAGTTAATTATATTGAAACTAAAAATTTATAAACAAATAAAGATTATATATACTTATATCTCAAATAAAAGGTTCATTTTGATACTGTCACATAATGTACAATGGATGGTTCAATAAATGTATGAATGAGAAAAACATAGATGCACTGGTCTAAATAGGAGTTTTTTTTTGTTCCCTTGCATTAAATCTTTTTACAGTACATTTATGATAGGCAATTCTTCCCATTATTGCCAAGGTTTGGTGAAAACCCCCTTGTTATGATGGTATTGAGCCCCAGCTGTACATCTTGTTTCATGTAAGTGTCAGGGGTAGAAATTAACATGCGTCCACCAGTCCGAGACCGTCATTTTTTTAGGTGGACCGGCAAAACACTGTAGTTTGCCTGTCTGTGTGACCCTGTGATCTATGCCCACATTGGTTAAATTTCGTTTTTAGTTTAATGAATTGATTGGTTCTGTGTTTAATTCTAATGTAAATAAAAAAGTATTTCTGAGAATACAATTCTTATGCTATTTTTTGTTAATGATTTTGCGAAATTTTAGTCTCCCCAGGACCTGCTGAAGTCTTGTAGGACCTGTTGTCCTTGGAAGTGGCAGGTCCTATGGCCCACCTGTCCCTGTGAGTTAATTTTTACCCCTGAGTGGCCTTTGGTAAGACATTCAAGATCCCCAGCCTTGTACTTGTAAATTTCAGGAAAGCTAAAACATAACTGAAAAAATGTTGACAGGGTTTTAAACCTCATTCTAACAAACAAACATACTTTCTCCTGTAGTAGATGCCTTGAAGTGAGTATGCACAGAGTAACTGGATAATGTTTGGGTTGTTTACAGAGATTTCTGCTGTTTTCTTTAGACAATTTAGCAACTCTTACTCTACCCCTTATAGTGCTCAAACAGACTTCATGCTAATGCAAACAAGTATATCCAGACCAGCCGCCAAGTAAATTGGGGACTGGCCTGTGATCTAACCTGTTAGCTACTCAGAGTAGTTTTCCTCATAAAAGTTAAGCAGATATTTAAAGTTTTGGAAAGCAGACAACACAAACATATATTTTTATAAAATTTCCCAGCATTCTAAGGGTTAAAGAATACCTGTTACTGGAAACAAGCCAGTGTATTTAACACTTGCCTTCTAGTATAAGGAGCGAGTGCTCCTAGACCTAGTGGTTAGGGAACTGCGCTTGGAATTACAAAGCATGTTTTGTTGTGCATTCAAATAACAATAGATTGGACTTTCATGAAGGATAGTCTTAATAGATTGGACTTTTCATGAAAGTTCGTCTTCTGGCAGACTAACTGAACAAGGGTTCAATGCAAGACTATAGTTAGTGCTTCACAAACATTAAGCACTAATTATAATATTGCATTGAACACTTGAGAATGCTAATGGTTCTATTTGATTGTCGAGGGTTCAATGTAAGACTGTAGTAAGTTGTTTACATTTTGTAAGGACTTGCTTTAGTCTTTTATTTAACCCTTTATGTATTGTCTACATTTAGTTTGCAAACAATCATGCTGTTCACCATACAATATATGAGTTTAACCCTTTCCCAAACAATAACGACATTTGACGACTGTGTTGCAGATGACACCCCCCCCCCCAGGACCTGCTGAAGTCTTGTAGAAAACATTGCGGGAAAAGGAGAAATTGCTCGTCACGAGCAATTTCTCCTTTTCCCACAAGGTTTTCTGCTATTTCTGAAGAATATTGTTCAATTTTATCACATCTTGAAATGTCGTCTGCAAACTCTCTCAATTTGGGACAGTCGAAAATTTATTGTTTGGGAAAGGGTTAATGCAATACTATGATAAGTCCTTCACAGTTGTGAAGTATTTACTATAGTCTTGCATTGAATACTTGATGTACGTCAACTTATAGCTTGATAACAAGCATTTTGTTGACTATGCACTATATGAATTCAATGCAATACTACAAATGCTTTACATTTGTCCTATATATTCCTACTTTGACCCCTTGATGTATGGTCAACATATAGCTTGATAACAAGCTTACAGCTGACCACACAATTATGAGGGTTCAGTGCAATACTATATATATTTTAACTGCTTCACACTTGTAAATGTCTTAATACAGTATATAGTCTTACATTGAACACCCTATAAACAAAAGCAGTATTGTTTCAACAACATTTTCTCATGCCTAAACACGCCGCTTTAAACCCAAATTCATATTTACAAAAAAAAAATCATTCTTTCATTTCAGAGAGCAAGGGCTGCAACCTCAGTCAGTCAATCAGACACTTTTCGCGGGCGAGAAGATAAACTCCTACCAACAGTGATCAAATGGGAAGGTGGGGGTAAAGAAGTGTGTGTCTCCGGAACGTTTAATAACTGGAAATCGAAAATACCGCTCGCTAAAAGGTAAGGTCCTTGGTACCATTTTACTAAACAACTTAAGGAAAGTATTTGCCTAAGGCATAACTGATATACATGGATAGTATCTTCAATGAAAGTACGATATTGCAATGTGATACGGCATTGGAAGCGTCTCGGAGAGACGATTCCAATGATGTGACACTTTGCAATATTGCTTCGTCCAATATTGAAATAAGAGGAAATGTTGTTTTAGACTTACGCAAATCTTAAGCGTAAATTGTTTAGTAAAACGGTACCCTGGGTACCATTTTACTAAACAACTTAAGGAAAGTATTTACGTAAGGCATAAATGATGTAGATGGATAGTATCTTCAATGAAAGTACAGTTTTGCAATGTGACACGTCATTGAAAGCGTCTGGGAGAGACGATTCCAATGATTTGTTACTTTGCAATATTGCTTAGCCCAATATCGAAATATGATAAATTGTTGTTTTAGACTTACGCAAATCTTAAGCGTAAACTCTATAGTAAAACAGTACCCTAGCCATTTGACACTGGAACATTATATGGTTAACATATACTTACATGTCTCAGGTTCAATGCAAGACTAAAGTAAGTGCTTCACTGTCCTTGAAGCACTTACTATAGCCTTGCATTGAACCCATTGATTTATGGTGTACATTTTTCTTGATAACAAGCATACTGTAATGGCCATTGAACATTAGGGTTCAATGCAATACCATAAACTAAGTGCTTTACATTTGTGAAGCACTTACTATAGTGCTACTTTGAACCCTTGATGTATCATCTACTATAAGCATTGATAACAAGCATACCGTTGACCATATAATGATTAGGGTTCAGTGCAGTACTAAAGTAAGTGCTTTACATTTGCAAAGCACTTACTATAGTCTTGCATTGGACCCTCAACATGTTAACTGTTGTTGTTCTTATGTCTATGGCCTTTCCATGCAGTGTATATTTGTACTTGAATTGAAGAACCAGAGAGTGAGGTGTTAGTGATCTCTGGATGTATATGTTCTGTAATGACAGCACTTCTAATGTATGTCATGGTCTCACCCTGTTTATACTAACTTCATATTTCGAGGGTTCAATGCACGACTATAGTAAGTGCTTCATATCCATGAAGCACTTACTATAGTATTGCACTGAACCCTTGATTTGCTTATGGTCCTGCATGGCCCAGTGATTAAGATTGGGGTCTTAGAACTTGTGGAGTCTTGGGTTCAAGCCCAATGATACCTTTGGTTTTACGGGAGTGTCCTTTTGCCTGTCAGAGCTAAGCTTGGTACTGTTGATTCCCGAAAAACCATTACATAAATAAGAATTATTGACAGCCTATTTTATCCTATATAAACAAATTTTCGCTTTGAAGTAACCGTTGAAGCTGACTTGCAATGAAACCACTGTTATAAAAGAGAAATTGCTTGTTATAAACAATTTTTATTTTGTCAAATTGGTTAAATTCTACCTCATAGCACAAAGTAATATATTGTATAAATTGTGTCCTTTAATGTAAACCATTCTCTGATTCCTAAATGAGGAAAATAACTGATTGGTCTCATTTTTACAACAGCAAAAAATTTAGTGAGTTGCCTTATAGCATCCCCAAACCAGCCTACCTCTAATTCAGTGTGCATCTGATCCCTGCAGTGCTTAGATGTGAAATGGATTTTGATTTGAAATACTTATCATCAATTGTTGATAAATTAAATGGCCAGATCTCATTCCATATGATGTATTGACTTGTATTCAGAGTGTAATAAAACTGTAAGATTATCAGATCATAATTATTCTTGTGTGGGTTCAAGCCCGCCAGTGCCAATGGGTTCTTTGGAGTGTCTTTTGGCAAACCTCTTTGACCTTTCCCAAACAACAAATTTTAAACTGTCCCAAATTGAAAGAGTTTGCAGACGACATTTCAAAATATGATGAAACTGGAAAAAATTCTTCTGATAGGGCAGAAAACATTGTGGGAAAAGGAAAAATTGCTCGTCACGAGCAATTACTCCTTTTCCCACAATGTTTTATAAAGTCATCTGCAACAAAGTGGTCAAATGTTGTTATTGTATGGGAAAGGGTTAAGAGCCATAGCCTAGGACTTTTAGATCTTAAGAAAGGTGTGATATTACTGAAATATTGTTGACAATGCATTTAATCACCATTTGAAAGAGAAATGTAAATATCTTGGGTTTGTCCTTCTGAAGAAATCATTACACAGGTCAAAGGTTCAATGCAAGACTATAGTATTGCATTGAACCTTTGAAATTTCACATCTCTTCACGCTCTTCACCCAGTCTTATGTCATTAACTCAGTATTGTATCAGTTTTTGCAGGTTCATTTACCTAATTGATTGTACATTTTAAAGTTTAGATCAATGACCCTACAACTCATTGAGCAGTCATTGAGAGTGACTTTTATCAAGCTTCAAGCGTCCATCACAATCAATGTAAAACAAATAATGTAAACTAAACTATTTTAATTAAAAGGTCACATAGTTTTGCCTTGAGCAGCCATACTCTAAACATAGAATCCGAAATTAATACAAAATTTAAAAATAGAGGTATATTTGTCTTCCAAGGAAGATGGTATCATTCAATATCCGATTTATGTATAATTTTCAATATATTTTCAGATGTAAAGATAGCTTCAATGTGCAATAATGAATTTGTTTACCCTGCAATTTAAAAATATGTATTGTGAGTTTAAAATAGGCCTTTGTGATCTATTTGTGATGCATATTCAATGATATGCACTAAATAATCTTTAAACCCTTTTCTGTTTAGGAGGTGTTTTTTCCAAACTTAGCTATATCCATTTTTCTAACCCATCATTTTTCAAATATATCATATTTTCTTGATGTTTTAAATTGAAAGCAACAGCAGATGACACCTAAAGGGCCTAAAAATCAACACATTCAGAGCTACAAAAAGTAGAAACCATTGTGACATTAACAGGAAGCAGAATTGAGAGTGATTAATTCAAGTTGTAAGAACTTGTTTCACAATCAATGACTTTGTAAAATGAACATATTTAATTTTAACTTTATAGACTAAATGGCCATCATAGGTAAATTCTTCTTTGCCTTAATGTCTAAAATGTTCTTTATGTTACAGTGTGAGTTTGCATGTTTGAATTTGTTACTTCTGATAACTCAAATGTTATTGTCATTTTACAAATAACTTAAATTTGATAATAATTGTACTTTACAAATCAATGAATTTATATTTAATCTGCCCTATTTAAATGAGTTTAAAGATCAAAATTTATGATATAAGATTTCATTTTTTGATACAATCATTGTAGTGAAAAAAAATTGCTAACAGTAAGATTTTTGGGTCGGTTCGACCATAATGATTTCAATCTGCTATGTATTTAGGGGTTAAATGGAAAATATGTTTATGCCATGAAACCATTTGGCAACCCTATGTGCCCTTTAGCATATGACGCTAGTAAAACAATATTTTGAACTATAAAGTATTGATCTGTACTCAAATCAATAGAATTGTTCAAGAGAATATTAAGATAATGTAGAATTTTAGAATCGGCTGATTACATCGATTGTTTAGTGCAACACTATGGTAAGAACTCCAATTTATCTGGTGTTGAGTCGTCAATAAGGGACCTTTCTTAACTTGCCTTTAAAGCAGTGGTGTCAAAGTCTGTTTGGCTTATTTGTTCGTGCTTACCAAATCTTTTTCTGCACTTGTCTGTATAATGGTTATACCGGTCTCGTAAGTTTCAGTGAGAATATCTTGTCCGTTAATGCTTTTGAACAAAATGTTGTTGAAATAATTCAGCTGTTGTATTGCGGTATACTGTTTAAACGAAAATTGATACTGAGTGCAAAGTTGATTCAGAATGTGTCGATTTGCCATAGTATGAACATAATGTATGCTATTGATTTCAATGCTTTTGATACATACATATTTATTCATTGCATAAATTCTCACTATTGGCGAAGCTAGAATGCTGGTACTAATAAACCCGCAAATGGGTGAGAGTACTGGTTCCAGGTTATGCATCCATGAAGCAAAGTTTAGAAAGATTTTGGACTCTATGATCTACTCAGTCATCTGGGTACCGTTTTACTAAACACTGACGGAAAATATTTGAGTAAGTCATAACTGATACACATGGATAGTATCTTTAATAAAAATACAATATTGCAATGTGACACATCATTGTAAGCGTCTTGGAGAGACGATTCCAATGATGTGTTACTTTGCAATATTGCTTAGCCCAATATTGAAAAATGAGTAATTGTTGTTAAAGACTTACGCAAATCTTAAGCGTAAACTGTTTAGTAAAACGGTACCCAGCTTCTAAAAATTGTTTCAAGGCCCATATTTGGGATCAACATTCTTCAAATCAAGGGTTTCATGCAAGACTAAAGCAAGTCCTTTACTTTCCCAATTCCTCACTTAAGTGAAGGACTTGCTATAGCCATACAATGAACCATTTAACCCACTACTAATCATTAACAACATTTGACCAGTTTGCTGCAGACGACTCTTGGAAATATGGTGGGAAAAATAAAAATTGTTCTTACCGACAATGTTTTTCTGTCCTATCAGAGAATCATTTTTCAATTTCATCTCATTTTGAAATGTCGTCTACAAACTATTTCAATTTGGGACAGCCGAAAATTTGGCGTTTGGTGAAGGGTTAAAAGTTTCCAACCTTGTTTTCAGATTCCAAAAAAGTTTGTTACTGACATGGCCATGTTTCTTTAACATACCTTCTTTATTTCAGCCATGGGGACTTTCTGACAATTGTTGATTTGCCAGAAGGCGAACATCAGTATAAATTTTATGTGGATGGAAATTGGGTTCACAACCCGAATGAGGTAAGAAACCATTGTCTCATTACGACTGCAATATTTCTTTCTTTCAGCAACGGAGATTTTCTGACAATCATTGATTTGCCAGAAGGTGAAAATCAGTATAGATTTTATGTGGATGGGAATTGGGCTCATAACCCAAATGAGGTAAGCAAAACCAACCCATTGGAGTCCAGTGTTCCATGTTAAGAAGTATTTTTTTTTATCATTTTATTTTTTTAAGCTTCACCAAGGATCCTAAATGCATCCCTAAATATGTACTCAACTTTAAGTAATGATTGAAGAATTTATTGGAGTAGACCCATTGCTTGTGTCCGACATTACTTCTTGCTATATTTATCATTATTCAAATGATGAGAGACCCCCAGTGTTCTCAATAACACGCCCAGGCCAAAATGACCAGTTCAAATTATGTGTTGGCTGCTTTAAATTTGCCCAATTTACCTGTTCATATTTTGTTTTGGCCTGTTCAACAGAATCTTATTGAGAACACTGGGTCTTTGTAGCCTATTGGCTCGAGTTCAGAGCTTGAAATCACTTGGCCAAGACTCCTGGTAAATCCAAGTAAATTGGCGGCTGGCCTGTGATCCCGTTTGCTTCTGTAAGTGTCTTTCCTCATCAAAATTCAGCAGATATTTAAGGTTTTAGAAAGTAGACGATACACAAATCTATTTTTGAAAATTACCCAGCATTCTAAGGGTTAATAGACATCACCCAGCCTCAAAATTCTTGAAAAATTACATCCATGATGATGTATCACTTGTTTATTCACTGAGTTCAAAATTAATGTCGAAAATTAAGGAGAAAGATTTTAGTAATAACTAAGGTTCAGTTTTAAAGTTACTTGACAATTTCCTGAGGTACACACTTCTATTTAACATTGACATTTATGAGAAAACTCACTATTGATGCCCCTTTGTGCGACAGGGGCCTGTAATGTTGCATTTATTTTATCATGGGCTTAGGCTTTTAAACATACTGCATGCTTGATTTAGAGTCAAACTCAACAGCCAATCCGATGTCAGTATATAACCCTGGCCAAACATTTTTAACAACAACCTGAGAGCATAGACCTTGGGTTATGATATACATATAGTTGGTGTGGATATACCTGGTAATCAAGCTTTGTGCATTGCCATGGAGATGCAAATTCCAGGATACTTATTTAACCAATTGCTCATGAACTCATTTTAACCATATTTAATTGATCCGCAGCTGTGATAACCAAAACAATTGTGATCAAAGAAGTTATTGCTCATGATAAGCCATTACTTCATAGTTGCCATGGTTTGGTATGGATTTGAAAAATGGTATGGATTTCTTCATGCCATTTCTTTCAATCATATGAATGTTTTAGTTAGTTATAGATTTCTTATACTCATATTAATCAATATCATATGTGGTCAGTGATTTTATCATCTGTTTGGTCTGTATTTAACTGAGTTGAGAACTGACCATAAGAAGCCCTAAATGCATTTATATGAGCTAACAATTGATCAATCGGAGGTCAGATTGAGTTTTACTCTAAATTGACTAACATAATAGAGCTTAAGTCATATGCAGTTTATTGTAGATAGCCCTAAATATTCCCAATTTTCATGATAGATGCTTGCTTTTTGTAATCATGCCTTGTGGATAGCAGTCAATGTACAACATGCTTTTTTGGCTTTGATATAGTGCATAACGCTTCTAGGTACGTTAAGGTGAAAATCATTTTCGAATGTTTGAGGGTCCATTGTTAAACTATGGTACTGGGTGAGGGCATTTAGATTTTCATGACAGGAAGTACACCGGCTGACTTACAAAATGCTGATGGTTTTACCTGGCTTCACCAGCCCTTATTTGCAGTAAAGTTTGGGGTGTTCTTCCCATCATTATGAGATGGACATTACAACCTGACTGAAATAAAACTGCTGCAATGTAAAACCAATATATGAATAATCAGATTAAGTACTTCCCAAAGCTAAAGGACTCATGTTTGTCTAGAAACCATATTGAGGGTTCAATGCAAGACTATAGTAAGTATTTCTCACAAACATAAAGCATTTTAGGATTGCATTGAACCCTCTGGGTCCTGTGTGGCCCTGTGGTTAAGGTGGCAGACTTACAACACTCGGTTCCCGGGTTGGTTCCCGGGTTTGAGCCCAACTGACGACTCTTGTTTTGTGGAAGTGACCTTTGGCAAGTCACTTCAGAGCCCTAGCCAAGTACTGGTGGATCCAGGAAAGCCGTTACATAACTGACAAATTGTTGATCTTGTGTTAAACACCATACAACAAAAGTGAACCCTCGATGTGCTGTTATGAACTAGCAAGGTCAACCTTCTTTTTATGGAGAGGCAAAAACATTTTAGTGCCTGCCATCGCAAAATAACTGAAAAAAAGGAATACTTTTAAAGCGTTATTCAAAAAGATCTTTCAAGGACAAGAATCTATATAACAAACAATGCTGATAAGGAAAGAGGCATCAAAAGATGGTTCTGTTACCACCACTTACATGGATACTCTGAGGCAATTTAATATTGGTTGAGTGCAGGACAATAAAAAAGCTCTTGATTATTGTAAACAACTTTAGCTTTGCACCGAGTCCTTGAGATTCTTCCAATAATTTTATTTTACAGGGTTTTTTATTGCTTATCTGCATCAATCCGGTTTTCTGTGCTTGGTAATGGAGTTTTCTAGATGCCAAAAGAGCAAGTCTTGCTTTTTTCCCCACCCTTTTCTTTTTGTATTTCATCAGGGTTTTTTTTTGTTTTGAGGAATTTTAAATGCTTAAACAGACAATAGCTGTGCAGTTGGTACATGTAGTTGAATCAAATTCTTTGTTTTAATTCAAATCATGACAATTTTAAACTATTTTTGTGGGAAAAAAATGGCATATGTTTATCATCATGCTTTATTTTCTTTCTGTTTTTTTCCCTCTGACTCTAGAACCATTTACCAATCCTCGGAATTGTAACTGGTCAAAGTTTAAAGCAATAGCAGATGACCAAAAATTGGATGCAAAAGAACATTGTCTTGGTTGTCCTAGGTGTAAGCCATTGTGAAAAAGAAATAATTGCTCATTTGAGCAATTTTTTGTTTACAGTTGCTTTTAATGTCTTCTGCAGCAGATGGGGCTAAGTGGGTTATTTAAAGAGTTAGGGTTCACAATGGAGTTATGACCGAACCCAATTTCTCATGTTTAGAGTTGCTTTTTGCTTTTCATATTTCTTTTGCCTTTACCGCTTTTTCCCCTCTTTTTCATCGGATAGAAACTTTATGGAAGCTTTGTTGTCTTTCTGTCTCTTCATTTCTTTTGCTAGTTTATCATCATTGCCAAATAGGTAACGGAAAATTGCTTGATTCTTACATGTGCCTCTTTTGTTTAAACATATATTTTATTGCAAATGAAAATGTTTACAAAATGTATTGGTACAGAAGATTTGAGTTTATTGAGTCCCGCTCCTGATGTGCATCTTTAAGGTATCGTACTATCATACTTTTCTGCTGTGTTTAGATGTCTGTAATGTGACTTTGCTATTTTAGAAATATTGCAGGAAAGTAGCGTTGAATTCCTATCAATGAATCAAAACCAATTATAAGCATTAGATGCTGAAAACTAAGCTGTAAGATTAGTGACACTTCCTTTTTAAAATCTAAATTGAAACTGTTGTGACATAATGCTGAATTGCTCATTTTGAACAATTTGGCCTTAAACCCTTAGACTACTGGGTAATGTTCTAAAAATAGATTTTTGTTACCTCTTCCTTTCAAAACCCAAAAATATCTGCTTAATTTTGATAAAAAGATATTGAGAGCAACAAACGGGTAAGATCACAGGCCAGTCGCCAATTTACTTGGAAGCTGGCCTGGATCTTACCTGTTTGCATAACTATGAAGTCAGTTCAAGCAAAATAAGGGTTAAAGTACATCAGTGTGTGAATTTCTAAATTATGAACACCTTTGTTAATTTTTCAATTAAGATGTTTTGTAAATGAAGCTGATGTTGCAGTTTTATCCAGGTAAGTAGGTCTGGAAATAATGTCTGTTCATGGATGTTTGTTGAGATAACTGTTTGAAGTATGTTTGGGATTCCAGGATATTGTTTACTGTGTTGTTTATCAAGTTGGTTTGATGAACCCATTCAGGAATTTGTGTTCATTCCAAATTGAAATCAACTGCTGACAACAACAAAATAGTTTCAGAAAGAATTTTTTGTTTTGATATTCCGATTAACATAGTTACCATAGTAACAAATGGATGAAATGACCTTAAAACACAAAGTAAGCGCCTTTTTGAAAAGAAAAGAAATTGCAAAAGTTATCATGAAAAATATGGTTCTGTTCTGAACTTCCGAGTTGTAAAGCCAAATGAGTGGGGATGAGTTATCTTATTTCCTATATAAGCATCAACCTTACAGTGCTGCAACCGACTGCATGCTTATGGAAATAGGTTAGATTTAGGCCAGCCGCAAAGTAAATTGGCGAATGGCCTGTAAGCTAACCTGTTTGCTACTCTGTGTATCTTTCCTCAACAAAATTAAGCAGATACAGTCTAACTTGTGTTAAGCAGCCACCCTGTTAAGCAGCCAACCTGCCTTAAACAGCCACTACAGAAAGTCCCATTGTTAGATTTATAGTGTAAATCAATTTGTGTTAAGCAGCCAAGCTGTCTTAAACAGCCAATATACTCTGTCCCATAGGCTGGCCTCTTAACACAAGTTTGACTGTATTTGAAGTTTTAGAAAGCAGACAACACAAAAATATATTTTTATAAAATTTCCCAGCATTCTAAGGGTTAAACTTAAGAAAAGGTGAGTTATAAAGAACTTTATAGGGTTGTAATAACTGACTTTTTGTTTGTGCATACAATTACAGAACCAACATCAGGGTTCTTTATAAAGTGGATCTTTTTAAACATTTTCTCTCTACAGATAACCTCAGCTTACTTTACAGCAGATAAAACCCAAAAAGCATTGTTTCAAAAGAGGCATTAGTTTATGATGAACAAAACATCCCATTTGCCACAATAGTTTCAATTATGCTGGTTTAAATGTTGTCTGCTGGAGTTTTATAAAGAGTAACTAAAGAAAGATCATTGAAACATTTAATTTCTTTTTGTTCATGGTAAAAGCAAGATGAAAAAGCTAGCATGATTATTTATTTATCAGCATTGATAAAAAGAGGTTTCCACTCTTAGGTAGAAAGAATATTTCTAGAAGTCTTTCAAGCCAAGATCAACTGAAAACATTGCTTTAACCCTTTACGGTATATAGCGCCGTTCGCCGCCTTATCGATTACCGTATAAAACCCTTTTCGCCGTTATACCTATTACCGTATAAAACCTATTTTGACGTTCTATCGATTACCGCATAGAACGCTTTTTGACAGCTGAAAAATTGATTCAAATTTAGCTCTTAATAACACATCTTTGCACACACGTCATTTTCTCCAAAGTTTATTTTCCTCTTAAATAAATATGTCTTCTTTCATTTCCGATGATAAAATTATAGGGTCAAAGTTTAAACTTTTGCTCTAGAGAGAATCCTTTGATAATGGTCTCACGACACGCTTATGGAAATAACGCTATCAAATTGAGATGAAGGGAATCCAAATTACCAATCCAATTAATGAGAAGTCTTCCGGTCATAAAAGATCAAAACACTGCCGATTTGTAAAGACTCGATAAGGATTTCATGCAATTCTTTAGTAACTTAACACATTTCTAAAAATACTATCCAATTAAAACGAGAGCATACGGCACGCGACCTGTAAAGGATGTTTATGACACGGAGCTATTGTTCAAAGTTTAAAGGCGATTGAAAACCGAGCCGTCAAATAATTGACGTTATAAAGACGGCCTTTTTAAAATATCTAGCCAATTTGGTGTTTCCGATCGCAAGTCAGACATCAATGTAGATTCAGAGCAGTAATTTGATCCGTTTTTTTTAAGCCTGAAGATGATGAAATGTTGATAAGTATTACCAATTCACGGACAAGCAAATTAGATCATTCCTCCGACTTTGACTACAACTACGAGCTTCTGGTAAATTCATCACCCATGGACACGTATTTTATGGAAATATTAGCATATTTCGTTGCCAAAATGAGTTGATTTTTACTGTTTTACATTTATTAGAAGGACCAGGTTTAACTTCTTTACAAAGCAATATTGGGTTGAAAAACATTCTTTTCTTCAACGGTTTGAATGGGAATTGAAGTAAAACGATTCAGTTTTGTTGAGAAATATGCAAAGACAAAGTATGTATCTCGAGTCATGAATGGTATTTTTCGGCAACAATATTTTCCTGCAATTGATGACAAAACAGAAAAACAAATTAGTGATCTCTCAGGGAGAACACATAAGTCATATTATTACTTTTGATTTTGTATAATTCACGCCGTAATATACATTTTCATTGTTTGTTTAATTTTCTACAACTTAATCCTGATATGAATGTATCACTAAATAAAGAAAAAAACATCAACTCAAAGGACATTTTGTTCTCGTCGTCTTTTATTCTTTGAGAAAATCTATTAGATGAATGTAAAATGCATTAATTTGGGTCTGATTAACAGTAGCCCAATCAATAAAAATTATCGGAGATAATCCTGTGCAAATAGGTACCCAGGGTGACTAATTATGTATGCGTTAATGGTCTTCGATAATCGGATGGTTTATACCTATAATGTCACTGATAAGCCTTATCTCTATACCTTAACGGGTTAAAAGGAGAAAATTTATTTTTCTTATTTATTTAAGAACATTTTAACATTATAGGAAAAAAGGTTTTTTTCATGGCATCTGTCTCCATATCTAGAGGCTACATTGCAAGACTTAAGTAAGTCTTTCACATACAAGAAGCACTTACTAGAGTTTTGCACTGAGCCCTTGATATGTCTCTACATGTATGTTCTTTAAAGGCACATAAAAGGAGATGAGTACAAATAAATTACTGAAAAAATATATGGAGTTATCTTATTATGTTCATAAAAGTCATGAGAATTAATTTAAAAAACGCATTGAGACCCTATTAAATAGAATCCTTAACATAAGTTATTTTGTGTTTGACATATCGTTGTCTCCAATTCAATCATGTTTATCAACAACCTGTTTGTTTACATATTCATAATAATGAATTCTGATTGGTCGGTTCAAAGATTTGTGTATCAACTGTCAAGGTCAGAGGTGAAGAATCACACAATCTGAAATATCAAACTTGCCAATCTCGGTCATTTCTCGTAGGCTTTCACGTTAAAGTTGTGCTGATCGGGTTTTTTGGTGATAATTATGTGAATCTGACCAAAGGTTTACCAAATGATATAGTTTGATAAAGCATTAATCTCCTTCTATGTGCCTTTAATGAACCACAGAGATTTTTATGGCAATTTTTGTCTAAGATCTACTAGTTTGCTACAAATACCCATGGAGTTGAAATGCTATCTAAATATTGCAGATGACTTGAGAAATACATTTTTCTTGATAGTATTGGGAGCAAACTGTCCTTCTGTCATTGGTTTCTGAGAGTCTTCTGCTGCTGAAAAAAGAAAACAGGGAAGTGGCATAGTAAAGTAATTATTTGGTAAATGGTTAAGCTCATGTTCTTTTTTTTCCAGCCTTCTACCCCCAACAACCTTGGGACCCTCAACAATGTTGTACAAGTGAAGAAGTCAGACTTTGAGGTGTTCGAGGCATTAGCATTAGATAGTTCTAACGTAGTAGGAAATAAAAACAAACACTGTAAGTTCCAATTTAGATCAAATGGCTGTTGACACAATTCTATACTTCTGGTGTACATTTGTACACCTTCTTTATATAGTATACAAGACTCCATGAATCAATGGTAACCATATTGAGACTGAAAGCAACCTACATGGCCCAGTGGTTAAGGTGTAGAATTTCTAACACAGGGCTCCCAGGTTCAATCCTGACCAGGGGCCTTGATAATTTGTTGAGTGTCCTTGGGCAAGACACTACAGGGCAGTGACTAGTACAGAAAAGCCGCAGAATAAATAAAATGCTGTTGATAAGGTGTCTTTTTCCATCACAAATTTCTGTCCTGACCCCTGAATCTAATTTGAATTGAATTGTCTATGGTTAACACATTTGTCACAAGTGAGAGTGATCTTTGTCAAGTCTTTTCAGAGCCCTAGCCTAGTACATGTACCAGTTGATCTAAGAAAGCTGTTACATACCTGAAAAACTGTTGATATGGCAATAAACACCATACAAACATATTTGTTGAGCACCGATTATAGCTGTCTCAGCCTTTTACGCCCATTAAGTCTGTCCCTGTGTGGGATCAAGTGGTGTTAGATTTTTAATTACATGAGATGTGGTCTCCTGACTAACTAACAGAATGCCCTTGGTTCTACTAGACCAGCTCTTATGGGCAGTTAGGGTAGGGCTCTTCATCAATCCATGTTAAGCAAGGCATCACAATTTAACTGAAAAATGTTGATGTGATGTAAAACTCCAGTGAAACAAGCAAATGCATTCTTTAAAACTTTATTGTCTCAATGTAAGAGGTTGTTTTTATATTACCACCTTAAACAATTGTGGAACCATTGTGATGGAAGGAGAAATTCCCGCTTACCAGTTGGTGCATGAAAATCTGTCCTTAAGAAGCAAATGGTTAAATAATTCTTGTTTCTATTTTAAGCCACATAGGACTTCCATTTCTATTAATAGCTTTAAACTATGATTTCCCTTTTCTATTTATAGCCACAGATATCTCAGGGTCCCCCCCTGGTGAATATACCCAGGAGTTTCCAGTAAGAAAGCCAGGGGAAAAGCAGACCGGTCCACCTATACTACCTCCACACCTGCTGCAGGTTATCCTTAATAAAGATACACCTGCTCACGTAAGTGTTGCAACACATGGACAGGGTTTTCATTTCTTAACTCATTACCAAACAATAACGACATTTGACCAGTTTGTTGCTGACGACTCTGGAAAACATTGTAGGAAAAGGAGAAATTGCTCTTGACAAGCAATTTTTCCTTTTCCCACAATTTTTTCTGCCCTATCAGAAAATAGTTTTTCAATTTCATCACATTTTGAAATGTTGGCTGCAAATTCTTTCAATTTGGGACCGTCGGAAATTTTGCGTTTGTTAAAGGGTTAACTGAAACGAAAGCCATTTTAACAGGAGAAATACAAAGCTGCATGGGTGTTTCATGAGAGGTAGTCTACTCGACCGAATTATAGAATGCAGATGGTTCTACCTGGCTTGACTATTCTAAAAAGGGTAGTCAAATTTTGGGTCTTCCTCCATCATCATAAGCTTGGCTTCGAATTAATTTTTATATTGCTAAAATGGACAACATTCATTAAAAAGATACCAGACTGTATTGGGAAAGCATCAGACTAAATGTCATTTGATACATTGCTAAAGAGTGCTCATTAAAATAAGAAAAACTATGTGGGTGAAACGATAGTCGTACTTGTTTGATGTCACCAGATATTCGGAAGATTACTGATGAACTATTATTTCAAATAGAAAATGTAACAATTGCTCAGAAGAACCAGTTTCTCTTTTATTACAAATGGTTATTTTGGACTTTGAGAATGAAATTACTACTCTTCCACAGTCATTGCCTGCATATGTTGATGTTTTGTAAATGTCTTCAGCGTTTAAGTGGGGGTGATGGGTTGAATTGGTTGGGTCACAAGTTGAATGACCTCGGGCTTTTTGTCTGTAAACTTAACTTCACCCGTAATCAGAAAACCCTTGTCAAAATAAATAGAATAAATAATGTATTCATCATGAAGAAACTTATGAACAATCTGATAAAAAAGGGTAATTTTTGTCTTTGGTATTGGGTAGAAACCATTGTAACAAACATGAAAATAGCAAATTATAAGCTATATAACTGTTTGGCATGGTGATCTCCAAAGTTTTGGAGTTGAATTATCCAAAACTCAAGGAGTTCTTGGATGACAATTGAAATGGGACTTTAAGATATTTGTATGACCAGTACATTTTGAATTTACTTTATTGGAACATGGAGACATTGTTTAATTGATCAAAGAAAATGTCTGCATTGTTGGTTTAAGAATGTCAAACAGAGCATAAATTTTATAAAAATAAACCCTAACTTCATTGCTACTCCCTTCGGATACACCTGCAGGCATAAAGCTTACTGAATTATGATCTGGTTCCCATAGTTTTGATGGGATTAAAAAATGAATACCCATAATCTGCCATTTTGAATTTTTTTTCCATCTTGGGATTACTTCAGTTGTTCTCGGTATACATGGGTCTGGGCCGTAACTACTTGATTTACACTGAATTGACCAAGGTATAACGAGAACAACCGAACTAATCCAACAAATAAATGAGCTTCAAAATGGCGGATTATATGTATGTATTCTACCTTAGACAACTCTTCTGTCTATGAAATATTGTGTATGTTCATTTTCTGTTGACAGGTAGAGCCTACATTACTACCAGAACCAAATCATGTGATGTTAAATCATTTATACGCTCTCTCTATAAAGGTAAGTGATATAGTTCTCACTTTTGAAATGTTTGCCTTGAAAGAATTGAAATAAAAGCCATAACATAATGTATAAAAATTTAAGTCATTGTCATTTACATTGGTGTAGATATAAAGGGGTAGGTTAAGGTCTTTAATCCTATAGTGCTAGAACCAACTTCATTCTTATGCAAACAAGTTAGATCCAGCCCATCCGCCAATAGATTGGCGGATGGCCTGTGATCTAACCTGGTTGCTACTCTGAGTATCTTTACTCGTCAAACGTAAGCAGATATTTAAGGTTTTGAAAAGCAGGCAACACAAGAATCTATTTTCAGAAAATTACCCAGCCTTATAAGGGTTAATACAAAATGTTTAAAAGACTATTTGCCGACGTTGTCTCATCGAGACAATTCAAATGCATACACACAATATAGGTTTTAGAAAAGTGATAAAGAAGTTAATAAAAAGAACACAGCTCTTATCTTAACCTGTGATATATCAATATGATATGGTTTCCTTATGATAACATAAAAGTTTTCTACATTTCTTACAATTTTCCATCATAAGTGAAAGGGATTTATATTTAAAATGTATATTGTTTGTTATAGTTTGTATTCTCAGCTAATGTTTTCAAACTCTTGGATTATATGCAAAAAGTAGTTTCAACAGAAAGATGTTTTTGTTCCTGAACTTTAGACTGAGTTGTTTAGCTAATCAAAACACTCATTGCGTGATACTTACTATTGAATACCTGTCTGAGAATAATGCTGAGAACATTGATCAAATTGAATTGAGGGTTTATTGCAAGAGTTTTGTGAGTGTTTCTCTCACATGATACTAAACTTATTATGAAAGTGACAAAAATATCCATGAAAATAGCGTGCTTGATTAATCTATTAATACGCTTTCATCAATATTTGTTTTGTTTGTTGGTTGAAGTGTTGCTTTTTTTAGTTAGTCAAGAATTAGAAATTGATAAATGCAGCACTGCTTTTTTTATGTTTTCTGAACAATGTTCTACTAGAAGGCAAAGTGTTATTTTTTTTTTCTCTTTTTCAGGATGGAGTAATGGTACTTAGTGCAACCCACAGATTTCGGAAAAAATATGTGACAACCCTGCTCTATAAACCCATATAACTGTGATATTTCTGGATTTTAGGTGTATAAGGATGAATCATAAAATAAACTGTGTGTGTGTGAATGTGTACGCTATAGACATGTATATATATATTACCTATCAACATTATGAAATAGTGTAGATTTGTTAACATTTTAGGATATCCAGACGTCATTCAGGTTTACACTTTCCCCCCTGACACTCTCCAAGTTATTTTTAGAATCATGAAGCTTTGGAATCGTGCATTTTCTATTTTTACAACCATGCAAGAATTTTGTGTTTATTGCTTTCTTATCAACAAATAGTACCTCCTCTGTATTTCTATCAATGCCAATGAAATGAAGCATTGTAACTTATGAAAAGACATTTATGAAGGAAGATATTGTTTTTGACAAACAATGTCATCTTTTGTTGAATTTTTTGTCATTTCTTGATCGGAATAACCTGCCTGAGAATTGTTGTATGCATCAAGTCAATAGAAGGATTTATTCAACCCAAAAGAAAGATTATTTTAGACATTTGACCACTTTGTTGCAGATGATTTTAGAAAACATTGTGGAAAAAGGAGAACTTGCTTGTAACGAGCAATTTTTCCTTTTCCCACAATGTTTTCTGCGCTATCAGAAGATTATTTTCCAATTTCATCATACAGGTATTTTAAAATGTCGTCTGCAAACCCTTTCAATTTGGGTCAGTTGAAAAATCTTAATTACGATGCGTGAATTAAATGATTGTTGTAGTCAATCTTCTTTACTCAACCATTGTTGAATTGTGCATGAAAGGTTAAATAGTCTGAGGGTATATAATACAGGTTGCAAGTCATAAAGAAGGCTCCTAATAGAGCTTTCTGAATGACTGGCAACAGTATTAAGCCATGAGTTGTTGCATACACCACTTTCTTTCTTCTTTTACTATGGAAGCTTAAAGCAAGAATGGCTTTATACAGATTAATCTCTTCTTGGTGATTGTTAAGCTTTATTTTTTTAAAAAAAAAGAAGAGAGAGATTGCTTATAGCTATTAAAATTAAAATAGACTTGGACAATATCTTTGGTATACATTAATGCCATGTTGCGAGTGAAGAGAAAAGGTTTCCCCGATTAATATCAGAACCAGTTACCTAACATTTGGGATGTATGGCCAGTCTAAAGCCAAAATGTTGGTCAAAGAATGTTGTGGGTTGTCCTTGGTATTGTCTGTCCTAAAGTTTATCATTTGGTACTAACCACTCTCCGTCTTTCTTTGTTTAACCCATTACCAAACAATAACGACACTTATCAACTTTGTTGCAGATGACTCTAGAAAGTAGTTGGGGAAATGGAGAAATTGCTCTTAACCAAAGGGGTTAAGGAAACCAACTGATATTCTTTTAAGATTTTTTTCTTCTTTTTTGAGAAGGGGTTGGGTGTTTCTTTATTTTTAAGGAGGGGTAGGGAAGTTGATTTTTTTTTTCATTATTGTTTTTACTTTTCTCTTAAGATATTCAAACTGGTGTTCCACCCTTTACTCCATGCATAATCTCTAAAGGGTTCTGCTTTACCCAGTGGTTAAAGGCACATTAAAGGAGATAAGTAGAAATAAATTACTAAAAGAATATATGGAGTTCTTTTATCATTTTCATAAAAGCCATGACAATTAATTTACGAATGCATTGAGACCCTTTTAAAAAGACTCCTTTAACATAAGTTATTTTGTGCTTGAAATATAGTCTCCAAATCAATCATGTTTATCAACAACCTGTTTGTTTACATATTCAAAATAACGAATTCTGATTGGTCGGTTCAAACATTTGTGTATCAACTGTCAAGGTCAGGGGTGAAGAATCGCACAATTAAACTGGTTAATCTGGGTTAATTCTTGATGGCTTTCACGTTTAAGTTGTGCTGATGGGTTTTTTGGTGATAACTATTTGAATCTGACCAAAAGTTTACCAATTAATATAGTTTTATATAGCATTAATCTCCTTTTATGTGCCTTTAAGGCGTAACATTTGCCACAAGGGTTCTTGGTTCGAGCCCCACTGACACCTCTTCGTGGGAGTGACCTTTGGAAAGTCACTTCAGACTCCTTGCCTAGTACTTGTGGATCCAGGAAAGACATTACATAACTGAAAAATTGTTGATTCGGCCTTAAACACCACATAAACAAACAATTAAAGCAATAATGGGACAAAATTAGAAATGGAATAAAACTTGTGACTTTACTCTTCATTAAACTATTGATTACCAATTTTACCAATGAAAATGTAATTTTTCATATTTTATATGTGTCATTTACTGTAGATTTTCAATTGGATCAGACCAAAACTCTCATGGGGGGGGGGGTCAAATTGTCTGCTGGGAATGAATTATATATGGAGTAAATGGTTTATCACACAACTTTCTTGTGAAATGTATACACGGGCATTACTTTTATGT
Organism: Cerastoderma edule; assembly: GCA_947846245.1. NCBI lineage: Eukaryota > Metazoa > Mollusca > Bivalvia > Cardiida > Cardiidae > Cerastoderma > Cerastoderma edule. The sequence goes on along the minus strand of OX401404.1, from coordinate 20,262,595 downwards.
TTCAATATTTATGTTCATCACCAAAAAGTGGTTAAACAACAGACGGGCTTTACATGCACATAATTTTAACTTGAAATTATCACATGGGTGAATGATATTAATGAAATGCGGCATAATTGATTGATAAACATATTGAGGTTTCATTAATCCACTACCAAACAATTACGACATTTGACCATTTTGTTGCAGGCAACTCTGGAAAACTATGTTGGAAAAGGAGAAATTGCTCGTGACGAGCAATTTTTCCTTTTCCACCAATGTTTTCTGCCCTATCAGAAGATTATTTTCCAATTTCATCACCTTTTGAAATGTAGTCTGCAAACTCTTTCAATTTGGGACAGTCGAATATTTGTTGTTTGGGAACAGGTTAAGAGACCATAGTAAGTGCTTCAGGTTTGTTAAGAAGTTACTAGTACTATAGTTATGTATGGTACCCTTGATTGATATACATGAATTGCAATGAAATAACACATTTTTTCATCAAAGCAAGAAACCTCTGTCTCACAATAAAATCAAATTCAAGTGTTTCCATATGCCATCCTTTTGGAGCCCTCTCTCCATAATACTTCATCTTCTTACTATTTCTGCTGCAGAAATCTTTAGTAACCACAGTAACATGAGGAGAATTTATCATGATGAGCAATTTATCCTTAAGTTGCAATACTTTCTACCTTATATCGTTACGAAATTGTGCTTTTCTTCACATTATTTTTTGTTGTCTGCTGTTGCTTTGAATTTGGACCAGTCAAAAATTCCAACATGGTGAAATAGGTTAAAGGGTTTGGTTACTTGTAAAAGTAAATAGACATTATGCCAAATAAAGGGGGGGGCTCCGTGGCCTAGTGGTTGAGTACAGAACTTGAAATCACAAGGCCCCTCTCCGCGTGGGTTCAAATCATGAGAGGGATATGGATTTTCATGAGAGGCAATCTTTCCAACTGACTTACGGAATGCCGATGGTTCTATCCGCCTCGACCAGCCCTTATGGGCAGTTGAGTATGGGGTCTTCCTCCATCATTAAGAGTCGGGCATCGCTACATAACTGAAATAATGTTGATGTGATGTAAAACCCATATTTAAATAAAGATATGCAAAACAGATGAATAGTTTTATGAAAATGTATATCATTATTAATTGGAAATGTTTGTTTCACGAAGATTATCTGTTTGTGGTTAGGTTATTAGAAATGAATTCAGTCTTAATTATACACTGGACATCCAACTGGTCTCTGCGTGACACAATTCTAATGAGTGCCCACAATGAAGGGTTTTGAGCAATAATATAAGAGTTTATGATGGGAAATAAGCCCTTTGTTTGGATCTTTGTTGTTTGCAATGATAGGCTTATAAGGTGAACAAGATGTAAGTACTCATTGGTTTAACCCTTTCCCAAACAATAACGACATTTAACCACTTTGTTGCAGACGCCTTTAGAAAACATTGTGGGAAAAGGAGAAATTGCTGGTAAAGAGCAATTTCTCCTTTTCCCTCAATGTTTTCTGCCCTATAAGAAGATTTTTTCCAATTCCATCACATTTTGAAATGTCGTCTGCAAACTCTTTCAATTTGGGACAGTCGAAAATTTGTTGTTTGGGAAAGGGTCTAAGGATAGCTCTTTGACCTAGTGGTTTGAATACAGGAGATGAAATTTTATTGCCTGTCTCTAAATGGATGCATATCACATGATTGGTAGATTTGGATTTTCATAAGAGGCAGTCTTCTGTAATGCAAATGGTTCTACTTTGACCAGCCCTAATTGGCAGTTAAGTTTGGGTTATTCCTCTATCTATATAGAGCAAGGCATTGCACTATAACTAAAATAATGATGATGATGTAAAAACTGAAGTAAACAAACCATTGGAGGCACCTTAGTGTGATGACAGTGACATGTATCCTCATTTTGATTTGGTTTCAATTTGATTAAAAATCATTCAGAAGGAAAAATAATTATGATGTTTAACAATGCTAATATAGGAAAAACCACCTGTTTTCAGGATATCTACATAGAAATCATCTGTTTGCGTCAAACAATTTGTTGTTAATGCTTGCTCATGTATTCCTACTATTTTGCATGTATGATAAGCTGTATCATTAATCAGATAAAGTTTTGTGACAAATAGAGGTTTTGGTCTTGACAAATAATTACCCTCCATTTCACCCTTTCTGTTGATCTCTTTCGTAATGAATTATATGACCTGACCAAATTGAAGGCAAACCAGACATATGTTTTTAGAAAGGGGGGGAAAAAAATCAAAATTTTCTGCGTGGTATCCAGCAGTCACTATCATTATTGATTTTTAACCCATTCTCTCATATGTGTGTTTGTGACTGGTCCAAATTGAAAACAACAGCAGACGACAAAATAAGCATTGAAAAATCGCTATTCCTTAGAATGTTGAGCAGAAACTGTTGTTTTTAAACCTTTGTGAAAAAACCAGTTTATATTATACTTGATTGAAACCCATTGTGACAAAAATATAAATTGCTCATGAAGAATAATTTATACTTTTGTCACTCTGTTTTCTAAGGTCTTCTGTTGTCGAAGCATCAAAGTGAGGTATTTTTGAGTAAGGGGTAAGCGTTTGCTCCAAAGCACTGATCATAGAATTGATTAATTACAATCAATATACATGATTAAACCCTTTACCAAACAAAATTTAAGGTTGTCCCAAATTCAAGGAATTTGCAGACGACTTTTCAAAATGTGATGAAATTGGAAAATAATCTTCTGAAGGGGCAGAAAACAAAGTGGGTAAAGGAAAAATTGCTTGTTAAGAGCAATTTCTCCTTTTCCCACAATGGTTTCCAAAGTCGTCTGCAACAAATTGGTTAAATGTCGTTATTGTTTGGTAATGGGTTAACATACTTGCTCATAGTGACTTAAAACACTATTGAATTCTTTGATTATTTAATTCAAACAGTTCTTACCATCATTGCACATCATATCTTTGCATAATTATATATAAACATGAAAACAAACGTACATTTATATATATATTCACACTTGTATTCACAAACAGGATTGTATAAACATATAATAATGAAGAAAGCCTGTAAATGGTTCCTTGTTTGATAGAGATTGTGTACAAAATTAAACGTTTATAATCAGTTTGTACAGGCAGGGCTCACGCTGTCGGTCGCCAAATGCGCCAAATGCGAATATTATTTCATTCTGGCGAAAGATTTCCCGATTTGGCGAATTTGCTTGGCGCATGTTTTTTTCATTCAACTTTACCATTTTCCCACCTGTCCGGACATTACAGATAGTTATATCTTTTGACACACTTAACAGTTAGTATCTCCGAAAACCCCAAATTAATCCGCTAATTGTTAACCCCGTGTCAAACAATGCCTGAGGCGTGTATTAATCGGGTCTCTATTATGTGTAAACAACTAGACACACTTGATTGGTAGACTCGATGCGGTTGTTCCACGAAAACCGATTACTATTTACCGCATTCCGTCCAGTGTTTTATGATGCATGGTAGAACGCAAGAATTTAAAGAGGGTTAATCTGTAAAGTATTTTGATATTGACAGTTCGCTTCCCTCGTTGATGCAACGGTCCTATTCAAATTGCGATCCTCTATTATTAATCATTCAAATCATCATACCGGAGTCTTGACGAGGGTAAAAACAAATAGACCTAAGATCATGTTTACTTTCCATTTAACTATCGGACATTTCTAAAATAAATAACAAAACTGAGAATTCAGAAATGTATAGTCTTCAATATGATTTGATGTTATCTGAGATAAAAGATTCATTTTGATTTTGTCACTCAAATCGTAGCCTTAAGTTATACCATCTTTGGTTTAAATTTGTTCGGAAGGGGGAAGGGGAATGTCTTGGCTTATTTATTTTTATTTTTTTTTAACATAATATTTTTATTGGCATTACACATTACATATTTATGACATTACAATTTTAATAAAAATAGTGAAACATAACAAACAGAAATAATTAACCAAGAGGATTTAACACATCTACATACACCATGAAGAGTGTTTAAAATAAAGAAATTTTAATTGGAGCCATTGGCTCAGAATTTGGCTCCTACTTCTTTAATTTGGCTCCTATTTTTGCCATTTGGCGAATGTGCTGGCGCAGACTTTTTTCCAGCCAGGGTGAGCCCTGACAGGCCTATTACGTTTTGTACCATCATGGTTCTGTAAATACAATGTACATGGCCCTCCCAAGGTTGTTATTTATGCCCTGATTGGTGAGTTGTATGCCTGTCTGTACATTTACGACTCGATGCAAGACTAAAGAAGGTCATTCACAAACCTTAACCCTTTGAATGCTGGGTAGTTTTCTAAAAATAGATTTTTGTGCAGTCTGCTTTTCAAAAGCTTAGATATCTGCTTAACTTTGATTAGGATAGATACTCAGAGTAGCAAACAGGTCAGATCACAGGCCAGCTGCCAATTTACTTGGAGGCTGGCCTTGACCTAACCTGTTTGCATTAGCATGAAGTCGGTTCCAGCACTGTAAGGGTTTAAGGTACTTGTTCACAAAAGATGAAATATGAAAGTCTTATGAAATGCCATTGAAACGATACAGTTTTTGTATTGTTGTTTGATATAGAAATAACAGTAGCATGATAAATTCAGGAAGTGTCAATTTATCTCAATGTGTACAGTTGCGGTAGATCTCAAAAGCAATGTCATGCTTTTGAATTAAGATACATGTTAGTTCACTGTATACACACTTTAAAGAATTAAAAACATGTTTAACTTTTCTGTATACACACTTTAAAGAATTAAGAACATGTTTAAGAATTAAAAACATGTTTAACTTTTCTGTATACACACTTTAAAGAATTAAAAACATGTTTAACTTTCCTGTATACACACTTTAAAGAATTAAAAACATGTTTAACTTTTCTGTATACACACTTTAAAGAATTAAAAACATGTTTAACTTTTCTGTATACACACTTTAAAGAAATAAAAACATGTTTAACTTTTCTGTATACACACTTTAAAGAATTAAAAACATGTTTAACTTTTCTGTATACACACTTTAAAGAATTAAAAACATGTTTAACTTTTCTGTATACACACTTTAAAGAATTAAAAACATGTTTAACTTTTCTGTATACACACTTTAAAGAAATAAAAACATGTTTAACTTTTCTGTATACACACTTTAAAGAATTAAAAACATGTTTAACTTTTCTGTATACACACTTTAAAGAATTAAAAACATGTTTAACTTTTCTGTATACACACTTTAAAGAAATAAAAACGATGTAAATTTGCTTTTACTGAGTATTTTCAGTGTGTATTAAAACGCTACTGCTGTTTTGAATTTTTAAAGAAATTAGTTTTAATTTACAACAAATATCCTCACATCTGTGAACAAGCACCTTTAATCACATTCTACAGTCTAGCTGATCCCTGGATATTATATTGTTATGGTTGACCCATTCTTTAATATGTAATCATGTGACAAGTCCAAATTCAAAGTAGCCATAGATGAGAATGATTTTAACCCTTTCCCAAACAAAAACAACATTTGACGACTTTGTTGCAGATGGCTTAAGATCACATTGTGGGAAAAGGAGGAATTGCTCGTAACGAGCAATTTTTCCTTTTCCCATAAAATTTTCTGCTCTATCTGAAGAATATTTTCCAATTTCATCTCATTTTGAAATGTCTTCTGCAAACTCTTTCAATTTGGGACAGTGGAAAATTTGTTGTTTGGGAAAGGGTTAAGAAATGATATGTGAATTTTTTCTCCTTTTGCCCAGTGGTTTCTTAAATTCTTGGCTGTTTTTAAAGCAAGTGTGTTGGATTTTGATGATTTTGAAATATTTTGTTTTCTCTATGTGGGAATCAAATAAACTATGACCTTTTATTGATTGCTATTTAGACTCTTTTACAAACTTTGTGAGTGTAATTAAACAGAAATGCGCTATATTAAACCTAATGGTGCTTCATCCTTATGCAAACAGGTTGGATCTAGGCCAGCTGCCAAGTTAATTGGCAGCTTGCCTGTGATCTAACCTGTTTGCTTCTCTGAGTATCTTTACTTATCAAAGATATGCAGATATTAATGTTGAGGAAACCAGAGGACAAAAAATCTATTTTTAGATATTCACCTAGCATTCTAAGGGTTTTAAACTTCCTGAAAAATAATAAGCAGTAAAATGTTAAAAGGGATCAGAAAAATGCCAGTTTTACTGTTTGGACAGATTATGATGCTGCTGGACAAATTGTTACTGTAATGATGTTCATCCTGGGTGACTTTTGCCTGTATTTAGCTGATTTATTTTAGCTTCATTTTGACTTTGAGTGATTTTTACCTGGCTTTCTTGGCAGATTTTTTATTAGATAAGGACATGCATTGTTGTGTTTGCAGAAAACTTATTGCATGTTTTAAAAAAAAAATAGCAATAATACATGCACCAATGGAGTTGTGTTTTGAACTGGAATTTTTCTTTGTTTCTATTATTTTTCAAAATGTCCTCAAAGTTATCTGTTGCAGGTTTCTTTTATTTTTCCTTAAAAATTACTGTTACAAACGTAGATTGTTATTCCAATTTCTGATCAGTTTGAAATAAGCAAGCTTCTACTGATCTGGTTCTGTACTGTGTTACCTTCATTAGAGTGGTTGTTTACTAAACTGGTCAAACTCCCCACAGTAATCTCCCCTGCTACTCTGCATTGATCACTGCCACCTCAAGACTTTCATCCAGAGTTTGATGAAATATAATCTGGATGAAAATGAAATGTTTTTTATTTCGAAAATAATATATAACCTGATATGGTAGATAATTACGTATGTCTTTTTGTGTTCATTTCTGACCAGTCAAATTTTTTTTTTTACAAATAAAACACAAAATGGTGATTTTTCTTTTGGTGTCGCCACCATTTTTAAATGCCATATTTATTTCTGAGCAGATAGTCATGTAACATTTGTGGTGGCAGGGATCAATCCCATAAAGGGAGATCACTGTGAGGAGTTTGTGTATTGGTATGATAGTTATCATTGTTTAACCATGCATGGATGTCCTATTTAATCCATTTATCCACAATTGTTGGTTTTGACCCTATCCTGTACATGTTTTGACACATCCATAGCAGACAAGTCAAAGAAATATTGAGACTAAAGAAGAAATTGCTTGCGACAAGTTGTTAGTCTTACCAAAGTTTTCCCCCTTTCATGAAGATGACTCACATTGGCCATGTTTAAGTCTTGCTTAATGAACAATATGGGGGCAATTAATTGCACAATATCTATGCATTGTTATATTGGTTAAGTGCATGCTAAGATTTATTTTACCTTTCAATGTAAAACCGTTTTCTTAACTATTACTTATTTAACCTGTTTCCCGAGATAGGTATTTGTGAATTGTCTGATCAAATGCAGCAACAGCAAATGATACAAAATTTCATATACCTGATAAATAATATCGTAACAAAAGAAACACGGTCTTGTTAAAAGCAATTTTTGAATGTTACTGATTTCTTGAAGGTTTTGCACCTTGTCCATTCAAACTTTTTAGAACAGAAGTGATTTCTTTCTGTTTTTGATGCTTTAGTTCTCACATTCTTGGATTTCAATTTGTGTTATGATCTAGTATTTAAAATGCCAGCATTTCAGTCAATCTGTTAACTCTTATAGTGCTTGAACCGACGTCATGCTTATGCAAATAGGTTGGATCCAGGCCAGTCGCCAAGTAAAGTGGCGACTGGCCTGTGGTCTAACCTGTATTCTACTCTGAGTATCATCTCTCATTAAAATTAAGCAGATATTTTAGTCTTTGGAAGGCAGACGACACAAACAACTATTTTTAGAAAACTACCCAGCATTCTAGAGGTTAATTACTTGCACTTTAAACTAGAATTGTTTCATGGAAAGACCTAATGGAAAGTTTATTTTACTGGTAAAGGATTAGATAGGTCTTGTTTTTGTTGGTTGAATAACCTGCTCATGTATTGTTTTGTCATTATAGATAGTCAGGAAAAAAGAAAGGAGGGCATATGTGTATACTTAAATCTTTTTTTTGTTTCTTATTTCCCCTTTTCCCATTTTAAATCAATCTGCAGCAGATGAATATTGTGAACAAACCTGGTACAATTGTCATCTTGTTTATAAATTCTTTGTTGGAAGACAATTGACGCCCAATTGTAGCACTGAAATGTTGATTCTTCGTTTTCTTACGCGTTATATAACCTTAGTTGTCGAGATTTATAGTCATTTATGATCAGGAAGGAGACACAGTTTTATGGAGGTTTTGTCCCACTTTTTAATATTTATACAGTAACTTTGCTATTGGTGGAAACCTACTATAAAAGCAGCCAATTACAGCAATTCAAGAATGTCTCTTTCGTCTCATATCTTACTCTTAGATTGAACTACGTGAGTGATTTTGTCAGTTGTTGTTGTTGTTGTTGGGGAATGGGTACATACACACATCCTTTACGAAGTCAGATCCATGAATAATATACCCATTACCTTCGTCATACGGCACTCAAAATACCGCGGGCATCCAGTATAGTTGGTCAATCAAGTGCGATCTTCTAGCGCCCTCAAACCCCGGTCTGCGACCCACTGGATTACTAGTCAAGATGAAACAGACGTAGATATTGCCGTTCTTCTGTAGATTCAGCTTGGATCAGTTACATACGTGTTTTACATCGCGTCAACATTTCAGTTATGTTGCGTTGCCCGCTCTTTAGAATCGAGGATAAAACCCACACTTAACCGGCCAAAAGGGCACTCCTAGTCGGGTAGAACCATCGGAATTTTTTAAGTCAGTTGGGAGACTGCTTTTTATAACAATTGAAATGCCGTCACTGTGATTTAAACCTACGCTGAGAGGAGATTGATCGTGTGATTTTTAAGTTATGTACTCTATCCACCAGGCCACGGAGTACCCCAATCCTAGATTGGATCATCTGAGTGACTGGATTACAGGAGTTTGCTACGAGTCTTATCCGTTGACATTGAAATCAATTCAATTCAAATCGCTCTGTCTTCATAATATTGTGTCGAAAACAATTGTTACGAAAAGAGAAAAATGCTCGTTACGAGCAATTTTTCTCTTATTTCACAATGGGTTCAAACATTATTTTAAACATGTGCGTTACGTAGAGAATCAATAAAGCAAGGTATAAAATTATCTAAGACTCGTGAATATTGGACGTCCTAAGGAAGAGCCTAAAGTATTGATTTCATTCGTGATTATATCGGAGAAAATCGATCAATTTGTTCTATAATTGAAATCAATTAACTTCGATAAAAGCACAGCCCCATAATTGCTTTATTGACTTTCTTATTCCGCTATCACACGTACATGTACTCATTTAACATGTCAACCGCTTGGGTATTTTCGATCTCAAGAATGCTGGGTAATTTTCAAAGAACAGATTTTTGTGTCGTCTGCTTTCCCAAACCTTAAATATATGCTTAGTTTTGATGAGGAAAGATACTCAGGGTAGCAAACAGGTTAGATCACAGGCCAACCGCCAGTTTACTTGGCGGCTGGCCTGGATCCAACCTGTTTCCATAAGCAAATAGTCGGTTCCAGCACCAATCGGAACTACTCGGGTATTTCCGTGAGCTGTGAAATACACTGTGTTTTCATTGGATAAACCCGATGTGTTCAGATCGTTCCAGCACTATAAGGGTTAAATGCGTTTGGTAATAAATCCGAGTAGATGGAAAAAGAACGGTAGGTTTAAGGGATTGTCTGTTTTTAAACTGAACCTGTCTCGAGTTTCCGTTCGTGTAAATTGGTGTAATATTTAATAAGGATAATCAATAGCTAAAGCCACGCTGACAAAACCTTATGTGTCAATGTTAAAAAACAAACAAACAGGTTTTGCGGTTTTGCTGTATGTGACTTCGGAGAATTGTTGTTAGAAAATTAGAAATTGCTCATCTATATTCAATTTCTGTCATTCTTCTTGGATGGTGAATACATGTATGTTGATAATTCATGTTTCCCATTTTGTTGTCTATTCAAGTCTGCAAACCTTTTCAATTCAGATAAGTGAAAGCTACGTTAATGTCGTAAACTTTAGATAAATGAAATCAGGATTGGCCATTTATTGAGAAAAGTCCTATCCCTGGTTTGGAATCTCTCTTTACAACGTTAGATTCAAACACAAGCTTTAGAAAGCCATATGGTTTACGAATAAGTGGACCGCCGATTATTTTTTCTTCATAACCCTTACAACGCTTGAACCATCTTCATGCTTATGCAAACATGTTAGATCCAGGCCAGCTGCCAAGTAAATTGGGAATTGGCCTGTGATCTAACCTGTTTCTACTCTGAGTATCTATCCTCATCAAAATTAAGCAAACATTTAAAGCCATACTTGCGCTCATTTACACCTAATTTGTAAAAAATCTAGAATAATTGAAAATTAACTTAAAAGTAATTTAAATTCCCTTTTACAGAGGAATTGAGAGTTTAACACGTTCAAATAATGGTTTTTAAAGAGAATGAATACTACAAGGTTTGTTTACAATTAGCGATATAACTAGGTCAGCCGAGAAACGTTGGGAACCAATAAATCTTAAGAAATGCCTCATTTTGAATGTTCACGTTGTTAATATTAGATTAATGACAGTATTTTTATGTCTTGATTTTGCTAACCAAGTGATCGCAACTCATTTATCGAAGCGTTCCTTGTTATTTTAGATGTTACGCGAATGTAAACAATGAAGTTAAATTGGTGGCCACCAAATTTAAGATAATAGCACTTTGAAAAATAGGTAATAAATAGTACAGACGTGATATTATCATGGTCCTGTGGTTTTTGCTATGTTTCAACATATTCTTTCATAATCTATAGTTCCTATTGCCCATTTTGCAGTTTTTCTGAGCGCTAGTATGCCTCTAAGGTTTTGGAAAGCAGACGGCACGAAAATCTATTTTTTAGTAAATTACCCAGCATTCTAAGGGTTAAAGATATAACGAGAGTTTTAAATGACATATTTTGCAAACAGTGCGGACAGAGACTTACATATACCTGTAATATGGGGAACTCCTCTTTATTACAAATTATGGGACCATACGTCATTCGGCTGTTAAAAACTATTTTTCAAGCAGACGATTCTTATTTTTTTACGAATAAATGAGGGATTTGTTCTCACTCGAGAATTCTTTCAAACATTTTCAAACAAAATGTAAAAATCTTATTTCATTTCCTTGATTATTAACACTTAGTCTGTAATTCCACTCTGCTTGGAGCCACCAACAAGTTAGTCGTCTGGCAAATAAGTAAGTCGTCTGCTCGGGTTATGTAAAAAGGGTAAAACTGTACATGACATAGACGATTTCTTGAGTCAGTTCCTAAGAAGGAAAGTTGTTCTCGTTAGGGAATTATTCCAACCTTATTTTCTTACAAAACATGCTAATAGTGTAAAAGTTCAATATCAAAACTACTGCAATTCTCGTCTGCATATCCTTTCAGTTTGGGGCAAACACTTATTTTGTCGTTTGGTATATATGAATCGGCTGCTTCACCTGCGTTCGAGAGTGTATGAGGTAACGGGCGAGTTCATTTAGAGCAATGAACGCATGTCCGAACATATTAATATATAGTATTGATCCATTATTGCCTTATCAATAAATGTTATGAATAGATAAATCGATCACAGAGTATTATCGGAGCTATTAAACGTCACTCGTTTCCGGATATTTACAGCGTGACATGCATCGAATAACGGACTAAGTTCGGTTTGTTGGTCGATTTGATTTTTTTGGTTAAGTTTATTGGGGTTTGAAGACAATAACACCGAACGCCACATTTTTGCGTCTTGCAGCACACATCTTTCAAATAGCATTCTGGCAAAGGGAGAAATTGCTTGTCCCATTTTCTCCTTTTGCCACAGAGCTTTTTTTTAGTCTTTTCATAAAACACAACAGCATAACTGAAAGGGTTTTCACATGTTTACGAAGCTATTCTAAAGTCGTCTGCTTGAAGTAGAAAAATGTCGTCTGCAGGTGATAAAGAGTTAAACCGCTACATGTATATTACGATGTCATCATGGGCGAAAAAAAAAAGTCCAACCCTTAGAATGCTGGGTAATTTTCTTAAAATATATTTTTGTCCCGTCTGCTTTCCAAAACTTTAAATATCTGCTTAGTTTTGAACAGGAAAGATTCTCAGAGTAGCAAACTGGTTATATCAAAGACCAGCCGCAACATATTTTAGCGGCTGGCCTGGATATAACCTGTTTGTAAAAACTTGAAGACGGTTCCAGTACTATAAGGGTTAAACTAACTGACACAAGACAGGAAGCCTGGGGTCATTGAGCCTGTCTCATAAAGGTTCGTACGAAATATTACCTTTAAGAGTTAATAAAAAAGCAGAAACGAGTACCCCATATAGCGTTAGGTTTGAACGGAATATGAGTCTTATCTGTGCTCTCTTCGTAAAATGTATATCTATGTTTTATTCGAAAAAAGCAAAGTTACATTTGGCATTCAAGAGTTACGACGTACCGTTTAAGCGTAGACGTAGTTACAAATGTGTGTGAGATAGGCGGCCCCTTGCTAACGCGATTATCCTGGACTAGGTGCGGGGTATTCGCACGGACCAGGGACCCAATGCTATAAGACGGGTAGAACTATCAGATGTATGTTGACAGCGGGGGACTACGTCTTATAAAAATTCAAATCTGTTTCGATAGTAACTTAAACACACGGAAAGAGTCAGTGTGATTTCAAATTCAATATTCAACTACTGCACACAGTAGGGCCCTGAGTTAGTTTTCTTTCGCTTCAAAATGGGATTTAAAGCTGTAATTTGATTTATTTCATATCTAACACAACGCAATAGTCTGTCTAAGCAACTACCTGTATTTCACCGGAATTTTTTTATTAAGTGATGGCAAACGGATAAACTATGAAGCAGCGAATTATATGAACATTAGAAAAGGAATTCACCAAGTCCAAATTGGAAATTGAGATCCCTCTATTCTAAGAAGGAGTCGTTATCGACTCGACTTAACCATCTGCTCCACAGAATACTTAATTGCAATGTTCGATTGCCATAATTGATACAAGACGGTTTACATATGAAGACGAAGGCCGTCCTATTTCGATCGTAGAAATTATATTTACAAAATTGGTTGTCAAGGTGAGTACTAAACCAATACTTGTGGAGGTTTTGTGAACTTTAACGAAGAGCGCAAACACAATAAAACTCTAAAATACAGTGCATGTCTGAGTCCAAAAATCAATTAAGCCTTTCCCAAACAAGAAATTTTCGACTGTCCCAAATTGAAAGAGTTTGCAGACGACATTTCAAAATGTGATGAAATTGGAAAATAATCTTCTGATAGGCCAGAAACATTGTGGGAAAAGGAAAAAGTGCTCGTCACGAGCATGTTTTCCCTCAATGTTTTCTAAAGTCGTCTGCAACAAAGTGGTCAAATGTCGTTATCGTTTGGTAAAGGGTTTACCAACCAATCGGTTACTTCACAGAATGGTTTGAGTTCCTTTCTTTGGACAACATGAAAATATAGCAAAGACGTTTTAATGAAGGTAGGACGGATTTTTTATTCGTTATTCAATTAACACATGGTCAAAACATGTTTCTGGAATCATGTCAACAGTAAGCATTCAAGAAAACATTTCTTTCTTTGAACAAAGTAACATCATTTGTTGCTGAGAAAATGAAATTTTAAACCAATACCAGTAATTACACGTATGTAAAAATGTATGAATACATGTTATACGATGTATGCAACTACCATACAGTCTAGATTCGCATTCGTACATAACATGTGACGTATGGAAATGCATGTATCACTAGGCCAATATTCGCTTCATTGTTTGAGACCTTTTCACCTTGCAAAATTGAAACGACAAAAAATGGCCTCATAGATAATTTTTATTTTGATATTGCGTAGGATGCTGACTTTTGGTGGTTAAGATTGGGTTAAGTTATAACGGCGACAATCCATTCATATAATGTACGAAACAGTTTTCGTCTTCTGGGGTGCCAAACAGTAGCCTGCAATTGGACAATCCGCCATTACAGGCACACGAGAACCCGGTAAAAGAAAGCAGTTGGTGCAGATCACGTGGACAGTTTATTGTACGTTTACGTTAATATTCGTAGAGACATTCCATCAATTTGATATTTCTATAACAAAACAACATGTGACGGTTTCATTTGGAATATTAAAAGAAGAAAGAAAAAACGAGGATTTCTACGACAATTATTGTGATCCTCATGAAATGTTCCCCAAATTTTATGAATGCGTAAAACAAATATAAATGAAATGATAATTTAATTGGACAGTCAAATGTATAATAAGAAGACAAGCATAGAAATATATTTGCGTAAACATGTCGTCATTAGTGACCTAAAAGTCTATTTTTCTTACTAATAAAGTTACAACCGTCTGGATGTAACACAGCCTATTTAACAATTAAACATAAAACTTAATATATTAAATAAAATGACATCTGGCGGAAAATGGAATTGAGATTGCGCATGCGCACGCCCCGCCCCGCTCTGCGCGATTCGATTTCTTTCACTTCCGCTTACTCGTGACCTTTCCGCTCGGCGTTTTCTTCCCGGAACTGAAACTCGCTTTCGGGTGGTACCTTCCGGCGGGGCTCGGGGATTTCCCACCACGTGACCGAGACTTGAGGGACTTCTGCGCCTCGGTGGAGCGGATGGAGAAGTTTGGGAAGGTGTCCTCGTAGCGTTCTAGTAGCGGGACGTAGTGGTAGGTTGGCATGTGTGCGTTGAACGAGTCTCCCAGATCACCGACGGGGCTGAGCTGTTTCTGGACGAGAACGTAGGTGGCGTGGGAGGTAAGATGGCGGTTTGCGTGGTCCTGCTTGTGTAGGTCCAACTCCTTCACGAGACCTGTAAACAGATGGGGATATACGTGTGTTATAGCATGTCACTAGACAGGCATATAGGATACTTAAGGTTATAGAGCGACCCAAGGTTGTCAAGGCATTCAAGGTCATTAAAACACCCAATGTTATAAATATGTATGAGTAGTAGCCCAAAAGGAACAACAGAATTGCCTCTTTACTAAACCATTGATGTCTAATAAGTTCTAGGATTAGAAAAGATAATGCATGAATACGGATGGCTCTTGGCAAGACATATTTAACATCTGAATTGGGACTTCTGTATACAGCTCCATAAGGAGTAACCATGTGAGTCAAATTGTGCAAACATAAGGATCGTTTTAGACATGTTATATGTCGGCTGCAAAGGACTACCTTTAGAAAAATAAATGCATTTATATTGTTTATATATGGTGAGTGCGCATGAAAATAGTTCCAATCGGAGCTACAAAAATGTAAATGACTTCCTGGGTTTAAAGTCCTTATTCTAAGGACATATCCCATCTCTGAGTCAATCTGTATTTAGGCCAAGTCGCTTACAGTAATGGTCGCACCTTTAAGCGTTAGAGTAACTGAAATGTGTAGACAGTAGAATGTCTAAGATGAAAACATCGCCTCAAAGGTTGAACGTCTCTTCATAATTTAAATTAAGAATACACGATTGTCATCCACGCTCTTCCGACAGACTTACAAAATGTCAATGGTACCGAGATTTTAACACCCCTTTTGAGCATTTTATGTGATAGTACAGCCCCATTGATTTGGATCTGTACATCGCAAATTGATAGCAATAATGGAAAACCGTCGAAAATTCGTTACACAACAAAATGAAATTTTACAGCCACGCGGTGTTTCCAAATAATTCAATACTGGAAAAGTATATAGTACATAGTCTCCAAAGAACCTAATGATAATGATGTCCTTCACTTTAAGGAAAATGTACAACTCTTTTGGCTTATCACTTATCAACAATGTCTTGCAAAGCACTCAATGTTGTACACGTGCTATATAAATCTGAACTCATCGGGTTTATCCAATGAAAACAATGTTTTTCTCAGCTAACGAAAATTCCCGAGTTGTTCCGATTGCTGTTATAAATACACAGTCATGTATAAACCCAAATCATGTCTCCACGATCTTGTGGTTTTCCTTATCCAACAACGCTGTAATAAATCGTCGTATCACTGACAGCGGTACGACTTTTCGATTTTGAAAATTATTTATATTAATGTATAGATGTGGATGGACCTACCTGTCTCATCCGCCACATCCACAACCACGTCTGTGTTCCCATATCCGGCCCGTCGTTTGATGCTGGTTAACAGATTGATGACCGCGCAGCTCGGGTTGCATAACAAGGTCTGGTTCTCGCCATATTTAACCAGGATAAACATGATGGTGGTGGTAGTGGTGTTGGCACTGATGCTGCTGGTGTTTGTACTGTTACTGACACTGTTTGTGCCAGTGATACAGTCAAGGACGGGCACTGATGCTGCTGGTGTTTGTACTGTTACTGACACTGTTTGTGCCAGTGATACAGTCAATGACGGGTACTGATGCTGCTGGTGTTTGTACTGTTGCTGGCACTGTTTGTGCCAGTGATACAGTCAATGACGGGTACTGATGCTGCTGGTGGTGTAGGTAGTGATGCTACTATTGCTACTAGAACGGATGATGTAGATGCTTTCACTGGTGATGGTACTGGTTGTCTTGATGATGCCGGCAAGGACGGGTACTGGTGTTACTGATGCTATTCGAACGGATTCTGTTGTTGCTTGAACTTGTGACGGTAATTTTTGGTATTGCTGCTGTTGATATACTAGAACGGGTGGGTGAAAGTGATATCGTTGGTCTGGATAATGGTGGTGGCGTCGATGTCCCTTATGCTGATGGTGTTGTTGTATATCACCCTATATACTTGACTCGGACGAGTGTTTATATGGACGTTTCCATTATTGTAGTTTCTGTGGTGAAATACATATGAACAATGCCTGGTGTCTGAAGGAGAAAGGAGAAATATTGTTTGTATACGAAAAGAAATGTAAATTGGGACTTCTATCATAACAAACCGTATGAATTATTTCTTCAATTGCTTCAAACAATTTTATGTCATATAAAAGTAGATGCTTTAAAGGTGCTTGTTCGAAGATATGAGAAAATTTGGAAATTCAAAATAAATGTATTTAATACTGTACATCAGCTGTACGTTTGATTGATGCGCGCTGAAGATATCCATTCAAAGCATAACAGTTCGATTTAAAGAGTCCACACACAGTGAATTGATATGTATTTTCTTTTTTTCAAAAAGCGGTGCAACGGTTTTGAAATCTACTGCATACAAACTATACACTGTAATTACTACTTTTAATTATACATCATACAGCGATACAAGAATTGTTTTACTGAAACATCTTTTTTATTCGGACTATGAAACTTTCACGTCTGTGAACAAGCACCGTTAACCCTTTACCAAACGCCAATTTTTCGACTGTCCCAAATTGAAAGAGTTTGCAGACAACATTTTAAAATATGATGAAATTTGAAAATGATTTCCTGATAGAATAGAAACATTGTGGCAAAAGGAGACATTGCTCGTAACGAGCAATTTCTCCTTTTCCCACAGTGTTTTTAAGAGTCGTCTGCAACAAAGTTGTCAAATATCGTTATTGTCTGTTAATGGGTTGAACTATTACAATATCTAATGACACAGTGTTATTTATCACACATTACTTTATCACACCAACTGCTCATTTAATCTTTACAACGTGTACTTATTTACATTACATATACTATAATCAGCTGACTGTAAGTGAAAAAGAAAACAAGCTATTCTTGTTTTCATATGTGATCAACACATGAATCTTGAATTTCGTATACATTAAAATGACCTGACTTCCTAAAGAGTTAACACAGAACTCTATATGACAAAAAAAGTTATCTTCTTAATGAGTCAGTTCGTCTTTTAACGTTATTGGTTATACTTGCTGTTCAACCAAATATTTTTGCAAACGAAAAACAATACACTGATTTCTGTTTTAATGATTAATACAAAATGAAAATGTTTTGTCATCATAGTTTAGCATAAATAGTTTAGCATAAACTTATTTATTTTACATCGAATTTGAAATGAGTTCTGACAACTTAGATTAATCCCCCTCGATTCTTCTTCCTAGATACATAAACAGTACTCGCACTGAATGTGGATTATTGAAAAATTGAAAGGCATATTCCGCTACTCACTGAGTTCGAACCCGCGAAACTCGGCTCCAGACACCGACGCTCTACCCCTGAACGAATTACCTATTGCACCTGTCATAGCGAGTTCAACTGTACCATTTCACATTATTTGAATTAATGTCATCTGGAACTAAGTGTTAACGAGGAAGTAACGCCTAATTCGATCAATAACGACATGTTTATCGAAACGCATTGATCCACACAATTTATTATTGTTGCCAAATCAATAACATACACTATGACAAAATGAAACCAGAAATTGTGCTAAATGATACAATAACCTTTATGTTTTAACTCTTGATTATGTCTGTTCATGTATATTTTTACAAACTTGGAAACTTGAATTGCACAAACGTGTTGTAATGGCAATATGAAATAATCAATAGTTTCGAGAATAAGTAAAAAGAAATTCATTTATTTCGAGAATGATCGTATGTTAATCTAGATAAAGCACATTAGTGTATCTTAAGATAACGTTGTCATTCTGGTGAGCGTAGATTGAGATCCCTTCCATCTTGGGGTTACATGAGAACAGTTTGCACTTGTCATGTGCATTGCATCTGAATCAGTATTTGAAACTTTTGAAAACTTAGTGCCTTGGTTTGCCAATTACTTCACTCTGACACACCTGCCTCAGAGGACTTTATGAACCACTGATACAAAAGAATACAATGCTCCTTATAAAACAATCATGCTTTTGTAAAAATGGTTTCGGCCGAATACCACGAAGTAGATTTGTTCTATTTCATGCTGTTTTTGTCCCTTTACTGTTACTTTAAATTTTTTTCGGTTACATTTCCAATATGGTGGAATTGGTTCATATTACCGATAAATGCGAATATTTATGATTGGTACAGATCAAAAACAGCAACATCTAACAAAGGACTATACATACCACAACATTTTTAGATTATCATAATATAATGTGAAGTGTTCATTTATTAGCAAGATACACTCTTTGATACAATCGTTAAGAACATACTTTTTAAATTGAGTTTTGATAGTGTGCTGAAATATTCATTCATATATATAATTCCTATTAATTACTTATCTACATATGGTTCTATTTCAAAACGACGGAGGGGAAAAAGAGGTTGTTCATAAGGGCGGTCGATTTTCCTTTTCCTATAATGTTCTAACGTCTACAGTAAGAATACATATAGATTACAAAAAATCACATTTTATTTCAACAATCACCTTAAAACTCAGTTTTTGACTGCGTTAACGCCAAATTTTGGACTGTCCCAAATTGAAAGAGTTTGCAAACGACATTTCAAAATGTGATGAAATTGAAACACAACCTTCTGTTAGGTTAGAAAACTTTGTGGGAACAGGAAAAATTGCTCGTTACGAGCAATTTCTGCTTTTCCAACACTGTTTTCCATAGTCGTCTGCAACAAACTTTCAAATGTCGTTTTTGTTTGGTAATGAGTTAATAAGCACCAGGAGTCATATGTCCCCGAACAATCTGAACACATCGGGGTTTATCCAATGAAAATGTATTTTATAGCTCACGGAAATACCCGAGTAGTTCCGACTGGTCCCCGAATAAACCAAGTTTAATATGCGGTTTCAGTTAGCAAACACGTTACAAGTGTTGACACAACCTGTAAAGCAAATATGAGGAACAGTGGCCGATCTAATAATACTGAGAAGCCTTGATTTAAAATGGCATTGTCAACATGGAAACCCTGATACGGACGCTTTGCAATAAACAAACTACGTTTAACGTTTAACCCTAAACTCAATAATGTTTCATTTTAACGCACCTTTAAAAAAAAGAGGATTTTTGAAATCACTGTGACGAAGAAGGATAGATTGCTCCTAATGAGAATGGGTAAGTAGCTAATATGGATTGTGATTTAAGCGCGTTTTGAGCTAAATCGCGCCGCTCAGTACATCTATACATGGTTTCGTAATTTTCTCACCAAACCCTTTACAGTGTTTCATTGACGTCAATATCTAATTTCCCAGAACTGTTCAGTAATGAGTGACAAGTAAAACAATGTAATACAAGGTTCAATTTAACATTGAAAATTTCATTGACCGTGCCAAAACTTCAACCCGGACACACTGCCAGCTGAACAAATGAGGTTTAGCACCTTTGATCGAACTAGTCTCCTGGCCGACCAACAAAAATGCCGATGATCAAACCCGGCTTGACAAGCCCTTGTGGGAAGTAAGGTATCCCATATCGATTTTGTGCTTGGTATCGCAATTTAACTGAAAATGGTCGCCGCGATGTAAAACCCTGACAAATATACAAAGACATATTTGCATTTTTCTCTTTTATGACGTTAATGGATATATCATTCCCACTCTAAAACCCTCACTCAACTACTGCGTTTACCTATAAAAGTAGATTTACCCTTTACAAAACACACAAAAGATTCCTAACCCATTACCAAATAATAACGACATTTGACAAGTTTGTTGCAGACGAGACTGGAAAACATTATAAGAAACGCAGATATTGCTCTTAACGAGCAATTTCTCCTTTACCCACGATGTTTTCTGCCCTATAAGAAGACTATTTTTCAATTTTATCAGTCGAAAATTTAGCGTTTGGTAAAAGATTATATGAAAGGAAACACACAGAAATTAAATTCTAATTAATAAGCGATATAACCCTAAAACTGTTAAGAAATATTAATGCGAACACAAATGATATATCTTGTTAGAAAAACAACAGATTAGGCAGAAAAAGGGCTGCTTATTTCCCAATGTCTGATACTATCTTCTCCTTAATGACGTTGATAAGGTGACCTAACGGGGTGAAGGGTTATGTATACGTATTAAAACGGCGAGTTTATTTATCCATGTTTGTATAGAACGTTCCTTCATATAACCGGCCTATACCACCTGTAACAGAAGTCTGGTAAATAAACTGCTCTGACAAAAGCAAAGTTGCTAGTCGTGCCATTATTTTCATTTTCGTAATCAGCCAAATATTTCATATTACTATATGTGTGCTATGCATGGATCCAAATTTCGATTAAGAATCTAAAAAGACAGAATGAGAAAATATTGGCAACGAGTTCTTGTTTTTGTCATAGCCGCTTCCAAAAGATACCGCACGGCAGACGAACATGTTAATTATCATACTTGATAGCTTTCGTCTGTTGATACGTTAATTGGGAACATTTTCATTCATTTTCACAAATTTGGTGCCCACCAATTTAACATTATTGTTTACATTCGAGTAACATCTAAAATAGCAAGGAGCTCTCGGAATAATGAGTGGCAATCACCTCATAAGAAAAATCATGCGAAACACATAAAAATCCTGTCATTTATCTAATATTGACAACTTGAACATTAAAAATGGAGAATTTCTTGGGGTTCTATTGGCTCCTAACATTTCTCTGCTGACCTTAATTTATCACATATTTCAAACAAGCCTTATAGTTTTCACTCTTTTAAAAACTCCATGTGAACGTATTGCAGTCTCAATTTAACTATAAAAGGGAATTTAAATTACATTTATGTTAATTTACAGTTGTTCTAGAACTTTCACAATGTAAGTATAAATGAGCGCAGGTGTGGCTTTAAATAGGGACCATAGTAGTTCCCGCCTAGTGATGTCTTCATTTATCATAATCATGATATCAACTCGTGTGCTTTGGGCTTGGTGAACTCCGATGTCGATAGTAATTGGAAATCAACAAATTTGTATATTCCTAAGCGACAACAAATAACGCGTCGGATGAACCTTACATGAATACACCACCTTATATCTTAGCTTCAATTTACAGTATTACTAAGGTTACGTTCTCTAGTACCGGCCGATCGATTTGTTTTTCGAGTTTTCGAACTTTATCTTGGACCCGAGGGTACTTATAATGCTGTGAGTGCTCCTTCAAATATCACTTCTCTTCCCCATACTGCCTAATAGTGTTTGCTGAAATGATCAGGTTCGTTCTCTTTATATGACCGAATATACGCCTAGCCCTCTACTCAATTATGCATCAATCTGTCACATCTGCTGAAAAGATATAGAAACCACTCTGACAAAAGGATAAATTGCTCATGATGAGCAATTTATCCTTTTGTCATAGTCGTTTCTACCAATTTAGATAAAGAAATGAATAGTATTTATGTTTGTTTATGGCTGTCTGTCGTTTTCCCAAATTTGGACATGTCAGTGTTGAAATAACCAATTTCTATCAATTGATATTACAAGCTACATTACCCTTTAAAGGTGCTTGCTCTCAAATATTAAGGGAATTTGGCACCTGTCACTAAATTAAAGAATTCTTTAAAACTGCCCTATGATACACACCGAAGAAAAGTCATTGGAAGCAAAAATATATCACTTGCAATTTTAAAGTGTGAATACAGTGAATTAACATGTATTTCAATCCAAAAGCGTTTTATCGTTTTTGCTTCCCACATCAATTATGCTTGAAGTAGCTACTTTTAATTTTATATCAAACAACAGTAGAAAAACTGTATTGTTAAAACGTTTTTTTTGACTCTCAAATAAACTATTCTGTGAACAAACACCTTTAAAGCATTACATTAGACCTAACCCTATAACATGTTTGAAGTTTTGTCAACATTTCGAACGCAACAACAGGTATCTAAAGTAACGGAAATACTACTCTTGTGACATGAATTAATGCATAAGTAATAGGCAAAGGTTATCAAGTAGTAGTATACGGTATGTAAATTGGTATCAAAACAATGCGGAAAAACAGAAATCGCTCATTTCGTGCATTAAATGTTGCTTTTGTCACAATTGTTTCTCTGAGCTCGTCACACATGCAATAAAAG
Organism: Cerastoderma edule; assembly: GCA_947846245.1. Taxonomy (NCBI): domain Eukaryota; kingdom Metazoa; phylum Mollusca; class Bivalvia; order Cardiida; family Cardiidae; genus Cerastoderma; species Cerastoderma edule. The sequence goes on along the minus strand of OX401404.1, from coordinate 20,239,739 downwards.
AAGTGCAAACGAAATGTTGATGCGTAAACCCTTAGAATGCTTGGTAAATTTCTTAGAAAAAAAATATTTTTGTGTCGTCTGTATTTCAACATCGTAAATATCTGCTTATTTTTGATGAGGAAAGATACTCAGAGTAGCAAACAGGTCAGATCACAGGCCAGCCGCCAATTTACTTGGCGGCTGGCCTGGATCTAACCTGTTTGCATAAGCATGAAGTCGGTTCCAGCATTATAAGGGTTGAAAGAAGGAAACGTTATTCCCATTATGCGTTACTATGCGATGCCTTGTTACCTCACTCAACAAACAGGTGAACTCGCTTCTTAGTAGCTCTAGCTAATAAACGCTAGAACGAATGTTTGATCGAATATCGGTCTAAACACACAGGGAACGCTAACATTGAACATCATACCCCAAATCCTACCATTAACTCTACTGTTCACATTGGTATTTCATAAACCCCGTTACTTTTCACTACACTACAATTGACCAGAATAAATATATCCAATGTGATCCCGAAAGAAAACAGAACGAAAACTTCCTCCGACATTTAACTACCAAGACGGAAAGTAACGAACTATTTATAATAAAACTATTTCAACTAACCATCCGTTTTGGTCTTCACTTCACATACCTATCCGATTAAATAGTCAGTTCGACAGAGTTCAATTTGAATGGATGTGAATAAAACGTCGATATATTTCAGTAGATAAATCGACCCCAATACACACTCGACAAGTGGTGGGGGGGGGATAAATGATAACGGGCAGATACCCTTAACAAAATGTCCCTTTTGGGGAATCGTTTATTCACCACATTGATTGTAACATCAGAAAACAAGAATTAACTTGAAATAAATTATTCTAAACAATGGCTAAGAACCTTAGTGACAAAAAGATAAATTGCTCACCCTGAGCTCACCCTGAGCAATTTATGCTTTTGTCACTAAGGTTTCTAGCCATTGCTTAAAAGAATTTCTTTCAAGTTATTTCTTGTTTTCACCCTGAGTAATTTATCCTTCTGTCACAGTGGTTTCTAAAACTCTTCTATGAGCCGGGTATTGCGAGATATCTGAAAAATTGTTGACGAGATGAAAAGATTCAATAATCCGAACAAACAAAACCGAACGGAATAATCAAGACGTTACATTGGTGTCACAATACATCAGCAATGGTCCAAGATTATCACTACGGTGGTTATGGACGATCCTAGGTCCGCCTAACTTGGATCATCAAAGCTTTTCATTTGTATACAATGTGTCAACATCATTTTATTGCAATGCCAGACTCTTAACCCATTACCAAACAATAACGACATTTGACCACTTTGTTGCAGACGACTATTGAAAACATTGTCGAAAAAGGAAAAACTGCATCTCACGAGCAACATCTTTTCCCACAAAGTTTTCTGCCCTATCAGAAGATTATTTTTTAATTTCATGACATTTTGAAATGTTGTCTGCAAACTCTTACAATTTGGGACAGTCGAGAATCTGGTGTTTGGTAAAGGGTTAAACAAGAGCTAGTTAGAAGGGTTACACATTTAGCGATTTAAATATTTGCTTTATCATTGTTTTGGTTTAGAACGTCCTTCCCTTTAGATCTACATGACGTAGTTTGATTTAGACGATTTATATAATAAATCAAATAAACTAAGATCAATGACTACCTACATCCATATGAACATGTATCACAATATGTTTGGTTTTGGATTTCTTTCATTTGCCCCGACGAGGTCTGCTTTACATAATCACAACTTACTGGGAAATGGGATGTTTTATGTCAATATTCACCCTCTATAGCATTATCAGCTCATCAAACTCAGGGTTTCATGTTCGAATCCCTACAATGGCCGATTTCCCACTTATATTTGACATTAAAGGCTCATAAGACGCATTCGTGTGTGTTTTCTCTGATTTATAGTGAGGAATTGATTGATCAGTGCTTGCATTATTGTATGCGAGAAATGGTTATACATTTTGTAATTACCCGTATTTAACTGATTGGTATGGGTGGCTCTTGAAGTAAATATGACGATGATATTGTTCAAAAAGTTTCTGTAATAAAGAAAATGCTATAATCCATTTTTACCAATTGTCAGATGCTATTGCTTTCAATTTAGCCTTGTATGAAATTAAAAAGAGGTAATCCGACAAAAATGCATGAACAACATGTACATGTACACTTTTTACAGAATACGAACATGCAGGCAGTTTGAATGAAAGCAACCCTTATTTAGCATGCACAAAAACAACGTTTTGATAATTATCATTCGCTTCAAAACTATCTTTATATATATTCGAATACTTATGTATGAGGGGCCATAGGGAATCATTATTATAGAATACGAATTTGCTCAATATGAGTATCTTCATCGTCCATTCAAGTTTTAACCAAAGATGACAGATAATTGTATATTTTCCATCCTTCATCGTTGACATATTATTTTGCCATCAAAGAATACTTGGTAATTGTCTAAATAAATATTTTTCTGTCGTCTGCTTTCCGAATCCTTAAATGTCTGCTTACTTTTGATAAGGACAAATACTAGATCACAGACCAGCCGCCGATTTATTTGGCGACTGACCTGGATCTAACCTGTTTGCATAAGCATGAAGACGGTTCCAACACAATAAGGGTTAGACCATCTAAAAAATAAGAAAGGAAGATTAACATTTCTTTAAAGACAATAAGAGGATATTCTGTGAGAACGGAGTGTGGAATAGTGAAAGAAAGAAGATTAAATCTGAAATGTTTAATGGAAGGTACTAGGAAGGGGCCGAAATGGCCATTTCTGTATAGAATAAAGAAGGACCAAAACTTGCCGGTATAACAGTGTTTCAAAATCGAGGTTAACTCCCCTGTCATTTAAATAAATGATTAATCAGTACTCTCCCTTGGAGTACATAGTTTGTTACGAATATTGCGCTATTTGTTAAAATAATGTTCACATTAAACAAACTCCCATATCATACTGAATTTGAATTATATTCCATTTTACATTATCACCAACGAATGCCATATATTGATTGTGTTTTTTTTTGTTAGAATTCGCTATTTTCGCACCATCTTTTGTGTTTCTATTGCGGTTTACGGATATTTCCGCAACATATTTGTCCTGTTTTCATTTTTAACAACTAATTTCCAACTTTCCATTGCTTACTGGAACAAATATGATTCGTCCACTACTTATTGATTCGATACTTTTGTGACTGATAAATCGCATGTCAACATTACTTCGGTTATTGCATGGGTTAACTGGAATTTATCAGTGCTAGGCTCAACCTATCGCCCAAAGTGACTCTGAAGGCTCACACATGTCACCAGCGGCCTGAAAGGGCTCTAACCCCTGTGCTACAAGTCAACTACCACTATCGAACTGCCATACAGGACACCAGTCAACTACCACTATCGAACTGCCATACAGGACACCAGTCAACTACCACTATCGAACTGCCATACAGGACACCAGTCAACTACCACTATCGAACTGCCATACAGGACACCACTGCCATACAGGACACCAGTCAACTACCACTATCGAACTGCCATACAGGACACCAGTCAACTACCACTATCGAACTGCCATACAGGACACCAGTCAACTACCACTATCGAACTGCCATACAGGACACCAGTCAACTACCACTATCGAACTGCCATACAGGACACCAGTCAACTACCACTATCGAACTGCCATACAGGACACCAGTCAACTACCACTATCGAACTGCCATACAGGACACCAGTCAACTACCACTATCGAACTGCCATACAGGACACCAGTCAACTATCACTATCGAACTGCCATACAGGACACCAGTCAACTACCACTATCGAACTGCCATACAGGACACCAGTCAACTACCACTATCGAACTGCCATACAGGACACCAGTCAACTACCACTATCGAACTGCCATACAGGACACCAGTCGATTACAAACTTAAACTGATTTGATATCGTGTACGATAGTAATCACTCAGATGTATTCATTTGTTTTATTATATCCTCCAAAAGCACAATGTTCTCAATAAAATATACCCATTACTGCATGATACACTACTTTTCCGCAAGGACTGAAAAACACTGAATAAACCACTCTGGCTAAAGGAATTAGCAATTTATTCTTTTGACAAATGGTTTGTGTTTTACACAAAAATTGTTACAATTTTTTGTTGTTGGTACTCCTCAAATGATTTGAAAGATGCCAACAACAGAGAACAGAGAAAAGAAAGAGCGTTATGATCGGTTTTCAACTCTGTTGTATACTTATTTCTAATCCTTTAAAATTTAAATTGCCGAAAGACCATGTATGACAATACAAGATTTGATGCAGCGGTAGTCAATCAATAGGATATTATTGAAATACTAACGAATAATGAACAACAAAGTTTGGATGAACGTTTTTATTGGAAAACGCAAAAAGATTTATAAATAAATAGATACTTGCATAATGTATAAAAGATGAGCAAAAATATTTACAATATATGACAGATTTGATCGATTACACTTTTCAGGACCAGCCCGTCTAACATTTAATATAGCACTAACAAATTTAAAAAGGATTATCAACAACACTCGGACACATACAGACGCCTTTTGTATTGAAATATACAAAAACATGTTTCCTTTACAACAAGAACTGACACTCTCAGTCTTTGACTCGAATTTATAGCTTAAAGTATGCATGGGGTCCTGACCCATGCATACATGTATACCCTTTATGGTGGGGGTATACGTACGGGTCTTGGTACCGTTTCATTAAACAACTTTAGAAAAATATTTGCGTAAGTCAAAACTGATAAACATGGATAGTATCTTTAATGAAAGTACAATATTGCAATGTGACACGTCATTGGAAGCGTCTCGGAGAGACGATTCAATTGATGTGTTACTTTGCAATATTGCTTAGTCCAATATTGAATAAAGATGAATTGTTGGTTAAGACTTACGCAAATCTTATGCTAAGATTGTTAGTGAAACAGTACCCAGGACGAAAAGTTAAAATTTTGTGACAAACAGGCTCATGGAATGACAATCATCTGTATATATCCATATAAAAACCAACATCTTATTACTCTGTATTAGAAATCGAAGCGATCAGATATTTGTATTTATACAAAATAGAAACATAGAATTCTCATCTTTTCTAGAGTATTACCTTAATCAAAGAGGATCATCTATTCTGTTCAAAATAATTGTCGTTTCACAAAAGTACAATGGTTTCAGCGCTTTGATACCACACAAGAATATCAAAGAAGTTAAAACACAAGTATTTTGGTAAAGGATCGATTGAACAAAAAGAACAAGCAAGTCAAATCCACCAATGGTCATGAATCCGAAAAAAGTATAAAACGTATATATATTGAACTAACAATGGCTTTCATAAACCTCAGTTTTTAAAGGGATTTCTACTGTACGATGTCAAGTAAACAGTAAAATAAACCCTCGGACCCAATTTATAGACATGTCTACGTCGTAAGAACAGCTTTCGCGAATCTCAGTTGGGTTTCGTGAAACAGGTTCTTGCATCATAGATATACAAATTTAGATATCACGTTATAACTTATAGTGCTGGAACCGACATTATGCTTTCGCAGATAGGTTAGATCAAGGCCAGCCTTTTGGCAACTGGCCTGTAAATTAACCTGTTTGCTACTCTGAGTATCTTTCTTCATAAAAAAAAATAAGCAGATGCTTTTTGTTTTGTAAAGAAGACGACTCAAAAATATATTTTTTTGAAAAAGAACCTGCATTCTAAGGGTTAAGTTCTAGTTAAGTGACCTTGACATTGGAACAGTCTTTAAAAGCATTTTCTGTGCACGATTCCAGGTCCACATTCTTCATATTCCTGTTTAGAAATCCACATGGATCCGAAAGTGGATAGGGAGGCCAAAATGGATCCTCCGATCCAAACCGAGTATTTCCGTTCCGGTGGAGCTATGACCTTGACCTTCAATGTACTCGGTACAAGGTCATCCAGTTCTTTCTTCATTCTGTCTCCGATTCCTGGAAACATGGTGGAGCCACCAGACAACACGACATTATTAAACAAGTCCTTTCTGATGTCGATATCACACTTCATCACAGAGTTGTACAACAGTTCGTGGGCCCCAACACTCTCCATACCGATAAACGAGGGCTGGAATAGAGTCTCACAACACCGGAACCTCTCGTTGCCAATGGTGATCACCTGACCGTCAGGAAGTTCGTAAGACTTTTCACAAGCAGACGATTTACCACACGTGTCCAATTCCTGTTCAAAGTCGAGGGCGGTGTAACACAGCTTCTCTTTGATATCACGAACGATTTCCAGTTCTGAGGACGATGTGAAGTTGTAGCCTCTCTCATGAAGAATTCTACCCAGATACGATGTGAGATCTCTTCCCGCCAAATTGATTCTTTCTATAGCATGTGGGAGAGCATAGCCCTCATAGATGGGTACCACGTGGGATACGCCGTCCCCGGAATCGAACACAATACCTGTTGTACGACCGGAGGCGTACAGAGACAGCACAGCCTGTATGCTTACATAGAACCCAGGGGCGTTGAAGGTCTCGAACATGATCTGTGTCATCTGTTCTCTGTTAGATTTGGGGTTCAGTGGAGCTTCCGTCAGTAGTACAGGATGTTCCTCTGGGGCCACTCTGAGTTCGTTATAAAATGTATGATGCCATATTTTCTCCATGTCGTCCCAGTTGGTGACAATGCCGTGTTCTACAGGGTATCGTAACGACAAGATGCCTCGTTTACTCTGGGCCTCGTCCCCAACATAGGTGTCTTTACCACCCATCCCGACCATACACGCGTCATACCGGGGATGGCCGGTGAGGGCCGGGAAAACTGCACGTGGGGCGTCATCTCCGGCAAACCCGGCTTTACACATGCCCGAACCGTTGTCAATAACAACCGCTGCGATATCTTCGTTTTCGTAACTCATTTTATCTGAAAAAGGACAATCACTTAACTTCGGATGTATCATTTATGCATTCGTATTGTTATTGTCATTACAGTCTCTAATTCTATCCATGAATTCAAAGGTTTTTTTTTCTCAAAGACGCTGATAAGTAATTCGTATGAATATGTCCATCGTTTCATTTTTGCTGAAGAGTTGCCCATGACAACTGATCGTATACTCTTATTCTCTTAACGAAACGGAGAGACCATTTTAAAAGCATTGTCTGAACTAATGTTAAGCATCTTAAACGTAATGACAATATACACCTTTAATTATAAATAACATTTCCTCGTAGCTTACAGCTATATCATACATATGTGTAGACGCTTATCAAACCACCCCCTGAAGCTTAGTAGCAGATGAATTTTGAAATCATAATGTGGAAATGAACAAATAAGCTGACGGTCATCTTCCCAAAGGAACACTCTCAAATTACAATTAAATCATCAATCATTATTTAAACCATTTCACACTGCAAGGTCTCTTTTACATTTGGTAGTTGCCAAATTAATTTGAGAACAAGAAAAAAGAATATTGTATTGAAATAAAAAAAAAATAAAAAAAATCAAGATATAATTTAGAAGAAGTTGTATCTACCTACTTGATATTAGTGATTTTGTTGAAAATGATATTGTCAATACTTCTACGTTTCTCGATGTGTTTATCAATCGGAACAATTTCGATTTATGATCAAAGTTGAATTTAGCGCCAGTATTTATATGAAATAGGGATTCATTCATTTCACTGTAAACTGCGTTGGTCATGGTCAGGTTTCTTGGAACGCCTTCCATATAAGGTTGGTATAGTATTTGTCATCGAGTTATATTTATCTCTGATCCCCTGTTTCACCCATCACAGTCAAGGCGCAAATAGTGTTAAACGTTACAGCTAATCGGTTGATGTTTAAATGCTTATTGGTAAATGATTCAGCACAGGTTTCTTTTAACCACGCAATAAGAAGTACTGTAGCTGTACTTCTGATAAAGCTTAATCATTTTCGTTATATCATATATTATAAGTTTTAATTAAAGTTTGTCATGCGAACATGGAAAGATTATCACTGAAAAGGTTAAACTCGTCTTATATATACCCTTATCGATTGCGGCATTACCCGGGTACATGTATTTGCAAAAGGTACACAGGAAAGGTATCATAGATAGATCAGAATTTGCTTATGGTAAGCATTTTTTTCTTTAGTCGCGTATTTGCCAATAGACTCTCAATTTCCTGGTATAGTTTGCTTAAGTATAAAATATGTACTACTAGTTAACGTTTCGTTAATTTTTATTAGGAATCAGTTTGCATTCAACGGGTAAAGAGTAACACATGCACATACTTAGTCATAAACACTTGTGCAACACTATTTAGGCCAGTTACCTGTTGAAAATCCAATAATGAGACCTTAATTCATTTTGTACAGTATACCGTAGATCATAGACTTAAAATACCGACCAATGGACGTCCTCGTCTATAAATAGAATCGCCTTATAAGACTATGAACAGCTTACTTATTTTGATTATTCCATAACGGGTCATTAAGTTTCAAACAGAGTATATGTCTATGCACAACGTAAGACTTTGTGTCCGAAATATAATGAGATATAATTGTACTATTCCGTAGATAATTAGTTTCAATTATCATGCTAGTACTTAGTCTACATGAAGAAAATCGACGCATCTCTCCATAACTCGGACAAAAAGCATTGATGCATCTTTCCATAACTGGATAAAAGGCTCACTCTCTTTATCAGTGTAAGCTTTTTGTTTATGTTTCTCAATAAATCCACCGCCCGTTATCGATTCAAAGTTCCAAAGTGTTCATGTTTTGCGGAAAAAAAACCCAACAACAACAGCTGGACAGTTTAAATGTATTTACCTCTACTCTACAACAAAAACGTTACTTTGACGCATTTGGCGAACTGTTTTGCTAATGATCTTGACAAAGTGGTTTCTGCAAATATCTATTGATTTCTAAATGGGTTTTACATCGTGTCAACATTATTTCAGTTATCTTGCGTTGCCAAACTATCAACATAATGGAACAGGCGAATGATTCGCACTGCTTTGACTTCATAGGCTTTTTGAAAAAGTATTGGTCGAGTGAGAATCTCGAACTCCTACTTTCCAGGTCGGACTACCTGTCAACTGAGCTATTGAGGCTCATTTCCACGTATCTATCTCCGTGTATTGCCTACCCCTTCTGCTTAATGAATACATTACCAGTACTCGAGCCGTATGTGGATTGATGAAAGGTCGTAAAGTGGACTCCGCTACTCAGGGGATACGAACCAATGGCTCTTGTGTCCCGAGGTTTACGCTCTATCACTGGATTAGGACCACCGTTTAGCTCTTCACTAACATGCCTGATAGAATATCGTGAGAGACATGTCATTCAAAAAGAGCTCGCCATTGTTGAGGACGATATTAACTGATAGGGCTTACGGCTTTAGATACAGCCAAGAACCAGCAAAACGCCCTCAACAAGTGTTGTTCAAGATTAATATGCAAAGTCTGAACATACTGCTTACTTCCACAAGACCTTATGCTGAACAAAATGATACTTTTTAAAACAAGGAATATCCAAGAGATAGAAAAGACTATCGCGGATTCTCACGAGAAGCCTTATATGCTGATCCATAACGACATTAATATTTTACAAAATAGAAAGTAACCAAGAAACCCTTTCCAGTTGACATGAAACATAATTACTGGTGCCAAGGTTTGTTCCAAGTCAATATTAAGTCAACGTTAAAGAGATTCTATCCTGCAATACAACATTGTCTTTTATCATCAACTCGATCCCTTCTCACCACTAAAGGATCTTGTCTGTTAAGCCAAAACATTCACTTAGGATTACTATGATTTTGTGAGATGGGGGCTCATTCACCTAAAGATTAGAGAACAGAAATTGAAGTTACAATACCTTTTGATTTCATAACAAGTAGTCTCCCTATTTAACGAGAGAATGGCATGGCTCTTTCAAGCAACTTAAAGCTTTTATAACACAACGTAACCTATCAGTAGAAACCATATCATGTTGCAAAGACTTTATTGAAGATCGAAACGACTATTTGTCACCCCCATTATTATTACTTATTTGAAGTTATTTCAATATTGAGATAAGTAATATTGCAATGTAACACTTCTGAGACACTTCTAATGACGTGTTACATTTCAATATTGTAGATAAATACATTATGCTATTCATTTTCATCCGTTTTGACTGACCCAAATATTTTTTATTAATTGTTTAGTAAAACGGTACCCAGGCTTTTAAAAGTACAGTCCAGAGAAGCAGCAAATTTTGTGTTATCCTCTTTTACCCTGTTACACCTACTGATATGTCTTGTTGCTTAAAGCTGCAAACAAGAAAAAAAAATGAATTGTGACTACAGGAGAAATCCCTCGAAAGAGAAATCCCTGTCGTGTTTTGGGTTTGCGGTTTTTGCTGCTTGGTGTTGTTGTTCTTTTCGTTTTGCTGCTGGAGCGGCAAAGCGATATATAATTAAGCAGGGACTAACGACAGTATCATATTTATATTTGCTAATGGCTATTTATCTCACACGAATTAGTTTCAGTCGGGAAGTAAAAGTAAAGCTCTTCATAATTTTGATAACTTTACAAATGTAAACATACTATACCTCCCATTATCTATTTTTAGCAATGAACCAGAAGAAGCAATACACTATGGCCCGGTGTGACCAAATCGGGTAATAAGGGTCACAGATATATTTAAACTTATTATTAACCCCCAAACCCATATATGGAAGTCTTTCTTAGAATATCGGGAATGACCAACGAAAGTTTCACTGAAAAATTAATGCCATCATAGGGCGCTAATTGAATATAAATAAGGGTGCTATGTTCAGTTTGCAAATCAATTCAGCTTTCGACACCAACAGCACTGAGTGAAGAAGAAGAAAAGGCACATTGCTACAGACGTATTTGAAATAACATATTGCAAAACTTTTGAGGTAAGAACATAGATACAATTCTCTTGATTTTAATACTATCATCAAAGATAATAATTTTATCTTTTATTCATTTGTCTATTTATCTTTTTTGTTGTTTGTAATTTTATGTCTATTGGTGTGTATTATGTCAGCAGAGATTATCGTATTTGATCAACATATTTATAAATGAGATTTTACTACTGTGGTAGTGGCTCCGGATTTTCTCAAATTCAATTAGTCAAGGTATATATCACAAGTGCAGGTTTTCTGTTTACATTTTTTTTTTACTTCGGAATCGATATCTGTTTATCAGGTTTTTGTTATAATGCAAAAGTTTGCATAAAGACTGTTGGTGTCGGCTATTTTGATACTGTTTGGACCCGAAATGATTGGTATAATTACGCATTCCGTGAAGAAAGTTCTACGGATTATAATGCTAGAGTGGTTTTTCTTTTATCCAAATTACAATTAACGCAAACTTGTTAAGGTTTGGTTTAGCATGTCATGCTAAGGTGGTAGCAGTATGTGACCTAAATCAATACTTAAGGGAGTCATTGTATAAAAGGAGAAAGTACGTTAGACGAGCGTTTCCATTTTATTTAGTTTGTTCCTACTAAGTTTTGGAGACAAAATGCCACTTTCTTGTCCTATATAATATCAATGGAGTCCTGAAGCTTTTGTATCTCGATTCGTTCCTTTTCCATTAAAAGGATTTTTCTTTTGTTCATTAGAACGTCTAGATTGGTATTCGCAAAAATCAGACCGAACATCGCTTGTGTCATTTCATCCAAGCTAAAGAACGACAGAGTATCGATAAAAATCTTTATTACTGTCAAAACATATTCCATAAACGAAAGAAATTCTATCTTTTCGTTCCAAAATTCAATGATTAACTTGTAAACATGTTGACTAATACAGAATCCAACGCCTTTTTAAATAAAGATACTCTCTGTCGTTTCAGTTGGGAATAATAAATTTCTTTTAAATACACGAATCACTGATGTTGTGCCTTCGTATATCTTTAAACTGCGTCTTTATAAGGTACTACTACTTCATTAGGGAAATTAAAATAATTGAGGCAGAATGTACAAATTCACAATACTAGTGGGTCAAATATTTATTCTCTTTACAGACAAAATGAGTTACGAAAACGAAGATATCGCTGCTGTCGTCATTGACAACGGTTCGGGCATGTGTAAAGCCGGGTTTGCCGGAGATGACGCCCCACGTGCAGTTTTCCCGGCCCTCACCGGCCATCCCCGGTATGACGCGTGTATGGTCGGGATGGGTGGTAAAGACACCTATGTTGGGGACGAGGCCCAGAGTAAACGAGGCATCTTGTCGTTACGATACCCTGTAGAACACGGCATTGTCACCAACTGGGACGACATGGAGAAAATATGGCATCATACATTTTATAACGAACTCAGAGTGGCCCCAGAGGAACATCCTGTACTACTGACGGAAGCTCCACTGAACCCAAAATCTAACAGAGAACAGATGACACAGATCATGTTCGAGACCTTCAACGCCCCTGGGTTCTATGTAAGCATACAGGCTGTGCTGTCTCTGTACGCCTCCGGACGTACAACAGGTATTGTGTTCGATTCCGGGGACGGCGTCTCCCACGTGGTACCCATCTATGAGGGCTATGCTCTCCCACATGCTATAGAAAGAATCAATTTGGCGGGAAGAGATCTCACATCGTATCTGGGTAGAATTCTTCATGAGAGAGGCTACAACTTCACATCGTCCTCAGAACTGGAAATCGTTCGTGATATTAAAGAGAAGCTGTGTTACACCGCCCTCGACTTTGAACAGGAATTGGACACGTGTGGTAAATCGTCTGCTTGTGAAAAGTCTTACGAACTGCCTGACGGTCAGGTGATCACCATTGGCAACGAGAGATTCCGGTGTTGTGAGACTCTATTCCAGCCCTCGTTTATCGGTATGGAGAGTGTTGGGGCCCACGAACTGTTGTACAACTCTGTGATGAAGTGTGATATCGACATCAGAAAGGACTTGTTTAATAATGTCGTGTTGTCTGGTGGCTCCACCATGTTTCCAGGAATCGCAGACAGAATGAAGAAAGAACTGGACGACCTTGTACCGAGTACATTGAAGGTCAAGGTCATTGCTCCACCGGAACGGAAATACTCGGTTTGGATCGGAGGATCTATTCTGGCATCCCTTTCCACTTTTGGATCCATGTGGATTTCTAAACAGGAATATGACGAATGTGGGCCTGGGATTGTGCACAGGAAATGCTTTTAAAAACTGTATCAATGTCAAGGTCACTTAACTTAATAACTTAATTATTTGATATCAATTTGGTATTTCAACATCGTAAGAATATGTTTCACGAAATTTGTATAAAATAAGTTGCGTAAAGCTGGTTCTTATGACGAAGAGGAGTAGCTCGTGATATAAGTAAGTCATGTCTGATGTGGCTCTTTTCGAGCAATCATAGCACAAAAAGGGTATAGTATTGACCCTTGAATATATCATACTTAAAAGACACTATAGGCAATTAACAGGTGATAGTAAATTAACTTAACAAGTTAAGAGTCCTGGTTAGGCATCTATACGGATATTCGAATGTTCGGATAATTTAATGCTATCCAGATACAACACTCGATATCCGAATATCTTGTCTACACACATCCCTTGGAATTATCATTGATCGCCCGCCAGAAGGCGGCGATCATATTTGTAGACGCTTTTGGTTAGTGCACATGGGGAAAGGAGACTATATTTATTTTTGTTATCATTTATTTGAAACTAATTCATTACAAAGGCTTTTCTTTATTTAGTCGTTGACCTTTTCTCCTTTATTCATTGTTTTAAAAAATGTTTTCTGTTTGATTTTGTGTTCTTAAAAGGTTTTTGTTTTGAGAAATAGTTTAAGATAAGATCCATCTCAAACAATAACAGGTCCATTTTTCAACCTGTTTTCTTTTAGTTAGTCTTAAAATCGGTTTTCTTTATCAAAAAGATGGTTCCGAGTGCCAGTCCAAAGTGTAAAGTCGTCTGACGAGGTCCATTAGACTGTCTCTCTGATAAATATTCTAAAACCCTATATTTTATAACGTAATCTACGAGATGACAGTCAATTAATTTGACCAATGAAATACGTCTGCAGGTGCCCGTATCATCTCAACTGTCGAATCGCCTTTGTTAAAATACCGACCTCTCAATCCATTCCCTTTAACATTTATTTTAAACCGCTTGATCATTGATTGTATATAATTGTCTACGATTTAATAATAAGTTATATATGCAGTGATTAGGTCTTTTGTCCAGCGCCTACAAATTCCTTTTTGATCGACGAAAAAAAACAAAATAAAACTGTAGCTGTTACGGTCTTCGTGCCGATAAAAATGCGGTTTTCAGCCTTTAAGCAGAATTATCGTCAATCTTTCATTTATATCACTCAATTTCTTTCGGTAAAGAAACGGCCCATAATCAGAAAGTATATTCACAGATGATTTTTAGGTTTCAATGTCATATATTGTGATGAGAATAAATATCTTGTTAGACTATTTCACCAGACTATGATTTTTCGAGCTGGAATGAGAACAGATTGTCTAATATAGTAGTTTACACGTGAGAGAGGTTACTATATTGGAAAAGGAAAATATAGTTATAGACATGTAAACTTTTTCTCGGGTAAATAGTTTTTAGATTGACTTATTCCGAATGTCATTATTTCGCAGTTAACGAAAACTGACTTTCAGGTATGAATGAGAGATGTAATCATATTTAATGAATGTTTTGTTGTTATTATTTGTAAGCCCTTAAATGTCATTATAAGCGCCCAATCTTTTCATAACATCATCGCATGTACTTTTCAACATGCAATGCTATTTACATTTATATTTTGTATGGGTAAAACAATTAAAATAAACCTTTGATTAAAATCATTTTGTTGAAAAGTCTTATTTTTTCTTCGTTTTTCGATTTATACATTAACAAAAGGACTACCAATGAAGGGAGATGATGTATACAGAACAAACCTGCAAATGACAATACTTGTCTCCCTTGATTTGAACTGTGAAGTGTGTATGGAGGGGGTATTGTGATTTAAGGTATCGATTTAATGTTTCTCTCTTCCACAAACATACGTGTTTAGTACATTACTATCAGACAACCCAATACACCAACACGAACAATGACTCATTTTACAAGTGTCCATATGTTTCTTTCCAAGCTAACTTCTTTATTGCCATCTAACCTTTATTATTGGTACGCGAACAGACGGTTCTAATGAGTGGCAACTATATTGTATCAAGCAATTGCTTTATTTAGTTAGGGTCAAGGTCAATTGATTATTTCCCTAGCTTACTCATTTATTATTTTAATGTCGATCATAATAGAGAAGATTCTTATGATTATAAACAAAAATAATATGTCTATGAGTTAAAAGAAACTGCTTATAAAAGGTGCTTGTTCACACATGTAAAGAAATAAGGAAGCTAGAAATTGATTTCTTTTAACCTGCACGGCAACTATACTGCCATATAATACGCATTGAAGAATGGTCACTGGAAGCAAATTAGACAGGTTTTAGTTATTTAAAGTGATTATACAGTGAATGGACAGGCACTTTCATGAAACGACCTAACATTGTTTTTGTTTTTAGATCTACATTATATAATCTGTGCATAGTTAGATATATTGACGCTTCCTGACTTAATTACTATTAATTAAGTATGCTTTCAATAGCTACTTTTCATTGTATATCAAACAACAATACAAATATGTATTGCTTCAACGACGTTTTATTTGACATTCAAACTTTCTTTTGTATGAATAAGCACTTTTAGAGAAACGCCCAATTATCTCGACCACTGATTTCGTGTCAAAGCAAAACAGTTCCAATCTTGAACCCTAGCCTGAGTATCAGCTGTTTTTGCATATTCTTCTAAACTTTAATACCCTTCTTGTGAGAGACAGGATCGTTGCAGTGTTAACAACTATCTTGTCAAATAGATTTCGGACTGATAGAACTACTTTATCCCGATATTCAATTACCTGCAGGTCCTTGGGCACTAGCTTGGGGGTCCTTGCCCATGGCCCTACCCCGTAACAGGCTTCTTCGATGTATAAGAGCCGGTATCCCGGGCTACCCGGGTACTCGATTATTGTTCTCTCTCTGTAAATCAATATGTTCATCACCAATGCAATTTTCGGACAAGGTGCCGTAAAGCATTTGTGATATCTGGCACTAATTATATAACACACATGTACGCGATGAATCATGATGTCAAAATGGAAGTCGTGATATATCACGTCATGTAAACACCATTCTTGTTTACTGTCGCTTACAATAGATTTAGGGTTGCGTTTTATCTTTCGTTAGTTTGAACCCATATAGGTAAAATGATAAAAAGTTAGAAGGCCGATGACTTTGAGTAGGAAAGATTATCGAGCTTGGCTTCGGATTATAATCCGATTCGCCTTGCTCTGTAATATTTCCGAATCACGACACCAACCATCTATTCTACACATACGTATATATCATTTGTTTGTTGGTTTCTGTTATTAGTTTATTCCAACATGGCTGATAAATCATCATCCAAAAAGCAATGTGGCATATTTTTTTCACCAAGCAAGGGGAAATTTAGAGAAATCTTAAAGGAAACTCTCTGTAATCTCTGCAATACAGAAGTCAGTTTTCTCAATATAAAGCTTGGCTTGAAAAGATATCATACCGATCTATACGGATTGTAAATCATTCCGTCACAAGTAAATACCACAAGAAGCAGTTCTTGCAAGTTTCAAATGTTGCATAGTAGGCTTAGCTTCGGCCAATGAGATACGTGATGAATGATGCTTCATTTACTAATTTTGATATAATTTTGGTGTAAACCATGATTTCAAGGCTTTCTTTGTGGGTTTTTGCCGAACTACTTGCTCTGATATGGTGATTAACTGTGATGACCTCTCGGAAAGTGAAAATAAAGGGCGGTGAAGGAATACGCAGATAGAAAAGAATATGATCATACCCTGGATTCGTTAGTGTTAAAGGACTGTATATGTGAAATACGGTATTAGACACATATACACTAAGCCTGAATCTGTAGGGGGGCAAAAACGACTCTGTTTCACAAAACAAAGAACAGGGCGCTGAACAATGGCCTATCTCAGCATGGTTCAACCTAATAATACGCGTTTTTGCAATTATAGTCCAGGTACCCTGTAAATCATTTAGAAGCCGGAATTTTGCCAATGCCCGGACACTCGAGGACACGTCACAGACCAACGATTTATGTAAACTGGTTCCCTGTCTGGTGGATCCATAATGTCCAATGGCGGCCTGTAAAATTTGGGCGGTTTGATTTTTTTGAATGCAACAACAACGAAAACGCGGTCGACAACAAAAACAACAACAACATAAATAAATACGACAACATACCTGTGTTCCTTTCCCTGAATATTTTTAGTAATAATTCAAACTTTCGCTATTGAATAATAATATCATTAATTACATTAGTTACAACTCGTATTTCGAACATTTTGACCTCCAGGAAAATCATGGTCATGGTCAGCCATTTTGTTTCTCCTCATCGAGAAACAGTCTTCTCTTTGGAGAGTGTGCTTCTCTCGTATGTCCCGTTTTCATTCTGCATGGAAGTTTTGTACCGTGCCAGTATGCGTTTTAGCAAATAACTTATGCTTAGACATTGTGTAAGTCCAAAACAAGGTTTCCTTTTATTTAATATCGAGAAACAAGATTTCCTTTTATTAGATATCGAGAAAAGCATCATTGCCAAGTAACACATCATTGGAATCGCCTCCCCGTGAAGCATCAAATGTCGTGTCCAATTACAAAAATATACTTTTATTTAAGCTACTCTTTATGTACATCACTTTTGACTATAATTTCCGCAAGTCGTTACTAGAACAGTGCCCAGGTCTCTATATTCAATAGATGACAGGTCGGTTCTCAGTCCTATGACTTTCGGTGTTTCTTCTCCACCAGAGGTGCTCCGGTTTATATAAGGACGCTCGATTCACAATCTGATGGTCAGTAATGACTTTTTTAAATGTCAAAGTGGTACTTTGCTACGAAGGAACAATTTATCATTCACTAGTATACTTTAGTTACATTGAATTATACACACTAGAAATTTCTGGATATCTTTTAAAACTTATGCTGTTGGTACTCCTCAAATGGTTTGATAAATATCAACAACATAAGCAAGGTAAAGGAGTATCGTTATCGTTTGTAATTGTTTTAAACCTAGTTATCGGCTCAATCCTAATGCGTTATTATTGGAATTGTTATAGACCCATGTTCGAAACAATGGGGGCTGGTAGCTTATATTGTTTATATCTATGCACCACTCTCGGTGTTATGCATTGATACCATGTCCACGTTCGAAACAATGGGGGCTGGTAGCTTATATTGTTGATATCTATGCACCACTCTCGGTGTTATGCATTGATACCATGTCCACGTGCGAAACAATGGGGGCTGGTAGCTTATATTGTTTATATCTATGCACCACTCTCGGTGTTATGCATTGATACCATGTCCATGTGGTTTGACCTTATGATTCGAAACAAATCTGAATGAATACACTGGTAGTTCAAAGGTCGGTACTTATTGAATTACTACAAAAAAATGAACACAATAGTTTGCTATTACGTATTTATTGGAAAGCAAGTAAATTATAAATAAATAAATAATGGTAGACTATATGAAAGATGTACTAAACTAAAAGGTGAATGTACAATGAATATGAACAAATTTGATCGTTTACAATTTTCTTTTCAGGACCAGCCATCTATCATAAAAACATTATCAAATCCGAAACCTTTTCCTCTGTGGGATTTTCGAAATAATCACAGAGCCATTAATTCAACGAAATACACACATAGACACAGGGACCTTAAACATCAGCCGTAGTCGAACAAATATCCTAAGGAGCATCAGATCAAAAATAAAATCCTAACAATCCTAATTAGACCATATGGAAACACAAATGGGTAGATATCTTACAATGTCATTTTTTAAAATACTTTATGATCTATTTTTAACTTATTTTGTAAAAATCGAAACACTTAACTAATAATGGCTATCATTAACTTAAGTCTTCAAAAGCATTTACTATGCATAATACCATGCCAACACTGAAGATATTTCAAACTAGGACACAACCTTAGCAGGATTAGTGTCTGTACGCGTTAGGATCTTGATATCAAGTAATAACGTTAAGTGACCTTGACATTGTTACAATTTTTAAAAGCATTTCCTGTGCACAATCCCAGGCCCACATTCGTCATATTCTTGTTTAGAAATCCACATGGATCCAAAAGTGGATAGGGAGGCCAAAATGGATCCTCCGATCCAAACCGAGTATTTCCGTTCTGGTGGAGCTATGACCTTCACCTTCAATGTATTCGGTACAAGGTCGTCCAATTCTTTCTTCATTCTGTCCGCGATTCCTGGAAACATGGTGGAGCCACCAGACAACACGACATTATTAAACAAGTCCTTTCTGATGTCGATATCACACTTCATCACAGAGTTGTACAACAGTTCATGGGCCCCAACACTCTCCATACCGATAAACGAGGGCTGGAATAGAGTCTCACAACACCGGAACCTCTCGTTTCCAATGGTGATCACCTGACCGTCAGGCAGTTCGTATGACCTTTCACAAGCAGACGATTTACCACACGTGTCCAATTCCTGTTCAAAGTCGAGGGCGGTGTAACACAGCTTCTCTTTGATATCGCGAACGATTTCCAGTTCTGAGGACGATGTGAAGTTGTAGCCTCTCTCATGAAGAATTCTACCCAGATACGATGTGAGATCTCTTCCCGCCAAATTGATTCTTTCTATAGCATGTGGGAGAGCATAGCCCTCATAGATGGGTACCACGTGGGAGACGCCGTCCCCGGAATCGAACACAATACCTGTTGTACGACCGGAGGCGTACAGAGATAGCACAGCCTGTATGCTTACATAGAACCCAGGGGCGTTGAAGGTCTCGAACATGATCTGTGTCATCTGTTCTCTGTTAGATTTCGGGTTCAGTGGAGCTTCCGTCAGTAGTACAGGGTGCTCCTCTGGGGCCACTCTGAGTTCGTTATAAAATGTATGATGCCATATTTTCTCCATGTCGTCCCAGTTGGTGACAATGCCGTGTTCTACAGGGTATCGTAACGACAAGATGCCTCGTTTACTCTGGGCCTCGTCCCCAACATAGGTGTCTTTACCACCCATCCCGACCATACATGCGTCATACCGGGGATGGCCGGTGAGGGCCGGGAAAACTGCACGTGGGGCGTCATCTCCGGAAAACCCGGCTTTACACATGCCCGAACCGTTGTCAATGACGACAGCAGCGATATCGTCGTTTTCGTAACTCATTTTTTCTGAAAAGGACAATAGTTTGAGTTAGGAGTTATATTTTTACACTCTTATAGACTATCTACAGTGTTTAGTTCTATCCATCATTTTCTAGTTTTTTGGGGTTTTTTAAACGCAGTTTATATCAATTTAAACAACAATTTATCAAAAGTATATCAACCACTTTATTTCTTAAGGATTCTCAATGACAACTGACTTTAAATTCTTAATCGTAAGATAATTGCGAGACCATTATAACAGCTTTGTTTAAAATAATATTAACTGTCCTATACAATTTGTCATTGTACATCTTTAATCATAAATATCAAACGGTTTATCATATTCAGCTATAGCTTTATCTGATCAACTGCTGAACAAACTATCCCTCAACCTAAATCAATCAAGATGTAACATTATAAAAGGTTGTATTTACTTACTTGATATTTATGTCTTTGGTGAAAATGTTGTCAATACCTCTACGTCTCTCGATGTGTTTATCAATCGGAACAATTTCGATTTATGACAAAAGTTGAATTTAGCGCCCGAATTTATATCAATTAGGGATTCATTCATTTCACTGTAAACTGCGTTGGTCATGGTCAGCTTTCTTGGAACGTCTTCCATATAAGGTTGGTATAGTATTTGTCATCGAGTTATATTTATCTCTGATCCCCTGTTTTACCCTTCACCGTCAAGGTGCAAATAGTGTTAAACGTTACAGCTAATCGGTTGATCTTTAAATGCTTTATTGGTAAATGATTTAGAGCAGGTTTCTTTAACCACGCAACTATTTATTAATAAGTACTGAAGCTGTATTTTTGACAAAGCATTGTCGTTAAACATTTATTATAACTTTCAGCTAAAGTATGGGATACTCACATGCAATTAATATCACTAAAAAGCATAGACTCGTCAGATACCCTTATCGATTGCGGTATTACCTAGGTTAGTGTCTTTGTGATATGTTTACAGAGAAAGTAACGTAGAAAAAGAATGAAACCATCGCGATTAACAATTTCGCCTTTATTTGCAACGTTTTCAGAAACATTTATAACTCCCTTACAAGTATGTTTTGCTAAAGGGTATCATTTTAAAACTGGCTGACGTTTCGTAGAAGTTTATTAGAAATCGGTTTCCTTTGAACGGGTAAAGAGTAACAAATACATACACTTAGTCATAAACACTTGTGCAACACTATCGAGGTCAGATACCTGCTTAAAATCCAATACTGTTACCTTAATTCATTTTGTACAGTATACCGTAGATCGTAGACTTAATATACCGACCAATAGCGTCCTCATCTATAAATAGAAACGCCTTATAAGACTATGAACAAGATACCCACATTGATTATTCCATAACGGGAGAAATGTCCTATGGTTACAAATATGCACATGGAGTAATATCTGTATATGAATAATGTTGCATATTGTGTTTAGTTATTTTGAGATATAATTGAACCGTCCAGTAAAAATAATTTTTAATTATCATGTTAGGCCTTAGTCTACATGAATGAAATTGACACATCTTTCCATAACTTGTGCAAAAAACATTGATGCATCATTCCACAACTCGTTCAGAGGGCTCATTAGCATTGTAAGCATTATGTAAATATTTTTATCAATAAATTAACCTTTTTGATATTAATTCAAACTTCCAAAGTTTTCACGTTTTGCAAAAAAAAAAACACGCAAAAAAACAAACAAACAAAAACAGCTGGTCAATCTAAATGAAATAACCTATTACACCACATTTCCTAACTTTGACGCATCTACATTTCGACATTTGTTGCGAATCATCTTGAAACAGTGGTTTCTGTATAATCTATTGATTTGCTTAAAAATGTTTTACATCGTGTCAACATTCATCCCAGTTAAGTTGCGATGTCCAATCACAAATGATAATGAAAGAAGCGAATGATACGCGCTACATTGACATCAGAGACCTTTAGAAAGGATATTTTGTCGAGTTGTGGTCTCGATCTCCTATTTTCCCAGTCGGACTGCCTACCAACTGGGTTACTGAGGCTGAATTCTATGAATCTATCTCCGTATACTGACTACCCCTTCTGCTTAATGAATACATTACCAGTACTCGAGCCGTTTGTGGATTGATGACGAGTCGTGATGTGGACCCCGATACTCAGGGGATTCGAACCAAAGGCTCTTGTGTCCCGAGGTTTACGCTCTATCACTGGATTATGGCCACCGTTTAGCTCTTCACCAACATGTCCTGATAGAATATTGTCAGCGAAATGTCTTTCACAAAGAGTTTGCCATTGTTGAAGACGGTACTTACTGACAGGGTTTAAGGCTTTACAGCCAAGAATCAGCAAAACGCCATCAACAGATTAACATGAAGTCTGAACATACTGTTCATTATTCCATGACCATATACTAGACAACATAAGACTCTTTGAAACAAGGAATATCCAAGAGACGTAAAGGATTGTCGCGGATATTCCAGAGAAGGCTTACAGGCGACATTAATCTTTTTGCCAGATATAAGGTAACCGTAAATCCATTCCAATGGACATGAAACACCATAGGTTATTTAAGAGTGCAAAGGTTTGTTTTTCTAGTCAATATTGATAAAAGACGATGTTTTATCGAGGGATGGCATCTCGTAGATGCCATCCCTCGATAAAACATCGCCTTTTATCATTGACTAGTCCACTTGTCACCATGAAAGGATCTTGTCTGTCAAGCCAAAATACTTACATGAGATTTCTTTGATTTTGAAGGGTGTGAAGGAATGGGGGCTCTATGGTTTAGAGATGAAAAACTAGGATTTGAAGTTACCCTACTCTGCATTAGTTCAAACCATGGAGGGCTAGCTTTAAATTCCATAACATAATGCCATGGCTCTTTAAAGTAACTAAATGCTTTTCCAACACAACGTAACCTATCAGTAGAAACCATATCATGTTGCAAAGACTTTATTGAAGGTCAAAAAGCCTATTTGTCAAACACTATTTTTAGCTCACAACCAATATACTCAAATGGAGTTTATCCATCAAAACGGTAAATGTCCTCTGACAAAAGAGGATGGCAAAAAGTTGATGCTTCTCTACACCAGGGTACTGTTTTCATAAACATCTAAGGTTAAGAATTTGTGTAAGTTCAAAACAACCTTCCCTCTTATTTCAATAATGAGATAAGCAGTATTGCAAAGTAACACGTCTGAGACGCCCCAAATGATGTGTCAAATTCAATACTGTACTTTTACTCAATCATGCTATTCATTTTCATCAGTTTTGACTTACACAAATTATATTTATAAGTTGTTTAGTACAACGGTACCTAAGCATTTAAAAGTAACTTTTTAAAAGCATAGTCCAGAGAAGCAGCAAATTGTGTGTTATCCTTTTTTGTGCTGTTCACCCGTACTGATATTTCTTGTTGATCAAAGTTGTAAAAAACTAAAATTAATTGAAACTACAGGAGAATCTCTCGAGACGAGAAACAACGCCTGTTGTCTCGGTGTTTTTCGGTGTTTATGCTGTTTTTGTTGTTGTTGTTGTTTTGCTGTTTTTGTTCTTTGTTTGTTGTTGAAATGAATTGCAACTACAGAAGAAATCACTCGAGACGAACAATACCGCCTGTTGTATCGGTGTTTTTGTTGTTGTTGTTTTGTTGTTGAATTGCTGTTTTTATTGCTTTTGTTGTTTTTGTTGTTTTTGTTGTTTTTGTTGTTGTTGTTGTTTTCATTTTGCTGCAGGAGCGGCTAAGCGATATAAAATTAAGCAGAGAATAACGACAGTATCATATTTCGATTTGCTTCTGGTTATATATCTCACAATAATAGTTTTAGGCTGGAGGTAAAAGTAAAGCTCTTTATAATTTTGATAACTCTACAAATGTAAACATACTATACCTCCCATGTTTATTTATAGCAATGAACCAGAAGAAGCAATACACTATGGCCCGGTGTGACTAAATCGGGTAATAAGGGTCACAGATATATTTAAACTTATTATTAACCCCCAAACCCATATATGGAAGTCTTTCTTAGAATATCGGGTATGACCAACGAAAGATTCATTGAAATAATAATGCCATCATAGGGCGGTAGTTGAATATAAATAAGGGTGCTATGTTCAGTTTGCAAATCAATTCAGCTTTCGACATCAACAGCACTGAGTTAAGAAGAAGAAAAGACATATTGAAACAGACGTATTTGAAATAATATATCGCTAAACTATTAAGGTAAGAACATATATACAATTCTCTTGATTTTAATACTATCATCAAAGATAACAATTTTATCTTTCATTCATTTGTCTATTTATCTTTTTTGTTGTTTGTAAATTAATGACTATTAGTGTGTAATATGTCAACAGATATTATCGTATTTGATCAGCATATTTATAAATGAGATTTTACTACTGCGGTAGTGGCTTCGGATTTTCTCAAATTCCACTATTCTAGGTATATATCGCAAGTGCAGGTTTTACTTCGGAATCGATATAGATCTGTTTATCAGGTCTATGTTATAATGCAAAAGTTTGCATAAAGACTGTTGGTGTCGGCTATTTTGATACTGTTTCGACCCGATATGATTGATATAAATACGCATTATAATGCTAGAATGGTTGTTCTTTTATCCATATTACAATTAACGCAAACTTGTTAAGGTTTGGTTTAGCATGTCATGCTAAGGTGGTAGCAGTATGTGACCTAAATCAATACTTAATGGAGTCATTGTATAAAAGAAGAAAGCACGTTCGACGAGCGTTTCCATTTTATTTAGTTGGTTCCTACTAAGTTTTGGAGACAAAATGCCACTTTTTTGTCCTATATAATATCAATGGAGACCTGAAGCTTTTGTATCTCGATTCGTTCCTTTTCCATTCAAAGCGATTTCTTTTTCATTATAACGTCTAGAAATCAGACCGAACATCGCTTGTGTCATTGATCCAAGCTAAAGAACGACAGAGTATCGATAAAAATCTTTATTACTGTCAAAACATATTCCATAAACAAAATGTTATTTTATCTCTTCGTTCCAAAATTCAATGATTAACTTGTAAACATGTTGACTAATAGAGAATCCAACGCCTTTTTAAATAAAGATAATCTATGTCGTTTCAGTTGGGAATAATACATTTCTTTTAAATACACGAATCACTGATGTTGTGACTTCGTATATCTTTAAACCGCGTCTTTATAAGGTACTGCTACTTCATTAGGGAAATTAAAATAATTGAGGCAGAATGTACAAATTCACAATACTAGTGAGTCAAATATTTATTCTCTTTACAGACAAAATGAGTTACGAAAACGAAGATATCGCTGCTGTCGTCATTGACAACGGTTCGGGCATGTGTAAAGCCGGGTTTGCCGGAGATGACGCCCCACGTGCAGTTTTCCCTGCCCTCACCGGCCATCCCCGGTATGACGCGTGTATGGTCGGGATGGGTGGTAAAGACACCTATGTTGGGGACGAGGCCCAGAGTAAACGAGGCATCTTGTCGTTACGATACCCTGTAGAACACGGCATTGTCACCAACTGGGACGACATGGAGAAAATATGGCATCATACATTTTATAACGAACTCAGAGTGGCCCCAGAGGAGCATCCTGTACTACTGACGGAAGCTCCACTGAACCCCAAATCTAACAGAGAACAGATGACACAGATCATGTTCGAGACCTTCAACGCCCCTGGGTTCTATGTAAGCATACAGGCTGTGCTGTCTCTGTACGCCTCCGGTCGTACAACAGGTATTGTGTTCGATTCCGGGGACGGCGTCTCCCACGTGGTACCCATCTATGAGGGCTATGCTCTCCCACATGCTATAGAAAGAATCAATTTGGCGGGAAGAGATCTCACATCGTATCTGGGTAGAATTCTTCATGAGAGAGGCTACAACTTCACATCGTCCTCAGAACTGGAAATCGTTCGTGATATTAAAGAGAAGCTGTGTTACACCGCCCTCGACTTTGAACAGGAATTGGACACGTGTGGTAAATCGTCTGCTTGTGAAAAGTCTTACGAACTTCCTGACGGTCAGGTGATCACCATTGGCAACGAGAGGTTCCGATGTTGTGAGACTCTATTCCAGCCCTCGTTTATCGGTATGGAGAGTGTTGGGGCCCACGAACTGTTGTACAACTCTGTGTTGAAGTGTGATATCGACATCAGAAAGGACTTGTTTAATAATGTCGTGTTGTCTGGTGGCTCCACCATGTTTCCAGGAATCGCGGACAGAATGAAGAAAGAACTGGACGACCTTGTACCGAGTACATTGAAGGTGAAGGTCATAGCTCCACCGGAACGGAAATACTCAGTTTGGATCGGGGGATCTATTCTGGCCTCTCTATCCACTTTTGGATCCATGTGGATTTCTAAGCAGGAATATGAAGAATGTGGACCTGGGATCGTGCACAGAAAATGCTTTTAAAGACTGTTCCAATGTCAAGGTCACTTAACTTAATAACTTAATAATTTGATATTAAGATATGGTATTTCTACATCGTAAGAAAATGTTTCACGAAACTCGTGTACACTAAGTCGCCTACAGTTGGTACTTATGACGAAGACGAGTAACTCGTTATATAAGTAAGTCATGGCTGATGTGCCTCTTTTCGTGCAATCTCATTACAACAGAAATGGTATAGTATTGACCCTTGAATATATTATACTTTAGGGACACTGTAGACGAATGACGGATGGTAGTAAAGTAAGTTAACGAGTTAAGAGTCTTAATAAGGCATATATACGGATATTCGAACATTTGGATAACAAAATTGCTATCAAGATATAACACTTGCTATCCGAATATTTTGAGTATACAGTTCCCTTGAAATTACAATCTTATATTGTGATGCGGACCAAAGTGTAAGGGTCCTATTCTTTAATAAGCGTATTCGATTTGAAAAACGATCAGGTTGCATTCTTTTGATCAGATGTATGTATTTCGAAAAAGAAAGAAAGTATACTGCCATAGGAAAGAAAGTAAAGTTATAAATACTTTTTGTTTTCGAAAAAAGTGTGTGAATCTAATCATTCGAAGGCCATTTTTTCGACAGTTCATGAAAACTTACTTTCAGATATGAATGAGAGA
Source organism: Cerastoderma edule (assembly GCA_947846245.1). Lineage (NCBI taxonomy): Eukaryota > Metazoa > Mollusca > Bivalvia > Cardiida > Cardiidae > Cerastoderma > Cerastoderma edule. The sequence continues at coordinate 20,212,396 of OX401404.1, read as the reverse complement.
TGTAATCATATTTAAAAAAGAATTGTAGTTTTTATCTGTTATCCAGTAAAGGTCATTATAAACGCATAACCGTTTTATTACCTCATCGCATGTATTTTACACCATTTAATGTTATTTACTTTCATGTTTTGTAAGAAAAGCTTTTTAAATAAACACTTGAAAAAACATTTCATACAAGGATTACGCTTTCAATTTGTTTTTCGTCTAATACAGCAACCAACTCCTATGCAGAGGTATCGTTCGTACCTCACGGATATAGAAGTAACGGGAAACAATTTACACGGGTATAGCTAACTCGGCTGATCCAAGCTGTAATGAAATATCTAGGTCTGGATCATTCGTACTAGGGTAGACAGTGATACAGGTACAGCTACACAAGGTGCAAATGAAGGGAGTTAATTCATAAAGAACAGACCCGCAAATGACAAAACTTGTCTCCTTTTATTCGAACTTCAGGGTGTAATGGGGGAAGGTGTATTTCGATTTGAGGTATCGAGTCCGTAATTTCGCCCTGTTCCATAGACACATGTTTTAGTACACACATATCTGGCAACTCAATACATTACCATGACCATTGAGGTCACGAGTAAGTTCTCATTTTACGGATTATAATTTTTTTTTTTTAACCAAGCATTTATTGCTTGTCTTAACCCTTTATTATCGGTTCGCGAACAGACGATTTTAATTAATATAGAATCAAGCAAATGCTCATTTAGTAAGGGTAAAGATTAATTGCGTATTTGCTATTATTAATTGATTTAGTATTGATCCTCAAAGAGAAGATAGTTACGAGTACGACTAGAGACGAAGATTACACATGTTTGTATATTTATCTCTCGAACAAAAGAATAGAGTATGTCTATGGGTTTGATTTGAAAAAGAAAAAGGAAAAAAAAAGACACAGCGTATTAAAACCCCAAATCAGCCCGACTATCTAGACCGATGCTTTTATGTCAGAGCAAAGCAGTTGATGTTCCAATCTTGAACCCTATCCTAAGTATAAGAGGGCTCTGCATATTTCTAAGAGGAGTGTTAAGGCCCCTCTTGTGAGAAACATAACCTTTACGGGTGTTTCGTCTCTCTTGTCTCACTAGATATAGGATTGGGAAAAATATTCTACCCCGATAACTGATTACCCGCAGGATTCTTCGGTGTAAATAAGCCCGAATCCCAGGCTACCCGGTAGTTATTCTCTCCCTTTAGATAAATATATATACATTTCGCATTACCACGTTTTCTTGTCTGTTTATAGCTCATTTCAACACGGCTGAAAACATCGACAAAAAGCATTTTATTAATTTTGTGTTTCAACTGAGTGAAATCTATTTGCAATCATTCCGGTGTAGGATTCGTTTAAAAAGGCTTTATTCTATAAAGAAAACTTTTTCGTCGGTTATCGTCCTAAATGATGTTTTTCACAAGCGTTATGCAACGTAGTTTTGAAAGAAAATCCAAATATTTCAGGGCTTGGAATCACGTGATCAAAAATGATAGAGACCGTGGAAAAAATGGCGACTTTAGTCGCTTCGACTTCTTCAAACCGGTGAGAATCCTTTCATTTTTTTTGTATACAAATATTGTTTTGAATGGATATCTTACCGATCTATCGGGTATGAGCTTGACAATGTTTTACCATGCGTTGTTGCAATCATAGACCCGATACCCGGTTATTGGTTTACTAGTCGTTGTGGTTCTCTACTCTATGCCCTTGCACTTGAGTACCCATCGCAGCCCCTGTGACTTACGGAGCGTCCACTCTACAAGACATACCCGGTATAGTTTATACAATACTTAGTGATATTTTATTCAAGAAATGAACACCATCATATACATAACAAACAGTTTAGTCAAACGGTTCGGAACAGAAGCTAAAAGCTTTAAGCTTATAATGTTCTTCTTCCTTTTATTTTTGTATGGAAAGTTTGCTCGGTTCATATACTAAGGGTCGGTCATGATGTTGTTGTATTTCCTGAAGGATTTATATCCTCAAGATTGGATTTTTATAGTTTAGCCAATTAGGCCTTCGCCACCAAATATCAGCGTATTGTCTAAGGGTAAAGGAAACTAAGTTTTAATTTCCAACACACTCTCACATCTATCGACAAGCTGCTTCAGATGTTATGAAAAGACACAAAGTGAGTGATGTGCGCCCACCACAAAAGGTAATCTTCAATTATTCATAACCTCTGTCGGATTTACGTATGCTTTACTAAAGTCATACTAATGACTAAAGTTATTGACATTATACAACCTTTTATCATAGCAGCTTACAATTTCTTTATACGTTAATTTGGAAGAGCATAATGTCATTTGTAATGACTCAACTAAAGTTCATTTATTTTCAGAAATACTATTGTCTCTCATATTTTAAGTCGAACTCGCTAACCATTTAACCATTGTGGCGAGGCAAGCCCAAAACTAAACAAATTCTTTAAAAGTCGCAATATTTTTGATACATGTTGTATTTCATCTTTTACAATATTTACATAGACAATCAATGCAATGTACATGAACTTCAATTATAAGATACTGGAAAAGAAATGACAACACCTTTTTAATGAAAAATATACATCGATCCCTAAGAAGAATATGGCAATTCTATCTAGCAAAACATAGCTCTATTTAGACATAAATCAAACAACCTTGAAGTCCATACCTAATTAATAATCTCGTCCTTCAGTTTTCTTCACTTGGGTGCATCAGCTGCAACATATCTTAAAAATCATTGTGGCCAAGTGACAAAAAATTTATCAGTTTGTCACAAATGTGATCAACAGGGTTCTATCCAATTCCATGTGAAATGTGTATTGTTTCTTTTTATTATCTCATATATGTCATTGTGGTTTGCATGCTTTAATATACATAGATCCGTCACAAAGTCTTATAACAATATTATGTTTTGGGTACAGAGATGAAAAAACTTCATAAGACAAAAGGAAGAAAACTGTCTCATAACGACAGAGGATTTCTGTTTTTTCCCAAAGGAATTTCAGAACTGTTTATACAAATTCATATGAAGGAAAAGATGAGTCTATCATTTGCTAAGAACTTAGGACATATTTCCCACGTGCCCTTTAAAGCTACATTTTGAAAATAAACAAACCGTTTTCATTAATTGATGGAAAACGTACAACCTGGTCAAAGAAGTTTCATTTACCTGACAATATACATAACAACTCGAACGATCCTATTTCAATTCCCTTCATTTCACTCAGTTCCTGTTACAGAAAACAAAAGGTAATTTGATATGAAACAAATATCCAACACGGCAGTATGAATATATTTTGTCGGTTGGGTTTCAGGATATCCGAACCATAGCTTTTTTAGACTGGGATTAAGACATTTTGGAAGTCAATCGTCCATATCGACATGACAACATGTCTATGTGCATAGACACGTACCCATACACACTCACACCCATCGTCACAATTCATTTCAATTCGATTTCTTTTATTTCACTCAGTTCCTTTTACAAAAACAAAATGTAATTGTTATGAAAAACATATTTTACAAGCCAGTATATAAATATATATTGTCGGTTGGGATTCAAAATGTCACAACCTCCGTTTGTTTCAGATATTTTGAAAGATATTCTAGATCATGACCAAATCAATCTGAATGTTTGATCTTGAACTCTTTAGCTCACTGAGTTCCAGAACTGCCCTGGCGACACATTCACGCTTCCTCTTTATTCCTTTCTTGTGAGAGAAGACAAAAAACGTGACAGCCCCTCCGTGGAAATCGCAGATGTTGATGCCGTCCATACTGTACTGTTCCATGTACGTAATCCGACCTAGTCCCTTATTGGCACGCTTGCTTTTCGATTTGAAACATTTTTCTCCTGTTTCTACCATCTTGGCTGTCGTTTTTACGGCAATGTACTTTGCATTTGGTAGAGATTCGGCACTGAAGTTATCGGAATCAATGAGTAAGTAAAGACGTTCACTTGCAGTTGATAAGTCGATCGAAAATCTTAGGTCGCCGATTACATCTTTGCTGCCATGTATAATAATAGCAGAATTCTCGTCGAAATTTTGCGGATCTTTTTTAATGGACTTTGGTTTTGCGAAAAGCCGTCTTCGTAGCATGGGACTTTCAGCGTAAGGAAGATCCACTACAATGGCTCCATTAGGGCAAGGACCGAGTGTCAGGTATTCGGTTCGAGCTTCCCTTGCCAGTCTTTTAAGACATCTTTCATCATTTTTGTCACCCGAAGGCTGTTTGAGCGTCGACCTAACCGTTATATTCTTGCCACCGAGTCTCTGCTTTAGTAGTTCAATGGCATATTCGTATTGTCCCATGCCTCTTTTTATCAGTGGTGCGACTTCGGACGTCTGAAGCGCTTGTGAATATTTTAGTTCTGTGTCGGCTATATCTGAATACCGAGGGCTATCTACGAACATAGAGTAAGGTGACGATCCTTCCTGTGGCTTGAGACCTCGACATTGTCCCCCAATTTTCGTGGAAGTTTCGTCGTAACCAAGGCTAAATTTACGAAAGCCAATGTACTTCGACTCGGTTTGGTCGTAAATATAAGCCAAGTTATCTGAACGCCTTCTACTGTCCTGATTCGACCCGAATCTTGGTAGCAAGGTGCTTGTTAGGCTCGTACTGAGCCTCGTTTTGGCATCCTGCAGTTCCTTGATACCTCCCTCCGATAGTGCCTGAATGGCAGCCATGCTTTTGGAGACGCGGCTTGATATGTCCAAATGCCAACTTAAACGGGCACCACTTTCCATTCTCTTTTCCTCTGATGAGTCAAAATCCAAAAAAATCGCAAACTGTCCAATAGTGCCGTTTGCTATCAAACTATACCAGAGAATGATGGTTATCACAACAGGTCCTGATTACTTTTATATTATAAAGCTCCAAAAGTGCCTTTTGTTGTGTATCAAATTCAAGAATACCAAAATCACCAATTGCTTAGGTAGTGTTTTGTCAAATATTACAAGAATTTATGAACTTCTTTGTTCGCTCAAGTACAATAACTGTTATTGGTCTGAAGCAGCACACGTGCAATGTATTACCTCTTGCAACTCCGAGTTACTAGAACGATTTAAGATTGTCGATTATTTTCGTCCTTATTTATAGTGCACAAGTCGTGACCAACGCTAAGCTGAAGACCTCTAGAAACCGCTCAGAATAGTTCCTACAATTCGTTATATAGTTACCTTGGAATTGTTTCACAATCCTTTTCTTAAATGTTATTTCTTTGAAACTACAAAATGTCCGATAGCAAACTTCATTTTAAAGAAATGGTATGATCGTTTTCTACGTTGTTTGGTGAAGAATTAATGTACATGCATGGCAAAAATTGGTGTCTATGTAAAGATAGTATCCAAGATTTGATATCTAGAGGCTTTCGATCAACCCTACAATTGTATTTGATATCCCAGAGACTTAGAGTTGCTTGTTTATAGATGTGAGAGGATTTGGGAGTTAGATTTATTTTATTTAAGAGTGTACATCAGATGTACTTTTGTACGGTACGTACTATAGAAAAGTCGCTGGAAGCAAAGGTAGTTATTATCTAGAAGTTTTGAATGCCTGTATACAGTGAATTAAAATGTGTGTTTTTTTTCTATCAAAAAGCGTTAAAACGGATTAATTGATACCCTTTTAATTTATAATACTTTGAATTACTACTTTTAGTTGTATGTCGTACAGCAATGCAAAAATTTCAAATTGTTTCATATGTGAACGAGCATCATTAAAGCGATACTATCTTGAATATATTGTTCAGACGCTGGTAAGACAATTTCACCCAAAACTAAGGGTTGCTCTCGACGATCAATATGCCCTTCTTCGTCTATATGCTCCCTCAGTTCGCTCAGACCGTCTAGTTTGTGTGTACTTTTATAAGTACCGAAGTGCAGAGTTTTCGGATCGATGTTTTAACCTTTACAAAGATCAAGGGAATTGTGTTGAACTTATATAACATAAGAAAAGTTCTGAACACCTAGTGCAAAGGACAGTGTCGCGAACGTAAGTACAAAATGCACCAATAACATATTTACTATTGTATAATACGCATTGGAGAATAGCTAATCGTTGCAAAATGTGTAAATTATATTATGAAGCACTTTGTATATTGAATGAATATGTATATACATCTAAAAGCGTTGAAACAGATTTGAGATCTACCGTATATAATTTTACATACTTAGATGTTTTAGACGATTTCCAAATTAAATATGCTTTCTATAGCTACTTTTAATGGTATATCATACAACAGTCCAAAACTATTATTTCAACAACATTTTATTTTGACTTTAAAATTTTCTCATCTGTACACAATCAATCGTAAGGCTTGTAGAAGAAGGCCAATCCTCCTTAGATAATAAAGGAAGGGATTGTGATAATGAGCAATTAAAAGCATTTTTACGAAATAGTTTGCACCCAAATACCCGTTTGTTTAGGTTGACTCCCATGATACATCACATCGAGGCATCAGCTGTAGAAGTTTTTCATCCCTTAGAATGCTGGGTAATTTTCGGAAATTAAATTTTTGTGTCGTCTGCTTTCCAAAACTCTAAATTTCTGCTTTATTTTAATGAGGAAAGATACCCAGAGAAGCAAACAGGTTAGATCGCAGGCTAGTCTTCTATTTACTTGGCGGCTGGTCTGGATCTTACATATTTGCATAAGCATGAAGTCGGTTCCATCACTATAAGGTTAAAAGACAACAATGTGACAAAAGGCCAAAAATCTCCAAACGAGCAATTTACTCTTGAATCACAATGGTTTCAAACAACGACTGTCAACTGATAATGGTTTCAACCTGAACCCGACGCAAAATTCCCATATGATGGGGTGAGTGAAGGCTTTCGTATAACAGATAAAAGTTCATGTTTAATTATCACCAAGCTGTTTAAGTCAACCCAGGGAGCATTAAACAAGGATTGTGGGATTGATCGATGGCCTTATGTTTATCACCTTTTTTGTTTGTTTGAATGCGGGTAAATGCCGTTTTAACAATGTAACTGCTATTTATTTTATCATTCCCAACTATTCATTATTTAGTCTTTACTGTCTCATTCATCTTTCTTTTGTATTCCATAATTAAGCCTTTTCCATTTAAAAATCACACTTTTCGCACTTGTGTTTGTATTAGTATGTGTATGCAGTTTATACATTTGTATGTTGTACATATGTTTGACAAACACACTATGTTTAGTTTATATGTCAATAAATTATTTGAAACTTGAAACTTGTTATATCAAAGCACTCACTTGATCGAATATTAGGAAAACACACAAAGTCCATAACTTCTCCAATGTATAAAAACGATTTATCAGTAAAATCTTATTCTTTTTCCTTTCTTTATTTTTTTATATTTGCACTTTGTTTTCCTTTCGTCTTTTCTTGATCAAGTCTTCTGCATGTAGAACTTATAATAATAATTATTCAGAATATCGTCTATATATATACATATTCATTCATAATATGTGAGGCCTTCGGCACATGATACAAACAAAACCTTACCATATTTATTTATTCACTATACTTTTACTTAAAACACGAACTGGTTGCAACCAATTAAGTAGACGTTGTATCGAGGAATTGTGACATGTTGGGTAAACAGTTAACATTAGCCGCTTTACTAGTTATAAGCAACCTTTTGACAATGGTATTCATGATATTACTCAAATTGCATCTATTTCAGTGCAAATATTAAAATGATTTTAGTTTAATATGTAGCTACAGATACTGTTAAGAATAAGTTTCTTTTTGACATTCATCGTCTATGTTATTATAAAGATACAAAGATAGGTTTCCTTTCTGATACACGTTTTGAAAATACACTTTTGCATATTTGCAGTAGTGTAAGTAAAGTGCATTCGTGCCAAAATGAACTGTCCTTGGACACAACAACAGTGATGCCGTATACCAAAGAATAGCCATTGGGTACAAGTTCTTCAAACGCTTTATGATTTTAGTTGACTCGAATGAGATGCTACATTGACAGTGTATGATGTCCTAATCTATACAAATCGGCCTTATAATCTGGTTTGAAATAAAAATGTTTTTTTTTTGTTATTAAATGTGTCAGTTTAAACATAGATTATTACCAATCAATATTAATTGGCATATACATGTATTACATGGCTACTGTAATTGATTTATTAACACAAGGGTTTGCCTCCAAGTTCTTATTTAGAATTGGCCATTCCCATTTGTATTTATTTCGCTGTCAAAAGGTGCCATACAAAAGAGAAATGGGTTTCTGATGGAAATATGCATAATTTCAGCAAACGGGATTGTCCATTTCTACTACTACGATTAGAACATAGACTTTGCGAACTTAAAAATAATTCACGGTTAAGAATACTTAATAACTATTCTGGTGAAGGTTGTATTTTCTCATTTTTCCCAAGTTACAATCTTTCAGTTATAAGGCGACCGGACAGAGTTCTAAGTAAGTGGTGTTGTCTGGGAAAAGGGCTTAAAGGTGCTTGTTTAAAGCGATGAGGGAATTTAGAAGTTGAGAATTGGTTTTATATAGCACTGCAAAACAGCTTTACTGTTATAAAACACGCAAAGTCGAATACTCATTGGTAGCAGAATTAGATCGTTTTTTATTTCTTTAAAAAGTAAATACCAAGAATAAACATGTATTTAAATAAGAACAAAATGCATGACATCTTTTTCGAGACCTAACGCATATCAACTATACATACTTAGAATAATTGACGTACCGAATTAATCAAGTTTTTAAAAGCTACTTTTAACTGTGTAACAAACAACGATACAAAAACTGTATTGTTTCAACGCCAATTATTTTGACTTTCAAATTTTGTCTTCTGTAGACAAGCACTTTTCAACAATGGTACTTGAGGGAGGAATGCTCTGTAACATAAGGATCATTTTCGGCACCAACCAATCCATTACTGTAATTAAGTGGTGACCGTTTGGCCGACATTTGTGTAGTGAATCGTGTTTTGAAAGATACATGTACATGTATACAGTAGTTACAATCTCTACCCGAATAAATTGGTTCCCGCTACGCTCCCTCAATATCGTGAGGTAAGAACGATAACTCTACATAGGAGATTGGTATAAGTATAGTTTGTTATAGTTGTCAAGTTTTATTTTGTTCGTGTGTATTGCAATATTCTTTTTTAAGGGAATATGTTAAAACTAATTTAATTGAAAGTTTATACATGGTGACTGACAGGCTAAAGAAGAAGTTAAGATGTTTCTCACAGATGTTTGAATATATTGTGCTCAACTGACATTTCATTTGAGTTCATGTTTTAGCACCAGCAGATCGATGAATCATACGTTACGAATTAGCGAAATTTTCGGATTTCGTTTTAAAAATCAGGGTTGGACATTATGGCATATGGCAAACTGCGAAATTGTTTGGTATTGAAACTGTCTGTAGTTATCACAGTTTAATTGTTGACCGTTATGCAATCCTATAAGAGTGAGTTTATATAATCATCATCATCATCATCATCATCATCATCATCATCATCATCATCATCATCATCATCATCATCATCATCATCATCATCATCATCATCATCATCATCATCGTCATCATCATCATCATCATCATCATCATCGTCATCATCATCATCATCATCATCACCACCACCACCACCATCATCATCATCATCATCGTCATCATCATCATCATCATCATCATCATCACCATCATCATCATCATCATCATCATCGTCATCATTATCATCATCATTATCATCATCATCATCATCATCATCATCATCATCATCATCATCATCATCATCATCATCATCATCATCATCATCATCATCATCATCATCATCATCATCATCTGTTTCGTTAATGGCTAGCAGTCTTCAATGGACTATAATGGCCATGGGTGGGGGGGTTAGTCAGTGGAAGGGTTGTCAACCTCTCAAGCTTTCCAGTCCACCTGAGAGAAAAAGTGACGAAAGGTTAAAAATGTGCAAAGACCTATCTTAGCCTTCATTTCCTATACAGTGCAACTCAACCTGCGAGTGGTTAAAATATTAGAATTGTTAGTGTATTTCAAAAGATAGAAAAAAGATATATGTACTGTCTAATCTAGTCAGCCCTAACCGGGAATGAGTTCCAATCAACAACAGTTCTGGGGAAGAATGAAAACTTTATATACATGTAGCTTGATGGTGAGGGGTGTATTTGATATGCCAGATAATGGTTATGTATGAACGATATTTTGTTTGGTGTCATGTATTGGGACGGTGTAATGTCAACAAGTCCATAGTGTATTTTATGGAAGAGGCTTAGACGGGCATTTTGTGTTCTGCGCTCTGAGGACTCCCATTGGGGTAGGGTTAAATGTCTTGGTAAATGTACCAGGCTCCTTTTAGTAGTTGTTTGCTACAAAGCGGGCTGCTCGCCTTTTTACATTTTCCACTTTTTTAATATCGTATGAATGGTGCGGTTCCAAGACAGATGCACTATGCTCGAAAGAGGGTCTGACAATTGATTTATAGGCTGTCGCTTTTGTTTCAGGTTTAGCTGAATGAAAGGTAAGTTTCAGAAAAGTTTCAGAAAGCCAAGATTTTGACTGGCCTTACTTGTTATCTTATTACTGTGTGGTGTCCATGATATATTTGATGAAAGTTTGACACCAAGGTATGTGGCTTCATGCACAACAGAGAGGGGCTGATTATGCAGAGTGTAGTTTGCCTTGATCGTTTTGCTCGATTTGGTAATGTGTATAATGTGACATTTGTTCACGTTAAAAGACATCCTCCATTTCCTCTCCCATCCCTCCAGTCTGGCCAATTCTTCCTGCATGGTCTCTGAATCTTCTACTGATATTATTTCTTTGTATATGATACATTCATCAACAAAGAGCCTCACCTGCGACTGAAGATTAGTAGGAATATCATTAATGTAGAGAAGAAACAGAAGATGGCCCAAAACGGAAACTTGAGAGACACCAGAATCTACAGTAGCTTCAGATGAAAAAGACCCGTCAACTACCACTTTCTTCTTGCTATTACTGAGGGAAGCATTGATCAAGTTATTTGTTAGTCCTCTTATTCCTTAATATTTGAGTTTAAAACGATGTCGTCTGTGATCGACCACATCAAAGGATTTACTAAAATCCATTATAGCGACATCAACCTGGCTCCATATAACTGATTTCTTTATGTCATGAAAGAACCATTCAAGATAGGTCTCACATGATCGCATGGTTCCAGTATTATGGTACATGACCAATTTGTAAGGATTTGTTAAATTGGAGGTAAGTATAGGTGCTAGTTCATCGGTACATTCTTTAAGTAATCTTGGCTTTATAGCTTCTGATTCTTCTGCTTTATGTCGGTTTAGGCCTTTTAGCAATTTACAAACTCCATTATCAGAAACAGAAATATCATGCATATCTGGGAAAGGGCTGACATCAAGATTATGTAGGCCAGAGTCATTAGGTTTGGTAAACAAAAGAATAAAACTGGTGAATGAGTATATTTGCTTTATCAACAGAGGCAGATTTTAAAATACCGTCTTCTCTAAAGGGAGCTACACCACATGGATCTTTTTAAGGCTTTTGATCGAACTCCAGACACGTTTTGTGGTTCCAGGTTTATGTTCTTCTTGATCACACACAATGTTGTTAATGTAATTTCAGTAGGCTTCTCTGGTTTTCTTATGTAAGAGTACCTTTACTGTCTTTAGAATCGCAAAATTATTGTATTTTTTTTCTACCTTGGTTTACAGCCTATCTCTCTTTTTCATAAACCGTTTTTATTTCAGAATATATCCAAGACATTGTTGTTAGCCTTTTATAGTTTTTGATGGTATATATTTATTAGTCAAAGTTTCAATTTTGGATGTGATCTTTTCCCAAACTGTCACTGAATCAAGGAATGACTTTGATATTATCAACCAATGTTTAGTTATTTATGAATAACCCACCAAGGACATTTTGTGATGTTTCAGTAAATCTAGTTGGTTCTTGAATCAACTACTGAAGGCTTAAAGAGTCTGCAAGATCGAGAAGTTTGTTACTTTCTTCAGCATAAGAGGCACATGTATTTACATTGAGGGATTCCCAATTTATATCGACAAAGTTTAAATCACCCCGACTATAATTACGTTGCTTGAATTGTCAAAAAGGAAGGCAGTGTGGTGTATATCATCTATACAGTTGAAATCATTATCTAGTCTGTATGCGCTGCAAACATAAAGGTCTTTTTTATATTGTGCTTTATTTGGGCCCAGATATTTTCAGAGTTTTGATTGAAGCTCAGACAGGGAGTTGCTGACAATTTTGTTTGAGATAAGTAGGAAGACCCCGCCTCCCGTTTACGATCTTTCTACAAACTTTATAATCATTCGGGAAGACTTCAGAATTCTTTATGTAGGATTTCAGTCACGACTGCTTAGCACGATATAAGGCTTGAAAGTAGATAGCATAGTCATAAAAGCTAACCTTTTCTTTTTTACAGATTGAAAGTTTGCTGTGATGATTTTGAGATTTGGGATATTTTTTTTTCTACCAACTTATTTAGGAGCTCGGTTCGATTGTCCAGATAGTACTAGGTTTGATGTTCTTCCAGATGGTGTACTTCTATGAATAGGATTTTGTAGTGCGGTAGTAAGTAAAGGTAAGCAATATGAATCCGAGCTGATAATTGATACAGGCTGATCTGAGTCAATAAATGATGAGCTTTCAAAAAGTGATGAAGCAAAATTTGGAAGTCCACACTTTAGACATTGCCAAAACTCGTCTGAAGGATCAGTGTGAAAATCGAACATCTGTTTGTTCATGCCTTGACACTGTGCATGGTACACGCTACTACAGTCTTTACAATAAATACCTAGGTCAGGATGCCAGCCTACTACTTCTGTACAGATTCCACAATATCCGATCTGTTGAAGCTTGAAATTGAAAGCCATGTGTTTGTAGGGCTCGGTTGGTTTCAGTGTCAAAGGCCTTAGTTATCAGTATGAGGCAAATATAGATGAATGTGAGTCGGTTCTGGTTGAGCGGATTCATTCTAAATTTGTTAAGATGAAACAATCCTGTTGCCAAACCAAAACAGAGACTTACTCTAGGAGTATATTTGTATGGTCCCGCTAGAAAACAAAACCTCCGAAGACGTTTTGAAAGATTATGTGGGCTTACCCCGGAAATGCAGTTGTTGTCTTGCCCAATGGAACCTAATTCTTTGAAGGCACTTCCTCTATTTTGGTGGGACAGCCCTGCACTCGCAATATATATAGAGAAGGATAAAATCCCCACAACACAGATAGTGATTCTACACGTTACATTTGTCAAGAAAGGAACACGTGTCAAATATTGAAAATCGCGAAAACTGAGTCCTGAGAGAAAAGCACAGTGTATAACTGTTTCTAAAATTCAAGTTCAAGCAGAAACGCTTCTTGATGTTCTTTATCTGCTTTTTGTTGTTTCCTTCTTGTTCATGATGTTCTTGTTCGCGTTTTGTTGATGTTGATATTGTCGTTGTGGATGATGTTGTTTTTGATTTGATATTGTCGTCCTTCCTGTTGTTCTTGTTTTTCTTATTCCTCTTGTTCCGCTGTTTTTTCGCCTTCTTTTTTATATTGTTCTTGATCTTGTTCTTCGGGTTCTACTTTGCATATTGTTCCTCTTCTTCTTTTTTTTCTTCTTCTTCTTCTCCTCCTTATTTATATTTCTTCTCTTCATTTTCCTCTTAATATTTCTTCACAGTCGTCTGCTCAGTATTAAAATCATTATATTTCTATTATTGAAATTACAAATACTTTAATACATCATTCACATTTTTATTAGAGGTATAACTATTTGTATAAATATTCGAAGTATAAGTCTTAGATTGATCACTATTGTAACTTTTATAATTATCATGATTTTGATTTGTGTTGATTTTTTAAAGGATAGTTTTACATATTGTGTTTTATGATGAAAATCAAACGTTAAACTGTGACCTAAACAATTATCGCCAGCAACGAAATTACCATTTTAAATATCTATAAAGATGCTAAAAACCTTGTGTTTCCATTAAAAACTGAGAAAATGGTTTGAGTGCCTTTCAGTTCTTTGATTTAAAAGTCAATATAAATATCATTGTAAGAATGCTGTTAATTAGTTTGCCATTTCCCAGACTCTCCTAGCGATGCGGATGATTTCACAAAATGAAATAATAGATCATTGTTTAATGATATAAACTGTTTAAATAGCTTACCATATCTGCAAGATACACTGGCTTTAATTTTCTACCAAGCGTTTATAAACAGGGTTGAGAAGCGAATTAATGTTCTAGTATTATGTAACTCTATGGATATGACTTTCTAATAGATTGGGATTTTGACTTTTTTTAAATCATTTGTCTTATACCCATAAAATGACCACATACAAATCTAATGTAACATTATTAGATTATTGTCAGTTTTCCAACCCTGCTTATAATCACACAAAACAGTCATAGAAGATTATATTGCAGATATTGCAAACCGTTTGGACGGATTTTTCGTAAATAACGATCTTTACTTTATAAAAGGTGTTTTTTAGGTATCATCGTCACATGGCTCTTCGGAAACATTTTTCACGTGACGCCAGTAAGGTACACGAGAAAGAATTCCTGCGTTTATTTATAAACTGCCTATCCCATAGAAAGTCTGGGGGTGCGAATAATCACTTTACATTATTTAACGAAAGCACGGGGTTCAGCAACTAAAAAGTAATGCAAATGAAAATGGTCTTTATTTTAGTGACAATGATTGTTATAAAATTGTAATCGTCTTTTTACTCCCAGATCACGAATCATGAGTTAGTCCCTTTAACATTAGAAACTAGGACATTCTTATTGGAATAGAATATGTTTGTTTGCAGCCACTCCTACATAGTGTGTTACATCCGGTAAATAGGCTCATTTGGTCACACGAAACCATTTAGATCACTTCCGGGTGGATGTACAAAGCACTTTCGGTTTATAAAACAACTCACAATTGTCAAGTCTACGGTGGATCTGATCTGGTGGGTGAGTCTGCATTGCCTACTTCTGCAATGACTGTTGTGTTGGCGCATAAGTAGATTGGCAGCCACGTGTTTGGAAGGTTGCATATTCGAAACTGTGCCAATTCATAAATCAATCGACTTATTAACTAATTAACCCATTTGTTAATACATCGATCGATCTATCAAGTAATCAAAAATTCGATTCTGATGATTGTCTTTCGTAGACTCTCATCTCTTTTGCCACATTGGTGTCGTGAAGCAGTTTACATTGAAAGGTATTTTGAATTTCTAATCATAGAATAATTTGTGATGTTTCAGATCAAAAGCTGTATTCTAATCATAGGATAACTTGTGATGTTTCAGATCAAAAGCTGTATATTTACATGATTTTGGACTACATGTTGTAAATTCGTTTTACATGATTTCGACTACAAACTGTCAAATCTTGTGTGAAATTCTCTACAGTATTAATTGGAATTTAGGTAAGCGCTATTTAGGCTATTTGATACATCAATCAAATCCCAAGGATGGACCTTTGTGACTAGTCTCATTCGAAAGGAATATTACAAGGCAAGATTAAAGTATATAAAAAGTGCCATTTTGTCATCGTGCATAATTCATTCTTTGACTACAGGTTAGTCAATGAAAGCGGTTTAGGCAATACAACTTACAACGTCGTTCTCTTTGGAAAACTGCTATTGAAGGCGTGGAATTGGTAATCTGTTAACCAGACCAAAGGCTACCTCTCATTTCCATTTCTTCCATACATTGAGTTAACGTTCAGTTATTTTACCTTTACAGTTTTAAAATTGCCAAAACCCTTGAAATTCACTGGTAACTTGTTTTTCTTTTATGAACAAAAATTAAACATGCGTTTACAAAGAGGGAAAAGATTTCTCAGATAGAAGTCGTATTCCGTTTACCTCTAGGCTAACGTTTTACTGAGATGATTTTTATATTTTTATATTTATGTTTACGAGGAAATCTAGCGTACACACCTTTGTCACAAACTCCTCACAAGGAGCTCCATTTATTGGCTTAACCACTGCCATCACTAATGTCACATGACCATCTACTAAAGATGTCGGCGAAACCTACAAAAAGCACCAAATTATGCTTTAGATGTAGATTTAACGAAATATTATTCAAATTAACTGGTCAGAAATCAATATCAGAAAACATTATTACTTAATGAGCTACAACATCTGGTAAAAGCTGAAAAATAAACAACAAACAAATAAACAACATCATTTAAGTTTCAACCAACTCTGGTGGTGGCAGTAATCGATGCAAAGTAACAAGGGGCGATTACTCTGATGATTTTACCTTTGTTAGACAGATTCGGACCTTTAAATTACATGACCCCTTCCCGCATTGGCTCGCGTCCCTGTAGCCACATCTTGACTTTAATAATGAGAGATAGTCTCCCTTTTGTCTCACAGAATGCATGTGGTTCACACCGGCTTGACCAGCCCTTAAAGAATGTCAAGTTTAGGGTCTTCCGCCATTATCAGGAGCCGGGTTTCGAAACATTATTAAAAACAGGATCATTGACACGATATAAAATCCTTATTGTAATACTTATGAAAGGAGCAAATAAAATTGTTTCTTCTCTACGAATCGTATATTCTATTTCAAATATGATCTATTCAATTTTACCGTCCAAGAAGACGGTGTAGTGTTGGATTCGTGTAGAAAGGCTTTATTGTAGAAAGAAACATATTTTATCGGTTATCATATAACGTGAAGTAAAGTCAGCTTGTCACAAGCATTATAATAGTAGTGAACATAAAGTTGTTTTGAAACAGAAACCAAGATTTGATACAAATATTGTTTTGAATGGATATCTTATCGATATATCGGGCTTATATTTGACAATGTTTTACCATGTGCAATGTTGCAATTTGTTCAAGAAATAAACAGCATAATATATACATTACAAACAATTCAACGAAACGGTTTGGAACAGAATATAAAAGCTTTTAAAATTCCTCTCTTCTTTGGTTTTTTATGGAAAGTACGCTCGGTTCATATTTTGAGGGTCAGACATAAATTTGTTTAATTTCTTTTCCTCAAGATTAGAATCTTTTGGTTAAGCCTATGTGGCCTTCCCCTTCCGCAAATTATCAGCGTATAATGAAATGAAATAAACAAT
Source organism: Cerastoderma edule (assembly GCA_947846245.1). Taxonomy (NCBI): domain Eukaryota; kingdom Metazoa; phylum Mollusca; class Bivalvia; order Cardiida; family Cardiidae; genus Cerastoderma; species Cerastoderma edule. The sequence goes on along the minus strand of OX401404.1, from coordinate 20,195,291 downwards.
GGTTAGGATGAAACACAGGCTGTATACGATTAGAGCCGTTCAGTTACAATTGTGATACATGTTTTAGTGGTGAAATAAAGGATGCATTTCATTTTTACATTATGTGTAGTTTATATAGATATTTTAGAGAACGATATAAGCTGATATCATTTTTAATAGACCGACAATGCCAAATATGTGTCAACATTTTGCATCAGGTTACATATTACAAATTGACAGAAAATTCGGTAGGACGAAGGTGGCCAGTATAAGGAAGACGTAGCTATTACCTTTACGTCGACATGCCTTCTATATGTTCGTAAACTGTTTACGTTCAATGAGAAAAAAACCAATGAACAACTTCAGTGAGTGATCAGATCGCTGTGAATAAACTATAAATAATCGTATAACATGAATATATAACACTCTTTAAATCCGAATTGAAATGTTACGTTCAGTTATAAAGACGACGGGATAAGAAAGGTATATGGCAAAAGCTTAAGTCAAAATAAAATGTCGTAGAAGCAATGGAATTTTTGCATTGTTGTTTGATATTCAATTATAAATAGCTTTTTCAATCATAATTATTAATTCAGAATTCAGAAAGCCTCAACACATCTAAGCATGCAAGTCTATATGTGGTAGTTATCCAAACCTTTGTAACACTTTTGGATTTAGATACATATGCATTCATTGTATATAGGCTGCAAAAAATAGATATGAACACGTTCTGCTTCCTATGGATATTCTTTAATACGTATCCTACAACAGTACATATTTCTTACATTTAACCCTAACAGTGCGGGAACCGACCTCATGCTTATTCAAACAGGTTAGATCCAGGACAGCCGCCAAGTAAAGCGGTCTCACATCTATCGACAAGCAGCTTCAGATGTTATGAAAAGACACAAAGTGAGTGATGTGCGCCCACCACAAAAGGTAATCTTCAATTATTCATAACCTCTGTCGGATTTACGTTTGCTTTACTAAAGTCATACTATTGACAAAAGTTATTGATATTATACAACCTTTTATCATAGCAGCTTACCATTTCTATACACGTTAACTTGGAAAAGTGTGATATATCATTCGTAATGACTCATCAAACTGTCATTTATTTTCAGAAATACTATTGTCTTTCACACTTTAAGTCGAACTCACTTAGCACTCTGCTATTGTGAAGAGGCAATCCCCAAATAAAACAGACTTGAAAAATCGTTATATTTTGGATACATTTTGTATTTCATCCTTTACAATATTTACATACACATATTCAATCAATTCAATTCGTAAATGAAAAAGATGTTCAGCAAAAAGATAAAAAACAATACAGACTCCGCCTTAGTTCGAAATATATTTTTAAACAAAAAAAAACCATACCGATCCCGAAGAAGAATATGACAACTTTATGCAGCAAGGCATATCTCCATTTAAACATACGCAAATCAACCTTAAATTCCATACATATCTCATAATCCACTTCTTCAGTATTCTTCTCTTGGACGCATCAGCTGCAACATACCTTAGAAACCATTGTGGCCAAGGGATGAATTGCTCCTTACAAACAATTTAGCAGTTTGTCACAAATTGGGTTCTACCCAATTCCATGTTTTGTTTTTTATTTTCACATATTTTTCATTGTGGTTAGTCATCTTTTTGATATATGTAGATCCATCACACAGTCTAATAAGAGGCAAGAATATTATTTTTGTGGTACCGGAAAAGAAAACTTTATATGACAAAAGGAAGAAAACCGTCTCATAACGACAGAGGATTTCTCTCATTCCCCAAAAGAATTTCAGAACTGTTTATACAAATTCATACGAAGGAAAGAGTCGACTCTACCATTTGCTAAGCACTTAATACATTTTCCCGAATGAGCTTTAGAGCTACATTTTGAAAATGAACAAAAGATTTTCATTAATTGATGGAAAATATACAACTCTCTCAAAAAAGTATTCACCTAACAATATTGATAACAATTCCCTTCATTTCACTCAATTCCTGTTACAGAAAACATAAGGTAATTTAAAATGAAACACATATTTAACAAGGCAGTATAAATACATGTTGTCGGTTGAGTTTCCAAATATCCAAACCACAGCTAGTTTCAGCCTATGATTAAGACATTTTGGAAGTCAATCGTCCATATCAACATGAATACACATGTGCATAGACACGTACACATACACACTCACACCCATCCTCACAATTCATTTAAATTCGATTTTTTTTATTTCACTCAGTTCCTTTTACAAAACAAAATGTAATTGTTATGAAATACATATTTTACAAGCCAGTATATAAATATATATTGTCGGTTGGGGTTCAAAATGTCACAACCTCCGTTTGTTTCAGATATTTTGAAAGATATTCTAGATCATGACCAAATCAATCTGAATGTTTGATCTTGATCTCTTTAGCTCACTGAGTTCCAGAACTGCCCTGGCGACACATTCACGCTTCCTCTTTATTCCTTTCTTGTGAGAGAAGACAAAAAACGTGACAGACCCACCGTGGAAATCGCAGATGTTGATGCCGTCCATACTGTACTGTTCCATGTACATAATCCGACCTGGTCCCTTATTGGCACGCTTGCTTTTCGATTTGAAACATTTTTCTCCTGTTTCTCCCATCTTGGCTGTCGTTTTTACGGAAATGTACTTTGCATTTGGTAGAGATTCGGCACTGAAGTTAACGGAATCAATCAGTAAGTTAAGACGTTCACTTGCAGTTGATAAGTCGATCGAAAATCTTAGGTCACCGATTACATCTTTGCTGCCATGTATAATAATAGCAGAATTTTCGTCGAAATTTTGCGGATCTTTTTTATTGGACTTTGGTTTTTCGAAAAACCGTCTTCGTAGCAAGGGACTTTCAGCGTAAGGAAGATCCACTACAATGGCTCCATTAGGGCAAGGACCGAGTGTCAGGTATTCGGTTCGAGCTTCCCTAGCCAGTTTTTTAAGACATCTTTCGTCATTTTTGTCACCCGAAGGCTGTTTGAGCGTCGACCTAGCCGTTATATTCTTGCCACCGAGTCTCTGCTTTAGCAGTTCAATGGCATATTCGTATTGTCCCATACCTCTTTTTATCAGTGGTGCGACTTCGGACGTCTGAAGCGCTTGTGAATATTCCAGTTCTGTGTCGGCTATATCTGAATACCGATGGCTATCTACGAACATAGAGTCAGGTGACGATCCTTCCTGCGGCTTGTGACCTCGACATTGTCCCCCAATTTTCGTGGAAGTTTCGTCGTAACCAAGGCTAAATTTACGAAAGCCTATGTACTTCGACTCGGTTTGGTCGTAAATATAAGCCAAGTTATCTGAACGCCTTCTACTGTCCTGATTCAACCCGAATCTTGGTAGAAAGGTGCTTGTTAGGCTCGTACTGAGCCTCGTTTTGGCATCCTGCAGTTCCTTGATACCTCCCTCCGATAGTGCCTGAATGGCAGCCATGCTTTTGGAGACGCGGCTTGATATGTCCAAATGCCAGCTTAAACGGGCACCACTTTCCATTCTCTTTTCCTCTGATGAGTCAAAATCCAAAAAAATCACAAACTGTCCAATAGTGCCGTTTGCTATCAAACTATACCAGAGAATGATGGTTATCACAACGGGTCCTGATTACTTTTATATTATAAAGCTACAAAATTGCCTTTTGTTGTGAATCAAATTCAAGAATACCAAAATCACCAATTGCTTAGGTAGTGTTTTGGCAAATATTACAAGAATGTATAAACTTCTTTGTTCGCTCAAGTACAATAACTGTTATTGGTCTGAAGCAGCACACCTACAATGTATAACCTCTTGCAACTCCGAGTTACTAGAACGATTTAAGATTGTCGATTAATTTCGTCCTTATTTATAGTGCACAAGTCGTGACCAACGCTAAGCTGAAGACCTTTAGAAACCGCTCAGAATAGTTCCTACAATTCGTTATATAGTTACCTTGGAATTGTTTCACAATCCTTATCTTAAATGTTATTTCTTTGAAACTACAAAATGTCCGATAGCAAACTTCATTTTAAAGAAATGGTATGATCGTTTTCTACGTTGTTTGGTGAAGAATTAATGTACATGCATGGCAAAATTTGTTATCTATGTAAAGATAGTATCCAAGGTTCGATATCTAGAGGCTTGCCATCGACCCTACAATTGTATTTGATATCAGAGACTTAGAGTTGCTTGTTTATAGATGTGAAAGGATTTGGGAGTTAGAACTTTCTTTAAGAGTGTACATCAGATGTACGATTCTACGATACGTTCTAAAGAACAGTCGCCGTAAGCAAAGGTAGTTATTATCTAGAAGTTTTGAATGCCTGTTTACAGTGAATTAAAATGTTTTTCTTTTTATCAAAAAGCATTAAAACAGATAAATTGATACCCTTTTAATTTATAATACATTCTTTTACTCCTTTTAATTGTATGTCATACAGCGTAACAGCAATACAAAAAGGGTATAGTTTCAAGATTTTTTTAAATTTCAAGTTGTTTCATATGTGAACGAGCATCATTAAAGCTATAATATCTTAAATATATCATTTAGACGCTGGTAAGACAATTTTACCCAAAACTAAGGGTTGCTCTCGACGATCAATATGCCCTTCTTCGTCTATATGCTCCCTCAGTTCGCTCAGACCGTCTAGTTTGTGTGTACTTTTATAAGTACCGAAGTGCAGAGTTTTCGGATCGATGTTTTAACCTTTACAAAGATCAAGATAATTGTGTTGAACTTATATAACATGAGAAAAGTTCTGAACACCTAGTGCAAAGGACAGTGTCGCTAACGTAAGTACAAAACGCACCAATAACATATTTACTATTGTATAATACGCATTGGAGAATAGCTAATGGAAGTAAAATGTGTAAATTATATTATGAAGCACTTTGTTCATTGGATAAATATGTATATACATCTAAAAGCGTTGAAACAGATTTGAGATCTACCGTATATAATTTTACATACTTAGATGTTTTTGACGATTTCCTAATTAAATATGCTTTCTATAGCTTCTTTTAATGGTATATCATACAACAGTCCAAAACTATTATTTCAACAACATTTTATTTTGACATTAAAATTTTCTCATCTGTACACAATCAATCGTAAGGCTTGTAGAAGAAGGCCAATCCTCCTTAGATAATAAAGGAAGGGATTGTGATAATGAGCAATTAACAGCATTTTTACGAAATAGTTTGCACCCAAATACCCGTTTGTTTAGGTTGACTCCCAAAATACCTCACATCGAGGCATCAGCTGTAGAAGTTTTTCATCCCTTAGAATGCTGGGTAATTTTCGGAAATTGAATTTTTGTGTCGTCTGCTTTCCAAAACTCTAAATTTCTGCTTCATTTTAATGAGGAAAGATACTCAGAGAAGCAAACAGGTTAGATCGCAGGCTAGTCTTCTATTTACTTGGCGGCTGGTCTGGATTTAACATATTTGCATAAGCATGAAGTCGGTTCCAGCACTATAAGGTTAAAGACAACAATGTGACAAAAGGGCGAAAATCTCCAAACGAGCAATTTACTCTTGAATCACAATGGTTTCAAACAACGACTGTCAACTGATAATGGTTTCAACCTGAACCCGACGCAAAATTCCCATATGATGGGGTGAGTGAAGGCTTTCGTATAACAGATAAAAGTTCATGTTTAATTATCACCAAGCTGTTTAAGTCAACCCAGGGAGCATTAAACAAGGATTGTGGGATTGATCGATGGCCTTATGTTTATCACCTTTTTTGTTTGTTTGAATGCGGGTAAATGCCGTTTTAACAATGTAACTGCTATTTATTTTATCATTACCAAGTATTCATTATTTAGTCTTTACTGTCTCATTCATCTTTCTTTTGTATTCCATAATTAAGCCTTTTCCATTTAAAAATCACACTTTTCGCACTTGTGTTTGTATTAGTATGTGTATGC